>CM032454.1:133314757-133467257 GCA_019049505.1 Pachyrhynchus sulphureomaculatus | reverse complement strand
ATAAGGAAATGGCTAAAAACCCCAAAATGAAGAATGAATATGTGGAATTTTCAAAATGCAGTATCCCAGGCGAGTAGAGGAAACTCAGAATCTCGTTCTTCTCTTGCAGTTAATTCCATGGATTCTGGGAGGGGGGACAAAACTTCGAAAATAAAACACAATCGTATAGCCACAGCACAGACAACTCAAAAAACGGAATGGTACATAGTCACTTATAACACAAGAACTTTAGGATTCGAAGAAAAAATGATCGAACTGGAAGAAGAACTGAAAAACATAAAACGGGCAGTGTTGGGCTTAGCGGAAGTAAGAAGAACAGCAGAATCTTGTATTACTAGGGTGTGGCCATAAATTTTTCTATAGCGGCAACGAAACTAAGAAAATTGGAGGAGTCGGTCTACTTATACATAAAAGAATATCAGAAAATTTTGTTCAGTTCAAAGCCGTATCAGAAAGAATTATTTCAGTAGACATACAGATGAACAGAAGATGCAAATGTAAGATCATTCAAGTATGTGCACCGACATCAGACAGCGAGGAAGAAGAAATTGACCAATTCTACGAAGATATAAATAAAGCATTGCTTCACCATTGGACGCTCGGAGCAAAAATAAGAATAAATCTGAAGTAGGAGAGACGTAGATTGATAACGCATACAAAGATAAAGACACCAGCAGAAATAATAAAACAAATAAACTACCAAACAAAACTTAATGAACTAAACGGACAAATAACGAAGAGCCTAATGACTACAAAACAAATAGCCACATTGAAAAAAGACAAAACACCAAAATTAAGTAAAGAGACACAAAATCTCATGAAACAGAGAATACTATTAAGAAATGATCCTACAAATGACAGATTAGAATTGTAAGAAATAGACAAAAAAATACAGAAAAAGATCAGAGAAGACGTTATTCAATATAGGAACTCGAAAACAGAAGAACCTCTGAAAGAGGGAAAAAGTTCGAAACACTTAAACAAACGTGAATAATAAAACTTGGAAATAATGAGAACCAAGAGATCGTACAAATCAAGGAGATAAAGGAAGTTATCAAAAAATATATGACACGAAAATATCGTCAGGTGAAATAATAGGAAAAGTACAATCATTCATATATTTAGGACAAAAAATCGAAATATCAAAAAATAATTTAGAGACTTAGATAGAAGAGTTTCGTTAGGCTGGTCTGCGTTCAGAAGGATACAATCTACATTTAAATTGGACATCCCAAATACAATAAAAGCCAGAGGATTCGATCAATATGTACTACCGGTATTAACATATGGCACTGCGTGGGCTTTAAATAAAAGTATAATAAATAAACTCCAGGTAACCCAAAGAGAAATTGAGAGGAGAATGCTCAATACTAGACTCCAAGATCGTATTCCTAATAGGTAAAGTGCATATTTACCACGACTGGCAGTGCTATACCGCTCTCTGTGCGTCCTGAGTATATACATGTATAATGGTGTAAAATTTTGAATATTTAATTAATGACTTTTCCTTTTGAATGTTTTTATTGTTTACATGTATACTGTGTGGTGAAAGAGACAAAAAGTTTTTTTTTTTTTTTGAGAAAGAAAGAATGTTGGAAGAGCCTAGTTTATGTTTGTAACCTCACAGGAATATATATATATATATATATATATATATATATATATATATATATATATATATGTATATATATATATATATATATATATATATATATATATATATATATACATATATACACAAAAATTGTGAGTTTCGCAGGGTTGCAGTCAGATTATAAAGTATTTCTAGGGCATTCACAAAAAATAATACTCTTTTTACTTCGGATATATTCAATCCTTCTTCTGAAGAAGGATTGAATATATCCGAAGTAAAAAGAGTATTCTTCAGAAGAAGGATTGAATATATCCGAAGTAAAAAGAGTATTATTTTTTGTGAATGCCCTAGAAAATACTTTATAATCTGACTGCAACCCTGCGAAACTCACAATTTTTGTGTATATATGTATATATATATATATATATATATATATATATATATATATATATATATGTATATATATATATATATATATATATATATATATATATATATATATATATGTAATATATATATATATATATATATAATATATATATATATATATATATATATATATATATAAATATATATATATATATATATATATATATATATATATATATATATATATATATATATATATATATATATATATATATATATGTAATATATATATATATATATATATATATATATATATATATATATATATATATATATATATATATATATACATATATACTAGGGTGTTTCATTTTTAGGCAATATTTTTTTTCATCTGATATACCAGAAAATCTCATAGTTTATAGAAAATAAAAAATATTGCCGCCGGGTAAAAGGTTTCAAGTCGAACAGTGGCTTAGCTCTTTCAAAAATTCGATTTGCCATCTAAATAACACAGAAAAAAAATTTTCTTTGTTTTAATTGAATTTTTCACTGTTAAAAAATTTTTTTTCGAAAAATCCTTCTTATAGCTTTTGAAGGATATTAAATTCTCTAAAAAAATGTCCTTGAGGTCGAAACCGTACAACCAGTTGTCTCGGAGTTATAGCCCGTCAAACATGAACATTTTTAAAAATAGACATTAAATTCCATTTAATCACCAGTTTATTACTTTTACATAAATAATTTAATTATATTTTACATTTTAGAGCATTGAAATTTATAATTTGACTAATGACTCGTTTTAATCCAGCAATCAAATTATTATTAATACTCATTAATCGTTATAATTATTGAAAATTTATTTTTCGTTTATTCTTCTAAAAATGGTAACATTAAAGTCTTCTTGTTGGCATTTGGGAATTTTTTTCTGTGCAAGCTACAACAAGTACTGCTTCTGTTCTTCATCAGCAGTTAAGCTTTTATTGTAGGCTTCCATTAGTTGGACCGCCCGTTCCGCAGTATCATTAACGACATGTAAGTTTTGAAAAATTTTTAAACAAGTACTGTAACTTTCGTCAGATTTCCACTGATCAGGATGTAGATTTAGAAAATCGGTTGGGAGTTCAAACCTCTCAAAAATAATCAACGAAGCAAAATCGTACAATTGTTTGTTTAGAAATGAATTAATACTGACATTCTTTACATTAATTCTTTTAAAATTTTTAACTTGACTTTTTTTTTCTTAATCGATTCAATCAATTTTAATTTGACTTCTACACTAACATTATCATCAAATAATGACAAACAAATAAGTTGTTCAGATAAATACCACAGGTGAATGCTAAACTTTTTTGATGCTACTTCTTAAATATTTTTATTTATTTTTTTATAGTTTAGTAAATTTTTCATGAATTCTAAATCCTGTCGAGGAGCTTGGATTGCTGAAGGTGCACAATACCATGCCTTGATGTACAGGACAACAATAAAAAATACAAATATGGCGGAGTCCCGGAGCTTCTGCCCGGCTGAGTGAAAATTGTTCTTGAAACATATAGATTTTTAAGCAATATATGGCTTTAGAAAGCCATCGTGCATGATGTGTCGGCCCTGGAGATTTAAAAGTCATATTTTCAGTTGGTCGATGTCCCAAAAACAGTGATGATAACTCTAACAGTTCACGATAGTAATCACGTGGTTGATTTTCCTATGAATAAAAAATTTTTATATTTCAGATAAATTCGAGTAAAAAAAGTTCAGAGTAAAAAGTTTATAATTCTGCATAAATTTCAATTTTACTTAAATAATATTTATGTAATATTTTTGTTGTATCTTAATTGAAAATAATGAAACGATAATCTTAAATACCTGTAATTGTTGAGAGATGAAAAGTAGGATGTCATCTTTTTTGTCATGGATAACCGAGGCTACCATATCGTCATCTAATCCAGTTTTATAATTTTTTTTATTGATATTTTGCCATGACTGTTGAAATCTGTTGAATACTAACACATTCGGACCTGAAGTGACTGGCCAGTAAACTTCAAAAGCGCATTGTAAAATTAACTCATGAATATGGTGCCGACAAGCAAGATTTAAAAAACTTTTTTTTTCCATTTTTTTTTCTAATAATTTGCACACACCTCTCGTTTCACCTACAAAAACAAGAACCTTTTAGAGAGAACTGATGTTGGAAAATAATGTACCAGTATTGACACTCGTAGTGTCAAAGCATAAAGCTCCAATTCCATCTATAAGATTCCAATCTTCTAGCAACTCAAAAATCACTTCGCTTTGATTTACAGCGCCTGAATCACTTAACTTTGGCACGCCTAATATTTGTTCACAATCAACACCCGTTACAATCACTGGAAGTCTTTCAACTTTTTTGGAATCTGTCATTTCTGGTAAGAGTTTTCCATCCCAATGAAGAGTTAAGATATTGGTAGGATTGAAATTTTTTCTTATATTTTTTCCAATATTTTTTTTGTCTTCTTTACGATGTCGGTAAATAGTACTTGGAGACATGTTAACTTTTTCTAAAGGAATACCTAAACTTTGTGTAACAGCGGCCAAAATAATTGCTACATTCCTTGGTGTTGTATTGGTTCGATCCAGCACAGAAGATACTAGAGGTGTCATAAGGTCAATTTTCTCTTCTTTTGAGGTCGTGGGCAATTCATCTTCAAAATTAGACGGAATTCTTTGCAAAGAGTAGAAACTATCAGTGCGTGATTCATTCGAAATAGTAATATTCGATACCGACTTGCTCAATTCTACAAATAAATAATACAGAAAATTATGTAAAATACCACCACAATAAAATTACATGCGACTGCTCAGATTCAGAATCTGTTTTCTCAGAATCGAACGGTATAACACTACGACGTTTGTTGCTTCTTTCATTTACCAAAAATGTTTCTTGCTCGCTTGTTAAGCAGACATTCTTATTTTTACTTGCTATATCAAATAACTTTTTAGATAAAAGCTTAAAATTTTCTTCTTTATTTTTTTGGGCAACCGATTTTGTATGTGTTCGGTTTTTTTTTATTTTAATCCACTTTTGATACAGGTTTTTTAATTTCTCAGCACTATTTGGATTCTTCATCACAGGAATCTTAGTTTTACTCCAAATAGCATTTACTTCATCAATAACAATTTTTATACTATTTTGAAGTGATTTACCTAGTGATTTATAATTATATATCAAAAAACTAAGTACTTCCTGGTTATTAGGAAGTTTCCGTTGGACATTTGCGTTCATGTCCAAGCAGAAAAAAATTTTTAGAAAATTTACTAGCTGACATTTCGCCGAAATTATTATTTTAATTACAACCTGTAATCACAGATAGAACTAATATTAAATACAACTTATATTTATTGGCAAGAAAACTTTCTATATTCGAAAAATAACATTAAACAACACCATACATACAGAATATAAACATCAATATTATTGAGGTTAATTAATGTTGATCTATATTTAGTGCCAATCGATGCAAACCAGCCAAAAAATGAAAGATAGAGAATTTAATTTCCTTCAAAAGCTGTAAGAAGGATTTTTCAAAAAAATTTTTTTTAACAGTGAAAAATTCAATTAAAACAAAGAAAAATTTTTTTCTGTGTTATTTAGATGGCAAATCGAATTTTTGAAAGAGCTAAGCCACTGTTCGACTTGAAACCTTTTACCCGGCGGCAATATTTTTTATTTTCTATAAACTATGAGATTTTCTGGTATATCAGATGAAAAAAAAATATTGCCTAAAAATGAAACACCCTAATATATATATATATATATATATATATATATATATATATATATATATATATATATATATATATTTTATATCTTCTTCATCGGGAAATTTATGTACCACCCAATCGTCTTTTTGATAACTCCCTCTGACTTATCGTTTCTGTGCAAATTTCTCCACTTGTCCCTATCCATGGCCGCCCTCATACATTCACCTACATTGATACCCAGGTCTTTAGTAATGTGGTCAGTGTACCTCAATGATAATTTTCTGCGACTTCTGAAGCCCTTTTCTTTGCCCTGTATGGTTGATGTTTCTTGAGGCCAGTGAACCACATGTCCAAAGATAGCATTTATCCTCTCCGTAGCGATTGTACGTAATCCTTTCTTAAATGACAGTGTCTAATATCGATTTCTCCAGTAGTACATTTCAAATGCATCAATCTTTTTCTTATATGTTTTTTTTAAAGAGTCTCGCACTCTGATACTTAGAGAAAGGGAACTCGAGACTTCTTACTAACTTTATTTTGGTTGCGCTCTTGATATAGTGACTTTTCCATATTTTGGTGAATTCAGCATTCTTGGCAATAACAAACTTTCTCTTGTTTTCTTCGATAGAGTTCCCGGTATTAGTTATAAGGGGGATACACAATGAGTTTGACGACTTCGCTATTGTTTATGTCTTGTCTCTGCTGCGTTATTATTTGTTCTATCTATTATCATTATTTTTTTTAGTGTTCCGTACAGAACACTTATAAGATCACTTCGGTGTCTGTCTGTCTGTCTGTCTGTCTGTCCGTCTGTCCGTCTGTCCGTCTGTCCGTCTGTCCGTCTGTCCGTCTGTCCGTCTGTCCGTCTGTCCGTCTGTCCGTCTGTCCGTCTGTCCGTCTGTCCGTCTGTCCGTCTGTCCGTCTGTCCGTCTGTCCGTCTGTCCGTCTGTCCGTCTGTCCGTCTGTCCGTCTGTCCGTCTGTCCGTCTGTCCGTCTGTCCGTCTGTCCGACTGTCCGTCTGTCCGTCTGTCCGACTGTCCGCCTGCCTGCCTGCCTGCCTGCCTGCCTGCCTGCCTGCCTGCCTGCCTGCCTGCCTGCCTGCCTGCCTGCCTGCCTGCCTGCCTGCCTGCCTGCCTGCCTGCCTGCCTGCCTGCCTGCCTGCCTGCCTGCCTGCCTGCCTGCCTGCCTGCCTGCCTGCCTGCCTGCCTGCCTGCCTGCCTGCCTGCCTGCCTGCCTGCCTGCCTGCCTGCCTGCCTGCCTGCCTGCCTGCCTGCCTGCCTGCCTGCCTGCCTGCCTGCCTGCCTGCCTGCCTGCCTGCCTGCCTGCCTGCCTGCCTGCCTGCCTGCCTGCCTGCCTGCCTGCCTGCCTGCCTGCCTGCCTGCCTGCCTGCCTGCCTGCCTGCCTGCCTGCCTGCCTGCCTGCCTGCCTGCCTGCCTGCCTGCCTGCCTGCCTGCCTGCCTGCCTGCCTGCCTGCCTGCCTGCCTGCCTGCCTGCCTGCCTGCCTGCCTGCCTGCCTGCTGCCTGCCTGCCTGCCTGCCTGCCTGCCTGCCTGCCTGCCTGCCTGCCTGCCTGCCTGCCTGCCTGCCTGCCTGCCTGCCTGCCTGCCTGCCTGCCTGCCTGCCTGCCTGCCTGCCTGCCTGCCTGCCTGCCTGCCTGCCTGCCTGCCTGCCTGCCTGCCTGCCTGCCTGCCTGCCTGCCTGCCTGCCTGCCTGCCTGCCTGCCTGCCTGCCTGTCTGTCTGTCTGTCTGTCTGTCTGTCTGTCTGTCTGTCTGTATGTCACACCCGATTTTCTCCGAAACTGTTTGACATAGAAAGGTGAAATTTGGTAATAATATAGGAATTGATGGCCTCATGAGAGCCATGTAGTTTTGACAATTAAATTTTGACTTAAGGGGTTAGTTTTGGGGGGTGAAGTCGGAAGTGAAAAACAAATTTTTTTACTAGGTCATCGAGTGTGATGTCAAATGAAAGCTTGTGAAAACACGAGTAAAAAAATATATATAATATTATACTTGCGCGCACTTTTCTTTGTATTATTTTTAAAAATTCGCGAAAAATCGCTGTCCCGGGCCTTATCTCGAAAAGTACTTATCAAAAAATTTCGAAAAAATTCTGGAATATTCTCCACGGGGTGTAGATTGAACGAAAATTATCACGAGTGCATTATCTTTAATAATTTATATTGTATATAAAAAAACAAAAATTTCAAGGTCATCGGATTTCAGTAAAGATTGGAAACAAACTTTGTTGAAAACTCATTTGGGGTGTTTTTTGTGAAGTCACTGATCATTTTATATCACCGTAACATAAATTTTGACTTAAGGGGTTCGTTTTGAGGGGTGAAGTCGGAAGTGAAAAAAAAATTTTTTTACTAGGTCATCGAGTGTGGTGTCTAATGAAAGCTTGTGAAGACACGAGTAAAAAATATATCTATATATAATGTAATACTTGCGCACACTTTTCTTCGTATTACTTTTAAAAAATCGCTGTCCCCTACCTTATCTCGAAAAGGACTGATCAAAAAATTTTGAAAAAATTCTGGAATATTCTCCACGGGGTATAGATTGAACGAAAATTATCACCTTTAATAATTTATTTGGTATATAAAAAAAACAAAATTTGAGGTCACCATTTTTCAATAAAGATTGGAAACAAACTTTGTTGAAAACTCATTTGGGGTGTGTTTTGTGAAGTCACTGATCATTTTATACCACCTTAACAAAAAATTTTATTTTAAAAACAATCAACGTACGGAACACTAATTGTGCAAGTTCAACTTGCACTTGACCGGTTTTTTTTTAACTTACTAAATACTTAAACCAGCTTCTAAGCTTATTTTTTTACTCTGTGTATAAGATATATTAGGTTTTCTGAGCTAACAAAAAGAATAGTTGTGTCTGCGTATCTTAGGTTGCTAATCCTTTTTACACCGATCTTTATACCGTCTTCCCAGGTTTCTGTTGCTTTCCTTATTTCCGTACATGTTAAAGAGTATGTTACCGCGCACCTGTATCTCACGCCCCTTCCTACAGAGAAGGTATTGGAGAGCATACCCTTACATGCGCAGTATTACTCTCATAGAGACTTTTGACAAGATTTTCAAAAGGCATTCCCACATTTTGTCCCACTGAACAATCGAAGCAGTCGAAGGTCCCACTGTAGTCGATAAAACACATGTACGTTGTAACTTTATACCCTCCTGACTTCTCCATTATTTATCTTATATTAAGTATTTGCTCACGTGTTCCTCGTCCCTACTCAAAGCCCGCCTGTTCTTCTAGTATTACCGGTACAAGGTACATTTCTAATCTTTGCAATACTATATACAGCATGACTTTGTTGGCATGTGGAATTAGGACGATGGTCCGATAGATGCTACATATTTCTCTTGGTCCCCTCTTATGTATGATAACATACAATTCCGGGGGATTTAAATTGTAATTGGTAACTACATTACAGCTATTTCGCCTTTCAGTATGTTAGGTTCTTGGTTTATTTCTGGTTCATGGTGTATTATGTGGTTAGGTTTGTCTGTCGCCATCAGCTTCTCGCAATACAGTGTCAAGCCTTCCATCACATCCTTCTCTTGTATCAGGGAGACTTCCTCCTCTGTTTTTAAAATAGTTCAGGTTACAATTGCGAGTTAGTTGTTTAATCTCTCTAAACATGTCTCTTGATTCATTAGTGCTGTTATGTTGTTCTATCTCTCGTGACACATCATTCAGGTATTTTGTCTTTGTCTTTACGAATAAAATGTTTGATATCCTTATTTAGTTGTCGGTATCTCAATACTAAATTTTCGTCGCATAAATTTGTAGATTTTATTTCCCGTCTTTCCTGTATTTTGAACCATGTAGCGTTGCTTATCCACATCTATAGTCTGTCAAGTAAGAACGTGACCTCTCGTATTCTTGAAAAAAATTTGTTTTGAGAAATTTTTTTGCCAACAATGTGTTCTTTAGTTTGTTAACGACGGCGCAATTACCTTAGTAAGTTGTCCAATCGCCTCCTGCATCAATAATCGCCTGGCATCGACGAGATTTTCCGCCTACTCTGCAAATTTTTCGAATCTCGCGAGACAATTGTCTTCATAGGTTTGGTTTGCAGCCGCTTTTAATAATGCGTTCTTTGTTTACATCCATAAAAAATTTGATGTTTCTTGTGGTGTCATATGATTTGTTTGTGTTGTGGTCGTATTTCAGACGACAAGAATTGGTGCTCACTATTGCAGTCTTTGCCGGGTTATGCTTTAGTTGCTGTTGGCTTACTTTATTGCTGAACTTCATATATATATATATATATATATATATATATATATATATATATATATATATATATATATATATGTACATATATATGTACATATATATGTACATATATATATATATATATATATATATATATATATATATATATATATATATATATATGTACATATATATATACATATATATATATATATATATATATATATATATATATATATATATATATATATATATATATATTATTACAAAAAAGTTCTTCTTTCTCACACTTAGCCAATGTGGTTCCATGTTTGGCTTACGGGCCAAAGCCAAGTCAGCACAAACGCCATCACCATTATGTATTAAGGAATGACCTGACAATGTTACATGTTTTCAAAATGACTGACTTCTGAATGTTTCTGTGTATATTTGTGTCGAGTCCTAATTTTACTAAATGTGGTGTGAATGTTATTGGTGTAAGGCTTCTGGCTGATATAATGAGGGGGACAATGATGACTTTTTCTTGTTTCCATAACCTTTTTATTTCCGTTGCAAGGTCTGTATATTTGGAGATTTTTTCTGTGTATTTCGTTTGGACGTTTGTGTCGTGTCAATTAGATAGGTGAGTTTTCCTTTTTTGCACTGAAAAGTAATATCGGGTCTATTGACGGAGACTGTTTTATCTGTATGGATATTAATATCCCAGTAGAGCTTGTAATCTTTATTTTCAAGTATGGATGTTGGTGTGTATTTGTAGTAGGGATCTGTGTTTTCTATGAGTTTGTATATTGTGGCTAGTGCGTTCCGGCTAATATTTTACATCTGCTTGTTATGTGGTCGATCGTTTCTTTCTGCTGGTGGCATTTCCGGCATCAGTCTTCTGCAATAGTTGGGTCTTTGATGATATGCTTTTGGTAGTTTCTGGTTAATATGACTTTTTCCTGGATGGCAAGTAAGAAGCCTTCTGTTTCAGGGAATAGATGTCCATTCTGTAACCAGGTGTATGATTGTTTTTTATTTACGTGGTCTTATTCTATGTGGTATTTGTGTTTTCCGTGGAGTGTTTTCTCTGACCACGTTTTTATCTTTTCCTGTTGTAATTGGGTGTGACTGTGTGTGTCTGCTGAGTGGTCTGCCCGGGATAAGTCGAGAGGTGTGTAGTTTTTATCTGCTTTCACCGTCGCTGTGTGGAGGCTGGTTTGCTTGCTGTGAAAGAATTTTCTAAGTGCTTGTATTTGTTTTGTGTGTAGTGATCTGATGTCTATGATTCCTCTTCCTCCTGCCTTTCTCTCGATGGTAAGTCTTTCTTTGCATGCATTGGGTTGTAATTTTCTGTATTTGCTGAATTGAGAACGTATAAGGATGTGAATGTTTTCTATGTCTGTTTATGACCATTTGATGATACCAAATGAATATGTGAGTATAGTATAGCGAATGTGTTGATGGGTTTAGTGAGATTCTTGGAGTTGAGCTTTGTTTGTAAAAGTTCCGTGAGTCTGTTTTTGAATTCAGTTCTGAACTCTGTTTTCATGTGAGTGTGGTTGAGTTTGGTACTTTGTTGGAAGCCTAGATATTTGTATGTCTTTGTCGAACATATTATCGAGTGTTTCACTGTTGATGATTTCTGTTTCTTGGTGGGCCTTTGCTGATGTGGAGTACTTTGCATTTACTTATACCAAATTCAATATTGATATCTAAGGTGAATATTTCTGTGATTTTGAGGAGTTCTTTCAGCTGTGTTTTTGTGGCAGCGCAGAGTTTTATGTCATCCATATATAAGAGGTTGTTTATTTTATGTTGATTCACTTTATTACACACAGTTATTATTATATTATTTAAAAATATGTTTAATAAGCTAAATATTCTGTTGCTTCGACAGAATATCCTTGTATCTTATTTTAAATTGATCCATGCTGTGGGTTTTTACAGTATTGGGGATTTTGTTGTATAAATGGGAAGATTGATAAGTAAAATGATTTCTGAATAAGGCCGTCGAGTGTTTAGAATACGGCGAATTCACATCGTACAGCTGGTTACTTCTCTTACTACATTTTCTAAGAATTCTTTTGTAGGGACAACCCTATCCCTTTAGAATGATTTGCTCAGGACTGTCTTTCCCACCCAGTACATTTTATAGCGATTCAAGGTCAACGTAAATCTCTACGCTCAGCACGTGGTCTATGCCCATAAAAACCATGACATTAATAGAAATATAAAAGGCATTTCTAAGAAAATTATTTATTTATTTGTTATGTTTTTAAGCTACATATATAAAAATTATTTTTAACTTGAGAATAGTTACTGTTAAAAATAAATGAACAGAAATCATTCTTATCAATTAAAAATTAAAATGTGTGTGATTGTAATTATAATAGCTGTGCATTTTTGGTTACTATCGTAATTTTCAAATTAACAAGCTAATTTCTTATATACAGTACAAAGATACTAATTTAACAAAAATATCAATGGTTACAAGTTAAAAACTACCTTAGCAGTACTTTTGTTATATCCTATGTTAGTGGTTTCAACAGTCTGGAAGTGAATAAGCATCCTAAAACAACAAGAAAAATACTTTAAAAATCTCTCTAAAATTATACTGTGGTTTAGTCACTAGTAATTCTTGTAATTTTTGGGAAACATGCATTAACCTTTTTTGTCTCATTCTTTATAGATAAATTTTATCTCGAACACTTACTTAACCGAGTGATTGTAATGTCAGATATTGTAGTTCTTGGGATTAGACCGTGCCAAGCTCGAGTAATTTTCTCACGTTCCCCGTACGACTACACGAGATATCTACAGGGATAATTACTCTTCGAGAATAAAAAAGTGTGTGCATAGTGTTGTGTTGTGTTCAATATGTCGAAAAAAGAGCATTCGCGGTCAGCATTAATTTTTTGTTTTCATTTGAAGAAAACTGCAGTTGAACCATACCGATTACTTCGAGAAGCTTATAGTGAACATGCTTCATCGCAAGATACGTGTGAACGATAGTTTCGGCGTTTCAAAAGTGGTGACTTCAATGTTGCAGACAAGGAACGTGGAAAACCGCCAAAAAAATACGAAGATGTGGAATTGCAAGCATTGTTGGACGAAGATGATTCGTAAACACAAAAACAACTCGCCGAGTAATTGGGCGTTAGTCAACAAGCTGTTTCCAATCCGCTACGAGAGATGGGAAAGATTCAGAAGACCGGTAGATGGGTACCACATGAATTGGACGACAGGCAAATGGAAAAGCGCAAAAACACGTGTGACATTTTGCTCGCTCGGTACAAAAGGAAGTCGTTTTTGCATCGTGTAGTTACAGGAGATGAAAAGTGAATTTATTTTGAGAATCCCAAGCGCAAAAAATCATGGTTAGACGCACCATTCACATCGACCGCAAGACTGAATCGCTCTGGAAGAAAGACGATGCTCTGTGTTTGGTGGGACCAGAGGGGCGTGGTATATTATGAGCTGTTAAAACCTGGGGAAACGGTTAATACTAAACGTTACCAACAACAATTGACCGATTTGAACCGTTCGCTGCTTGAAAAAAGGCCAGAATATCGAAAAAGGCAACACAAAGTCATTTTTCTTCATGACAATGCTCCATCACATACGGCAAAAGCAGTTCTCGACACGTTGGAAGCACTCAGCTGGGAAGTTCTACCCCATGCGGCTTACTCACCAGACTTGGCTCCTTCTGATTACCACTTGTTTGCATCGATGGGTCACGCACTTGCTGAGCAGCGCTTTGGTTCGTACGAAGATGTGAAAAAATGGCTCGATGAATGGTTCCCAGCAAAAGGGGAAGATTTTTACTGGCGTGGTATTCACAAATTGCCCGAAAGATGGGAAAAATGTATAACAAGCGATAGAGCATACTTTGAATAAAGTATTTTTTATCATTCTTCCGAATTTAACATGTTTTTTTAGAAAGAAAATGCACATTTCGTACTTGTATACCTGGTATGTGAAAAACGTACGGAAATTTGAAAATATCATTTTTTCGAAAAATGGGGTACATTTGAAAAAAAATTTTCTACCAAAAATTTCACGAAAAATTGTTTATAAAAAAGGAAGTTTATAACTTATCGCAATCTGTACGTTACCCACTAGTTCTCGACATATATTAATGAAAATTTTACAGTTTTTTGCTCTAGGTTGAAACCTACGAAGCAATCGTTTCGCCTGTTTCAGGCCTCGATAAAAAATGCCTTGTCGTCTTGAATTCTGAAGCGGCCATTTTGAATTAAAAAGATAACAAATTTTTTTGTACATTTAAATACTTGTTTAATAAAGTATTTCAAATAAATTTTTGACTGCTTTTATTATTCTCTTGAAAA
Source organism: Pachyrhynchus sulphureomaculatus (assembly GCA_019049505.1). Lineage (NCBI taxonomy): Eukaryota > Metazoa > Arthropoda > Insecta > Coleoptera > Curculionidae > Pachyrhynchus > Pachyrhynchus sulphureomaculatus. The sequence goes on along the minus strand of CM032454.1, from coordinate 133,452,975 downwards.
AACTTCCCGAAATTAGTCTTTTTTCCTGCGACCTATAGTCGCCTTACTACCCTTTAAACTTAGAGTATTGGTAAATTTGGATTAATTGCTCAATTTTACATTTATAGAAACCGAAACTTACGCAATAGCTATGGTTTCTCTTAGATTGATAGTGTGACCTGTAAAGGGTTGATGCTGAACTACAGCTGACATTTTTCATGTGCGCTAAGTCTAATTTCCACTTGATTAAGTATCCACACGAATAGGAAATTTTATAAACAACTTTAGTTCATAAAGGAATGTGTGTCTTCAAATTATCTCAAGCAATTTCTTTACAGAGGTTAACAGTTGTGACAATGTAAGATCTTCTTCAGCATTTAAGCTATATTTTAGTTACAGCACTCTATAAGTAGTGTAAAACCATACTATCTAATGGTTGATTCTTATTATTACCTTATACAGGAGTTAGGTTTTTAGAACGGTTATCAGTTTTTCTAGTTCTGATAACACAAATCCTCAATTTCTGTTTCTCCGAGGTTATTGAGTATTCTAGTCACGAATAGTAAAGATTCCTCGAATAATCATAGAAGAGACAACGGAAACTTACTTTAATTCGAAGAACCGTGATTTCTTATCTAAAAAGGGGATTCTGGCATTTAATTTTAAAGAAAAGATCGGTAAAGTGATTTACCCGATATTTTCCTTGTAAACGCGCGGTTCTAAAATAAGAATAGTATAGCTGGCGGGGTACTAGGACTGAGGATGGCATATGTCTATCAGCAGTCGACTAATATCCAAAGAATGACCTTGAAAGAACTGAAGAAGTAACGTAATCGCCGAAGAAATGAGCAAATTTTGTCGTGTTCAGTATTGTTAAGTTGACTAGAGGTTGCCGAAGAAGTGACGTAATAATAAAAGACTGACATTGAGTTGATCAGAGGCTGTTCAAGGATTGCGTACCTGTTTTTAGGATTTAGCTTTGTTTTCCCTTGTTCTTTTTTGTAACAAAAATTTAGCACTCCTAAAAAAGGGGTAGAAAGGCATAAGGATTAAGTAAAGTCAGTAAGTATATATATATATATATATATATATATATATATATATATATATATATATATATATACATGTATATTCTTATTTCATTTAAGAGTTATCGTTTCAACAGACAGACAGAGCGCCGGAAATTGGAAACTATGTTATACGTGATTTAGAAACCCTGAAACGTGAAGAAATACAAACAATTCAGATGGTCTTTTTCACGAATATAGTACTTCCTTGTTAGTCTTGGATTGCTTCAAAGTGACAAGGTCAAATTAATAAACAATAGCTAGCAGAAAGTTGTAGTAAACTCATTTAATGCTTAAACTATATGTCCTGCGTTAGGGTTGAGGGCATTAGATGGATGCCAACAGCTGGAAATAGAATGAGATGGAAATTGAGGGGGAAGGCCTACATCCAACATTGGATAGAACTAGGCTTATAGTGATATAGTGAATTATATTATAAATTAAGAATCTTACAATATTTCATTATGTTACAACAGTACCTTTCATTTTCTCTCTATAAACTACACTATATACATATTAGCTAATAAGAAATAAGAGAGGAAAATTCCAGTTTTTTTGAAGTATTTAGGGACACTAGCTATGTAAATTATTCTTTGCGCAGATCCAAGATTCTACCTAGACGATAGTGCGTGAATATTTAGGGGACACATTCATCATTACGCAAGACGAATTATTAAATATATACATATTTATATCCAAAGAGCACGAGCTAAACTACTTTGAATTGTAACAGTTCCTTGATGAAGAGCCAAAATATTTTTAGTATTCCGTACGGAACACTTATAAGATGACTTCGGTGTCTATCTGTCTGTCCGTCTGTCTGTCACATCCGATTTTCTCTGAAACTATTTGTCATAGAAAGTTGAAATTCGGTAATAGTATAGGAATTGATGGCCTCATGAGAGCCGTAAAGTTTTGAAAGTTAAATTTTGACTTAAGGGGTTAGTTTTAGGGGGTGAAATCGGAAGTGGAAAAAAAAAATTTTACTAGATCATCGAGTGTGGTGTCAAATGAAAGCTTGTGAAAACACGAGCAATATATATATATATATATATATATATATATATATATATATATATATATATAATGTAATACTTGCGCACACTTTTCTTTGTTTTATGTTTAAAAAATTGTGAAAAATCGCTCTCTCTTATCTCGAAAAGTACTGATCAAATAATTTTGAAAAAATTCTGGAATATTGTCCACGGGGTGTAGATTGAACGAAAATTATCACGAGTGGTATAAAAAAAAAACAAAAATTTCAAGGTCATCAGTTTTCAGTAAAGATTGGAAATAAACTTTGTTGTTGGGGTGTGGTTCGTGAAGTCACTGTTTATTTTATACCACCGTAACAAAATTTTTTATTTTAAAAGCAATCAACGTACGGAACGCTAATAGTGCAAGTTCAACTTGCACTTGACCGATTTTTTATTTTCACTATTTTTATAGTGTAGATTACACATGCCGACAAAATTGGACGAAACTCCAGACCCTGAGACCGGAGTATACTTTCCCAAATACACAATTTTTGTTCGAAAAATTTTTCTCGATAATACTCCATTCTTTAATACTTCATTGATAAAAGACATTACACTCTTAATCCCAAAGAAGCATAAAGGCAAATGAACCATAACCTCAAGCGTCTAGTGAAAAGTGATCAAAGATATTACATTCTCAAATCCTAACGTAATCAAAATTTAACACAACAGGAAGGCAAACGTAAGTTTTATAGTAATTTAGACTCTTCAGAATTCCGACCCGTCATATCGGATCTGCCATTTTGAATTTCTTAAGGTTAGGGACAAATCAAGACTTAAGGGGGTTAAACCGACAACGAATTCGGATTAAGCGTCCCAAAAATCATATAATTATACTACTTTCGCCTGCCGGATCAACTATGGTTGTAACCAAACGTCAAACTAATTAATTTCAACGGAAAAGAAATAAGATTCAAAATGCATTTTGAAGGGGAAGAGTAGTACTTTCAGAAGCCGCAACGAGTTTTGTGGAGAAAAATTAATTCGTGGTGTAATATAATCCCGAATATAGGGAAAACCTTGTTGTTCGCATTTTTGGTTAGGATATCTCGAGAATCTGATGTGAGAGGAATTCTGAGGTAGGATTTGGATTTAGTGCACCAAAAAATCTTCAAAAAAGTATAGTCTGGTCTCAGGGTTTGAAAAATGTTGACCTGTATTATTTTTGTCAGCATTATAACTGCTACTAATAAATACATACCGTTGAACTTTTTAATTGCATATTCTAGAAATAGTTTTCACATTTATATATTTTTTCTTAGCAGGAATATCGTATGATCGCGAATTTATTTACTTAAACAAGGGTTTTCGCAGCAAACATTATTTAAAACCGGAATGAATTCTGAGGTTGAATTCAGTGTTAGCTTATCCTCAAGTAAATCAAATATTACCTTGTTGGAACTACTCCAATGCCCTGTTCGACAGTTTCAGCTATTGCTTTAGAATGTTTCTGATTGTTTTCTGGATCAATTGTATCGACACAGTAGACACTTGTTAGAGCTGCTGGTTCATTTGTTTGGTTCCATACTAGGTCGGCTCCACCGACTACGTTAGCCATGCAAAACTAAAAAATAATAGTATAATTGATGAATATTCCTCTTATTCTAGAATTAAGAAAAACAAAGTATAGGTACGTTGGTCTAAACAACATTTTTTTAGCTTCTTTAGTTGTTATATTGAAAGTAAAAATTTTTAAATAAAGATTTTTTAATTTTCTTTTATTTAAAAATAGTTTACCTTTTTTCAGTTATTTATAATTGATTCGCTTTTTCGTCCGAAGAATTAAAACCTAACGTCAAAAAAAATTTTTTTTTGGTAGAAATCATTTTATTTTTTCTCAAAATATTCACTTTTAAGTTTTATACACTTTTGCATGCGTTCAAACTAATTCTCGAAACATTTTTTCCACTCTGAAGTTGGTGCCTCAAAAACATGGTTTTGGAAGAATTTAATAGCCTCTTGAGGGGATGAAAATCGCTGTCCACGCATTTTTTTGACATCCGGGAAAAAAAAGAACTCATTAGGGTTAAATTATGTGAATACGGGCGATGAGGCGATGTTTTTCTCCGTCAAATAATTAATTGTTTGACGTGCTGTGTGAGAGCTGGCATTGTCATGACGAAGAATCATGTGACGTTTTTGGTTGTTTTTCTTGATTTTAGCGATGACTTCTGGCAAACAAATTTTTGTATACCATTCAGCATTAACTGTTCTTGATACTCTAAAGCAATGGTTGCAATATGTCCATTATAATCAAAGAAACAAGCGATCAGTTTTTTGGAAGTGCTTTGAGAAAGAACCACTTTTGATGGATTCGGTTCATCTTGGAACAGTTGATTGTTACTTAGCTTCCGGCTCGTACGAATATATCCAAGTTTCATCTCTTGTTACGATTTTGTATACGGATTTTGCATGTTCTCGATCGAATTTTTTGAGCATTTCCTTATACCACCAACACGAGCCTGTTTTTGAGTTTCTGTCAAATTATGTTGAATCCATCGGGAACAGATCTTTTTAACAGCTAGATTTTCATGCAAAATTGAATGTACTCCAGCCTTCGATATACCTAAGGATGCTCTCACGGTAAGTCATATGCCGATCCCCTTCAATCACGTTGTGCACAGCATCGATATTTTTTGGAACAACAACCGATTTTGGTCGACCAATTGTAAATAGTGTTTTCTGATGGTGATTTATTACCAAAACTTGAACGAAGCGATTCAAGGCATTGTTGTTGAGTTAGGCCTTTACTAAAATCGTAAAAAATCGCACAAGGAAAATCTTCATGTAAAATTTTCATGTGTTCATAAAACTGTTTTTTTTTAAACGCTTTCTGTAAACAACTCGGCCAATTTCTGAGCTATCACTGTTTTAACAATAACAAATGTCGAATTTTACAACGATGGTAATGTCACATCTCAATATCGCCATCTAGTGGTCGTTTGCAAAAACTTAAAAGGCGACCCTCGTATTAGTGTTCTCAAACATTGGACTTGTATTTTGTTAACGTCACCTTTTATCGTTGGCCATAGAAATTATAAATTTATCGTTGGATGTGATTATGTCTTTAAACTTTCATGACATCATTAATATCTTTACTCAAGAAGAAAAACGACTCTGACGTCTTCATTTAAATTATGTGCGTTATTCTTCAGATTATGTGTATTGGGAAGTGCCAAAGTGGTCAGAGTTACAGTCGGTTGTCACTGGGTGACTCTCCCCTCCCCTCCTTTGTCGGATCCGCTTTTCATATTCTCTTTTTTTTCTTAAAGAAACTACAGAACCCTTTGTATCCCATTGTCTCCTTTCCGGTCCCTTAAATCTGGCTACGGGAATATACATCAAAATTAAATATTATTTAGTCCTTTATTAAGTATATTCGCTATAAGAAGCAAAAATCCAACTAAAATTGTACTATAACAGAAACAAAACACTTATTCACAACAATAAACATTACAGGAGTGTATAACCCAACGAAAGAGACTTACTTTTTTATTTACATTTTTTAGACTAAACATTATATATTTTAATAGTTTTTTTTACTATATTGTAACCATAGGTTGCCATACTAAATACTTAGCATAATTCCGACAGTCTGACAATTTACAGGGAAAACAGAATGGCCGATGGACACACAAAATATACAGCATGATCTATAATATATATATATATATATATATATATATATATATATATATATATATATATATATATATATATATATATATATATATATTATAGATTGAAATAATAGGAATAGAAACAAATGAGAATAACATAAGAGCACAACAAGAAGACATAAACCAAAGAAATTTCTGTCAAGATAGTGATAATTGCAAAGTACTACATACATACGAAAATAAGTTTAAAAAAATTTCTGCAATAATTGAAGTTACAGCAGAAGCATACACATACATCAGAATTAATAATAATTATGTATATGTAGGGCATCAGAAATGTAAAGTGTATGATAATCTGTATGTTATGCCTTGTGCAAACTGTGGAGGTTATGGACATGGAAAGAAAAAATGCAGAAATAATACAGCTGGTTTAATCTGTGCAGGAGCACAATAAACAAGGGTTTATACTAATAAAAATAACTTAAAGTGCATCAACTGTATATATAGTAACGAGAAATATAAAACTAAAAGAAATGTGCAGCATTATTGATACCACTCAGTGTGAAATACTAATGAGTAAAATAAATAACATGATAGCTAAAATTGATTATCCAAATAAACCGACAGTGCCTAAAATGCTACGAAACTATAGTAATGAAGGAAGAAAAAGTGAGGTGGTAAATCAGACTAAGTAGCAGAGGATGTTTCAAAACCAAGTGAGTGCAGAGCAGCAGCAGTTACAGCATAGTAGTCAGTCGGGACGCACAAACAAGAGCACAAGCAGGTACCTAACAGATATATAAAATGTATATAGATAGTGATTTTGAAAAATCATTTTACGCTAGAATATGTGCGCTCGAACCTGGAAAGTTTAAATAGAAATGTTAATAACACCTCTGATCTGGTTGTGGTGCATTGTAATATCAGGAGTTTGAATACAAACTTTAACGAAATGAACGTATTTTTAGAAAGCCTGGCTTGCGACCCGGGTGTCATAATTTGTACTGAAACATGGAAACTTGCATGTTCGAGTTATTTCGGGCTTCAAGGGTATGAAATGCACTATAATGAGAGTCAGATAAATCAGGCTGATGGCGTAGTTCTTTTTGTAAAGAGGGAAATTGATAAGATAGGGATTACAACTTTTTTAAGTATAACAATAGGAGATAACAGTATGGAAAAAATAAAATTCACGGCATTGTACATATACCATGATAATACAGTAAGAGACTTTCTTAATAATGTACAAAAGTTTTTGAATAGGAATGAGGGGGCTAAGAATCATTTTATAATTGGGGACTTTAACATAGATATGGTAAAACCAGATAAGAACGGGAAAGATTTTTTGAATAATTTTTTGGAAAGGTAATATGTACCATTTTTTCATACTGCCACAAGGTCAAATATAGGTGGTGAAGGCTCTTGTATTGACAATGCCTGTGGGAAGGTGCAGGATTTAAATGTGATTGCACATGAACTTGAGTGTAGGTTGACAGATTATGATGTGTTGTTTTTGCGAATAGACAGAACTAGGAAAAAATGAATTAAAATTGTGAAACATATAGAATTGATTACAATAAACTTTTATGGTTCAGTAATTTGGAAAACTGGAATATAACGAGATATAATAATATTGATGACAGTATTAACCATCTAGTAAAGCACGTAAATAATATGATAGAAAAATCTAAAAAAGCAATGATTCATAGGACCAGAAAGGATAAGGCTAGAAAACCGTGGATATGGTAACTGGTGCGATTATTGAGTCATGTAATACCAAAAGTATTTTATATAAAAATGGCAAAAGCATCCAAATGATGATAAACTAAAAACAGAATATAAGACTTATGCCAATAAATTGTACCAAATTATAGATAAGGCCAAAGAATTATATGAGAGAAGTAAAGTAGATTTATTTGGTAACGATAGTAAAAAACTATGGCAATATGTAAAAGAAAAAACAGGTAATACTAACAAAAAATGAAAGGAAGTAAAAGTGTTTGAGTTTTTTAGTGGTATTGGAGAAAAGCTTGCCAAAGAAATTCCGAAAACAAATCAAACAAGTTGTACTCCTAAAAAGAAAGTTTGCGGTGCTTATGAAATTGAGGTAACATTAAACCAGTTAAAAAATAAGGCAGGGGTGTAGATAATATATACACCCGGGTCATTAAAAATATAAACAGATATATTGCAGAGCCATTTGCACATATAATAAACATGTGTTTTGAAAGGAAATGTCCCAATCACTTCAAAATGCAGAAATAGTACCAATCCACAAAAAAGGCTCAAGGACAGAAGCAACAAACTATAGGCCTGTCTCCTTAATATCAAATTTTGCTAAAATATTTAAAAAAATACTCCACAATAGACTTACAAATTTTTCTAAATAAGCACAAGATGATATCAAACAGACAGTATGGGTTCAAAAAAGGTGTTGGTACAAAAGATGCTTTAGCATTTGTATCTGACTTTTTGTATAGTATTCTAGATAAGAGCAAACCAAACAACTGTTTTGTTGGACCTAGCCAAGGCTTTTGATAGAGTAAACCATTAGATATTATTACAAAAACTAGAGTACTATGGCATACGAGGTGTTACGCATAAGCTTGTCAAAGATTATCTTGCCGACAGAACACAAAGTGTTAAAATAGGAAATAATAAAAGTAGTTTTAGAGACGTGAAAATTAGAGTACCACAAGATACTATTTTAGAGCCTTTACTTTTCCTTATTTACATTAATGATTTGTTTGAGACTCTGCCAATGGATAGAATAGTCTCGTATGCTGATGACATTATTATTTTATGTACTGAGAAGAACTGGACAAAAACAGTCATTAAAGCAAATACATTTTTGGGCAAAGTATATTTGTGGATGAATACGAATCAACTTTCTTTGAATGTTGCAAAAACAGTAAACATTACATTTGCCAATTCAATTCCACCTGAGGTACCCTCGACAATAAATACTCAAGAATTGAAGAAAGTTGATGACACTAAATATTTAGGGGTAACAATTGATGCAAATATGAAATGGAAAAAAAATATAGAAAATATTGTCAAGAGAACTAGATATTTGATATATATTTTTGCAAAACTAGTAAAGATCGTGGATAGAGACATTTTGCTAAGGATATATCATGGCCTTTTTAATGGTGTTGCAAGCTATGGAATAGTGGCGTGGGGCTCTGCATATGATATTGCAATGGGATCTCTTGCACGTATTCAGAAAAGACTAGTAAAAATTATTAATAAAGCTAGATCAATAACTGTTAACGAGAAACTGTTAAATATAAAACAAACATATGCACTGGAGATTCTATGCATAATTATGCTAATTTGCGTGATGAGTAGACCACCTCAAAAAAGATTACCAGAAATAAAAATATTGCATTTAGAAGGGTTTATCTACAAGCAGGAAAAAAATAGTTATGTATATATGGCAACTGAACTTTTCAATAAGCTTCCCAATGAACTTAAAGATATACCTGGGAGTAATAGAGTTATCAAGAACAAACTGAAAAAATGGGTTGTAGAAAGTTGTTAATAGGACATGTTTAGAAAAAAAAAGGGTAAAAATTTGCGTTTGGAACCTTTGTGTTTCGGCATTTTGGTGCATTTTAGTAGTCTTAACACCTCTTCTCTTTCAATTGACATAAATTATTTTCCTCGTTATATTTTATATTTTTAATTTTAAGTTTAGATTTAATTTTTAATTTTGTGATGTTTCATTATTAATATTAAGTTTTTATTATACCTGTATACAGGTATAACCTACTGCGGGCTCCAGACTTCTGGAATACTTTGTTTTAGTATTTGGATTATACGAGTATATATAAATTAAATAAATAATATATATATATATATATATATATATATATATATATATATATATATATATATATGTATATATATATATATATATATATATATATATATATAAATTAAATAAAAAAATTAAATAAAAATTGCAGGGTTGCTGCCAGATTGTAAAGTATTTTCTAGGGCATTCACAAAAAATAATACTTTTTTTACTTAGTGAAAGCTTTCGGATATATTCAATCCTTCTTCAGTCACTCTACAAAAGGGGACGGTGGTCGTTAAAAAAGGCTTTAAAAAAGAAGAATTATTAAAAAACTTACTGTACGTGAGGTTGCAAACATAAATAGGCTCTTCCAACATTTTTCCTCTTTTCAAAAAAAAAACCTTTTTTTGTCCCTTTCACCACAGATAGTGTACATGTAAACTATAAAAACATTTAAAAGGAAAAACAATTATTAGTTAAAATATTCAAAATGTAACACCATAATACATGTATATACTCAGGACGCACAGAGAGCGGTACAGCACTGCGAGTCGTGGTAAATATGCACTTTGTTTAGAGACGTTTGTTAGATTTTGGGAGAAGATAGAGGATATACGGTTTATTTTGAAATTAATTATAATTTATGTTGTATAATAGGATGTCCATCTTTTTATTTTCGAAAACATATATGAGAAGAATGAAATTAATTAAACACACAGTGAGAAGAAGAAGAAAAGAAAAAAAAATGTAAAAAAAAAGACAAGGTAAAAAGGGGGAAAATATATTTTATGTTAAGTCTGGGGTAGCTGAAGGCATCTCACTACCTTTTTTTTTCTTTTCTTATTCTTCTCACTGTGTGTGTAATTAATTTCATTCTTCTCATATATGTTTTCGAAAATAAAAAGATAGACATCCTATTATATAACATAAATTATAATTAATTTCAAAATAAACCGTATATCCTCTATCTTCTTCTAGTGATAAATTCCTAAATCTAACAAACGTCTCTAAAAAAAGTGCATATTTACCACGACTGGTAGTGCTGTACCGCTCACTGTGCGTCCTGAGTACATACATGTGTTATGGTGTTACATTTTGAATATTTTTATTAATAAATTTTTTTCCTTTTAAATGTTTTTATTGTTTACATGTGCACTTTTTTAACGACCACCGTCCTTTTGTAGAGTGACTGAAGAAGGATTGAATATATCCGAAAGCTTACACTAAGTAAAAAGAGTATTATTTTTTGTGAATGCCCTAGGAAATACTTTATAATCTGGCTGCAACCCTGCGAAACTCACAATTTTTGTTTAAATACACAACTTTCACGGCGTGAAATTGATAACCTGGAGCACAACACAGTGCACAACATGGAACTGAAGGGGTTATACAACATGGAGCACAACACGGTATGCTACATACTGGTGAGCAGCAATGGGGAGAACGGTTACTTAACACGTAGTCTGAAAAGCTTTTGGTCTAGCTACTTTAAACACATTTTTTTTGCAAAATTTGACTTTATTCATCAATATAGTCTCCTTCAATAGCGATACATTCAGTCCAACGCTTTTCTAACATTTCCACAATTTTCTTGTAGAGGGATTTGTCATTGCCTTACAAATAGGCCTCAGTTTCGGCGATAACTTTTCATTGGGGCCAAATCTCTTTCCCGCGAGCATTTTTTTGAGGTCTGCGAATAGATAATAGCTGGGGGCCAAATCTGGAGAATACGGTGTATGAGGAAGCAATTCAAACATCAGTTTAAGCATTTTGGCATCGTGACCATTGATTTGTGACACGGTGCATTGTCTTGATGAAAGAACACAACGAAAAACCAGGAAAAGTTTCTATGAATTATCAATAATCCCATTTTCACCCCCTGCGCTTGAAGCGATACCGCTTAAAAACTATAGATTTTAATTTGAGTTGTCGTGCTAATAGATAGACAGACGGAAAGTTGGGAGATGTAAACGTAAAGAAGTACAAAAATCTGAAAAGGTGTTTTTTTCACGACTTGCTTTAGAAGGGGAAGCAAAAAAGGTTAGTCTTGTGATTTTCGTAAAAAAATAATTGAATAACTACGAATACCTTTTAAGAATGATTCTTATTAAAATATCCTAGAAAATTCGTTGAACAGATCTTTGAAATTTTATAGATACTGCAGCTATTACTTATGTACAGGGTATGTTTTTATTACATAATAAAACTTGAATATTTCTGCTACAAAAAAACATAACACTCGCCTTAAAATACTAACAAAACATTTATTTTTGCAGGACGTTTTACGCTGTGAACAAGATATATTGTTTTTGACAGTCGACAAAACTTCGTTTCTGTCATTTAAGAATAGCAAATGTATTCAAATAATTCTCCATTCGACTCGAGAAGTCACCCATTCCAATATACTAAGCTATTATTTTTAATACCTTGCACACACACACACACAGACATATATATATATATATATATATATATATATATATATATATATATATATATATATATATATACATATACATACACTATAAACTTACCTGTATGTCCTTTCCCAATGTTTCAGATAAAGTCTTGCTTAAATTAGCAGCAAAATCCTTGGGAATCTTCTCTTTTGGAACGTTGGTATGAATAGTGAGATATGGCATTTTTGAAATAATAAATTATGTATTGTGCACCTACGAGTATGTTTGTGATAAATTATTATTTGTAGTTAGTATTTATATAGGTAATTATATACCTCTCGACAGATTATTTTTGATATTGTATCTTCGTAAGCAATTAATTATTTAAGTACCTAAATTACATGACTGTACAACTTACATATATCGTTTAATAAATATAATTAGCTAAGACATACGCAGTATCAAAAAATATTCTTTATAAGATATATTAATAAATAAGTAAACAGGAATATATTAGTATAAAATGGCACAGTCATTGCTGGTCGTTATAGTTAATACTTAATATCACTGTATTTAAAATATACAATTTTCTAATGTTTGTTCAGATGCATGTTTTGCCACACTCTTCTGAAGTTATATCTGAAATTTGGGACAGTGAGAGTGTGACAAAACTGGCAAAGTGATTTACCCAGTACTTCTCGTGCAACCATACAATTCTAAAATGAACACTTTCTCATCCTAAGGCATAACTTAATTGAGGCATGACAACTTGTTATTTTAGACAGTCGCCACTACGGTGATATATTAATAATAAGAGGTTAACAGAGAAAGAGTTTCGCAGAAAGTTGAAAATAATGAAAACCCTCTAACCCTCTCCTCCATCTCTTTAACCCCATATATCTTACGTCTACACGAGATAATTGGAAGCCTCCTTCTAATCCGTTCCCTCACTCTTTTCACCTCTTATATTACTTTCCTTACTAAAGGAAAGTATTGTATCCGTGAATAAATCACATTCCGAGATCTTTGCTTTTCCTTATATTTTAGAGTTTCTACATCACGAAAAACAGTCACTCATTTCCGTCGGTATCTCTGTCTGTCGGTCTATTGGCACGCGTAAAAACTCTCAAACGAAATGAAATATCAATTTCAAACTTTATATATGTACAATATCTCATGTGAGAATGAAGTACATAGCTTTTGAGCGATATCGGTTAAGGCCAAAAGAGTGAAGGGGGTTGATACATTTTGTAAGCTTTGAATTGTTGTGGCTGTTATTTGACGGAAATTCATAACGATTGCAATGAAAGATTGATTTTGTAAATTTCCGCTTTAGTTTATTTAACAAAAACTGTATGACGCGTTTCGCTATTACTGTAGCTTCGTCTGATACAAAATGATATCTAAATTGAATGTTGTTACATTTTAATAAATACGCTAAGGTAAGTAGGTAATGAATATTGATGGGAAATCCATTCTGAACTTTAATTGTTGTACAAATTAAGCAAAGGTGAGTTATCATGGGTTAGGTAGGTATCTTTTTGTTCATTTAAGATGATATCTGATTTTTTAATTCTATTTATTTCTAAATATCCCAACAGGTTTATATTGACTCCTTTGTTTTGTATGTGTGAAGAGATGATGAAAAAAAAAAAAAAAATTCTTTTCTGTAGTTCTTAGGACTTTTAGATTACTAAAAACACATATCTTTTTTTGTTCTAGCTTAATAATACATAATCTAGGTTCACCCTACAAAAAAGGTTTATTTTTATTTACATATCTGAATTGTATTTTTTACCGTACGTGCCTATTTCTTGATTTTAATAAAGGATTTTAGTTTTTTAATAATTAAATACTTTATTTAAATTATTTAAATAAGGTAACTTCCTAATTTGTTACTATATTTGGTTTACCTTCATTACGTTATTAGAGTAGTCAGTAGGATTAGAAGCAATTCATTCCATGATAGATTATTTGACCATCTTTGTAGTGAAAATGATGAAGCCTGCTGCACACAGAAGTTCGTTTTTTTAATCTATTTGACTTAGTACTGGACTGGACAAAAAACTGCGCGAAAACCTAATTACATCCAAAAATGACATCGCTGATTTGATGACGCTGAAGCCAATTTACAATTGTAAGGTGATGAGTTGAATTTAATTTAAACAAAAAACGTCATAGCTGCTTTTGTGGGAAAACTTCTTCTATTCTAACGAAATCTAGATAGAGGTGAATACAGCCACTTTCCCATATTATCAGCAGTCTCTGCAAAACAGGAAGATTTACTTACTTACTACCAATACTTGGACGTTCTTCATATTGATTTTAAGGGGCGATTCCAGGATATTTTGAACATGAATATATCAAGTTGGGTTTTAGATCCTTTCGCAAATGCAGATACAGCAGAATCACCAAATTTAGAAAAGAAACTCGTGAAACTCACAACTAACGAAGAACTAAAAGTAAAATTTAGAAATGGATACTTCAAAAATCAATACCACATATGATTTTTAGGAAGTATCAACCTTCAAACGATACGTGTCAAAATTTTATGACATTTCGACGATTAGTTTACAAGTTGCAGTGGTTTTAGTGACGTTACTTTTGATATTTTTAAAATAATGGAAAAAATTGAATTTCGTGTGTTGATTAAACACTGTTTTTTGATGGGAATAAATATCGTTCAAGCAAAGCAATGGCTTGATAAGTGTTACGGGGACTCTGCCCTTGGAAAATCACTCATCATTTATTGGTATGTTAAATTTAAACGCGGTCGTACAGCTACAAATGATGTTAAACGCTCTGGACGCCCAAATGAGGTGGTTACACGGGAAAACATCAAAAAAATCCACAAAATTGTTTTGGATGACCATAAAGTGAAAATGCGTGAGACAGCTGACACCCTAAAGATATTAAAAGTGGATCAAAAACAATAACGTGTTGATGATTCTAAGCGCTGTTTGGACTTGTTTAAGCACAATAAAAATGATTTTTCATGCAATATGTGACAATGGATGAAACATGGATCCACCACTATACACCGGAATCAAATCGGCAGTCGGCTGAGTGGATAGCAGCCGGTGAAAGCCGCCCAAAGCGATTAAAGGCACAACAGTCGGCTGGGAAGGTTTTGGCCTCTCTGCTTTGGGATGTGTATGGAATAATTTTCATCGACTATGCTGAGAAGGGAAAAACCATCAACAGCGACCAGCAAACGCCACTGTTATTTCATTCTAATGACAGGGATCCCACCACGAAATCCAGTATGATTGTAGCCGAAATTTAACCAACTATTCCTAACTAATTTGGTATAAATTTAAATTTCAGTTAAATTACTATATACTCGAAATAAATTACGAGTAAAAAGAGCGATTAATTCGATCTATTAGTTTTATCTCAGATATTCGAGTATAAGAAAAATCTAACGTTAAAATTATTTAATACGTTAACATTGATATTGTCAGGTCTTAATGAGTTTGACATGCATTAAAAGTATATACAATATTATTCTTGATGACACCTATTTTGAAGGGCTTGTATACAGAATTTAAAACAAAAGACATTTTGTTTTAAAATTTTAAGAAATGTAATTTTTTTATTTAAATCAGGCATAAGACTATAAGTAAATATTTAGATTGAGTGATTTGTTTTGTTACAAGCTTTGTATCACACAAAACGGTCTCCTAAATTCCTTCCGAAATCGAATATGAGTTTTGGCATTGTTAGGACTTAAGTGATCTTTTTATTTAATGTTTAATGATTTTAAATAGAAAAATGTAAAGGTATCCAAAACGACCATCTAGAAACGGAACGAAAATAGAGGACAAAAAGTGGTATTACCGTGCTAATAATTGTGGTCCGAGTCATGTGCAGCATAAACCAACAGGACAAGGAAATATCTATTCGTAGTCGGATTATTCACAAATAGTGATTTTTACTGGTCATTTCAGGAATTGATTGCAGATCTGCTCGATTTGTGAAACCTGAAACGAAGATTGGTACTAACTGTTATATTAACAGAATTTTGAAATCAGTTCATACGTATGGTTAGTAAGGTTAGGTTAGGTTAGGTTAGGTTAGGTTAGGTTAGGTTAGGTTGTATTTAAGACATTTAGATTCAGAGACTATTATTTTTCATTTCCTACCTTACATATATTTTACATATATTTATTTTGTATTTTGTTACGTTAGGCTAGGCTAGTTCAGATTAGGTTAGGTTAGATCAACTTTGGTGAAGTCGTGTTAGGTTGGATTGGGTTATATTTAAGGCTTTTAGATTCAGAGACTTTTCATTTCCTAACTTTTTATTATTTTACTTATATTAGGTTACGTTAGGTTAGTTTTTTTTTAAATCGGGCTCCGAAGATCACTTCGAAATTTGACCAGGATTATTAAAAAAAAAATGAAAATGGATGAATCCTGAGACTTGTAGGTATTTTTAAAACAACACTCGAATGGCCACACTGTGCCAAGCTCGACGACCATCAAATGTAGTAAAAAAATGTTTTTTAAAAATAGACACAAAATCAATAAGAAATAAAAAACTTAATGAGATGGTTGAGGGTTGGTGGAGTTTTAACAATTTGTTAATGTTGGGTTCCAATTTCGTTAACATCAGTCGTAAATTGCCACGTTCAGTGATGTGGAGTCTGTCCCTTTTCTTAGACAGTAAATTAGCGACTGCACTGAACCCACGCTGAGTCAGATACGATGAAGGAAAAGCAATTAAAAATTTCTGTACTTTTGCCCACAATTCAGGATAGAGAGCTTGTATTGATATTTGAAGCCAAATCTCTTGGCATCTATTTCTGAATTTCACTTTTAGTTTTTCGTTAGTTGTGAGTTCCACGAGTTTCTCTTCTAAATTTGATGATTCTGCTGTATCTGCATTTGCGAAAGAATCTAAAACTTAACTTGGTATATTCATGTTTAAAATATCCTGGAATCGCTCCGTAAAATCAGTATGGAGAACGTCCAAATGTTGGTAGTAAGTAAGTAAATCTTCCTGTTTTGCAGAGACTGCTGGTAATGTGGGAAAGTGGCTGTATTCACCTCTACCTAGATTTCGTTTAAACAGAAGAAGTTTTCCCACAAAAGCAGCTATGACGTTTTTTTGTTTAAATTAATTTGAACTCATCACCTCGCAATTGTAAATTGGCTTCATTAAATATTTTAAACAGGTCTGTCAAATAAGCGATGTCATTTTTGGATGTAATCAGGTTTCCACGCAGTTTTTCGTCCAGTCCAGTACTAAGTTAAATAGATTGAAAAAACGAATTTCTGTATGCAGCAGCAGGCGATTGTAATCTTCATCATTTTCACTACAAAGATGGTCAAATAATCTATCATGCAATGAATTTCTTCTAATCTTACTGACTGCTCTAATAACGTAATGAAGCGACGCCGACGTACGCCGGCGTGCATTCAGATTTTTTTCAACCAAATGTTGACGATGAATAACATAATGTACAGCGAGTACATTTGGTGCTGCTTGTTTCAAATGAAACTATGAAACACTTATGACGCTCCGTCATTGCCGGAGTACTATCACTAGCAGCTGACAAAATATTATGAATAGGAATTTCTTTCTCTTGAAAAAACTCGTTCATAGTATTAAATATCGATTCTTCCTTTGTATCGATTTCCAAATTTTTAGCAACTAATAACTCTTCTTTTATGAATCGAACCTACGGTAAAAGTAGTGCTTAGTTATTTGGTAGAGTTGATTCATCGAGTTGAATAAAAAATTTGCAAGTCTTTAAGTGATCGCATAATGATATTTCAACGTCTTTAGCCATTTCATCTATTCTTCTTTGCACCGAATTATTACTGGTTCTATCTGACGGTGTCTTATGATGAAGAACAGTTTTTATTACCTCTTTGACTGCTGGAAAGATTAATTCCTCGCCAATTATGTGTGGTTTTCCGTTTTTGCGATTAACAATGAAATATTATATGATGCTCGTAGTCCATTATTTTCTTGTTTAGAAGACGACGCAAAAAGGTTTGATATAGTTGGCTGTTTTAAATATTTCTTTTCCAGTCCTTGAAAACAGGATAAATCTTTGTTCTTTTTATCAGCATGCATTTTATTCAAATGCTTTTGTAACCTAGAAGGCTTCATGGCTTGATTTGAAAAAACTTTTTGGTAAATTAAACACATAGGTAATGATTAGTATATACAAAATACAAAAATTACGGTGGAAGAATGGGAAAGATATTTCGAAAAACTTGATAGTCCATCAGAAACCAATTCATTAACACAGGAAATTCAGCATGAAGATGAAAATGTTGCCCAACCAAATAGGACCATTTCCTTGAATCAAATACAGCACATGGCAGCGAAACTAAAAAACAGAAAAGCCCCGGGCATAGACGAAATTAAGAACGAAATGATCAAGTATGGAGGTGATAAATTACTAGATGAATTACAGATTTTCTTTAACAGAATACTCACAGCTAAGATTATACCATCCGAATGGAAAGAAAGCATCTTGATACTAATTTTCAAAAAAGGAGAAAGGACAGATCCAAAAAACTATCGAAGTATCAGCTTACTGAGTGCGGTACTAAAATTGTTCACTAAAATTTTAGCAGAAGAAATAATGTTAACCGGAATCTGCGAAGAACAGCAAGGGTTCAGAAAGAACAGGTCTACTATAGACGCCATATTTATAATCCGCCAAATTACCGAAAAAGCCATAGAGTTTAATAAGATAGCCTTTATGTGTTTCATTAATCTTACCCAGGCATTCGATAGGGTACGGTTAACTGATGTCATAACCCTACTACAAAAAAGGGGAATTCACCCGAATATAATAAAAACTATTGAGAGTTGAACATCAACAACCACACATATGTAAGAGTGGCAAATAAATTAAGCAATAAAATATTTATCACAACTGAAATCAGACAAGGAGATAGCCTAAGCCCAATCTTATTTAACATCATAATGGATGAAATTATAAACGAAGTAAAGAAAACTGGGAGAGGATATCGATTGGGAGACAAAGAAATAAAAATAATATGCTACGCCGATGATGCAGTAATCATATCAGAAGACGAAGCTAACTTACAGAGACTCCTACATAAGTTCCAACAAACAGCAAAAGTGTTTAGTATGCAAATATCTGTAAAGAAAACAAAATCCCTTACAATATCTAAAGAACCGAAAAGATGCAAACTGGCGATTTATGATCAGAGTGTAGAACAAATGATGTCGTTCAAATATCTAGGGGCAAACATAACAAGTAGCAGAAACCTTAAGGAGGAAGTAAAAACTCAAACAACAAAGGCATCATTAATATCAGGATACTTAAGAGATATAATTTGGAGAAACAAATATATGAGCACCAGGTGCAAAATAAGAATATACAAAACATGCGTAAGACCAATCATGACGTACGCGATAGAAACCAGAGCGGAGAACACAATAACAAAACGACTCCTAAGAGCAACAGAAATGCGAACACTTAGATCGATAACAGGACATACCTGATTTGACCGGAAGAGATGTGAAGAAATAAGGGAAATGTGCGAAATACAGGATGTGGTGAGATGGGCAAGGAATAGGAGAAGAGAATGGAGAGACCATGTGGACAGAATGCCAAATGATCGGTTGGCTAAGGTTGCAAAAGAGAAGCGACCAAACACACCTCGACCGCTTGGAAGACCATCAATAAGATGGTATGAGAGCTGGTCTTCATCATCGCAATTGTTTCTGGGAAACCTTTCAAGTGAACATAGGACATGGTCCTAATGTAGGAAGAAGAAGGTTATGATTGGTTTGTAGGAGAATGCGTAAATCCATATTTCAAATACTCATTACTGTACTGCGGCCTTCTTCTTAGATTCAGACATTTTGAAATAGAAAATTTGCCACGGTTTAAATAAATTAACTTTTCAACAGATTTATAGATAGTGCTATAATGGCTATAATGATATCTATCACTTTCACTCGCGAATATGGATTATTGGTGAAGCAAACAAAAATAATAAGATATTGCTAGAGCTATCCCTGCCATTTATAGATTTGATTTCGTTCATGTATCAATTTGTATGCCTTTGCTTGTTTGCGATGCTGGTGTACTTGCTCTGTAAACAAGTCATTACAAGCTCACATATTTTTGTTGAAACATGCTTGACTGCGTAAATCACGTCTTTGATTACCAACTTGCAAATACTTGTGACCAAAAATACTAAACTGAATTAGGTATACGTATAATGCTTATTTACGCATACATACAACAACATAAAAATTTTAGGTAGCTAGATAAAATATTTATTTATGAAAACAGTAGGTATTTTCAAAGTATTTTATTATATTAATTTCCTAAATAGTTAAGTACGCCACGACCGCTCCCCTTGATTGTCTTAATGCCCCCCCCATTCTGGATCTGCTACCGCAGCTATGGAAGGCTCCAGCGCCCATTAGGGGGCGGTACCGCTCCTATGCTCTCACTCCTTAAATTTCCCTGAAAGATTTGTTTAAACTTTTGACTGGATACCAAAAAGATCATGACAAATAACTACCATTCCGTTGCATTATCTTTCAGTAATATCGAAAGTTATATAAAAAACAACACTATGTTTTAATTTCCAATATATTTAAAGTCACTTGACAATTGTTTCACCATACAATGGCTTCTTCAGAAGTAAATAAGAAAGAAAAATATTCGGTAGTAATCCTGGTTATATAGTGCTTAAAACTATCATTACCTAAGATTATGCTAATCATTTTATTATATTATTTACAGACAGAATTATTTTAAGAATACAAATCTGTGGTACTATTTCCGAGAACTAATAAAGATTTAGTAAGGGTGAATGGTTTAAGTCTACCTGTTCGTTTAATAATTGATTGGAGTTTTTCCGTTTGTTAATTTCAAGACATTCAAGCAAATTTAATTTTTTAGATTTATTTTCTACATGTAGGATTTTTAGGGTATCATCAAAATTATGGGATTCGTTTATTATATGGGTTGCGTAATGTGAATTGTTCTTATTTTTTAAATAACTATGTTTATGTTCTTTAATGCGAGTTTCAAAAGATCTACCAGTTTGTCCAACGTAGGTTTTTGAGATCCACAATTTAATAGATAAACTCCTAATTTTAAGGATTTCTTAGATTCGGTTTTGTTATTCAAAATTATACTCCCTAAGGAATTACTGGTTTTGAATGTTATTTTATTGTTCTTTTTTATTAAATGTTTGGAAATTGTTTTGGTTATTTTCCCTGTGTTTGTGAGTATACTAAATTTTCCTTTTTTGTCATTAATTGTGGGATAAATTAGAGAGAGTGCTTGTTTAAAGGATTTTTTATTCAAGATATTATCTATAATGTTGGGGTGATATTCATTATTAATTGCTATTTGTTTGATTATGTTGAATTCTTTGTTAAAATTAGTTTTAGTCATAGGGATATGTAACAATCTATGTATGAAAGAGTTAAAAGCTGCCATTTTGTGAGGATAAGGGTGGGATGAACTATTGTGTATGACTGTGTCACTATGTGCGTGTTTATTGTTCACTTTTGATATAGATATGTCTAAGAAATTTATAGAGTTATTGGTTTTTAATTCTGTGGTAAATTTAATATTAGGATGCAAATTATTTAGGAAGTTAAGGAGGATTGTTAGTTGTCTATCTGTTCCCGTGAAACAGGAAATTATATCGTCAACATATCTATACCATTAAACAATATTTTTGCTTACCGCGTTTTGATGAATTTTTAGTTCTGAATGATCCATGAAAGCCCTTTACTAGCGGAAATTTTTATGGATCATTTAGAACTAAAAATTCATCAAAACGCGGTAAGCAAAAATATTGTTTACTGGTATAGATATGTTGACGATATAATTTCCTGTTTCACGGGAACAGATAGACAACTAACAATCCTCCTTAACTTATGCAAATTATTTAGGAAGTTAAGGAGGATTGTTAGTTGTCTATCTGTCCCCGTAAAACAGGAAATTATATCGTCAACATATCTATACCAGTAAACAATATTTTTGCTTACCGCGTTTTGATGAATTTTTAGTTCTGAATGATCCATGAAAGCCCTTTACTAGCGGAAATTTTTATGGATCATTTAGAACTAAAAATTCATCAAAAGGCGGTAAGCAAAAATATTGTTTACTGGTATAGATATGTTGACGATATAATTTCCTGTTTCACGGGAACAGATAGACAACTAACAATCCTCCTTAACTTCCTAAATAATTTGCATCCTAATATTAAATTTACCATAGAATTAAAAACCAATAACTCTATAAACTTCTTAGACATATCTATATCAAAAGTGAACAATAAACACGATTTCTCGATTTTTCACAAACCTTCACATACTGACACAGTCATACACAATAGTTCGTCCCACTCTTATCCTCACAAAATGGCAGCTTTTAACTCTTTCATACATAGATTGTTACATATCCCTATGACTAAAACTAATTTTAACAAAGAATTCAACATAATCAAACAAATAGCAATTAATAATGGATATGACCCCAACATTATAGATAATATCTTGAATAAAAAATCCTTTAAACAAGCACTCTTTCTAATTTATCCCACAATTAATGACAAAAAAGGAAAATTTAGTATACTCATATACACAGGGAAAATAACCAGAACAATTCTCAAACATTTAATAAAAAACCGGTCAAGGGCAAGTTAAACTTGCGCAATTAGTGTTCCGTACGTTGATTGGTTTTAAAATAAAAAAATTTTGTTACAGAGGTATTAAATGATCAGTGACTTCACAAAATACACCCCAAATGAGTTTTCAACAAAGTTTGCTTCCAATCTTTACTGAAATCTGATGACCTTGAAATTTTGGTTTTTTTTATATACCATATAAATTATTAAAGGTAATGCACTCGTGATAATTTTCGTTCAATCTACACCCCGTGGAGAATATTCCAGAATTTTTTCGAAATTTTTTGATAAGTACTTTTCGAGATAAGGCCCGGGACAGCGATTTTTCGCGAATTTTTAAAAATAATACAAAGAAAAAGTGCGCGCAAGTATAATATTATATATATATTTTTTACTCGTGTTTTCACAAGCTTTCATTTGACACCACACTCGATGACCTAGTAAAAAAATTTTTTTTTCACTTCGAATTCACTCCCTAAAACTAACCCCTTAAGTCAAAATTTAATTCTCAAAACTACATGGCTCTGATGAGGCCATCAATTCCTATATTATTACCAAATTTCACCTCTCTATGTCAAATAGTTTCGGAGAAAATCGGGTGTGACAGACAGACAGACAGACAGACACCGAAGTGATCTTATAAGTGTCCCGTACGGAACACTAAAAAGGACAATAAAATAACATTCAAAACCAGTAATTCCTTAGGGACTATAATTTTGAATAACAAAACCAAATCTAAGAAATCCTTAAAATCAGGAGTTTATCTATTAAATTGTGGATCTTGTGCTAAAACCTACGTTGGATAAACTGGTAGATCTTTTGAAACTCGCATTAAAGAACATAAACATAGTTATTTAAAAAATAAGAACAATTCACACTACGCAACCCGTATAATAAACGAATCCCATAATTTTGATGATACGCTAAAAATCCTACATGTAGAAAATAAATCTAAAAAATTAAATTTGCTTGAATGTCTTGAAATTAACAAACGGAAAAACTCCAATCAATTATTAAACGAACAGGTAGACATAAACCATTCACCCTTACTTAATCTTTATTAGTTCTCGGAAATAGTACCACAGAATTGCATTCTTAAAATGATTCTGTCTGTAAATAATATAATAAAATGATTATCATAATCTTAGGTAATTAAGGATAGTTTTAAGCACTATATAACCAGGATTACTACCAAATATTTTTCTTTCTTATTTACTTCTGAAGAAGCCATTGTATAGTGAAACAATTGTCAAGTGACTTTAAATATATTGGAAATTAAAACATAGTGTTGTTTTTTATATAATTTTATTATGAATTTCCAACAAGTATCGGCTAACACAATCAAAGATAATATCGAAAGTTATGTGAAAAGCTATCAATTAGCATCTTTTAAAATATTTGGTAGGTTATAATATAGCGAGCGCCAATATAGCTTTTGTCGCATTTCTTTGGTACAACGCAATTGAATATTATTTGGAGTCGCAAAAGGTTGCACTTGAAGCAAGGCATTTGATCGTGTTTAGCATGAAGGATTGTTGGCTGTTCTCTTATGATATATCTGAAAGGTTTTACTTATAGCTCTCGAGTTTCCTCAGAGATTGTTCTTCGTAAGATACCTTCATTATCAAAGCCAGTGCATCCCAGAGTTCCACATTGTCTTCTATCTCTTTCCTACACATTAACAATTTGCTAGAAGGGACCCGAAATCCAATCTATAGCTTTGCTAATGGCAGCATGCTTGTTTCCTTATTTACCTTGAACACTCGAATACCAAGTGACCATGCAAATAACGATACAACTAACAAAGTTATAGAAGAAATTATCTTTTGGAGTGATTGTAACTACGTAAAATGTAATGTTACAAAAACCAAGGCAGCATACTTCTCTAAAAAAATTAATATTACAGAAAATGCTACTGTTATGTCGGCACACTCTTTTTAATTAGCAACGTCTCTTAACTTGTTCGTCATTGGCATGACCATGTTCCTAAATCTCAGAACATTATTTCGTACTAGAAAACTGTAAACTCCACAACTTTTAATCCTTAACAAAACAGGTCTGATCATCGATGGAGTACTTTTCGGCTCCAAAACATATTCTGCATTTGCTAGGTTCTATTCAGAGGACAGCTGTCTGTATGGTTGACAACTCGGAACTCACCGAAAATCTTCATTCATTGTAATATTGAAGAAAAGTTGGTGGCATCAGTCTATTCTATAAATACTTTCATGTGAAGTGTTCGATGAATGTGGCCCGCTTGATTCCTCCAAAGCAGTGTACACTAAGAATACACGTGGCGCTAATACATCACATCAGTGTGATGTTCACGTTAGTATCATATCGCTCTCTTTAGCATCTCTTTTATATGGCGACAATCATCCCTATGGAATGGGTTGTCCAGGCCTGTGGTTCCCATGCTGCATAACTTTAGCGAATTATAATTCTTTCTACGAATTAATATATTCAATTCTTTTCTTTAATTTCAAAATTTTCTACTTAGCAAGCTACTTCAATAATTATCTATATAACACATTTTCCTGAAGAAATCGATACCAAAGTCCATCTACTAATTCATGGAAAAAAGCTAAATATTTTTATTTCAAGAAAGTATGAACTAACGACGGTTAAATTGTACTATTATTAATTTTTCATTATATTTCAAAAGTGACGATCACTTTAAATGAGTAAACAATTTGCCATAAAATAGTTATTTATCTGTTTATCTTTGTTAGTTTTGAGAAAAAATCATATTTCCAAGAAAAATTTCTGAAGAGTACTTCATAATGATAGGAAGTAAGTGACTGATTAAATATGATAATAGTCATCATATGTTTTTGTTTTGAAGACACAAGTCATGTACTTAAAGATAAGCTTTTAAAGTATCTAAAAATTTGTTATTTAATTTCTTTGTTTTCCGATCTGGACAGAGTTAATCATGTTGCCCACTCGGAATTTTTGATGTCCTAAATTCTTTAGCATCTCGGATAAATAAGATTTGTCAAATACATCTTACTATTTTTTTTTATTCATAATTAACTTTAATTTAGGAACTTTTCTTCTGTCTACTGATCTCTTTTTCACCACTTTTAGAATTTTGAGAACCTCAGGTATAGATATGATACCATTAATAGTCTCCGTTAGTGCTATTAATAATCTTGTCGCATCACATGCTGTATCATTTCAAGTATTTTGTGGAAAAGTCGGATATTTTATTTTTTATGCTAAGTCTTCTCGACTGAAACTCTGTAAAATTTGAACAACTTCAAATTTCACCTAGAATTAGAAAAAATATATTTGGTGTCACCTGCATAAAAATTTTGTACTTCATTCGCTAAGAAACGTACTCTATTTGAAAAAATCATCTTCCGAGTTTTTTGCATTTCTCTACGTTTCTAGTGACATATACCTTCCGAGTTCTGTCCGTTTGTCGATTTATCTAGCTCTGTGGTACGATCTTTGTCGAACTAAATTGTGGACCCACAGGATACTTTAAGTAAGAAAGGAACATAAACCTTGGGAGCGATATCGCTTAAGGTTAGTATCTAATATATATAGTATATATATATATATATATATATATATATATATATATATATATATATATATATATATATATATATATAAATATATATATATATATATATATATATATATATATATATATATATATATATATATATATATATAATAATATAGTTCCATAATACCCCATATGTATATCGGGTGTTATGGAATTCACTGCATATATTGGAACTGGAGCCTCCTTGCAACAAGACCGATTGTAGAAAATTCACCTTATGTTAAATAGCGGATCTCAATAATAAAGAAAAAATCCACCCTAAAGAAATAACGTCTTGAATATTTTTTTCACGTCGTCACGGGTATACCATACAACTGCTCAATATCGCGCGTTAATCAGAATATCAAATTCAAATTCAGAAAAGCTTTAATACTCAATCAAATTTACAAGATTAGTTTAGAGCTTTTGAGTTTAGTGGATACAGTGTGCTTTTTAGTACATTCATCCACTATAAGGCCTTGCGGCTTGCTGGTGTTCTGCATAGTTGGTATACCAGTCCTTACGTACCCGATAATCTTTCAGTAATTTTCGGATGTTTATTTTATAATTACTATTATTACTTGTGTTTTTTTTGTGAAGGTATTGTTATTCCAATTAAGGTTGTTTCTTAATTTATTTTGCTGGGAAAATTTTTAATAAAAAATCCAGCTTGAACTAGAATGTAAGGTTACACATAGTTACTACAGTCTTGCTCACATTTGAATAGATTTCTTCTATACAAATTTAATAGAAAAAAAATATTATAAAAATTGTTTTTGTGTGTGTGTTTTAAAATAATTACTTCCTGAAGCTAAATGATAATTACACAAGTTTTATATTCCAATATTTTATTATAATAAGTAAAAATTTTAACCCGAGTAATTCATCAAAATTTTATTTGGTTTATTGTAAAAAGGATAGCCTAATAAAAAAATTGTTGTGGTAGGTCTTAAAATCGTTGACCTTGGTCAGTTTTATTTCTTCTAAAGACTATAAAATATTTTTTTGTCAGACGTCGACAAGAAATCTTTCTTTTATTATCTGCTGCAGCGACGAGCATCAAAGGGTTTATTTGCGGCATCTGCTACTGATCGGTAGCTTTTTAGTTCAGTTTAAGAGAGTGTGGAGTATAAACGTATTATTTTTGTTATTGGCGTCTCTTTTGTTTTTGATTCTTTCTTTTTTATTGATGTTTATTTCTCCAATATATCTTTGTAAGGACTTGATGTAATTTCCACAGTTTTTTGTACAGTATTTTTGCAATATTGGGCATAGAGATTTTACAATTTTTTTTACGCTCTAGCGTTAAATACTGAAGTAGACGGTTCACTATTTAAACGTGGCTTTTCAGTGACGAGAACGAGGTTTTTGGCCACGGTACAGACTCCAGCCGCTTTAAATCGGGCCACAATGGTGCCAATGTTAGCAGCTCTTTGGTAAGCTTCTGCAAATAAACTTGCGTTACTTGACTACCTACATTTGTTCTCAACCATTTTTCTGTTGCTTGAATATAATAACTGCTCATATGTTTTAAAAAAAGAGATGTCAAGTGGCTGAAGCTGGTGATTAGGAAGGTCTTGCAGTTGTAACATTATTATCCCATTAACCCCTGCTATGTTCAACGTTTCTAGGTTCTTCGAATCTGTTATATTTCCATCAACCAGAAGTAACACTTCATTGTCAGGGGTTGGCTTTACGACACTTATAAAATGTTTTATCCATTTTACAAAGAAGTTTGAGTTAATATAGCCAGTGCCTGGAATGGTGATAATGCACTTAGAAAGTGCGCCATTCTCCAATTCAGGTTTTTGTCTCATTCTTTTGAATATAAGCATTAGCGGCACAAACTGTCCAGTCACTCTGGCACAATACAAGGCTTCTTTCTGTGCTTGTGATTGCGCCGAGTTGTTTCTTTCTTTTTAACCCTAGAACTATTTGCATTTTTGCGCAGCATATCTACTTTCATCAACGTTAAATATTTTTGTAGACGTTAATATATTTCTATCTACGATTTTTTCAAGCTGAGGTTCGATTTGCCCTACTCTCCTCTCTTAGCAATTCTCACCCGTTACCAAGGAATTATTTTTTTTCTTTACCACTAAAATTTTATTTGCTTCATTGTAAATAGCCGCCTTTCATAGCTCGGTTGATTTTGTAAATGTTTGGTAAAATGCAGTTTTGTCCTCTTTCTAATCTATTCTAATATATGTATATATATATATATATATATATATATATATATATATATATATATATATATATATTATATGTATATATATATATATATATATATATATATATATATATATATATATATATATATATATATATATATATATATATATATATATATATATATATATATATATATATATATACATATATACAGTAGAACCCCGGTTATCCGAGGTAACGTGAGGGGGTACCCTCTTCGGATAATCCGGATTTTGTTTTTTATTCATTCGAAAAATAAACACCAATACTTTAAACCGATGTATTAACGTTTTTTAACATATAAATAGTTACATACATTATAAAACAGTGAAATAGGTATCTATGCGCTTCTGTTTCATATTGCATCTTCTTTTTCTCGCTGCAATGTTTCTCCATCTATTAAGAAGAAGCAAATCCGCTGGGGTTGCCTCTGGTTGTTGTTCGATATACCTCTAAGCTTTTTCCAAAAAAGCAAAACCTTCTTGATGAGAGATCTTAGTGGGAGACTGTTCATCCACCGCCGCTTCGTTATCGTCATCGTCATCTGATTTTTCGGTTTCCTGAAAGACATTCATTATTTCTTCAAAACTCATTTCTTCTTCTAAATCATCTGCTGTAATCCATTGAACAACATCTTCTCTTGTCACATTTTCGCAACCTTTTAATATTTGCATTAATTCAAATAAACTTTTTTCTTTTTCTTCTAGCTCGCTGTCAAAATTTGAACAGGACATTTCCCCAATGCGTCTCAATTTCAAAGCTAATTCATTTAATGGAGTATCATTTTCACTGTCATTATAGTCCTCAAAATCTATAACTTTTGACCAAGATTTTTGAATAGTGGTAGTACGCACAGAATCCCAAGCTTGACTTACCCAGTAAATAACATTTTTTCAGTGTAACCTTTCTCATCCCATTAATAATATCCTCCTTTTCTCTGTATTCTAACAGATGTTCAAGATATAAACGCCTATAATTTTTTTAGATGTTTTCGAGGATGCCTTGATCCATTGGTTGCATTATGCTGGTTACATTTGGAGGAAAAAATTTTACAACAATTTCGCCCACATGAAGTCCTTCTCTAGGGTGAGAGGGGGCATTATCCATTAACAAAATTGCTTTAATAGGAAGACGGTTTCTGTTCAAAAATTTAGTCACTGATGGCACGAACTCTTCTTCAAACCAGTTAGTAAATAAGGTCGCATCCATCCATGCGCTCTTCTGACTTTTGTAATAGACTGGTAGGGCTTTGGGTGAGATGTCTTTTAAAGCCCTTGGACGTGCAGACTTGTCAGTCACCATCAGTGGGATTTTGTGCTAGCCAGACGCATTGGAACATACCGTTTAAGTTAATCTTTCCTTACTTCGTTTATTCCAAGAGCTTTTTTCCTGTCGAGATGCCAATGTTTTTGATGGAAGCATTTTATAATTCAGACCAGTTTCGTCATAGTTGTAAATTTGATCACATGTGTATCCACAATCTTCGATTTGTTTTTTAAAGTTTTGCTTAAACTTCTCAATTGATGACACATCAGCAGAAAGTTTTTCACCACATACAGTCAGTTTTCGTACACCGTACCGTTTTTTCCAGCGGTCAAGCCATCCAGAACTGCCGGTAAACTGATCTATCTCTGGGAATTGCCTACTAATCATTATTGCTTTCTGTTGTAAAATTGGACCTGACAGAGGCACACCTCTTGATCTCTGTTGGTTAAACCACATGAATAAAGTTTCGTTAACCAGTTTTCATTGATTTTCTTCCTGAAGACGAGGAGGCTTGATTTATACACCACTCTTCTATTTGTGTGCGGTTTCTTTTCCAATCTCCAACTGTTACCTCACCTACTCCATAATCTCGTGCAACAACTTTAATTGTTTTTCATGCTTCAATTCTTCTGATGGCTTTTAATTTTTCTTCAATAGGAACGACGATTCTTTTACGCTTGTTTTGCTCCATTATAATACGACAAACAAAAATTCAAACAAAGCAGTTCGTATTAATTACGCAGTATAGACGCGCCTACCTCGGATAATCAGGTTCTTAGATTGGCTCGGTTAATCCGGAACTCGGATATATATATATATATATATATATATATATATATATATATATATATATATATATATACATATATATATATATATATATATATATATATGTATATATATATATATATATATATATATATATATATATATATATATATATATATACATATATATATATATATATATATATATATATATATATATATATATATATATATATATATATATATATATATATATATATATGCACAGGCTGTTGTAAAAATCACTTAATATATTGAAACTGGTATATCTAAGTAACAAAAGTCGCCAAGGGTGTATATAGAAATAACATATTAATTACGTACTCATGTCTATTTTACTAGCGTTGACGTCACGTTATCTTCGTAGTTCAAAATAAGTAAATAAGTTATTTCCTTTCAGCAACTACAAATTTCTTAGTAAAAAATGCATATTAAACAAATCAATAGATTGTGAACACGCATCATAGAAAACATCAACAATTTTGTATTTTTTTTTTGTTTGTTTTTGTGGCTTTCAGTCAAGACTCATTTGGCCATGAGTTCTTAATATTATTTTATAGGGTAGTCCACAATTAAATTCAAAAGGATGATTCATTTCAATTCAAAAAATTACCAAAGTTATTTACCACTGCAAAAATATTAGTTGCAAAATAAATAGTGAATTTAACTTTTTGACATTAAGTGGTAAGTACAGGTATTACTACACAGTGTTTTAAAAAAAAATTAAACAGAGAAAGAAAAATAAAACTGTAAAAATATAACGCAAATATTTTTTTTTTAGAATATCAGAAAATATTACAAAAAGAAATATCAATTTATACACTGCACAATGAAAAAATGAGTCGCTTCAAACTTTGAACCAAAAAGATTTTAATTTTTGACACAAGGCAGATATAAAACGTATCACAGTACCCGCCCCGAGAAAAAAGGAGGCGTCACTTCTCTTAAACCTTCCTTGTATTTGTACTAGAAAAATCCTTCCAATATTTTATTAAAAATTTATTACGGAGAACTTAGTATACAGCTAAAACACCTCTCTCCTCCGCAATACTTGAGGTTTCAGCTCAGTTACATCTGCTTACTGAACATAACTTTAAAGGCTTTTGGTTCTAAAGTCTCATTTGTTATGTATCCTGCCAAAATAAATTTTGAAGTTCCTGATAAATAAAGGTCAGAATAATGTAACTTGGGATCTAAGCTGAAAACCTAAAAGATTATTTACCAAGGCTCATTGTTTTACATTACGTATATGGAACAAATATTCTGATATACGAATATATTTTTATACATTATTAGTTATTTTTTTATATTGCATATCTAAAAACATGGAAATAAGTCTTAAATTCTCAAATTTAAAAATATCTCTCGATTTCGCTTCTTTTTGTTAAAAGGCTGGGAGTCCATAAAGTTTGTAGAGCTTCACCGTTCTATGAGAATTTTTCCTAGTTTGATGAGTTAATCATCAAAATTTGGGGATAATTGTTTATAGCCAAGTTGAGAGACCTGGAAGTTAAGTTATTTCATTTAATTATTTCCCATCCAAATAGAGATAGTACGAAAAAGAATGTGAATACAGAGTAACCTCAAAGATATATGTATAATGTTGTGTTTGCAAGGGCAGTATTTTACCACTTTTTTGGGATGATAAGAAGAAAGCAGTCGTACATCACATTTTGAAACAACGTAACTGACATTTTTTTGTTTTGTGTTTTATTTATTTTTTTCTAATAATAAGCCCTGTATAATTCAGTTTTGGAATTATTCTAAAAATATCACTCTTATCTTTATCTCCTCTTCAAGTCAATAAATTTTTATTAAAAGTATAAGCCAAGTTGCACGATATTGTATAATATTTTATAGTATTGCGCAATATTGCTTATGCTTTATAATAAAATTTGATCGGCAGACTAAATCAGAAATTAAAGTAAACAGGAAGTTTTATTTTTCTACAAAGGTAAGTTTGTGTAATATGTTTTTCAAAAGATTTTCTTCTCACCATCTAAAAATTTTACTGCCGCTAATTATTGCTTAACATCGCTTTTGCCTCAGAATACAATCTGATCTATAGATTATTTGAAAAATGGAAAAGTTATATTTTGAGAATAAATCAGAAATTGAAACATACAGGAGGTCTTATTTTCTAAAGAGGTAAGTTTGTGTAATAGATCTTTCAAAAAGTTTTCTCCTTAACATCATAAAAATTAACATTCCTTTCTATTTCTTTAACTATGTAATACAAAACCTTCTACGATTCTGGGCATGTTACTGTAACATATTTCATAACGTTTTAGTGCCACCAATACTTACTTGTATTGAGAAAACTAAAGCATTGTTTCTAAAATAAAATAAGCTTTAGGTCTATGGCATGAAGGATCATTGACTGAGTTGCGTTGTAATGGTATGTCTGAAAGGTTCAGTTTACGGTTATACAACTTAATAAAGCCCTGAAACACATTCTATTTTAAGAAGATAGTAAGTAAGTGGAATAAAACTGGAAAATCTAGACCGCATTTTTTTCTAAAAATGTTAACGTTACAGAAGATGATGTAGCTGTTTAAGTATGTTTACTAAAGTACTTAAACAATTACCAACTCACATGAACTAGTTGCTTAAACAAGAACATTACTTATTTACTTTGTTAACTGACACTAAATATATATTTTTTGTAAAAATTTAGAAATGCATTATCATGATTTCGTAGTTCAACTACATTTTTAAACGTTTAACTAAAACTAAAGCAGATTTTTGTTTGCATCTGTTTTTAAATGAAAGGATGTGGGTATCTTAGATGCTATAAAAGTTGATAAACGACGAAATTTCCGACGTCTGCTTGACTATTTAGTAAATTTATATTATGGTTCTTTGAGTGTCTGTAAATTCCTATTGATTTTAAGTCTTTACCCTTTAGGTGCTGTATATAGTATTGATAAACAATTAATATTAGAAAGTGGATAGTCAGTTTCTAAAAAATCTTTGGCAAAATGTGATTTTTCGTTTTTTAACCTATAAGAAGCATAATGTTCTGAGAATCTTGTTTTGATATTCCTCCCTGATTGGCCCACGTAACAGCTATTGCACTCTTGACACTTAAGTTTATAAACTCCTGATTTATTACGTTTATTAGTTTTATTTTTGACATTGAAAAATATACTTGAAAATTTTTGAGCGGGTTTTAAAGCTATTCTTGTTTTTTTTCGGCTGTGAGAAGAGAGATATTTTATCCGAGATAGCACCAAAATATGTCAGAGGTTTGAATGTTTTTCTTTCTTGGTAATCTTTTATGGGATAATTTAAGCTGAAGGTGATTTGCTTTTTGAGACTTGTAACTCGCAGCATTATTCACCTTGTAGCTCATAACTATTATGTATAATCTGTTGAAAATTTTAGAAAAAGTAAACATAGGGCATGTAATAAGCTTAATTTAGTTTGAAGAATCTCGAGAGGTCGCATTGTACGTTCAAAGCATTCGACCATGTCTGGCATAACGGATTGTGGGCTAAGTTACGCTCTTATGGTTTCTCTGAAAAATTTTGTTTATGGCTCTCGGGTTTCTTCAGAGAGCGTTCTTTACGAATGGCAGTCGACAGATTTCTTTCTAATACCTTCACTAACAACGCTAGTGTACCCCAAGGTTCCATACTGTTGCTTGCTCTCGTTCTCATTTATATTAACGATCTGTTGGAATGGACTAGAAATCCAATATACAGCTTTACAGTACCCTTATTTATTCATTCACTTTAAATGCTCGAATATCGGCTACTCTTGCAATTATTCGTAGACAGCAGGGAGTTGTTCAACTTAACACAGTCCTGGACGCTACAAACGACCGTGTTCGGTACGATGGACTTTTCCTAAGCTACGCTCTTATGGTATGTCTGAAAAGTTCTGAGGAAACACGAGAGTCACTCATGTTTCCTCAGAGAGCGTTCTTTACGAGTGGCGGCGGACGGATTTCTTTCTAACACCTTCACTGTCAACGCCGATGTGCCTCAAGGCTCCATACTGTCTCCTACTCTTTTTCTCATTTACATTAACAATCTGCTGGAAAAGACCGGGAATTCAATCTACAGCTTTGCAGATGACAGTACGCTTATCTCTTCATTCACTTTGAACGCTCAGACATCGGCTACTCAGACGAATATCCGCAGACAGCAGGAGTCAACTTAACCAAGACATGGAAGAAATTCTATCTTGGGTTGACAGTAACCAAGTGGCATTTAATGCTACAACAACCAAGGCGGCATTTTTTTCTAAAGAAGTTAACGTTGCCTAACCCGACATAGTTATGTCGGGGCACTCCATTCCCCTAGTATCGTCACTCAATTTATTGGGCGTTAATTAAAGAGCAAATATTTCCTAGCATGAACATATTGAAGGCATTGCAAGGAGCGCTTCTCAAAAGTTTAGAATATTATTTCGAACCAGAAAGCTTTACACTCCACAACAATTATTAATTCCTTACCAAGCTCAAATTCGACCAACTATGGAATACTGCTCCCATGTTTGGGGCTCTGCACCCACACACACACTGCATTTGTTGGATTCTGTTCAGAGAAGAGCTGTTCATCTAATTGGGGACCCGAAACTGACCGGCGGCCTTGATTCGCTGGAACATCGAAGAACAGTTGGCGACTTGAGTCTGTTCTACAAGTATTTTCATGGAAAGTGTTCGAAGGATGTAGCCCGCTTAATTCCTTCGGTGCATGTTAGAAATACACGTCGCGCTAATACTTCACATCCGTATGAGGTTCAGCTTGTTATTCCGCGTACAACGCTTTTCAAGCAGTCTTTTATATGGAGAATATCATCCCTTTGGAATAATTTGCCCAGGGCTGTGTTTCCCACCGAGTACAATTTACAACGATTCAAGAACAACGTGAATCGCTTTTTCCGCACACATGCCGCTCCTGGAGCGCTTTAGGGACTTCCCTGTAGCACGTGTGCTAGACCCATAAAAAAAACTCAGGTGGTAGTTTTTTCAAAAAAATTAACGTTTCTGAACCTGACATAGTTACATCGGTATACTCCAATCTTCTAGCATTGTCGCTCAATTAGCTGGGCATGAATTTGTAAGCAAACATGTCTTAGCATGAATATGTTGCATGCATAGCAAAGAAAGCTTCTCAAAAGCTGGGCATATTATTTTGAAGTAGAAAGTTTTACACTCGATAACTGTTAATTCTATTCGTAGTGACCGCAAAATTAGTCTGTTTTTGTAACTTCAATAATTTTGAGACAAAAAAGCAAACCTAAAGTAAAAGGTCTTAAATTCAAGCTAATTAAAAATCTAGAAGGACATATTTTTCCATTTTTTTTTATTTAGTGGTAACTACCCATATTTTGAAGGTGAAAAGGGTGAACATAAATAATTGTTTAACAGAAAATAAAAAAGTATATTAATGATGTTTAATTCATGAAAATAGGTCACTTTATTTATTTACATATTCTCTACCTAATACCGTATAGTCAATCAAAGACCACCCCCTAAAAGGGGATCGCAATTCATATGGGATCCTGTCATACTCGCATACATGACTCCTAAGACTAGGAAAAAATACAAAGAAATAATCAAAATACTGAGAATATAGCGTTGTACTTATACGTCTTTGAAACTTATCGCTAAGCGATAACCACCCCCTAACAGGGGGTTGAACTTCATGTTGGTACTATTTTAATCCAGAAAATTAATTTTGGGAAAAAAACTGTATTTTTTCAGCTTAAAGTCTTGTGCTGGATATATAAATAGCAAGATACCCTTCTTATTGCAACTTCCATTTAGAAGGTGGTTTTTAATTTATTGTACGGTGAAAATATGTAAATAATTGAAATTCTTGACCTATTTTCATGAATTACACATCATGAATATTTTTTTTATTTTCACACTTTCAACCCTCGAAATAGGGGGTCCCTAAATCCCTAAATAAAATATTTGATTAATATATCCTTCTAGATTTTTAACTAGCTTTAATTTGAGATCTTTTCAGTTAAGTTTGCTTTTTTTTATCTCCAACTTATGAAGGTTGCAAAAACGGGCTAAAATTCACACTTTTTTTACGGTTACTCTTTGACCAACGCTGAAATATCACTCCCATTTTTGGTGCTCTGTTTCCGAACATACAATGTATTTGTTGGATTCTATTTAAAAGAGAACTGTTGGCCTGATCAGAGGCCCAAAGCTTACCAGCAACCTTGATTTCTTGGAACATCGAAGAACAGTTGGCAACTTGAGTTTATTCTACAAGGAAAGTGTCCGATGGATGTAGCCTGCTTAATTCTGCCCATAGCGGTGCATGCTAGGAATACACGTCGCACTAATACTTCACATCGGTATGAGGTTCAGCTCGTCACTCCTCGTACAACCCTTTTCAAGCAGCTTTTATGTAGAAAGCCTCATCCCCTTGGAATGATTTGCCGAGACCTGTGTTTCCCACCGAGGACAATTTATAACGAATCATTGCGTCGCTCCATTAGCGCTTTAGAAGCATATGTGCCAAGTTCTTAAAAAAAATTCCGAAAGTTTTTTATAAACAAAAAGTTTTAAGTCGATATTATGTATGCCTGTTATAATTATATACATTAACATAATTAATTAAATTACAACTTAATATATAAATAAACTAATAAGATATTTCGTGAAGTCATAGGCGAAACGTCAAAAAGTTATTTCAATTTGACGCAGTTTCAGCACGATTTCTAGAAATAATAATTTCTCACCTAAGATATAATATGTTCGAAATTAAAAAAAGGACTGATTACTTTATTGACTGCTAGCTAGTTAACTATTATACAATGATTTGGTTAGAACATGATTTATAATTTGGATCTTAAGATATATACATGACAGGGATCTAACTAACTTAGCCTAGTTCATTGAACTTAACTCGTAAATCTACTTTTCTTAAGAATTTGATGAAATTGAAATATGATGTTAATCTAAATGTTTTTCATTTAATTAAAAAAAAAACCGATTGCTAAGCGAGATATTTATAATTAAAGTGCACATAATTAACAGGCAACAGGCCAATGAAGTATAAAAAAGGTATAGTTTCGTGTATATGTAAGAACTTTTCTTATGAATTTTTTAAAAAACTAATATTTAGTAAAAATAATTTAGAGAAATTTTGAAATAATTTTTTTTTTATTAATTTGTTAAAAAGATACAAACATTTAACTTTGATATTTGTTTAAAAGAATACCGCGTAGTGAAGGACAAATATCACAATTTGACAACGCTGTATATCGTCATATTTTACGCGCCAACATTCAAACAGCATTTAAAATGATTAACTTTTAAACAGAAATTCATTTGTAGGTTAAATAATTTATTGAATAAAAACAATATATTCAACTTTATCTGTAATCATCAAATAAAAATATGAAATGTATTAATTAAAAATTTGAATTTGTATTTTGATATTTATTATTTTTTCTTTAGTAGAATATTTTAAGTTAATATTATATTTATTTATCAACACTGTTACATATCATTTGATAACAATATTAAATATATATTAAAAAAAGGTTTTATAAATCTTCTCCGTAAAAATAAATAAATAATGAATGATACTAATGATAAATAAATAAAGTACTATAAACTATTTATAAACTAATTAATTACTTTATTTACTACTCGCATATCTTTGGTTACACGTGGTTCGCCATTGTCTTTTCGACTAGATAATAATTGCACTATTCCTGTAGAACCCAATTTATCATAAGAACTTTTTAGATCTTTAAAAGTTATGCGTTCAGATGCAATTCTTTTAATCATAAAATCCGAAATGACACTTTTAAAGGCATTAACGATGGCCGTATTAGTTTTTCCATGGCGCAGTATTTATATGATACGTAATTTGTAATTAAATCTTCTCTCTTTAAAAACTCATTTGTCAAATTCTCAAGGATTTTAACGTCATATATCGCCTCATGGAATTTTTTGTTTGGTGCTACTTGCAATAAATCATGGCCTAACTTTCCGAGCTTAAACATTTCTGAGCCTTTTCGGTCATGAAAGCGTTTTTTAGAAAGACTTACTGTT
Organism: Pachyrhynchus sulphureomaculatus; assembly: GCA_019049505.1. Classification (NCBI taxonomy): domain Eukaryota; kingdom Metazoa; phylum Arthropoda; class Insecta; order Coleoptera; family Curculionidae; genus Pachyrhynchus; species Pachyrhynchus sulphureomaculatus. The sequence continues at coordinate 133,414,529 of CM032454.1, read as the reverse complement.
TCCGAAAAACCAGCAATATTTTTAAAAATCCTCGATCATTGCAAAATTAATTATACCTTGAATTAAATGGGACGAATCAAAACGTGCACTATAGGCAACAAGTACGCAAGGTTTTGGAGAACAATTTAAAAACTATTGGAATGAAATTAATGCGTCCTTTAGAGTGATTGTTTTGATAGGTTTACCATATAAATACAGTAATTAATCGGTTGCATAGGCCTAATATAAACATTGAATATTTTATCCCCATATTTCGCCGCTATTTGCAAAATATCAGCTGTATTTGAAAATCCCGAAGTTTCTAAATCAAATTTATTAATGTCACCAGTAAGATAAACGGCCCTCTGCAGTCCACAATTTGATTGATACTATACCCCTTCATGTTTTCCCTTATTTTTTCACGTGGCCTCTTTATTTCTAACCAATAAATTTCTAAGTTTTTTCGTTGCAGGCAAATTAGCTCTTGATGCTCTTTGTTTTCTTATTTCATCTTTTCTTATCATATAAGATTTTGTATGTTTCCCAGGGGGTTTATTGATGAGCTTTCTTTTGCAAATTTGCCTTTAAGTAGCGATTGATTATAATCAAAAGGCATTTTTTAATTAATAGGGGTTTCGGTTAATAATGTCGATTTTTAATAACAATAATAATTTCGCAACATTTAAGCGTTTATTTCCATCACAAAATGAAACTAACTAAAAACCTGAACTAACCTGAATTACCTTAATAATTAAAGTATTGACCATCGTTGGCTATGACGTTTTCTCATCTTTCTGTCAAAAAATGGATTCCGCACCAGAAGTTTTCGTCTTTTGAGGCTAACCATTCCTCAAGCCAAATTTTCACTTCTTCGTAAGAATGAAGAATGTAAGTATTGTTCTGAAAGTCCGTGCTGCATCGATCGAAATAAGTGGTGGTCTGAAGGGGCTAAGTTCGGTGAATACGGCGGGTGGGGTAGAACGTCCCATTTGATGTTTTCCAAATAGTTTTTAACACATTTTGCAACATGGGGCCGAGCATTGTCATGTTGAAAAATGACTTTATCGTGTCTTTGTTTTCACAAGGTTTCAGCAGTTCGTAATACACAGCTCCTCTACTATTCCACCGAATACACAGCAAAGCTTTCTTTCCCTGTATATTGCGTACTGGTTGTGATGTTGAAGGCTGGCCTGGGTCTATCCAAATTTTTTGGGTTGTAGCATGTTCACTATAAGCTTCAACCAACAATCGATAATTTTCAGCAGCTGTTTTCATCAAAAGATATAAGGCTATTAAACTTCCCCGCAAAACGTCCTTTTCTGGTACTTTCGTACGTACCGTACGACATATTCAATGCTATGAAGAACTTTTCGCACAACGACAATTAATAACGAACTGGCTTTTGATATCGTATGTTTACCTTCCAAAACACCATCACTAGTCCATGCCAACAAGTATATTAGTAACGCCATCTCTTAGCAAAATCGACATTATTAACCTATTAAATTATATATATTTTTTATTTTAAATAGAAGTAATACGGTCTAAACAGTAAACATACACAAAGTATAATAACCTATATAAACATCGTTCTACAGAGCATTCGGTATACGCATTGGCAGCGTTGCCACATTTATTACATCAAGTGTGTGTCTGCATATGAAAGTTTCCATATATCGAATACAGTCTCCGACAAAAATAAAATACTCTGTCATTGAGTATTTTAAACTTTTCGTATTTATTATCGGACTATAGTTTTGGCTCCGATGGTCAGGAGTGAATTACCTTAAGAGATTTCATGAAAAGAAAACTTAAAATTAAACTTTATATTAATTAAGATTGACTTCAGCTAATCCGGTGGCAGAGGGTCGCTGGGCCTTGGCAGACGGTGGCGGGCTTGGCATGGAGGGGGTCGGTAGGCGGTCCTAACTGTGGGGTTGCGGTGGTGAGTGACTTTGTTCAGAAATTTGAGCAGGGCGCTGCTGATGAATTCCCGGATTGTGGGCATCCGAATGTCTCTGTGAAGCTGAGTATTGCGGACAAACCATCGAGCTTTGGCGATGATGCGGAGGGCCTTATTTTGGATGGTCTGGAGTGTGGATCTACGAATATGTGACGTTTGGCACCATGCTGGGCTGGAGCAGGTCATTCCGGCTTGGATGATCGTCTTGTAAATTGTCAACTTGTTGCGAGTTGGCAATTTGCTGGATTTGTTCAGGAGTGGATACAGCTTCCGAGGAGTTGGTTTGCTTTCTTGGCGGAGGTGATACCCTGGTCCTTCCATACTAGCCGCATGTCGTAAGGAAATAAATAAATAATGTGCTTCACTGCTTTTTTAATTAATAACTAATAAAATAATATTGGATTAGATGTATTTAATATGCCTAATCTCTACGTTAGCAAACAGTAACATATAAATGTGTCAACGTTCTTTGACTTCAGATCAATAAAGTAACTGATATGCCTCATAACTAACTACTAAAAATATTTGACTCAATTTGGCAGTTTTTCTTATAATGAAATAAACTTTTTAGCATAATTATAAGGTTTTACAAGTACAGTCAGTATGTAATATATATGTATAGTATCAGTGCATTGATGCTAACATTTTTGTCCCATTGACATATTTTTTTATCACTTTTCAGGTAAATTTTTTTGTCAGTTTATTTTGAGCAAACATGATTTTTCTATTACTATATTTAGAAACATTATAAACGCAAAAAACCAGCCAAGTGCAAGTCGAACTTGCGCAATTAGTGTTCCGTACGGTGCTTGCTTTTACCAGAAAAATTTTTGTTACGGAAGTATAAAATAATCTGTGACTTCACACACCTCAAATGAGTTTTCAACCAAGTTTATTTCCGATCTTTGTTTTTATATACCAGATAAATTATTAAAGGCAATGCGCTCGTATTAATTGATTAGTACCCTTAAATACCAGATAAATTATCAAAGGTAATTCAACCTTATGAAGAATATTCCAGAATTTTTTGGAACTTTTTTGATTGCTTTTAAAATAAAAAATTTTGTTGCGGAGGTATAAAAATGATCAATGACTTCACAAAACACACTCCAAATGAGTTTTCAATAAAGTTTTTTTCCGATCTTTACTGAAAATTGATGATCTTGAAATTTTTTTTTTATATACCAGGTAAATTAATAAACGTAATGTCTTCATGATAATTTACGTTCAATCTAAACCCTATGGAGGATATCCCAGATTTTTTTCGAAATTTTTTGATCAGTAATTTTTGAGATAAGTGGGGAGGACAGTGATTTTTCGCGATTTTTTAAAAACAATACACAGAAAAGTGTGAGAAAGTGTTACATTATATTGTAACATTCATTTTTTCTTAGATTTTAAGACCATGTAATGTTACTGATTTTTCACTTTAAATTGTACTTCTTTTCATTTTTGTATCGAGCAGTATATTAATCAGAAATTGCTAGCCGCTCGGTATATTAGTGTGCTGTGCGGGTTGCGACCGAATCTCTCGATACGCCGGGATTGGTCAAAGATTTGTATCCGGAGTTTTGGTTCCGGCGTGGCCATATTACCGAGAGAGTGCCCACGGTTTATTTAAGAGTCCGGTGGACAGGAAGCGTGGCTTATTTCCACCGAGCCGCCAAGTAGGTTATTTCGACCGAGCCGCCAAGTAGGCGAATTTCCATCGAGCCGCAGCCAGGCTTACTTCGACCGAGCCGCAGTAGAGGCTCATAGCAACAATTATGAGAGCCAAGTAAAGCATGAGTTTTTTTTAACGTAAAGCCGTAGTGGGCTCTAAGTGTTTCCTACAAAGTGTAAAATCGGTTTTGTGTTCCATCGAAGGCCTAGAAGCCCAAATAAAAACCGTAAGTTACCAGAACATTCATCAATAGACCTATTCCCGAAGTAAGTGTCTTAATAGCAGTTTGAACTGACAAAAGGTGAAGTGAAAATCACGATTCTTCGCTTTCGGGGGTAGTCAGGTTTTAGAATTTAAATGTCTGATTTAGGGACTCTAATAATAATAACTACCTGTTAGGCTAGAATTTTTTGTAATCCTTAAAACCGCAGAGGTTAGAACTTTTATTTTAAAATCATGAATAAATTTTCTTTTTATTGATTAAAGCTAGTGTCTCACTGAATACCTATCTTACTTTTCAGGATAATGACGGCTGTACCAAACTGTTTTTTTTATTTAACAACTGTACACCCTTTCAGTATTTTTTCATTTTTTTAGCTGAAGTTAGATCCTTTCTATTTTAAAATGAATGGTGCCCAAAAGTCGTACAGCTGAGGTTTTTTAAAAAGTAAGAAAAAATAATTCCAAAAAGACGTACAAAAATTATCTCTTACCCATATCTCTCTACCAAGGAAAACTGAGCTAGTGTGTGTTTAATTTCTTTAGTTCTTTTAAAATAAGGATCCACTCAATTCATTATCAGAAATTAAAAAGAGGTTGCAAGAAAATTGCGCCCAAGCGTGGGAAAAACAACTTTTCACAGGGTACAAAAGTGCGGGCAAGTTAACACCTTACAAAATAGCGCTGTCAACGCGGGGCTTTTGGAATTTTATTTTTTTAAAAAAGGGTTCAGTGTACTAGCTTTCGAACAAAGTAAAAGCTCTAACTTTTCAGATATTTTTATTTCATAATATTTATTAAACGAAACTACACAATAGCAATAAGACAAAAGCAGGAAATTTGTAGAATTATTTATTTCAATTTATCTGATGGTGGTATAGATATTTGAATTTTGTTAATCGACTCTAAGATAAGTGATTCCTACTTTTTTCTTAAAAGCTAGCTTTATAGTTCAGATTAGCAGATGTGCTGGTTTACTTTAATTTTTGCAGTGTTAGATTTATTTTGCGGAACCGAAGGAAAAACTGTACTTTTTTTTTTCACCGATGTTTTGCATGAATATTAAAAATACTTTGCTGATACGAAACGGTATTTGGAGATTTTTTTGTTGAAAATTCTTAAGATATCTAGTAAAGGAATTTTAATACAAGGCGATACTTAGAAATTTTTTTTAAAATTGTCGAAGATTTTTTTTAATGTTTGGTAAAGAAGTTTACATATTCTAAGTGCCTTTACATATTTTCTATTTTTGACTATTGGGAGCACAGGAGAAATATTTTCACGACTTTTTAAACAATTCTTTTAAATTGTATTCATTTATCATGGAAGCCTTCAATTTTAAAGTCAATCACCTACTGGAATATGAGTTAGACTATGAACTGAAAATCCGTCGTACTTTCTCAGAACGTCCGGTCGCGGATAAAAGAAAGATTCTAACGAGGATCTTAAGTAAAGAAATATTCCAATAGATCAGATTGGACTAAATGGTTACAAAAAGTTTCTGATTTTTTTAAGTCTAATAAAAATTCTCCTTCTCAAGTTAAAACTCCTGCTTCTCCAAATGGTCACATGTCTCCTTTATTCGTGCATAAATATTCAGATAACAGACCGCATATCAAGATAAATCTATTAGGTGCCCATTTCTCGGCTTTATTTGACTCTGGTGCAAATGCCTCCGTTGTAGGTCAGAATGGTATTAAAATTTTAAGTCGTTTAAGTATAAAAATATGCCATGTCAAAAATAGAAGTGTTACCACTGCAGATGGCAGCCGTCTAAAAGTTTTAGGTACGGTTGAGTTGCCGCTAGTCTGCAATGGTCATTGTTTAGTAATCTCTGCTCTAGTAGTACCTTCTCTATCACATACTTTGGTTTTAGGATGTGATTTTGCACAAAAATTCGTAATTTTAGTAAATTTTAAAGAAAATTCGTGGTATCCACAGTCCCTAGAAGTCAATTCTCATACAAGTTTTAAAGATTGTTATTCAGAAAGTTCATTAGAAAACCTTTTCTCGCGTCTATGTACCCTAGATGATCTCTCGCGGACGGAACGCTTAAAGGCAGAAAACGTAATAAGCTCTTTCAATGAAATAAGTAGTAAAGATAGGTTAGGCCGAACGAATAAAATCACCATGTCTATAGATACAGCTGATGCCAGTCCTGTAAAGACAAGGCCCTTCGCCATGTCTCCGTACATGTCAAAAGTATTAAATAAAGAGTTAGACGAAATGTTGAAACTCGGAGTGATTGAAGAATCAAACAGTCCCTGGTGTTCTCCAATCTTATTGGTGAAAAAGGCCGATGGACAGTATCGTCTATGCTTTGACGGAAGAAAGCTCAACGAGGTCAGCAAATTTGATAACTATCCATTACCGAACATCGACAGAATTTTGACATCACTCAGGAATGCTAAGTATGTATCTTCGATAGACCTTAGAAAGGCTTTCTGGCAAATTCCTTTGGACAAATCCTCTAAGGAAAAGACCGCTTTTGCAGTAGTAGGCCGAGGTCTATTTCAGTTCGTCACTATGCCGTTTGGTCTAAAGAACGCTGCTCAAACTCAGCAACGTTTAGTGGACGCTATATTTGGTCCGAAATATGAGCCACATATTTTTACCTATCTCGATGATATTTTAGTAACATCGGAAGACTTCGAATCGCATATACGTTTACTTAAAGAAGTAAAAAATAAATTGAAAGAGGCCGGACTGACGATAAATTTGAGCAAATGTGATTTTTTCAAAACTTCTCTAAAGTTTTTAGGCTATATTGTAGGCTCAAATTCCTTGCGTACCGATCCGGATAAAGTAGCAAGCATGGTTAATTATGCGAGACCTACTAATACTACGGAAGTTAAGCGCTTCGTAGGAATGTGTTCATGGTACAGACGTTTTATCGAGAATTTTTCTACCCTGTTGTCGCCTATTAATGATCTTTTGAAAGGACGAAAAAAAGGACAATCGATAGATTGGACAAAGGCAGCCGAAGAATCTTTTATAAAGATTAAAGAGCTATTGGTTTCAGCTCCAATTTTATCCCAACCAGATTTTTCCCAACAGTTTTATATTTCTAGTGATGCTTCTAATACCGGTTTAGGGGGCGTCCTAACACAGAAAATCAATGGTGAGGAAAGAGTGATAGCGTATGCCAGTAGAACTTTATCAAAGGCTGAACGTAACTATTCGGTTGTTGAAAAAGAATGTTTAGCAGTACTCTTTAACATCGAAAAGTTTCGACCTTACATAGAAGGTGTTCCTTTCACGGTCATAAGAGATCATTATAGTTTATTGTGGCTTAATTCTAAAAAAACTAGCGCGTTGGGCGATTAGGTTGAGACAACATACGTTTAATTTAATTCATAGAAAAGGAGTCCACAATGTTATTCCTGACGCTTTGTCAAGAATCCCAGATCATACAGTGGACGAAAACAGTCTTAATGCACAAATTGACGTAGGAATTGATACAGTTGATGTAGATCGCATTGATCCATGGTACGATAATTTGCGGCAGCAAATTAAAGAACTTCCTCAAAATTTTCCGCAGTGGAAGGTGGAAAAATGATTTCGTGTACAAATTTATCCCAAACCAGTTGCCTTTAAAAGTTAATGTACCCGAGTGGAAAATACTAGTTCCTAAACCGCAGAGAGGGGAAATTATAGACATGTGTCACACTCCTCCTACTTCTGGTCATTTTGGTTTTTATAAAACTCTTCACAGGGTTCAGGAACAGTATTATTGGCCAAAAATGCGTTTTGACATCTTAAAGTTTGTGAGGACTTGTGAAGTATGTGGAGCGCAGAAATCTCCAAATGCACTACCTATGGGACTGATGGGAAAAGAGAAAACGGTTAATTACCCTTTTCAAGTCATAGCAGCTGATCTAGTAGGCCCATTCCCACGTTCAAAACAGGGAAATAAATGGCTTCTCGTGGTTTCTTGCTGGTTTACAAAGTATACCATGCTATTTCCTTTGAAAAGCTCTAAAGCTGGACATATAGAGAGAATTTTGGAAAATAATGTCTTTCTAACCCACGGTGTTCCATCGCTCTTAATATGCGATAACGGTACTCAGTTTACCTCTAAGAGTTTTAAGAGCCTAAGTGAAACTTATAGTTTTAATATCCGTTTTAATCCCGTGTACTCTCCACAATGTAATTTTTTCGAACGTAATAACCGAACAATCGGGACCGCTTTAAGAAGTTACGTTGATTCACATGACACCTGGGATGGCAATATTTCCAAAATCCAACAAGCAATAAATACCGCAAGACACGAAGTAACAGGGTTCACACCGTCTTTCTTAGTTTACGGCAGACATGTACCTCTATCTGGATCGTATTATAAAAATTTGGATTTTAATGTCAATGTTGACAGCGAAATAATTCCGGGTAACAGGGGTGAGTATGCCGAAAATTTAAAGGGTTTAAAAGATATTTTCACTGACGTGCGTAGTAGGATACATAAGGCTTATGAACGGAACAGTAAGTCTTACAACCTTAGAAAAGGGGATTTTTCCTTTAATATAGGCGATCACGTTTGGCGAAAAAATAAAATTCTTTCCAGTGCAGCTGATAAATTCACATCTAAGTTGGTACCTAAGTATGTGCATTGCGTGATAAGAGAAAAGATTTCAGATTTAGTTTATGGTTTGGTTAATTTAGATGGGACTAAAGTAGGACAATGGCATATTAAAGACTTAAAACCATTCAATGAACCTAACCCTAATGAAAGTTTGTCAGAAGAAGAATAATTTATATTTACATTATCTTAATTGCTTAACTTTATTTTTTTTGATGTTGCTCTGTAGAGGTGACGACCTCGTTTTTTTTGACTGTTGTAAAAGTTGAGCAGAGAATAGCTTACTTTTGTTGTTTAATGCTAAGGTTTTGGGTACTGATCATATCCAAACTTAGGTTGATTGTAGTTGATGTTTAGCATCGACTCAGCTGTTGCGAGCTTGCGAAAGAGTCACACTCAGGATATATCATAAGACTGGTATGTCGGTGGTCGCGGGATTTGATTTGCTTATGACCCCAAATAATATCCAGTTCTTGACACTTGGAAGCGAAATTTTGATTAGAGGCAATCCAAGGTGATCTTGAGTTAGGACAAGCGCAAGATGTAGCTCGTGTAGTGTGATGTAGAGTCAAAATTTTTATGAGCAATTTCAAAGTTTGTTAACCGAGGGGGTGTATTTCTATTACCTTAGTGGTATATGTTGGGTGCAATTAAGAGTAAATTGATTTTGGTTTATCCAGTAAGTCTAAGACTTGGATTATTTTGATTTAGATCTTCTTCTGAATTGACAAACTGAGGGTATACTTTTTTCTTTTCAGAGCCGTTTAAACGTTACCTTTGAGTCACTAATTTTTTTAAAATTTTTTTGCATGGACTCATAGGCGTATGTTGAGTTTTTTCGGTATACTATCAGATTGATAGGAAATTGAAGTCCTGCAGGAGAACTAAAGGCTGATCATTTACAAGAGATGAGAGCAGAGTAAGACAGTCGTTTCACAAAGAAATGATCAAAATCTGATACCGAGATGAGAACCTTGTCAAGAGAGGCTAAGCGCAGTGAAGGAAGATTCCTAACCGAATTTTTAGATTTCCAAGAAGTAATCTAGAAGTTTGGGCTGACAGAAAACGGTTATGCCTGATACCTGTAGCAGTTTCTTCTAGAGGCTATTGTCTAGGGAGACGATTAACACCATGATCGAATATTTTAGCTGTCAATGATGTTTTCTTCTTGTTTCTGATTAAGCTGGAAAAGCTCTTGTCGTCTTCAAAAGTTTTGTTGCGTTGCCACCGAAAAATGGAGAAATTTTTACTTCAAGTAGCTTTTTAAGCTCATTTTCGTTTTTTGGAAATTTCCGTTAGAAGCTTGGTTAAGTCAACCTTGTAAACCTTTTAGGTTGTATCCCATGAGTTATCTGTTTTTACAGGCTGTGATGCACCGGGTGCTAACAGATGCCGTTACGACGTTTGGCAGGAAGTTAGTCTTCCTGAGGAACAGACTGCTTGGAAGGGTAGTCTATGGGGGGTGAACGTTTGACTTTTGGGACCTTTAGGGGTTTTGTTACCCAATGGTTATTTCTATTTGAACCAAAGGAGAGCCTAGCTACTGTAGTCGACCTCAGCTCCAATTAGCCTATTAGTGGTGACAGGCTGTTGGCAGTAGTGTGTTTCGGAACACCCTATTGATTAAATTCCTTTTTGACTTATGGTGGTGTGGTAGACACCGTTTTAGTTTAGTGGATGCTATAATCTACTCCCTTTTGTTGGTGGACACCAGGGTCACCATTTCCGTATTTTATTGCCTCCACCTTTCAGTATATCGTGGTGAGGTGTTTGTCTCCTGTTATGTGGGATGGATTGAATGTTTTTCGTTGTTGTTCTAGGGCGAGACCAGTACACGAGGGTTCTTCATGCAACTTGAAGAAGCGCAATGCTGGTTAAGTTTTATATCTCTGTGTAGCCACCCTGAAGGATGACGGAGGGCGTTTTTTTTTGGCTCATGTTTCTAGGCAGATTTGTCACTTTGGTGCGATGTGCCGAAGATTTGATTAGCTTTTGCTAAGAGCTTTCACCAAGCTCAGTATGGAGTTATCATAACCAAGAGTTTGGGATTTGAACTCCTGTATATATTTCTGTATATATTTCTGTATATATTACGGTGTATGTTGGTTGCCTGAGGGCATGTGCTCAAAATACGTGATTTTGAGTCGTTTTGCATATGGACTCCTATATATAGGGTTATGACTTTAGGGAGGTCCTATTTCGAGACTTGCTGTCTCATACAGTTATATTGGGAATGTTTCCTAGAATGTTAGTTGTGCGCAGACTAATCATTCTGTTCTTAGTGAACATTGCTTTTGAAGCAGGATCATTCAGTTTGGTGAATTTTAGCTTTTATAGCTATTCACTGTGTTTAGGGTGAATTTTAGCTTTTATAGCTATTCACTGTGCCTATAGTGATATTGTTAGCTTTTATAGCTGCTCACTATGTTAATGGTGAGATTGTTCTTTTAGAACGCAGACTTTGTGTAGTCGAGGACTATTTACAGAGTGTTTTCTTGGCGAGGAGCCGAGGCTTTTTTCTGGCGATATACCAGAGTGTTTTCTTGGCGAGGAGCCGAGTTTTTTTTTTGGCGATATACCAGAGTGTTTTGTTGGCGATGAGCTGACGTGTTTTCTGGCGATTAACCAGAGCGTTTTCCCTGGCGATTTTTGCATGTCTGGATGTCTCAGGACGTCGACATTGCGATGTAGAGTGCGATTATTTTCTGAGTGCGACTAGTAGTGATACTAGATTTGGAATGTTCTCTTAGCGATGAGCTAGAGCATTGATAGCGATTTTTCCCGAGCGTTTGTCTGGATATTTATCCAGATATTATTTTTTTTTTGCCTTGTGCTAAATGGTCTGACAAGACTTTTTCTTTTTAGTGTAAGTGTTTGCACTAGAATCAGTTTTTTATTTTTCTTTATTTAAGAATTTTTCTAAATTTCTTTTGCTGAAATAGAAAATTTTCTGACAATCCTTAAACTATTTTAAGGGGGGTGTTCATATTTTGTTTCAGTTCACTTCTTTTGATTTAGACAAGAGTCTAGACAAAGTTATATTTTTTTTGTTTTGGTAACAATAACAGAGCTGATTCTTTTATATAAGAAGACCGCGATTGTTACTTTGAACAGGTATTTCTTATGTTCATGCAAGGATTTTTATTTACTTTTTGATGTACTTAACCTTAGTGCTTAATTAAGTTAAGTCTAGTTATAAGATTCTTGTGTACATGCAAAGATTTTCATTTGGTTTTCATTGTACTTAATATTAGTGCTTAATTGAATTAAGTCTAGTAGTAAGGTCCGAAGTTTGTAATTTTGTTTTAAGTTCTGACCTTAGTATTATTAAGTGATAGTGTACCACTTTGTACCTTTTCATAAGTAGCCTTAGTTTAATAGACTAGTGTAGTCTATTTCTTTTTGGAAGGGGGTAAATGTAACATTCATTTTTTCTTAGATTTTAAGACCATGTAATGTTACTGATTTTTCACTTTAAATTGTACTTCTTTTCATTTTTGTATCGAGCAGTATATTAATCAGAAATTGCTAGCCGCTCGGTATATTAGTGTGCTGTGCGGGTTTGCGACCGAATCTCTCGATACGCCGGGATTGGTCAAAGATTTGTATCCGGAGTTTTGGTTCCGGCGTGGCCATATTACCGAGAGAGTGCCCACGGTTTATTTAAGAGTCCGGTGGACAGGAAGCGTGGCTTATTTCCACCGAGCCGCCAAGTAGGTTATTTCGACCGAGCCGCCAAGTAGGCGAATTTCCATCGAGCCGCAGCCAGGCTTACTTCGACCGAGCCGCAGTAGAGGCTCATAGCAACAATTATGAGAGCCAAGTAAAGCACGAGTTTTTTTTAACGTAAAGCCGTAGTGGGCTCTAAGTGTTTCCTACAAAGTGTAAAATCGGTTTTGTGTTCCATCGAAGGCCTAGAAGCCCAAATAAAAACCGTAAGTTACCAGAACATTCATCAATAGACCTATTCCCGAAGTAAGTGTCTTAATAGCAGTTTGAACTGACAAAAGGTGAAGTGAAAATCACGATTCTTCGCTTTCGGGGGTAGTCAGGTTTTAGAATTTAAATGTCTGATTTAGGGACTCTAATAATAATAACTACCTGTTAGGCTAGAATTTTTTGTAATCCTTAAAACCGCAGAGGTTAGAACTTTTATTTTAAAATCATGAATAAATTTTCTTTTTATTGATTAAAGCTAGTGTCTCACTGAATACCTATCTTACTTTTCAGGATAATGACGGCTGTACCAAACTGTTTTTTTATTTAACAACTGTACACCCTTTCAGTATTTTTTCATTTTTTTTAGCTGAAGTTAGATCCTTTCTATTTTAAAATGAATGGTGCCCAAAAGTCGTACAGCTGAGGTTTTTTAAAAAGTAAGAAAAAATAATTCCAAAAAGACGTACAAAAATTATCTCTTACCCATATCTCTCTACCAAGGAAAACTGAGCTAGTGTGTGTTTAATTTCTTTAGTTCTTTTAAAATAAGGATCCACTCAATTCATTATCAGAAATTAAAAAGAGGTTGCAAGAAAATTGCGCCCAAGCGTGGGAAAAACAACTTTTCACAGGGTACAAAAGTGCGGGCAAGTTAACACCTTACAATATATATTTTTGAAATCGTGTTTTTATAAGCTTTCATTTGATACCCCACTCGATGATCTGGTAAAAAAATATATTTTTTTTCACTTCGGATTTCACACCTCAAAACTAAACCCTTAAGTCAAAATTTAAGTTTTAAAACTACACGGCTGTCATGAATTCCTATATTAGTACCAAATAGTTTCGGAGAAAATCGGGTGTGGCAGACAGATAGACGGACGGACAGACACCGAAGTGATCTTATAAGTGTTCCATACGGAATACTAAAAATGAGCTTACAATTTTTTAAAATTTAAAGAAAATCAACACTTTTTTTTAAATAATATTAAATAATGATGTAACTGTATATATTTAAAATGGTGAATAAAGTTTATTTTTTTGAAAAAATGTTTAAAAAATTTTGTTAACTAAGCTAATATTAATCTATTTAAAATAGGCTACACTCATTGTTTTACATTATATATTAATATTTTATAAAGAACTATAGTTTTTGACGGTTCACTGTGTTGATTAAATTTTTTTATAGAATAAAATGAAGCTTAATTCCGCCAAAAAGTACCATGTATTTCTGAAATCTTAGGGCATACAGTCCTTTCCTTGCAGACATGCGGTTCTAAAGTAATAGCTAATTTGACTTTCTCATGTGAAGGGAAAGTAAATTTCTATAATAGAATTAAAACTATACAACATATCGATAACCTAAAACGAGATCTCTTAAAAACTTTAGCTGTCATTTCTATTTCAAGTAATATATCATTTTGTTTGAGAATGCAATACTTTTCTTTAGCAATGAAAGTAGAAAAATGTGTAATAGCTCTCGCCAGAGTAGATTAAAAGAGTGAGCATAACAATAATTTTGAAGTTAAATATTATTGTTATACTGAATAGGGTAGAAGAGAAAAAAAATTGTGTTGGAAAAATTGAAAAAACGCCGGAAAAATCGAAAAAAGGGTTTTCTTAAAATATCCCTTAAATAGAAACTCTTCCGAAAATATGCAAAATAAAGCTGTAGAGCACAAAATTTTCTATAAAAAAAGTTATATGCAATTTTTTGGTAACATCCATATTAAATCAGATAATTACAAAACAAAATTTGTTCTTCAGATTTCATTATTCTTTGAAAATTATTTACAATTAACATTATTTATAATCGTTGGTTAAATAGTTACTTAAATATAAGTTAACTTTAAGTTAATTAATAACAAATAATTTTAATTAAAATTTTTTAAAAATTATCAATTATTTTAAATTGTTAATTAATTATTAAAACTAATTAATAATTACTTTTAACTTAAAATTAATTTGGTGTATTAATAAACAATTAAAAATAATAATTATGCAAAAGCAAAAAACCTGCATTACAACGAAAAAAAAAAATTAATTAATTATATTATCTCTTCTTTAAAATGGTGCCTGGATCATTGAGATACGTAGCGTATAAAGTAACAGGCATGTGAGTCGAACTACTATATATATATATATATATATATATATATATATATATATATATATTTTTAAATTTTCAATCTTTCAAGAGATATTCCAAATAAACGCTTTGATGATTTTCCAATATTTTCCGGACTAGCTAGTGTGCAGAACAATTTTTTTCTCCTCTTTGACTCTAAAAATGCTACTGGGCTATAAGTTTTAAAACACCTTAAGAAGTATCATAGGTTAAAAAGTTTAAAATATAGTTCAACAAATTGATGTCTGAAATAATTATTATATTAAATATAACAATAAAATGTTTTTTTTTTTGCTTTTGAAACTCTCTATTTGGGAAATGAATTTATTTAATCTTTTTAAAATTTAAAAAAATTATAATTTTATAGGTGGTTACCTAAACCATTATAAATTTATTTTATTCTCTACAACTGATTTTTCGTAGCGCGTGTAAAATACACCCACTACGAAAAATGAAAAACAGAAAGTTCCCGGGTGAAGATGGCATTTCGAGGGAGACGATATTACTCGGAGGAAGACAACTATATAAGACGCTCGCTAATTTATTTACCAAATGCCACGTACCCGACAACTGGAATAATGCTGTCATTGTTATTCTACATAAAAAAGGCGACGCTACTCGACTGGAGAACAATATACCGATCGACCTCTCCCAATTATATAAGTTGTTTATGAAGATTATCTGCAACAGAACCACAAGGAAGTTAGATGAATACTAACCCCGGGAACTAGTAGGTTTTCGATCTGGATTTAGCACAATCGACCACATACACTCAATTAACACACAGACTGTAGAATGACTCTCACTATACAACTCTAATAAATAGTATATACTCCAAAGCCATCCCTTGTATCAAAATTTTAAAACAAATCTGAAAGGTCCTCAGTTACTAGAGGCGTCCATCAGGGCGACACCATCTCACCAAAATTGTTCACCCTTGCCCGGGAAAACATTATCGAAGAACTATAATGGGAATAGATGGGAATCAACATTCGTGGCGAGTCCCTAAACAACCTTAAATTTACTGACGATATCTTGTTAACAGCAGAAAGTGCCTATATAGAATATAGCTTTTAAAATGAACATCAACAAATGCAAGTTGATCAAAAATTTACCGAAATAGGCTTTTGGAGATCTGCCTATGGAGACCGTAGAGAGTTACATTTACTTAGGACAGAGAATAACTGTAGAAAAAATGAATCACAACACACAATTCGTTGGGATGGACAGCTTCCGGAAAATTGAGCCAAACGTTCAAGAGCAACATCCCAATATCTCTTAAAAGGAATGTATTCAACCAATGTATCCTTCCACTTACTAAAAAGTCTGCCGAGTAACCCAATGCGCCATGGAGAGATGGATGCTAGGTATGTCACTTCGTGACCGAGTTAGAAACGGTTAAATAAAACGAAGAACGAAGGTCGCTGATGTAGTCCAGACCATAGCAGGGCGGGCCATGTGGCAAGAACTATTGATAATAGGTGGATAAAGAAAATTTTGGAATGACGTCCTAGAACTCTAAAACGCCCACCTGGCCGTACACCAAAAAGACGGGTGGATGATATAACCAAGATATGTTCGGTGGTAAAAACAGGCAGTTGAAGGTACAAGACAGGCGTCAGTGGAGACATATAGAGGAGGCCTTTACACATCAGTGGGTGTAGTGTGTTTGTGATGATGATGAACTGATTGTGATTAACAGTTTATGTATTGATATAAAATTAAAGAAGACAAGACAAAATAATTTTTGTGAATAAATTTTAAATTACCTAATTCAGCCTATCTCTGTTTTATCTTGCATGGATATCTTGTTATGGTGCTGCCCTACTGCACTACGAAGAACAAAGCATCAAGAATTTTATTTTAGCGAATGATTAATAAGGATACAGATTATCTTGGTACAATAACCGACAGTTGGCTCTAATAACTAGCGAAGATATTACGGTAAGAAAATAAATCCAGGGGTAAAACAAGTGAAATAATTGATATCGGCAGAACGAATAAATGATGAAAACAAAATTAAACTTGTTACGGGTATGGAATAATATATTATTTACCATAAATTGATAAAGAAGAAACTATTTTAGCTACTAGTAATAAAAATAATACACTGAACATATCTTAAAAGTGTCCAAGAATATTAGCACTTTCAGTAGGGTGAAGTGATCAATTACTTAGTCCCTTGTACGTGTATGTATAGCAATGTCACTCTTAAATAATTATATTCCAACATATTGTCATTGAGTTTATAGGAAAAAATACCTGAGACACCATGTAGTTCACTAATAGTCCTTTATACTGTTTTAATGATTCTTCCTTCAAAATAAAACTAATATAGGTACTTATTACGTAAAAGCTGACGTCTGAAATCCCCCAAGGTTCCGTCCTCTCCCCCCATTTATTTAACATCTACACAGCCGACATTCCCAGGTCAGACCATACATCCCTTTTCATGTACGCCGATGACACCAGTACCAAGTCGACCAGGATCATCACCTGCCGCCTCCAACGCCATCTTAACGCGCTAGTCCCCTGGTTCGAACATTGGAGAATTCAGATCAACTCAGCGAAGACCCGAGTCATCATGTTCTTCAAGATTCGCATCTCCATGCCAGCAATCCTCACCCTCCAAGGCATGAGGCTCCGATGGCCAAACAGCATCAAGTACCTGAGCCTCCACTACAACAAGCGGCTAGTTGGGAAGGTCCAAGTTACCGCCGTCGGCAAGAAAGGCAATCAACTCTTCGGGAAGCTGTATTCCTTCCTGAACAAGACCAGCAAATTTTTAACTGGTAACAAGTTGACAATTTACAAGATGATCATCCGAGCTGGAATGACCTACTCCAGCCCAGCATGCTAACAAATGTCACGTTCCCGCAGATCCACCCTCCAGACCATCCAAAACAATGCCTTCGTCCAAGTTCCATGGTTTGTCCGCAACACTCAGCTCCATAGAGACCTCCAGATGCCTACAATTCGCGAATTCATCAGCAGCGCCCAGCTTTAATTCCTGGACAAAGCTACTCATCACCCCAACCCCACAGTCAGGACTGCCTACTGCTTTATCGTCTGTTTTTATGGGTGGAGCATAGCCTTGAATAATTTAAATGTTGAATTTTTCCTTAAGTTTTATTAATATGTATATCACATTGTCTGACATTGAACGTGATTGTATGACATTAGATATTAACTTTTTGTTAATCATAATACACCTCCGTATTGGTAGTTGGTTTCTGCGTTATTGTAAGCATGTGCCCAGACCCCAAAACGGTTTTGCTCTCTCCTTGGACTCTCATTTCCCAGAGTCAGAGCACATCCCACCTTACCTGTAGCAATTTTAAGTGTTTCCAGGTGTTGGTAATGTTCGTACATTATATGTTACCAGAGTCAAGGTAGTATTTTGTTTATTCCGTTGTAAGAAGTTGTTTGTTGTTTTCTGATCTCGGATTTCTGCCCCTCAGATACTATGGACTGACATGTTATCAGTTTGAGATTGTGAGACGTTGACTCTACTTACCTGGGGAACTTCCGCCTGTGTTTTCAAACTGGACATTTCGAATTTTCTTGGAAACCCTTTCGGAGTCAGTTTAAATGCCACGCTTGCCCACTGCGTGTTTGCGACTGTAGTTTCCAGCTGCTCCTAACATGGAGAACTGTCGCTGTCTGCACACTCTGGGCCAGATGCGGCATCCAGCCGCCTATTCTGGATCAGACGCTGCGATACTAGTTTTGGTACGCCTCGCGAATTTTATTTCCACGGTACCACCCATATCTGGGAGACGTGCCCCGATCTGCCACCTTTAGTGGTACCACCCATATCTGGGAGACGTGCCCCGATCTGCCACCTTTAGTGTCGTTTGACGGAGGACTAGCAACCCCACACAGACAATATATATATATATATATATATATATATATATATATATATATATATATATATATATATATATGTATATAAATATATATATATATATATATATATATATATATATATATATATATATATATATATGTATATAAATATATATATATATATATATATATATATATATATATGTATATATTTATATATATATATATATATATATATATATATATATATATATATATATATGTATATATTTATATATATATATATATATATATATATATATATATATATATATATATATATATATATATATGTATATATTTATATATATATATATATATATATATGTATATATTTATATATATATATATATATATATATATATATATATATATATATATATATATATATACATATATATATATATATATATATATATATATATATATATATACATATATACATATACATATATATATATATATATATATATATATATATATATATATATATATATATATATATATATATATATATATATATATATATATATATATATATATATATATATATATATATATATATATATATATATATATATATATATATATATATATATATATATATATATATATATATATATATATATATATATATATATATATATATATATATATATATATATATATATATATATATATATATATATATGTATATATATACATATATATATATATATATATATATATATATATATATATATATATATATATATATATATATGTATATATATACATATATATATATATATATATATATATATATATATATATATATATATATATATATATATATATATATATATATATATATATATATATATATATATATATATATATATATATATGTATATGTATATATGTATATATATATATATATATATATATATATATATATATATATATATATATATATATATATATATATATATATGCACAGGCTGTTGTAAAAATCACTTAATATATTGAATCTGGTATATCTCTGTAACAAGAGTCGCCAAGAGTGTATATAGAAATAACGTACTAATTACGTACCCATATCTATTTTACTAGCGTTAACGTCACGTTATCTTCGTAGTTCAAAATAAGTAAATAAGTTATTTCCTTTCAGCAACGACAAGTTTCTTAGTAAAAAATGCATATTAAACAAATCATTAGATTGTGAACACACATCATAGAAAACATCAACAATTTTGTTGATTGTCACTAAACTTTGCCAACTTCAACGAAACACTTAAAACACTTTTTGCAATACAAATTTGTAAATTATTTCACGAAAACATTTTTTTCGTAGTATTTTCACTACGTTAACAAACCAGTGTCGCCAAGGAGGTTTGCAGATTAGATTGTTGGTGACAGAGGTGTACCATTTTCCTTCAACTCGCATTAAAAAATCACACTCTCTCTCAGTTATGACGAACTACGATGAAGTGTGACAAGAGCGCCGCAGTGATCTTTTTTTATTTTACGTGCTCTAGTTTTTTTGTAGGAGAGCCCGCTGGTGGCAAACTTTTTTCCCACTTGATTCACTATTATCGTCACTGTTTATTCCTTATATTATCTAACGTAACAAAATATATACTAAAACCTGACCAGAGAACATATGTATGAATTAAAAAAAAAACACCTAAATCAAAAAAGTGGTTCTCGAGTGATAAGCGCACTAACGGACAAGCAGACAAAGAGACGTTGCGTTTTATAATATATAGGGATAAGTATTAAGTGTGCCTTAAATTGACACCAGGAGTCACCTATTTCATGTACGAAGCTATTGTTACAACACCCTGTATAATATATATATATATATATATATATATATATATATATATATATATATATATATATATATATATATATATATATATATATATATATTATATAAATTATTTTTCTGTATCAAAGTGGAAAGAAACAAATTGAAATAGCAAAATCTTTAAACATGCATAGGGGCACTGTCGGCAAAATTGTTAAGAAGTTCTCGAGAAGGGGCACTGTTGATCCGGCATGTAAAAGTGGTAGACCTCGAAAAACAAGTAAGAAAGTAGACAAAATTATAATTCGAAAAGCGAAAAATGATCCCAAAAAAACTGCTGTTGATATTAATAAAGAACTAAGGCAGGAATATCAGGGTGTATTGGTATCAGACATGACTATTAGGCGTCGTCTGTTATCTGAAGATCTTCATGGTAGGCGTGCTGTTAAAAAGCCACTCCTTACAAAGCGTCACAGAAAAGAGAGATTGAAATTTGCTAAGGAACATAAAGACTGGACTCAAAATCGGTAGTCTCTAGTAATCTTTAGTGACGAAAATAGGTTCAATCTCTTTGGAAGTGCTTCTACTGATTATGTAAGAAGACCAGTTGGTCTAAGATATGACCCAACCACCGCCATGTCAAACGTGGCGGTGGAAATATCATGGTATGGGGTTGTTTTCGACGGTACGGGGCCATTGGCAAAGATAAATGGCAGAATGTATGCTCAAATGAATCTTGAGATATTGGAAAATAATTTGAATCCTTAAGAAGAAGATTTGCCACTGTCATGGATTTTTCAACAAGATAATGACCCAAAACACATATTTCGCTTGATCAAGAATTGGTTTTCTGAACAAAGGAATCAGGTGATGCGCTGACCTTCACAATCACCTGATTTGAACCAGATAGAGAATCTTTGGCACTATCTGGATAAACAAATTAGGAAAAGAAATATAAAAAAGTGGGACGAACTTTGGATCGCATTAAAACAAGAATGGGAAAAAATACCACCCGATTTTTATGCTAGGTTTATTGACTCTATGGGCAGAAGATGTCAAGCAGTGATTGACGAACGAGGATATCCCACTAAATATTAAATATTTTCGACATCTTAGTCGTCTTAGTGGAATTTTTATTTTATAACAAAAATGTTTCCATACTTTTGTTCGCCACTATATATAACATTTTATTGCTTTGACAGGATATTCTTGTATATGTTGGGGATTTGGTTGTATAAGGGGGAAGCTTAATAAGTTAAAAACTCTTTGAATAAGGCCGTGGACTGTCTAGGATACGGCTAATACACATCACACAGCTAATCACTTCTCTTACTACCTTTTTTAGGGATTATTTTGGACGGAGAACCTCATCTCTTTAGAATAATTTCTCCAAGACAGTTTCCCGCCGAGTATAATTTGCAGAGATTCAAGGCCAACGTAAATCCATATGGTTAGCACGTGTACTATGCCCATAAGAACCATGACATTAATAAAAATATAAAATGCATTTGTAAGAAAAATATAGTTTATTTGTCATGTTTTTTTAAGCTACCTATATAAATATAAAAATTATTTTTGAAGTTAAAAAAAGTGGCAATTAAATAAACAGAAATAATTGTTGATTAAAACTATGTCGGGTAACCTAGTTTTTTGTTTATTGTTATTTTGATTGTAAATCACAGAAGATAAATGTTTGTAAATATAAGAGCTGTACATTTTTGATTTCTAACATAATTTTTAAATTAACAAGCTAATTTCTTATATACAATACAAAGATAATTTAATTAAAATATGAATGGTTATAAGTTATAAATTACCTTAGCAGTACTTTTATTATATCCTATATTACTGGATTCAAGAATCTGGAAGTGAATAAACATCCTAAAACAACAAGAAAAATATTTTAAAAATTATTCTAAAAGTATGCTGTGGTATAGACATTAGTAATTCTCGCAATTTTTGTGAAACACCTAAACTTTTAGTAATTTTATCTCAACCAGTTACTCAACCCAGTGGTAATACTCGTGATGTCAGTTATTATAGATCTTGAGAATAAATCGTGCCAAGCTCGAGTAATTTTGCCACGTTCCCCTTACGACTAAACGAAACATCACAAATACAATGCTTTTCTTTATCTAGGAAAGCACAAACGATTGTTCCATAAAAATTAAAGTGGTAAGATAGCTGTCCCAATGTCCATTTACAGAGCACAATTCATGTGAGATTTCTACAAACATACTACCATTATTAGAATTTTGAAACTTTCACATGTTAACTAAGTTGAGAATGTGGAATCTTTGGCACAATGATACTACTCAGTATATATCACCACTACACCAAACACTTTATTTTTGCACTCGACGCGCGTTTCGCTAACCATGTTAGCTTCATCAGGAGCGATGATTGACTAAAGCTAAACTACAAATCTACCCTATTTATACTTAGCCTAACCCTTGAATTACTCAAGCGGAACTAATGACATAGGCAAGGCCATCAGTTCCGGTCAAGTAACCAGTAGAGAGGACTATAAGGAATAGGCCCTCTGTCTTTATTTAAACTACTTTTACATTTTATGATTTCCATACTTTCGTATGCGTTCAACAATCTCCTATCAGATACATTTTTTATTAATCTTAGATTATCTAATGTTACAGTATGATCAGCTTCAAGGGCATGTTCGGCAATGCTAGACTTTTCTGTTCTATTGTATTTTAAGTGTGCTAAGTGTTCTTTAAATCTTGTTTTAATTGACCTTTTAGTTTGCCCAACATACTTTTTGTCACAATCATTACAACTAATTTCATAAATTCCACTTTTCTCACAATTAGGAATTTTATCTTTGGGATTTCCTAAGATATTCCTCAGATTGTCTGATGACTTATAGACTAAGGTGCAGTACCCCCTCCTAGAGATAATTTATCAGAAATAGTTGCTCACATTGAAAGTTCCATTAGTACACTTCCAGAAAATAGTAAATCATTTGTTAGGGAAGCATGTCGTAATCAAATATCGAAAAACATGGTTAACAACACAAATTCTAATTCACGAAAAGACATAAAAGTAGTTAAAGGATTGAAAAAGAAAGATGTCTTCTATTTAAAAGCGGATAAAGGAAATAAGGTTGTTATATTGGATAAGAAAGATTACTTTGAACGCGTAGATAATCTTATCGAATCTGGTCCTTATGAAAAGGTAATAAGAAATCCATTACCGAGAATGATATCAGAGGTTAAAAATTCTTTAAAAAAATGTAAGAACCTTGTCTCCGATTCGCTAAAACTTAAATTAAATGTGAGTAATCCGACCATACCAAAATTGTATTGCTTACCCAAAATTCGCAAACCTGGAAAAGCAATGCGACCCATTGTTTCATCGGTCGGATCACCTACATATTTAATATCCAAATGGTTATCAAAAGAACTTGAGAGGTTACCGTTAAATACTTTCGCAGTGAAGAATTCGTTAGAATTCATTAATAAAACAAAAAATCTAGCTCTTAATGAAGGTGAAGTCTTAATTTCTTTTGATGTTAGTTCTTTGTTCCCAAGTGTGCCAATTCCACAAACTTTACAATATCTCGAAGAATTACTTAGAATGAATGACTTTGAAGACGAAATTATTCGTGAATACTTAACATTATCTAAAATTTGTATGGAACAAAATTATTTCCAATATAACAATCAATTTTATGTTCAGAAAGAAGGAACAGCTATGGGTAATTGCTTATCACCTTTCATAGCTAATTTATTCATGAGTAAGTTTGAAATCGAAGCCAGTCAAGAATTCGAATATTTCCCAAGGGTATGGTATAGGTATGTGGATGATATTTTCGCGATTTTTGATACAAAGAAAGTAAATATTGATGCTTTTGTTTCTAAATTAAATAGCCGGTATAATTCCATTAAATTCACTTACGAAGTTGAGAACAAAGGACAATTGCCTTTTCTAGATATTTTAATTATTAAAAATAATAATATCTATAGCAAGGACACAGTAACAGATAGATATATTCCTAATGATTCATTTCATTGCAAACAACATAAATTAGCCTCATTACATTTTTTAATTCATCGTTTGGTCACTTTCCCTCTGAATAAAGTAAACTTTAATAAAGAAAGGAATCGTATTAGAAATATAACTAGAGTTAATGGTTATGACGATGACTTGGTAAATAAGCTAATAAATACACACAAGTTTAGGTTTAATATTCAGAATTCCACCTTTTTTACACGCGAAGAAAATAACACCAAGTATGTCTCCATACCATATAATCCGAAATTTAGCAAGGGACTCAATAAGGTATTTAATAAGGTAGGCCTCACCTTAGTCTATAAGTCATCAGACAATCTGAGGAATATCTTAGGAAATCCCAAAGATAAAATTCCTAATTGTGAGAAAAGTGGAATTTATGAAATTAGTTGTAATGATTGTGACAAAAAGTGTGTTGGGCAAACTAAAAGGTCAATTAAAACAAGATTTAAAGAACACTTAGCACACTTAAAATACAATAGAACAGAAAAGTCTAGCATTGCCGAACATGCCCTTGAAGCTGATCATACTGTAACATTAGATAATCTAAGATTAATTAAAAAATGTATCTGATAGGAGATTGTTGAACGCATACGAAAGTATGGAAATCATAAAATGTAAAAGTAGTTTAAATAAAGACAGAGGGCCTATTCCTTATAGTCCTCTCTACTGGTTACTTGACCGGAACTGATGGCCTTGCCTATGTCATTAGTTCCGCTTGAGTAATTCAAGGGTTAGGCTAAGTATAAATAGGGTAGATTTGTAGTTTAGCTTTAGTCAATCATCGCTCCTGATGAAGCTAACATGGTTAGCGAAACGCGCGTCGAGTGCAAAAATAAAGTGTTTGGTGTAGTGGTGATATATACTGAGTAGTTTCACATGTTCATATAATTTCAAGGAAATAAAAGACAATTTTGTGATTTAGTTGAAGCCAAGGCTCCGCTTGTTTACATCTAAACGCGATCCAAGATCCATCTAGTGGACTTAAGGAAGAACGACTGGAAACGATGAGTTACGATTTGGTTGAATATAAGTGTTGTCAGATTTCTCAAATTTAAAATATTCAATGGTTTACCGGCTTTCGCTATATTATTAAAAACCTAATTTAATGAAGTAAAATTATCGTGCCTAGCGCTCACTTACTCCAAAATAGAATTACGATTTGGTTGAATATCCTGCCTAGCGCTCACCTACTCCAAAATAGAATTAACCTCTTATCTATTTAACTACAAATAATAGGGCTTTAAATTTATTAATTCATCATCATCATCAGCTTATACTGTCCACTGCTCGACGAAAGCCTCCCTCAAGTCTTGCCGCCTTTTTCTGTTCTGGGCCACTTGTACCCAATTTCCAGCCACTCTTTTCAAATCATCAGTCCACCGGCTTGGAGGTCTACGTCTACTCCGATGGGCTTCGGATCTTGATCGCCACTCTATAATTCTCTTTGTTCAGGTCCATCCTTAAACCTAGCAACATGCCCAGCTGAGTTCCATTTCAGGTGTAGAATGAATTTGACTGCGTCTTGTACCTCTGTTCTTTTCCTGATAATGTGATTTGGGATGTTATCTCTAAGAGTAACGCTTAAAATTAACCTCTCCATTTTTCGTTGCATAACACCTACTTTATTGATGTTTTTCTTCGTCATTGTGAGAGTATCGGCTCCGTATGTAAGAACGGGGAGTATGCATCTGTCAAATACTTTTCTTTTTAAACACACAGGAAGGTTAGATTTGAATACATAGGCGAGTTTGCTATATGCAATCCCGGATAGACTCATTCTGCGCTGATTTAATGTATTTGGTTATCTCGTTCTATGCTCATTTCATGTCCCAGGTATTTATATTGGTGCACTTGCTCAATCTCTACGTTATTAAGTTTTATAGTATTGCTTAATACAAGATTTGTCACAAACTGTGTCTAGGATAGATTGATTTTTAGACCAACTTTTCCTGAAGTTTCCTGAAGCATGTGCAGCATAGTTTGTGCTTCTTGTATTTTGTCTGTTATTAAGACAATGTCGTCTGCGAAACAGAGGTGATTTAACTTTTCACCGACAATGTTAAGTTCGATTCTTTCCCAGTTAATTGATTTTAGAGTACTTTCTAGGAGTGTTACGAAAAGCTTGGGAGAGAACATATCACCCTGCCCTACTTCTCTTTCGATTCAAAATTTGCCGATGGATTGGTTAGTTTGTGTTTTAACATGAGCGGTAGTATTTTCATATATGTATTCAATTACACTAGAATATCGATGATCAATACGACACTCAGCAAGCGTTTCCAAAAGTCTCTGCTGATTTACAGAATCAAAAGCCTTTTCGAAGTCCACAAATATGAGCACAAGAGGCTTATTATATCCTATACATTTTTTAATGAGGATTTTAACTGTAAGCAGGTCGTTTGTTCCATACCCCGAGCAGAAACCTGCCTGTTCTTTTGAAAGGAAAAATTCCAATTTATTTGCTAGACGTTTGGTAAGTATTTTCGTGAATAACTTGTATCAGGAGGCTAATGGGTCGATAGTTTGTAAGGTCTGAAGTATATCCTTTTTTAGGCATGATGACGATAGTTATTCCTTCCAGGAGGCATTTATTGAATAGCATTTTAAGAGATTTGATGATTTGTAGTTCTCCTTGTTTAATTGCGTCTACTACAATATTGTCTTCACCCGGAGCTTTGTTATTTTTTATGTCCTTCAAGGCTGATGTGATTTCTTCTCTGTTGTCTGTCCCTGATGTAGGACTTTTGGTATGTTGATTTCTGTTCTTTTAACTTGTAAGGTATATAATTGTTGATAAAATAATTCGATGATCTATAAAATATCTCTTTTGTTTGTTATCACATTACCATGCATGTCCTTTATCTTGCATATGTCTTCCCTTCCCATTATGTTCTTCCTTCTCAAAACTTTTAAGCTTTTATTCTGTTCTACAACGTTTTTAATGTCCTCTGAATTTTTTGTCTTTCTTCTTTTCTGATTTCCCTTGATATCTCTCTATTTACAGTTCTGTAATCATCTGTAGTCTTATCTATCATTTCTTTCCTTTTCCTTAATTTCTGTTCTTTTTGTTGTTTGGGCAAGTTTTGTCACGGCATTTTCTATACTATTTTTGATGTTTTCAAATATATCATCAACTGCTGTATCCTCAAATTTGTTCATTACCCTAATCAAAATACCAAGAAATGTTTTTAAAACACGAAATTTATCGATCCGCACTTCAGTACTTTGTTTCATGCTTTATGTATTACATGTATATCAGATTTAAAATTGAGATCCCATTTCGTATAGTATCAACACATAGACAGAGCGTCGGAAACTGGAAACTATGTTATTCGTGATCTAGAAGCCCTGAGACGTGAAGAAATATAAACATCTCAGAGGGTCTTTTTCATGAATTCACTTCTTTTTTAGTCTTTAAAAGGAGTGGTTAAGCAACCAGGGTTGGATTGCTTCAAACTGACAAGGTCAAATTACTAAACTACTAACGGAAAGTTTTGATAAGCTCGTTTATTGCTTAAACTATATGTCCTGCGTTTTATTAAAATTTGCTCACTATAATTATATGATAAAGTTAAAATCTTACAATATTTCATTATGTTAGAACAGTACCCTTCATTTTCTCTCCATAAACTACACTATATATTAGCTAATAGGAAATAAGAGAGGAAAATACCAATTTTTTTGGAGTATTTAGAGGCATTAGCTATGTAAATTGTTCTTCGTGTAGATACAGGATTTTGCCTAGGACCAGATGATTTTTATATTTGATAAGCACGAGCCAAACTATTTTGAATTATAACATTTCTTTAATGAAGAGCCGAAATATTTTTTTTCCTTGTTTTTATAGCGCAGATTATTTTTGTAAGCATTATAACTAATAACAAATACATACCACTGAATTTTTTTATTTTATATTCTAGAAATAATTTTCACATTTATGTACTAAAAATATTCTTTCTTGGGTGACCTCGAATTTCGGTCAAGTCGGAAATTTTGCATAAAAATTCATAAATAGTTAGTTAGTGCTTAATGTAATAAAACTATCCTGTAAATTTTTTTGAACAATTTCAATTTTTCAATTTTTTATGAACAATAACATTTTTATCCATGCCTTTTTTTTTTGAAAATTTTATTTCTCTGAAAGCGCTTTACAAAACCTGATGAATTTTTTTTTGTTAATGCTCAAGTATTTGAACTAAACAAAAAATATTTTCTCCTTATTGTACCTCAACATTTTTTATTAAAAGAATTGATTTTTGTAAACAATTTGAAATTTAAATATGTTCTCAATGACCTGCAGAAATTACTATCATATATAAGTTAACTACATTTACATAAGAAAATATTTATGCAATAAAACTTTTTAAGATTTCTTTAACTTATAAATATTAGCAACATTTGTCCAAGGGCGCACGCTTACTCGAAGCAATACGTGTACCATGAAGCGCTTCCCAGTGCGAATAATGAAAATACTATCGTTTCATCTTCAAATTTATCGTTTATTACAATACCATTATATTTGTTATGTAACATCGCATATTTTTAAGATAACATCCATATTTTTTTACGTATCAAATTTGTATAAAATTAAGAAGAATTTTATTCAAGCTTCACAAGCATAGATTTATCATCAGCTGAAAAACTTTTGCACTCCATTTTTTGTTTACCACTTGGTACAAAATGATGGAAGTGACGGGTGTTTTTTTATACGTTTTGCTGTTGCATAAAGCTTTTTTTGTTTTTGAGAATGAATTTCGTGCTCCTTCTCTGTACAAAATTTGAAGTGAACTGATTTGAAGTAGGTTTTCGTCTGCTATTTTTTTTGGGTCAGGGTTTTATAAACCAGAACGATAAGCATTTCTCTTAACCACCCCCCCCCCTCAATCCCATTGCGTGCATTTTTACCGTGTACTGAAGCAAAAAACTTCGGCGTCAATATTGAAATCCTTTTTATGATGGAGTAAGTTGGCAAAATTAAATTTATTTTTATACTGGAAACCTGGTCCATCCAAGAAATAATGAATTTTTCTAATATTTCCCCGGAAAAAATGATTTTTCATATTGGTATTAAACAAATTAACCGCAGAACTATTGTGTTCTAATTCTTCAGAAATAATCACGAAATTCGTGTGTTTCACGACGTCATCTTGATTATGATAAATCACGTACGGATGAATTGCCGCCTGGGTTGTATTCCAACATTTCGATTGAACAAAATTTTGCACACGACACGTTTAATTTTCTGAGAAGTCCAAGCAAGCAACATATTCTTTACGCCTAAATCATTTTTAGTGTTGGTAAGAAATTGACTTTAGGATTTTGCAAGAAAATCGTACTTTAATGCAAGGGGTAAATCAATCATTAAATTTTCCCGTAAGATCTTGCGTGATTCTTTTACTATTTGGAATGTGCACCTGTTTCAATTTCAAAAATGTCAATTATTCAACTGTAAGTATATTTTGTTCTTTTGAACAAAAAATTAATATGAAATGTATTATGTCTCTATGTATATAAAGATTTCTTTGACTTTCAAACATAAACATTTTTATAACAGAACAAAAAAAAAATTTTAATTCAAATTTATAACAATTTGTTACTCTGAACTTTACATATATCCGTTTACCTGTCGGTACTTATCCACTGTTCGAAAGTTATCGAAGAAACCCTTTGTTTTTTTTTAGTATGGATTCGTAATTTTTCAAAATCTCTGCCATTCCAGGGCATTTCAAAAATCTCAACAAAAAGCAGTCAGGTGTAGAATTCGAACATACCATACTTCTGAAGCAACTTTGATATTCAAATGAAATTTCAGGATCTTTTAATTCTTTGCTCAAACCAGCGAATTTCAGGCGTAAATTCTGATGCGTTATATATACACACATTGTGGGTACCTTTTGGACCTACAGAAATACATTGTGGTGGACGAAATTTTCTAAAGACAGATAATGAAACTTTTTGATCGGGAAACTTTTCGCAAAATTCTTAGTGTAAAATGGAAAGATTCGCTTTCAGTAATATCTTTTGTTCTTGTGTTCGGATACCATTTTCTTTTACAGATATTTAATCATTTACGCCAGGTGTAATTCGACTAACGTCATCAGAAAGGTAAAAATTGTAAATTGCTTGAACAGTCACTGAATTTATCGAACGACCTTTTTTCTTAGGGGTTCATGATTCAACTCCCTGTATTATAGCTTGCGAAGCCATACGACGCGATGCCTTAAAACATTCTCTAATTCTCTAGTTTTATTTATCAATGCTCAATATGTAAATTTAACACACAAAATACAAAGCAATTGCGTGCAATTGTTAACCTGCTGTCTCGCGTTGACTCTAAAGGGGCCTACACACACTTACATTTCTTGAGATATGTACGCGAGTACAAGTATGCGCGTACATATACGATTCATTCGAATTGCCTACACACAGAAAGATAATTTTTATGTCATTTTGCTAATCGACATGTCGACAGTGAGTAATAGTGATTTAAATTTATTAGCAGTGGCGTGTGTGTGCATAATAAAGAAGAAACAAAATCGAATAAGAGGTCAGCCACAAAGTAAGTGGGTAAAGAAATGGTTGTTACAGCATGATCAATTTTCACATATAAATCTACTGGAAGAACTCCGATTAGAACCTGACGATTGGCGAAATTATCTGTGATGAAGATAATTATGGAATACTTTTAAATTTAGTAACATCATTAATCCAGAAACAAGACACGTGCATGAGGCCTGCCATATCACTGCATGAAAGATTATCAGTTACCCTTCGATATCTAGCTACTAGGAGGAATTATGAAGATTTGAAATTTTCTAGTATGATCTCACCTCAATCGCTAAGTAAAATAGTTCCGGAAACCTGCAGTGCTCTTTATCAAGTATTAAAGAAGGAGTATATGGAGGTATTACTAAGGAAAATAATACATATTACTATTTTTTCAAGGTTTTTAATTTCTATTATTTAACTAAATATAATAGGTATTTAAAGTGACCATAAGAGTTTCAGATAAGTGGGAAAATTAAAATAAATTCAAAGCTGTCTTAATTATGTTAATTAGTGTTACTTGTCTTGAAAGTTTGTTAAAAAACCGGTCAAGTGCAAGTTGATCTTGCGCAATTAATGTTCCGTACGTTGATTGCTTTTAAAATAAAAAATGTTGTAACGGAAGTATAAAATGATTAGTGACTTCACAAAACATACCCCAAATGAGTTTTCAACAAAGTTTGTTTCCAAACTCTACTGAAAATCGATGACCTTGAAATTTCTGTTTTTTTATATACGAGATAAATTATTAAAAGGTAATGCACTTGTGATAATTTTTTGATAAGTACTTTTCGAGATAAGGCGGGTGGACAGCGATTTTTTAAAAATAATACAAAGAAAAGTGCGCGCAAGTATTACATTATATGTATATTTTTTACTCGTGTTTTCACAAGCTTTCAGCTGACACCACACTCGATTACCTAGTAAAAAAATTTTTTTCACTTCCGATTTCACCCCCCAAAACTAACCCCTTAAGTCAAAATTTAACTTTCAATTCCTATATTATTACCAAATTTGAACTTTCTATGACAAATAGTTTCGGAGAAAATCGGGTGTGACAGATAGACGGACAGACGGACAAACAGACACCGAAGTCATCTTATAAGTGTTCCGTACGGAACACTAAAAAGTAGGAATGCTTGTTTTGCTTGACCGTTGTCAGACTGTTCTAGGGATATTAGATCATTATTCTCAAATGAACGAAGTGAGTAAGCATTGGTTATCTGTGTTTGCGGTGGATGCATTTCTTGTGTTTGGAATGAATAGGTATGAAATCAATTTGATGAGGATGAGCAATCTATAACCGATAGGAACTATGTTGGTGATGATAATAAGAACCAACGGACACATCTCTGTTTCAGGTAACTTGGGGATTATTTTCTGTTGAATCGAGTAGCGAAACAATTTTTGTTGTTTTGGTAACATGGCCCATTTCTGCCTCAAACAATAGGTCATTAATGAGTTTTTCAGTGTATAACCTAGTTTCTCTTGGAAGTGTTCAGTTTCGATGCAACATTATTTCCAAAAATCGTGAATTGGTCCTCATTATTACCCCACAGTCTCTCTCCAACTAGAGTAAGAATTTCATCTGTTTGATCATCATTTTTGTAGTGACTAGTATGTGATGTTGGCGACGTGTTTTTATTCATTTCATAACTACTACTTGGTCGGGAATCTAATGAGCTCTGTAATGAACTACTAAGTTTTTCAATCTCGCTCTCTAAAGTGTCCTCTATTTCATTTCCAACTTCCTAGAATTAAAATTTAATTTAATTAATTATTATTTAATTTATTAAAATACTTTTTCTTTTGTTTTCAGTTTCCTAGAACAAAGAATGAATGGAAAATAATTGCAGAGGATTTTGAAATGAACTGTAATTTCACGAACTGTTTGGGAGCCGTTGACGGCAAACATGTTAATATAATTCCGCCTGCTGGAACTGGTTCATATTTTTTAACTATAAAGGAACACCAGTTTAGTACTCATGGCTATAGTCAACGTAAATTATAAATTCACTATGTGTGATTTTGGTGTAAATGGTCGAATATCTGACGGAGGAGTCATTGACCACACTACATTTTACAAGAAACTTAAAGATGGAAATTTGTCTTTACCACTTCCAACAAAGCCTAAATGCAGTGAAAATATAATGCCATTAGTTTTCTTAGGTGACGAAGCATTTTCCTTGCGCTCCGACTTTTTGAAACCATTCGATCAGAAATAACTCAATCACGACAGAAAAATTTTTAATTACCGGCTATCACGAGCAAGATGTAGAGTTGAAAATGCTTTTGGCATATTGGCTGCTCGTTTCAGAATTTATCAAGAATCGATTTCTATTAGTTTAAAAGGAATTGAAAAAGCAGTCATGGCCTCCTGTGTTCTACATAACTTTTTAAGACGAAAGTGTGGAACTGTATATGTACCAGA
Organism: Pachyrhynchus sulphureomaculatus; assembly: GCA_019049505.1. Taxonomy (NCBI): domain Eukaryota; kingdom Metazoa; phylum Arthropoda; class Insecta; order Coleoptera; family Curculionidae; genus Pachyrhynchus; species Pachyrhynchus sulphureomaculatus. The sequence goes on along the minus strand of CM032454.1, from coordinate 133,381,370 downwards.
AAATAACGTATACAGTGAAAATGTAGAAGACGGCACTATAGGTTTAGGATTACAAAGCACTGAAATGACAAGACTGCAGAGCGGTTACAACCGAAGAAGTAACAATGATGCGAAACAAGTTAGACTATTGTTTACGAATTATGTCTGTCATGAAAGTACACTACCCTGGCAAGAAAAAATGATATAGTAATTTAAATATAGTATACAATACATATTACATGAAATATTGCAATGTTGCTGTAATAATAGTTTATTTACTTACCTCTCCTCTATCTGAATCAGAAAGTTCGTTCTCCTCGTCATCGTTTGGTATGTTTGATATAGACGATCTGGGCATCTCTTGATTTTTTACAAAAAGTAACAAATCGTAATACCATAAATGTGGCATATATAGGTCGTCCAGTCCAGCACCTGACCTTTTAGACTCTTCAATTTTTTTTTCTTCTCTACGGAATCTAGCACATAGACTATTAATTTTGGTTTTTGTCATTTCTTTTGTTGCCGTCTTTTCTACTTCTTTCCGCTTTTGTACCAATATTTTATATGCATCATTTTTCTTATTCCTATTCATGTAGTCTTTGGATTTAGTTTTCCATAGACAGGGGTAAGATTTATACTGCTCAATAAACTCTGTTAAAAATTCTTTTGAATAATTTCTACTATCAGCCAAGGTTTATGTAATAAAAACACAAACAGCACTGATATTATATTTGGTACATAAATGCGTTTTGCCTTCACACGTAAAGATGTGTACGTGCGTCTCTGTCCGAGCGTGCATTGACTACACATTGACGAATATGTACGGGCGTATATGTACGCGCGTACATATCTCAAGAAATGTATGTGTGTCTGTAGGGGCCTTAAGAAATGACTAACAATATCGACATTGCGAGCGTGACCACTTGAGACACGCATAAAACACGTTGCAACGCACCGAGGCTGAGAGCGCTCGAGCTTTACTAAGCGTGCGCGCTCAGAGAAATGTTAGTATTTATAAACTAAAGAAATTTAAAAAATTTTATTGCATAAATATTTTCTTAGATAAATGTAGTTAACTTATACATGGTAGTAATTTCTGAAAGTCATTGAGAACATGTTTAAATTTCAAATTGTTTACAAAAAATCAGTTTTTTTTAAATAAAAAATGGTGAGTTACAATAAGGAAAAAATATTTTTTGTATAGTTCGAATACTTGAGCATTCACAAAAAAAATCATCAGGTCTCGCAAAGCGCTTTCAGAGAAATAAAATTTTGAAAAAAATTGTTCATAAAAAAATTAAGAAATTGAAATTTTTCAAAAAAATGTATAGGATAGTTTTATTACATAAAGCACTAACTATTTATAAATTTTTGTCCAAAATTTCCGACTTGACCGAAATTCGAGGTCCAGTTCAGAAACTTTCATTCTCTTAGTAGAAATATCGCATGATTGCGAATACATTTAGTTGACCAAGTGTTTTTGCAGCAGCAAAGGTACCTCAATACCAGGATGTCAAAATTCTCAGATTGAATTCAGTTTATCAGCTTATCCCTAAATAAATTAAATATTACCTTGTTGCAGGTACTCCAATGCCCTGTTCGACAGTTTCAGCTATTGCCTTAGAATGTTTCTGATTCTTTTCTGGGTCGATTGTATGGAGACAATGCAAACTTGCTAAAGCTGATGGTTCATTTGTTCCGCCCATTGATATGTTGGTTCCCCCGACTACGTTAACCACGATATGCTAAAAAATAATAGTATAATTGATGAATATTCCTTTAATGTAAAGTATTAAACGATTCTAGAATTAAGAGATAGAAAGTATAGGAAGGTTGGCAAAATCTTACACATAAATTTCTTTTTAGGTTTTTTAGTTTTCACAAAATTTTCTTTACTGAAAGTAAATATTTTTAAACAAAGATTTTTAAAATTTTTTTTAATTAAAAAACTTTTTCTTTTAGTAATTTATACTTGATTAGCTTTTTCGTATGAAGAATTAAAATTCAAAAATCAATCAATTGGTTTTCTAGAGCCTTCCTAGATTACTCTATTTCAAATTGATGATATTGGATATCTTATTGTAAAACATGAACGGTAGTTTGTGAAACTTCTTGAGTCACAGCATTCATTGCCGCTAAATGCTAAATGTCAAATTAAACACATATATTTCGCTGACATTTGGTTCTAGTTGAAGTATGAATATATTAGCGTTCCCAAATTTTTAACATCGGACTTGCATTTTGTTATTGTCATCTTATATTGTGGGCCAAAAAAATTATAAATGATCTAAGTGAGTATTTAAACTTTCATGGCATCATTAACATCTTTACTTAAAAAGAAAAAAAACTCTGAAGCCGTAATTTGTGTGCTATTCTTCACATTATGTGTATTGGGAAGTGCCTAAGCATTTAGATTTCCAGTGCAAGATGGTTTTATTGTCGGTTGTCACTTGGTGACTTGCTGATCACTTAGCACAATACCTACAGTACGACGATCTACATGGAAAACAGAATAGTGGATAGACACACAGACAGTATGATCCATAACCTGGGCACAACAGGATGCACAACTTGAAGCTGAGCCGGATATATAACATGAAGCACAACACGGTATACTGCATACTGGTAGGCAACAATATGTACAATAGTTATTTAATTTTAACCTGTAGGGTTCTAGTTTTGCAACATTGAGGACAACATTCATTCCTTATTAAAATAAAAGTTCGAGGCTTTGAAGTAAGTCATGATTTTTAGAACTCTAAATTTTCAAAAACCTGTCAAAAAAGTTATTTTTTTTTACTAATACTGACATTTCTAAAATTTGACAGTGTCTTTAATAAACTTTGTATCTTGATGAAATACTCTAGCTTTACCAATTTTTCTTTCATAAATTTTATAGTTTAAAATTTATTAACCACTGACTGCTCTTTTGTTCATCAGCATGCCTTTTTCCAAGTGGTATACTTCTCATGAACATCTCCAGCTCCAAGGCTCCCGCATCCAATGAGCCAAGACCAACAAATACCTGGGCGTCCAGGTCGACCAACAACTTGTCTAGAAGGACCAGGTCTGCACTGCAACCAAGAAGGCGAAGCAACTACTGGGGAAACTCTACCCCATCCTGAACCGCTCCAGTAAGTTGCTCCCCCGGACCAAGCTTCTAGTTTACAACAGGCCTCACTCACGTACGCCTACCTCACCTGGTGCCAGCTCTCCAAAACAAGGACAGCTCAGCTTCAAGTAGTGCAGAACAAGGCCCTGAGGATGATCACGGGAGCCCTGTGGTTTATGAGGAACCGTCAAATTCACAGGGACCTCGGTGTGCTTACCGTAAAGGCACACATGAGGCAAATTCAACAGAAGTTTCTCGAAAAGGCGTCCCAGCACCCCAACCCGTGCATCAGGGACGCCTTCCGACTCCCACCTCAAGCTAGCCGCCAGTTCCCTAGACCGTCGGGCCCGCTGCTGCTCTCGGACGAAGACGATGACCCCCCTCGCCCGCCGTGACAAGAAGAATGTGATTCTAGGTTAAGTTTAAACTAGTCCTAATTTAAGTCTTGTTACTACCTAGTTTAAGTTAGCGTAAGTCTTAGTCTAAGGTAGTTTTAGTCTTAGTTCTAAGTCCTAGCTTTAAGAAACTTTATGTATATACTAAACACATTTCCTAGGTTAAGTTAGTATACGATTCCTATTGTAAGAACTTAGGTTAAGATAGAATAAGTTTACATTTAGTATTAGAAATTATATATTTATACTTTCACAATTATAAGAAAGAGGCTTTACCTAGCTTAGAAATCAATAAAGACAGTGATACCAAGTGGTATACTATACTACCTACCAGGTTGTGTATTTTCTACAACATACAGATTTCCATTTATCACATTATCTTGTCCTTAGAATAACCCAGTCGCCAGGGGTTTTGAGCTCTCATTAAATGTCAACAGGCTGCATTTTGGCACACAGGTAGTTTTTTTGGACGTAGAATACGATAAAAAAAAGTTTGCTTAAGTTTGATGTACGCTAAGCTAACAAAATGCAAAATAAAATCAAAAATTCGGTTTTTCGGTAATATCTTGAAAAATAAAAAAGATATCGAAAAACTAATAGCACCACGTCAAAAAGCGGGAAATTTTACAAAAAAATAGTATAGAGAGCTTTTTAGTTAGCGTGAGAATTTATTAAAAAATCGGATAGGTGATTCAAAAAGTGTAGCGCGCCAAACAGGTTAATTTGAGTCTACGCGCACCGCTCGAAGGTTAATCGATATTACTTGTTTTCAGAGTGTAAAAAAAAAATAAAAGATAGCTATTTTAATAGGAGACTTTCAGCTTTCCAATGATACTAATAGTTTTTATTTTTATTGCTTTATAATTTGTAAAACTTAAAACGAAATTTTTGTTTGTACGATTTTAACGAGCATACAGTAAATTAGAAATATTTGATTAAATATAGTATTAGAAAAAGAACCCTTGTGCATATATCATTATTATACCTTAAGTTTTAATATAAGAATGATTAAAAATACTCACATTGTCTGTGTTATTTAAAAATTGAGTTTTAAAATATGAAAATTTGCCTGCTGTAGTGCGCCGCCGGCAATTTTACGTTCAAAGCAGTAAGAAATGGTCAAAAAAAGTCGGATTTTTTTTTTAGTTACAGTTAAAAGTATACATGATATTAGAAAATCATTAAAAACTAAAAAAAAATTTCTCTTTTTTTGGAATTTTGTTCTTAAAAAAGTGTTCATGATAAACGTATTTTTTGCTTAACTTAAACTTAAAATAAAAAAAATAATAGGTGGGAATTAAAAGAAAAAAATCTAAGCTTAATGTATAAAGTATTTATATTTCATTTAAACATTCAGGTTCAAAGAAAACGGTTATTGGAAACTCAAAAATTCTAAATTACTGGAAGAAATTAAATGAATTACGTACTCTCTAGCCGTCATATTGGTTCCGCCATTTTAAATTTTTTCAAATCTATCATCGGATTCTTAATTAGTACCTCGAGAAACCCCTTAATAGCCAATTTCAAAATATTTAACGGTATACAGAAACGGTAAAACTAAAAAAAAATAATCTGTATACTATTTTTTCTAAAATTTCCCGTTCTTTCACGTGGTGCTATTAGTGTTTCGAACTCTTTTTAATTTTTCGAAATATTTGCGAAAAACCGAATTTTTCATTTTATGTTTGATTTTGTAGGCTTAGTGTACGCTTTGGAGCAACAAACTTTTTTATCATATTCTACGTTCAAAAAAAACTACTCGTATGCCAAAATGCAGCCTGTTAATAGCCGGACTTAAGATATAAAATGTGACTCCAGAAATATATATGACGGAAACTGAGTCCCGGATATTTCCGCTTTTTCTAAAATAGGGAATGTAGGCCCGATTAAAAAGGGGATTTAGAAGTAGCTGTCAGTAAAGCAACACTATATCAAGAAAAATTACACTTTATTGTAATAAATAAAACATTTTATAGTAATGAAATACCTTGTAAAATTGAAAAAAACTTAGGGACACTTATGAGAGGTCTGCACCATCGTGCGCTACTGTTAAATAATGGACTCGTTTCTTCCAACAAGGATAAACGTTAACTGAAGATAATCGTCTTTCTGGTCACACAGTAATGGCAAAAGCAAATATTACAAAAATGAGCAATTAGTGATTTAGGATCAAAGAATTAGTATACCATAAAGCAGATAGAAGACGAAAAGAAAATTAGAATGTATTGACAAAATTGTACATAATCATTTACACATGAGTAAAGTAAGAGCGCAGTTAGTGCCAAAAATACTAACATAGCTTGCCTGCAACCTCCCAAATCAAAACAAGAAGCAGGGTGGTAGACAGAAAAGAGGATAAATTCAGCGAATGCCAGAGAAACTTATGACTATCATTTCTGAGAGATAAAAATTCGTGAACTGGAAACCAAAAAATGTAAAGAAATGCAGAAATGTATCTCAAAAGGTGAATTTTTTCCACGAATATAATATTTGCTTTAGTGAAGGAAGTAAAAGAAGGTTATTTTTATGATTCTCTTAAAAAATAATAGAATAATTCGTTTAAAAAAAATTACCAAAACCTTTTAAGGATTATTGAATCTCTCTCTGTTTCTGAAACAAAGAAAATAAAACACAATAAAGTTATCACAATTTTTGTGGAATTAGGCAAACTGAAATTTCTACTAAATATCAGCAACATCAATTAAGTACCTGCCATATTTTTGGTTCTGCGAATTTGGAATATTTCAATAAAAAAAAAATATTTATTTTTGCAGTACGTTGTACACTGTAAACAAGATGCATTGTTTTTATCAATAGGCATAACCTCTTCTCTGTCATTCAAGTATAGCAAGGTGGTTCTCAATTAGTGTGAACAGCAAATGTGTTCAAATAAGTATTAAGTGTATCTCTGTTTGACACGAGAAGTCACCCATTCCAATATACTAAACTATTATTTTTAGTACCTTGCACCCACACACATACACGTATGTATATCTATATCTATATACATATATATATATATATATATATATATATATATATATATATATATATATATATATGTATATATATATATATATATATATATATATATATATATATATATATATATATATATGTATATACCTATATATAACACGTAGGCTGAAAAGTTTTTGGTGCGACACCTAGATGTCGCCCTTTTCAAAAGATCCATATGATTTTTAGGGAGTACCAATCTTCAAACGATACGTGTCAAAATTTCAAGACATTTCGACGATTTGTTTACAAGTTATAGTGGTTTTAGTGCCGTTACTTTTAATATTTTCAAAACAACGGAAAAACCGTATTTCGTGTATTGATTAAACACTGTTTTTTGATAGGAAAAAATACCGTTCAAGCAAAGCAATGGCTTGAACGCCCAAATGAGGTGGTTACACCGGAAAACATAAAAAAAAAATTACAAAATTGTTTTCGATGACCGTAAAGTGAAATTGCGTAAGATAGCTGACACTTTAAGGATATCAAAATAACGTGTTGGTTATATTTTGCATGAACATTTGGGTATGAGAAAGCTCTGTTCGAAATCGGTACCGCGTTTGCTCACAGTGGACCAAAAACAACAACGTGTTGATGATTCTGAGCGCTGTTTGGACCTGTTTAAGTGCAATAAAAAGCAATTTTTTATGCGATAACTGATAATGGATGAAACGTGGATCCACCACTACACACCAAAATCAAATCGGCAGTCAGCTGAGTTAACAGCAGCTGATTAAAGCCACTCGAAGCGACCAAAGACACAACATTTGGCTGGGAAGGTTTCGGTCTCTGTATTTTGGGATGCGCATGGAGTGGAAGGGAAAAACCATTAATAGCGAATATTATATAAAATTATTGGCGCGTTTGAAGGCAGAAATCGCAAAGAAACGGCCCCAAATGAACAAGAAAAAAGTGCTCTTTCATCAAGACAATGCACCGTGTCACAAGTTAATGGTTACGATGGCAAAATTGCATGAATTGAAGTTCGAATTGCTTCCTCATCCACGGTATTCACCAGATTTGGCCCCCAGCGACTATTATCTATCGTAGACCTCAAAAAAATGCTCGCGAGAATGAGATTTGGCTCTAATAAAGAAATTATCGCCGAAACTGATGCATATTTTGAAAGTAAACATAAATCCTTCTCCAAGAAAGGTATACAAATGTTAGAAAAGCGTTGGACTGACTGTATCGCTCTTGAAGGAGACTATATTGATGAATAAACTCGAGTTTTGCAAAAAAAAATGTGTTTTAAGTAGCTAGACCAAAAACTTTTCAGCTTACGTGTTATATATATACAGTGTGCCCCAACAAGTTTTATACAAATGGGGAAAAAGTTTATCTCACATATTACAAAAAAAAATATTTTTAATAAAAGTTCTGTATTACCTGGAAATCCATAATCAAGAATCAAAAGTTTAAAATATTTGATGATATAGAGGGAAAATAAAAAAATAATGATTTATAATGAAGAGTAAAGTGTGTTTAAAACTTAAATACAGTAACCATAAAGTGAACTTGCGTAAGATAGCTGATACTCTAAGGATATTAAAAGAACGTGTTGGTCATATTTTGCATGAACATTTGGGTGTAAAGTGGGTTTAAAACAGAGCAAAATATTAATTGAAAATGTTAATACGAATTAAAAAATTATGCTCACGTTAACACGTCAGTAATTGTTAGATTATTTATTGAACAAAAGAAAACGAAATTACTACAAATTTTAGGCTGAAAATAAATGAACATATCTTTAGAAATACCTAACAGCTGTCAATAAACTTGAAAGCTAACGTCAGTCTATATTTGCAATAATTAGAAATGCCAATAAAATTGAGCGTTGAAGATAAAATTGAAATTGTTTTCATAGTTGGAAATAATTATAAAACCTTTAGAAAATCAGCAGAAATCTTTAATAATAGATACCCTGATAAAACTGTACACTTCACAACTGTAGGATATCTAATAAATAAATAGATTTATGGAAGTGTTGAAAATAAATTTAAAAAGAAACATCGGGCATAGGTTTCAAATGAAGATAATCAAAATCAAGTAATGCTGTCGGTAGTAGCTTTATTGAATGTGAGTAAAACTACAGTTGTGAAAATTTTAAGGTCAAATAAATTTAAACCAGACAAACCCCAAGTTACACATACTTTAAAAGCAGGAGATTTTGAACGAAGATTTGAATTTTGTGGTTGGTTTCAAGGAGAGTTGGAAGATGACAGGTTTATGGCAAGACAAATACTTTTCTCTGGCAAAGTGACATCTACGTCTAATGGGACAGTAAGTTCTCAAAACTATGGCTGGTGGAGTGATGTTAATCCTAACTTCAATATCCAAACTCGAGATCAAAACTCGTTTAACACCAGTGTATGGTGTGGACCATTCTTTTTTCGAAATAATGTAAATGCTGAACGTTACCTAGAATTTTTAAATAATGAGTTCCCTGAGTTTTTTAATCGCCTACCAATAATTGAAAGACAACGTATATTGTACCAACATGATGATGCATCATGTCACAGTACGACAAATGTCCAAGATTATCTCCTCCACATTTTTAACGGTAGAATAATAGGGAGGTATGTGCAGCTTACTTGACCCCCAAGGTCTCCGGACATCACTTTTCCAGCCTTTTTTTATGGGGCCACTTAAAAGAAAAGGTTTATCTTAAAAGGCCATTTCAAGATGTCAATCATCTTGAGAGAGTCATTAGGGAAACATGTAAAGCTTTAACTCTTTGAAGTACGGGAATTTGGCTTTAAAAAAAACCCCAGCGGTACGAGAAAAACAACATTTGAAAAATGCACAAATTGTTGTTTATTTATTTTAAGTAAATAAGCTTGAACACAAATTTATATATAAAAAAATATAAATACATTGCAAAAGAACTTAGATTGGGTGGTTTATTTTTTGCGCCACCATACTTTAACACAAATTTAAAAATAAAATATGAATAAACAATATATTCTTAAAAGTAAAAGAAATTAACTTTGTGCATGATAAGATTGAAAACAGGTTTTTGTTTTTCCTAAAGCATAATGGCATTTGGCAAATACTGCATTGCCAATTGGCACGAATATCTTTTTTTTCGAGCTACAGTAAGCACATCTTCTACGAGTGGTTCTCATTGGCTGGTGTGCACTTTCTGCTCTTCTTACAGCAGTTGATACTGTGGGCTTATGAGAACTAATGATCACTGATAATAATTCCGTGGACATGGCGATTTTGTCTATCCTTTGCACCAATGCTTTGGCAACTAAGCCTTCTGAAACTTGTCTTCGGAAATCCTTCAAAGAAAGCTTAGCATTTTCTTTATGGTATAGCTTATATAATATAAATGCATTTGTTATTGTTGTATCCAAAACGAAAAAAAAATACGATGCCACCACTTGTGACTTTTTCGATCAAGCCCATAATATGATCGCATTTGGTCGAATTTGTCAACGAAATTCATGTGTCTATTATAGTCACTAAGTAGAAAAGGGCAAGGAATAAGCAGTATACTGCCATCTTTCTCTTTTCTTTTTACTTCTGTAACAATTGTAGGGACATGATAATTAGACAACATATGCACGGATTTCTTGTCGCGCCATTTCACAGCAGTCAATCCACTATCGCTTGTATACCATTCATATTTCCCCCTTTTTAGATCTTTGTCATTAGTGAAATAGGGCAAATTTTTTCTTGATACGTTTATTGTTCCACAAGCATAAATTTTCGAATCTAAAAGATCCTCCATTAGCTTTATGGATGAGAAGAAATTGTCAAAATATATTTTGTGATTTTTGTTTGTAAGTGGAGCAGCTAAACTCTTAACAACTCGAGCGCCCAAATTTTTTTCTGTTTGATCTTCTTCCCTGTATATATATCAAAATTCCAGCAATACCCTGTTTCATCCGCTAAAACCCACACTTTGTATCCCCTTTTTATGGGTTTTTTTGGTAAGTACTGTTTGAGCGAAGATCGCCCTTTGAACTTGATCATTGATTCGTCGACAGCTATCTTCTCATGAGGCTGTAGGCATGACTGAAAATTGGTTTTAAGTTGATCAAGAAGGGGTCGCACTTTATAAAGTTTATCAAAATTAGCGGAGCCATGTACTGGCATTATGCTGTTATTATTCAGGTGAAAGTTCGAAAGAATCCAACCAAATCTATGCACTCTCATTAGCTTGCTTATATAGAGATCGTGAAGGTCTGGTACAGAACTCCAGTGATCTCGGTAACTTGGGTAATTTTTTATGCCCATAAGAATGTTTATACCTAAAAAGGTCTTGAGTTCGTCAACATTTGTTTGTGAATATGCTTTACCCTTGGCTTGAAATGTTTGCTCTGCATAGAGATTGGTTTGAAACACAATATCACTCAAAAGTTCATCAGTAAATATAAGATTAAATGCTTCATAAGGACTTAGGCTGGCACGATGTCGAATAAAATTGGGTAGACCAATATCTGCAGTAAATGGGTCCGGAGTCTTTATATTAGAAACGCATTTATTCCAAGTAGGTACCAAATTGCTTTTCCATATCTTTGTTAGAGTAAATAGCGGTACTGTATCTTCTGCATCCCATTCACCCGAAGAGGAAGGCTCATCTTCCTCATAATCAGACACCACAATTTCGGCAACGTCAAGATGATCAAACAAAGCAGCCGGAGCATCTCCTGCAGAAGAACCTTCACTTTCTGACTCATCACCATCAGCCTCTGAGTCGCAGTCAGAAGGAATTGAGATACAACTGTTTTCAATTTGATCTATTTTATCATAGAGTTCATTTTCTGTCATGCCTATCAAATTGAAACTGAGTGCTTCACGCCGGCTGCTCATGTTTCTAACAGTACGGTGGTACAATTTTTAAACACTAAAAAAAATAACAAAATTCAGGTTTCAAACTTCACGAACATTAAAAATGGATATTAACCTACCTTTATTATGTGTTTTTATATGAAATTCATAAAGTAATGCACCAGATGAATAAAAACAACACTTTTCTTTTAAAAACAATAACCTCAAATCACAGCAGGGACGCGAGAAGTAAACAAATACCTAAAACCGTAAAAATAAATGCCAGCGTTCGACGAATTTGTATCACCCAACTAATCATAGGCCAATGAGATGTTTCGCTATGGAGGGACGATTATTAAACCGACGTACGTAATAAAAATAATTTTGATTTAAGTGGTACGTTTTATGGACCACCATACAGAAAAGGTCAGCAAAACAGTGGTTCAATTTGTCAACCAAGGTACTGCAAAGAGTTAAGTCCTGACATAATTAGAGATGTAATAAAAGATTTTTTTCGAAGAACAATCACCTGTTTAGAAAAGAACGGTGGATACATTGAAGCACTTGTGCAATAAAGTAAGAATTAATCCATATGTTTAGTTGTTATGTTATGTACGTAGCAATTAAATAATGTTGTAATTTCAGAATAAAATGATATTAGCAGAAATTGATTATGGATGTAATTGTTGCAAAGCAGGTAAAAAGGTTATCAAATTTTAACAAAAAGATGATACAATCAAAATCAGTGTAATAGTTTTTAATTAATTTCGTTTTCCTTCATTCAATATATAATTAAATAATCTGACAATTGCTGACGAGTTTACTGGAGTTTTTTTTTTCAATTTTTACATAGAAAGGCCACAAATCTAAACGTGAACATATTTTTTTAGTTCTTATTAACGTTTTCAATTAATCTTTTGCTCTGTATTTAAATTTAGACACATTTTACTCTTCATTATAAATAATAATTTTTTATTTTCCCTGTATATCATCAAATATTTTAAACTTCTGATGCTTGATTATGGATTTGCGTGTGATGCAGAACTTTTTATCAAGAATCAATTTTTTTTATAATATGTAAAATAATTATTAATTATGCACTTACCGTTTCTGATATTCCCAATGTTTCAGATAAAGTCTTTCTTAAATTAGCAGCAAAATCATTTGGAATCTTGTCTTGTAGAACGTTAGTTTGAATAATGAAGAATGGCATTTTTGAAACACTAAGCAATTATTTTTTGTGCACCTACGAGTATATTTATGATAAATTATTATTCATAATTAGTGTTTATATAGGTAATTATTCTTTTTATTATTTTATCTTTTTAAACAATTGATTATTTAAGTACGAGTACATTAATTTTACATCTCCCCACTTATATATCGTTAAACAAATAGAATTTGCTATATATATATATATATATATATATATATATATATATATATATATATATATATAAGATATTTTGATAAATAAACAGGAATATATCAGTATAAAATACCTCTTTAACAATAAGTATAAGTATTATGTAGAAAAAAAAAACCGACTTCTTACTCATATTGTGCTCTGAGAACGTATATATTGATAATATCCAAAATATTTAGATTAGTAGTAGTTTATTGTTAAAAAATGGTAACAGTTATCTACTCGCCTAATTTAAAAAATGCTATTTTCCAGAACGAATTTTCGAGTTTTCAGAACCTTTTTGACACTTATAAAAAGTTACAAAAATCCTTACAACTTAAAAACCATATTTTAGTCATTGCGCGATTAAGTAAAATTACAACATAAGTCTTGAGAAAAGCATTTCATAGGTGTGATAAAACATGGAAGAACTTCGGCATGGAGGTGACTGTAACCAGAAGAAGGAATTGTTACGCTGCCTTGCATTAACTTGGAAGCGAATGGGCCTTAGCCTGATCATGTTGTATACATGGTCAACAGAGTATCTCAGAATCGTGCAATATGATTTCACACTGGAAAACTGTATACTCCATGACATAATTTAATCCTATTCAAAGCACAGATGTTTGAGGCTGTGCTCAAAACCATACTCCCCAACTGCTAGATTCTATCCACAGCAAGTGCTGACCTGTTTGGAAACCCAAAGTTCACAAGAAATCTTGATTTTTTGTAGCATTGAGATACTAGAGTACATCTATTAATTTACAGAAAAAACTAAGTCTCTGATTTTATTTAACTAAAGTATAAATTCAGGGGTGAATCGAATACTATATTTATATTTAATTACGGTCGGTGGCAAAGATTTCCAAATTGTCTGAATTTTCCGTGACAGCTGCTTCAGTGTAAACACCTATTTAAGGTAGGGGGCTCAAATATCGCCCACTTAAACCATTTTTTTTATTAAAGTACAAATCCATCTGCTATTTGTCTAAAACTAATTGTATTCTGTTATTTAGAATGTTATCTAAAAATAAACTAAATTACAAGACCAACATATTGCTTTAACGTTAAAAAAAAGATTTTCGAGGCCATGTATACTATAATTTTCGATTTGAAAAACTGTTCCCAAGATCGCTCATTATATGTTCCTAATATCGTCGTCTAAAATGGGAAGGAATAAAGTATAACTTATGTTACAATGATCTCTTAATTATTTATTTTGAAAATTAAGACAACGCACTGTTAAAAATCTTAAAAGATATTTTTAGTGTTCCGTACGGAACACTTATAAGATCACTTCGGTGTCTGTGTGTCTTTCTGTCCGTCTGCCATACCTGATTTTCACCGAAACTATTTGTCGTAGAAAGTTAAAATTTGGTACTAATATAGGAATTAATGGCCTTATCAGAGCCGTGTAGTTTTGAAAGTTAAATTTTGACCTAAGGGGTTATTTTTGGGGGGTGAAATCGGAAGTGAAAAAAAAAATTTTTTAATAGGTCATCGAGTATCAAATGAAAGCTTGTAAAAATACAGTTCCAAAATATATATAATGTCTTACATGCGCACACTTTTTTTTGGATTATTTTGAAAAAATCACGAAAAATCGCTGTCCTCCCCTTTATCTCGAAAAGTACTGATCTAAAAATTTTGAAAAAATCCTGGAATATCCTCCACGGGGTGTAGATTGAACGAAAATTATCACGAGTGCATTACTTATAATAATTTTTTTGGTATATAAAAAACAAAAATTTCAAGGTGATTAGTTTTCAGTAAAGATCGTAAACAAACTGTTGAAAACTCATTTGGAGTGTGTTTTGTGTGAATACAAAATCAGATGCAAAGAAAAACACTTAGGAGCATTCTAAACAAAGGGCAGTCATTTGAGTAAAGTCCTTTACAAATTGTATATTCGGCATCATTACCTTCTTAGTCACAACTGCTATCGTTGTCGTCAGTTGAAACGTATTGAGACTCTTCTTCGTTTTCTGATGATGAGGAAATTTCCTTCCGTTTTTTTGGAGCAGGTGATTTCTTCAAAGCTTTGTCTGTTTTTTTTTCTGAAGTCGACGGACCTTCAAATGAGAGTGCTTTTCCCTTTTTGTTTCTTGTTCATGGACTCTATAAGAGCTGTTTTGAATGGGGAACAGCTGAGAAGAGTAGCAGATGCAGCTCGAGAGCTTGATGTGGAGGGAAATGTGAGGGTGCCTATTGGGCGAATGTTTTTTGGAGACATAATTGTTGATGGATCGGGATATTGGCCTGTTGGGGAATTTGGCTCTTCATGATTGTTTGTTTGTTGCTCCTCTTCAGCTACACACTGCTGGTGCTGTAAAAAATGTGTATCAGTAAAAATTAACAGAACAACAGCAGAACTTCAGTCGCCTTAAAACCTTGCATAGCGACTCTCATTGTAGCTGTTCTTACGTAG
Source organism: Pachyrhynchus sulphureomaculatus (assembly GCA_019049505.1). Lineage (NCBI taxonomy): Eukaryota > Metazoa > Arthropoda > Insecta > Coleoptera > Curculionidae > Pachyrhynchus > Pachyrhynchus sulphureomaculatus. Next base: position 133,366,251 of record CM032454.1, on the reverse strand, counting down.
GCCTTTCCTACCAGATCTGCTACTTGATATACCGAAAAGGGTGCATAGCCAGCAAATTTTCAATTTCTTGAGCGTAGTAGGTTTTTAAAACCTTCATAAACGTTTTTTCTAATGGCTGCATGTGATTTGAAGAATGGGGGGGGAAGGCACGCCAAAGAGACAAAATTTTCACGAGCAAGCTCAATCACATCAATGTTGCGTGTGTGTGTTTCCATCTTAAATAAGAACTACAGAATCTTCTTTTGTGGGTTTTACGTATGAAATAAAATGATTCATCCATTTCGTAAAGAGATCTGTGTGGATCTACCCTGAGGGATGGCATCCTGATATACTTCCAGGAAGCGCTCCATCCATGAGTTCGTCCTTCATCCTTTTCCTGGGGCACACAATCATTGGTGGTACAAAGTTACCAGAAGCTGACATACAGGTCAGTATGGTTACAAGTCTACCACGTTCTGCTGAAGACAGTTTGTGGACTTCCCGTTTTTCTTTCAGGGAAACAACTTTCATACTCTTGTGTTGAACACTGGTCACTCCAGTTTAATCAACGTTAAAAACTCGAGTTGAAAGAAATTTTATGCGCTCTAATTCAAGTTTAAGGATACCAAAGAAAGTGGCTGAGGTTTTCTCAGTGACAAAGGGTGTCTATTGAAAAAAAACGCAGCCACTTTCTACCTGCACTTTTAGTTTTTTTTTGAAAACGGGTTGCGAATATTATTTCTAATGGCAAGTTGAAATATAATCCTTTTTAAGCCTTTTGATGTATGATCATATTAGCTTTTATTCATTTGTAAACCATATTCAATTAATTCATCTTCAATATCAGGGTATAAGACAGGATACCGCGCTAGTGGCACTTCAAGTAATTTTTGCAGTTCATTTTTTGATGCTTTTAAGTGTCCCATCTCTTTATTCTTCACTGCTATTACCGCCTCTTTTATTTTAACCTTATCCCATGTTTTTCTATGTGCCATCTGAAAAAAACAAAATTCACTTCGTAATACCGCATAGGGCGATATTGAAAACACTCAAGTGGGTGATATTGGGAACAACCTAAGTCTGAAAGATAGCGGCGTTCAACCTCGAAATCGAATCGCAAAACCAGAAACTAACTACACCTAAATGTAGCTAAATACGAATAATAAAAAAATATCACTTGAACATTATAAATTACACTAACAGTAATGACACATGTTTACACACAGCTCCGTCTGACTTTCATACACAACTATTAGAGAAGAATGCTCCGTAGTTCCAGTATTAGCAGCCGACTAGCAGCACTAATCAGGGAGTAACCGTGGTAGTGGTATTAGGAACTTAGGCGATATTTGGGCCCCCTACCTTACTACGAAGCTTCTGCTTGATGTATGACCACACGTTCTCGATTGGGTTTGCATCAGGCGACAGGAATGGACAATCTGCTGTGACGATACCGGATTCATTTTGATCAATAAACTAACGTATGGCAGTCGGTACTAATGCCTTCTCGTAGCATTTTTTCAGCATTCAACTCATACATAAAGATGAAACATGGATCTTCATAGGGTATGTTATGGTGCGGTAAACCAATCAGTTAGTGGAAATTAACTGGGCTTGTGGGGGGTAAAAATTTAAACCCAAAATGAAGCTTCATCGGAAAAAATTACATTGCTCCAGTCTCGATCTATGTTTTCCTCTGCTCCAGAGAGTTCTTTCTCTCTGTGTTTTTCGCTCAACAATGGTTATTTAATTATACTCCGCCACTTAAAATCGTTACCTGGAGATGAGTGCGAATCGGTTCATATGATATATTCAAACCATTCTGCTTTAGTTTTTGTTTCCCTTGGCGCAAAGCTAATTGGGAATTTCCAGAAAACATGTTAATACTCATTTTTTCGTTCTTGACCGACACTTTTCCTCTCGAATCACGTTCTGGTAGATCATTAACATTTTTTTAAGTGAGAATATCGTTTCACCCACTTCACCCACTTGGTAACGAATGCCCTCGATTTGCCCATATAAAGGGTGTCCCAAAATTGACGTGAGATTTGAATTTGGCGCCATTTGTATGGTAAAGTGTTCCCAAGAAAACAAAAATCACAGCGTGACAGCTGACAGTTCAGGGTTATTAAAAATGGAGCGCTACGCGAAAGAAATATTTTAAAAATAATAAAAGTTTGACTGCTAGAGTTCGGAATTTTTGTACAAAATATGGTCGGAATAGTGATTTAACCTTATCAACTGTGAATATGTTAAATGAAAAATTTAGGGAGACTGGAACAATTAGTGATCTTAAATGCTCTGGCCGTTCTTCAACAAGTCGTTTGACACAAAACATTGAAGTAGTTCGTGAGAGGGTTGCTGAGACTCCAGGAACATCAATTCGGCACCGTGGTCAAGAATTGAACATTTCGAGAAGCTCTCTACAGCGCATTCTCACGAAAGATTTGCATCTTCATGCTTACAAAGTTTAATTGACTCAAGAACTGAAGCCTACTGACCACGCACAACGAAGAGAGTTCGTTGAATGGATTATGGAACAACAACAAGTGGATACTGATTTTTCGAAGAAAATCATCTTCAGCGATGAGGCTCATTTCCATCTTGATGGGTTCGGTAATCGACAAAATTGTCTCATTTGAGGTTCAGACAATCCACACGTGACTGTTGCGAAACAAATGCATCCACAATGTGTCACTGTTTGTTGCGGATTTTGGGCTGGAGGCATCATTGGACCATTCTTCTTCGAAAATGCGGTTAGCTAGGCAATAACAGTTAATGGTGATCGTTATCGTGATATGATAATCCAGTTTTTTGTGCTTAAATTACAAGATATGGATGTGGACGACATGGGGTTTCAACAAGACGGTGCCACATGCCATACACCCCGAGAAGAGAAACAATTCAATTATTGCATGAGTCATTTCCTGGTCGTGTATTATCCCGTTTTGGTGATCAGAATTGGCCGCCTAGATCATGCGATTTAACGCCGTTGCACTTTTTTTTGGGTTTTTTAAAGTCTAAGGTTTATGCCAACAAGCTCACGACCACCCACGACTTGAAGGAGGAAATTAAGCGCTGTATCAACGAAATTCAGCCACATTTATGCAAAACGGTCATGGAAAATTTCGACAAAAGAGCGTATGTGTCAGCAAAGCCGTGGAGACCATTTACCCGACATGTTGTTCCATACATAACCCTATACTGTATACTTTATGAATCAATAAAAAAATTACAATTTTTAATTAAAAACCTGTGTTTTCTATCAAAATTACTTCTTGCTTAACTGCCTCTGTAGACATCATTTTCGGACCTTTTGGATGATTACATGAAACACCGTTTCGAAGGATATGTAGAACTCATCTTCGATAATATACTATTTAACCATAAATAAGGTGCGAAATTTTCTTTCTACAAACCGTTGTTTACAGGGGTGTCAACAAAAAAAGGAATTTCTTTTACCGAGTGTAGTTGTTACTTGACCGACTGTATATTTCAACCGTTTAACTATAATGAAATTTTAAACATTTTAAATTTACTGTCCATTCTAATAGAACTCTAAAAAAAATGTAGAAATAAAATTATGGGTATTGAAAATTTTTTTTATTAATTAAGCGGTATTCCTGAAAAAAAAAAATTAACATTCAGACAAATATCCTCTATAACCTGAATTATTATTTACTAGTATATCTAGTTTTGAAGAGAAAAAGTCTTTTAAAAAATCTTCTCAAGTCTACTCAAATGATAAGAAGTTGGTGACAAAAAACAGTTGAAGTGTTAATGTAGATAAGTCTCCTATCAAATAAATTAATAACATCCTATTTTAGGAATACAAGTCATAGGCTTATCACAGTAAAAGATAAGTATTCAAAGTTTGCTACTTAATTTTAACATTCTCCTTAACTGGCAAATTCATCTCTGTTTCCTGACTGAAGTTCCGTATGGAATTTATTTTTTTATCCACTCGGTATTTTTAAAGTATCCTCAGATTCTAACCCCTTAAATTTCCCTGAAGGATTTGTTTAAGATTTTGACGGAATAGCAAAAAGACCATGCCAAATAACTACCGGTCAGTTGCATTATCCTTCAGTAATATCGAAAGTCATGGAAAAGCCTATTAATTCGTATTTTTTTAAATATTTGGAAGGACATAAGGTAGCGAGTGTCAATATAGCTTTGTAAGCAAAGATCAACATAACCTATATCACACATCTTTGTTGGCTGCTTGCTTATGATTTATCTGAAAAGTTTTGCTTATAGCTTTCGAATTTCCTCAAAGATCATTCTTTGTGAGACAGAGCCCCACACTGTCTTCTATCTCTCTTTTGCACATTAACAATTTGCTAGAAAAGACCCGAAATCCATTCTATAGCTTTTCTGATGACAGCACATTTGTTTTCTTATTTACCTCGAGCACTCGACTACCAAGTGACCATGCAAATAGCGATACAACTAACAAAGTTATGGAAGAAATTATTTTTTGGAGTGACAGTATCTAAGTAAAATTTGATGTTACAAAAACCAACAACAACTAACGTTACAGAGTATGATATTGTTACGTCGGTACACTCTATTCGATTAGCAACGGCATTTAACTTGTTAGGCGTTAACTTAGAAGCAAATATATCTTGGCAGGACCATGTTGCATGCATAGCTACGTAGACTTCCCAAACCTCAGAATATTATTTCATACTAGAAAACTGTAAATTCCACAACAGCTTTCAATCCTTAACAAAGCTCATCCTCGACCATCGATGGAGTACTGCTTCCATGTTGGAGGGTCTGCCCCCAAGCATATTCTGCATTTGTTAGGTTCTATTCAGAGAATAGCTGTTCGCATGATTAAGAACTCAGAACTCACCGAAAACCTTAATTCATTGTGATATTAAAGAAAAGTTGATGGTGTCAGTCAATTCTGTAAATACTTTCATGGGAAGTGTTCGATGAATGTCGCCTGCTTGATTTCTTCTAAAGCAGCGTATATGGTACTAGGAATACATGTCGCGCTAATACATCATATCACTGGGATCTTCAGGTTTATGCACCCCGTATCACCCTTTTCAGGAACTTTTTTATATGGAGAACACCATCGCTTTGGAAAGAGCTGTCCAGGCCTGTGGTTGCCACGGAGTATAACTTGCAACATTTCGAGATTACGAATCGTGCAAGCACCACCCTTGTGTTGATTTAAAGATTTGCATATAGCGCACGTACTGTGCACTTAAAAAAACCGTCAGACTTGCGCAATTAGTGTTCCGTACAGTGATTGCTTTTAAAATAAAAAAAATTGTTACCCTGAATGAGTTTTCAATAAAATTTGTTTCCGATCTTTGTTGAAAATTGATGACCTTGAATTTTTTTTTTATAGACCAGATAAATTACACTTGTCAACACTGAAATTTTTTCCCGAAATTTTATATGTATTATAGGGTATACCTGAGGCACTGATTACGGAAACAATACTGGTTTGATGCTATCAGCTCTACTTTTTTATTTATATGAAATTACAATTTTCTTCGAAAATGGAACAAAAATACAACATTTTTTTGCATGTTTGATATAATTACACACTACGAAACGTTCTTTTATACGATTTTCTTGAATGTACGGCTTGAGGATCATCTTTTTGAGAATGTAAGTAATGAATCTTGATACTCATGTTGCAGCCCAGATCTTTCAAATTGGATAACATGCACTCAACTAACTCAGAATAGTTGTCGGACTTATTATTTCCGAGAAAATTTTTAATCACCACAACAAACGATTTCCAAGCTTAAGAGTCGACTTCATTCATTGAATTCACAAAGTTTGGGTCTTTCACAAGTTGTCTGATATGTGGCCCATCAAAAATACCCGCTTTCAATTTTTCTGTGCCTAATCCTGGAAACTTGCGTGAAAGAAAAGCAAAACATTCGCCGTTTCTGTCAAGGGGTTTTATAAACTGTTTCATAATGTCCAGTTTGATATGAAGTGGTGGCAGTATAATGCGATCTCGATTCACTAAGGGCAAATTAATAACATTTTTGGTACCAACCATCAGTTCCTCTCGTACTGGCCACTTTTTTTGAGATCAATGATGTTGTTTGTCGCAGCTATCCCACAGATACATAAAACATGGGTATTTCGTGTATCCACCCTGTTGTCCGAGAAGAAAGTTAACCATCTTTAAGTCTACACAAATGAGCTAGTTGTAGTCTCGATACTTAATTTTTTCCATTACTGAAGAAATAGTTGTATACTCTTCTTTCATAGTAGTAGAGTATGTAATAGGTATATAACCTTACTTGTTGCCGTTATGAAGTAGAACACGGTTTAAGCTTCTCTTGCTACCGTCTATAAAAAGAAGCTAATCATTTGGTTGGTATCCTTGTAAACTTATCTTCTCCAAAATACCTTTGACATCATTACAAAAAACTAAATTATTTTCTCTACAAAAATATGGTAACAAATTCTTTTCTCGGGTCCGATACAAAGTAATTCTGGTTCCTGGTGCAGGTAAATTCTTTTCTTTTAAACGGCATGCCAAAATTTCAGAAGCTTCTTTTGACAAATTTAGTTCCCTTACTAGGTCATTCTGTTCCTTTTGATCAAAAGGTTGAGGATCTGATGTCTGACTACATGTGAAATCCGGATCAGTATTACTCATTGCGTTGTCTTCAATTTCCATAAGATCTGGCTCTTCAGAGCATTTAGGTGATGCTCTTTGTATCTCACCAGAGTATAGAAGAGGTCGTTGAGCCGAGGGTAAGTTAGAATTTATGCCGTGAATATTTACGACGCAAAAATGTCAGTCGTCATGGTGATTTTGAGGTTCCTGCCAAATCATCGGTGTTTTAAATTTGATAGCACTTCTTTTTTCATTTGGCCATTGCCGCAGACACACAATACAGTTCTGACATACAATATGAGGTACCCATTGCTTGTCTCGATTGCACAATATTATTTAAAAGTGGTTAAAATACGTAGTTTTAGCGAACTCCGATATTTTTTAATGATGTATGCGCCACAGATATAGCAAGAACAATCTGGATTGTGTAAATAACGTCTACGTGTCGAGGCCATATCTGAAATTAAAAAAATAATTATTCTGAGTCGGGTAGATCTCAAAAAAACTGCAGGTGCCGTCTAAATTAGGGTATACCGAAGATATTAAAAAACCTGAGCTGTCAGAGAAAAACTAATATCGGATTCGAAATCAGAACACTACAATAAGCTCAAAACTGAAAAAAATTACAGGAAAAAATAAAAAAAAAAATTTGTTGACCAGTATTATGAAAGATAATCCACTAGTGATCATTTTCGTTCAATCAACATCCTCTGGAGAGTATTTCAGAATTTTTTCAAAATTTGTGGTCAGTACTTTTCGAGAAAAGGAAGGGATTTTTGGCAATTTGACACGCCACTCGATTACCTGGTAAAATGTTTTTTTCACTTTCGATTTCACTTCCCAAAACGAACCCCTTAAGTCAAAATTTCACTCTCAAAACTATGCGGCTCTAATGGGGCCATCAATTCCTATATTAGTACCAAATTTCAACTTTCTCTGTCAAATGTTCTGACGTTCCTGATAAACAAAGGTCAGAATCATATAAACTGGGACCAAGCTGTAAACCTGGAAGATTATTTACCAAGGCTCATTGTTTTATATTAAGTAAGTGTATATATTCTGAGATACGAATATATATATATATATATATATATATATATATATATATATATATATATATATATATATATATATATATTTTTATGTATAATTGGTTATTTTTTTGTATTGCATATTTAAAACTAGCCGTGCAAGCGGGTCCGCTCGCTTGGACTTAGTTCACTGTTACCGTCACCGCGTATTCGTTATGTTTCCTGACGTAACATAGAACATACGTATTTTTAAAAAAAACACGAAAATCGGATAAGTGGTTCTTGAGTGCTAAGCGCACTAACGGATAGACAGGCAGAGAGACGTTGAGTTTTATATATATTATAGATTTTTTTTGATGAATATTAAGTTAAGATTTAAAAAAAAAACACTTAAATCGGATAAGTGATTCTTGAATGATAAGCGCACTAACGGACAGACAGACAAACAGAGAGAGGGTTACATTTTAGATATATTGTATTTTTTGTTACATGATATTATTCCATATTTAATGGTTTAGGCAGCGTATTGCAAGAGAGTGCGCTAACGGCAAACTTTTTTCCAACTTAATTCACTATTATCGTCACTGCTTATTTCTTATATAACTTATAAAATATATCGTATAACCTGGCCAGAGAACATATGTATAAATCTAAAAAACAACACGTAAATCGGATAAGTGGTTCTCGAGTGATAAGCGCACTAATGGACAGACAGACAGACAAAGAGACGTTACATTTTATATATATTATTAATTATAGATTACTATTATTATTATTATTATATAACCTGGAAAGAGAACATGTATGATTAAAAAAAAACACGTAAATCCGATAAATGGTATTCGAGTGATAAGCGCACTAACGAACAGACAGACAGAGAGACATTGCATTTTATATATATATATATATATATATATATATATATATATATATATATATATATATATATATATATATATATATATATTATATTCTTTGCTGCTGTTCCATATTTAATGTATTGCAAGAGAACGCGCTAGCAGCAAACTTTTTTCCGACTTGATACACTATTATCATCACTGCTTATTCCTTAATAAAATATAGCCTATAACCTGGCCAGAGAACATATGCATGTTTTAAAAAAAGCACGTAAATCGGATAAATGGTTCTCCAGGGATAAGCGCACTAACGGACAGACAGACAGAGAGACGTTGCGTTTTATATATATATATATATATATATATATATATATATATATATATATCTATGTCTATATATATATATATATATATATATATATATATATATATATATATATATATATATATATATATATATTATAGATGTTACCTAACTTAATAAAATATAGCCTATAACCGGCCAGAGAACATATGCATGTTTAAAAAAAAAAAAAACACGTAAATCAGATAAGTAGTCCTCCAGTGATAAGCGCACTAACGGACAGACATACAGACAGACAGACAGAGAAAGTATTTTATGTATATTATAGAAGATGGAAATAAGTGGTAAATTCCTAAATTGAAAAATAGCAATTGATTTCACTTCTTGCTAAAAGGGTTGGAGTCCAGAAATGTTGTATAGTTTTCAATTGTGTTAAGAGAATTTTTCCTAGTTTTAATGAGTTAGTCAACAAAATTTAGGCATAACTGTTTATATCCGAGTCGAGGAATCTAAAAATTATGTTATTTTTTTATTATTTCCCATCCTAACAGAGACAGTATGAAAAGGAATGTGGTTATAGGGGAACCCCAAGAGATATATGTATAATGTCTATTTACCACTTTTTTTGGATGGTAAGAAGAAAGCAATACCATATCATGCTTTGCAACAACATGAACCTACTTTTTTGTTTTGTTTTATTTATTTATTTTTTAATGATAAACCTTCGGTAATTCAATTTTTGATTTATTCTCAAAGTATCATTTTTTTTCAAGTCAATAAATTTGTATTAAAATTGTAAGCAATGTTGCACAATATTTTACATTACTGCGCAATATTTATTATGCTTTCCAATAAAGTTTGATAGACAGGTCATTTAAAGAAATGGAGGTACATAAGTTATATTTTGTGAATACATCAGAAATTGAGTTATTGAAGAAGTTTTATTTTTACAAAAATTTAAGTTTGTTTAATAGGTTTTTCAAAAGGTTTTTTTCCTATCATTCTAAAAATTGGACTCGAGATGAACATCAAGAAAACAAAACGTCCAAGCCCACGAAATACAAAAATTAAGATCGATATGGAAGAGCATATATATTTAGGACATAAGATTAGATTGGATAAGTATAATCAAACAGCGGAAATACCAAGGAGAATTGGTTTCAGCTGGATTGCATTTCAAAAACTGGGATTCATTCTAAAAACAAACATATTTCCATCACCTTAAAAAGAAAAGTGTACTAGAGCTGCATGTTTCCAGTAACTACGTATGGGCTGAAAACTATGTCCCTTATAAAGATAGTCTTTGTCGACTCCCACGTACTCAACAAGCCATGGAAAGATAGATGTTATGTGTTAGTTTACGAGAACACATTAAACGCGAGGATAGCAGTGTGCAAACAACAAAAATTACAGATATCAGCGGAAGAGCGGCAAAATTAAAGTGGTAATGGGTAGGACATATGGCTAGAACGAATGTTGGTAGATGGACAACAAAATTACTTAAATGGAGGTGTTCTTGGACTCTAATCAATTGTGTAATTTTTTCACTATTCTCAATTATTTTCAGTTGATCATATAAGATGTCAAAAGGGTGGAGGTGGGTGTTAGAGGCGAGTTGCCTCTATATGCTATATTTTCTTTTCAGACCTTTTGGAGTTAAGCAGTTTATAAATTGTCTTCATTTCTTTCAGACGTTTATTGTCAAGCATATAAGTGATTAAAATTTTGGGAAAGGATGTTAGATAAGTTGCTTGCTACATATCGAGATGCCTTTTCACAGTTTTTGTAGTCAAAAAATTTGAAAATTGTATTTCTTTCTCATTATTATTAATTTTTTTATGGTTAAACATTAAGGGATCAATGAAATGGGTAGAAGGGGAGGAGTTATGTCTTATGTATCGGGTTATATGTTTTTTTGTGGCCCTTGAAGCCAAGGAATCTGAAAGTTGTGTTATTTTTTCATTATTTTCAATTTTAAGAATATGTAAAAGGAAATATTAGGATTAACTTGCAAATATGTCCGAAGCCCTTCTTTTACTCAACTTTTTTTATACTTAAAATATTACCACCATACTAATTTTTTAAAATATTAACTTATAGTGCTGGGATTAAGTTAGTCTTTAGAAAGCACGTGAAAATCAGTATTTATTTTAGAACTATATGCTTGCCACGGGAAGTACTGGATATAACCACTTTCCCGATTTTTTAATATTAGTTAACAGGCCATATTATTACTGATATAAGTTTAGTAGGATAACTTAATAGACAAAGACTGAATCAAAAGTTTAAAGACATTTTTTAAAATATTGTCTGAACAGTTCAGCTGCAATATAAAACTCTCCGTATTTTGGTCTTTCGCTCTTGAAGTCCTAGCCTAGGGGAATGGCTTTCATAGGATGGTTCTCTAGGAATGCGGCCTTAATTCACTTTAAAACTACAATGACTAGGTTCATCATAGTTACTGCATGTTGTGAAAACAGAACGCTTATTTCATTCGCTGTTTAAATGTTTCTACTTTGTAATACCCTTTGATTGCTATATTTGGTTCGGTTCGTGTCACAAAAATTTTTTTTCTTGTTTTATAGAGAAGTACAATATTAGGTTTGTTGGATTGCCTTGTGGTCGCAAAAACGTAAAATGTATGTATGGCATTTTCATTACTGCTTCGATGTTTTACGGAAAATACAGCAGTCAGAAAACGTCAACGATACCATACGCATGTCTAACTTAGTAATATAACCGGCCAAGTGTAAGTCGGACTTGCGCAATTAGTGTTTCGTAAGTTGATTGCTTTAAAAATAAAAAAAAATTATAGAGAGGCATAAAATGATCAATGCCTTCACAAAACACACCTCAAATGAATTCTCAATAAAGTTTTTTTCCGATCTTTACTGAAAACTGATGACCTTGAAATGTTTGTCAAACTGTTTCGGAGAAAATCGGGTGTGACAGACGGGCAGACAGACAGACGGACAGACAGAGAGACAGACGAACAGACAGATAGACGGACAGTACGGAATATTAATAAGACATGCAATGCTGCATTGTGACGATAGATGTACGAGGACATAGCGTAAAGTGGACATACTGAAAGTAAACACATTAGTGTCGTCGAGTATGATACGATAAGATATTATGTTAATTACTATATTCTAACAAGCTAGTGGAAATTCCTAAGTCTGTAACTTAAGACCTGTCGACGGAGGAAAACTAAATATTCGTTTTTTCGACAGCTGCAGCGAATGCATGTTTCAATAAGACACGCTATGTTGAGTATCTTTCGTATGCTGCCTCTAAATTTGTTATTTTGCAGTTTAAATAACTGTGCAAAGGCCAAGTGATTCTAAATCTAAAATGTTATTCTTATCATTTCATTATTCGATGACGTCGCTAAAGTTTACTGCAAGACTAAGTTGTTTCTTGCTACAACTTCGACCGCGTTAAAGAAAAATCTGCTCTGTTAATTGCTGCAGGAAAAAACCGAAATTCTTTGCAAACTTGCATGATACTTTCATCTTAATTCGATCGTGAAGTTGCCCTAAGCTGAAGAGTCATCTTCCATTTTGATAATGTTAACGATGTATTCGAGGAATCTGAAAGTACAGACTTCGACTCATGTGCTTGATTTTTCTTGTGCCAACATCCAGGTCTCTCAGTTCCTTATTCCAAATTAATCAAGAAATATCAGTATAACCAGCATGTTGGTAACAAAAATTTTATCACGTCTTTAGTGTTCTGATGTCCAATTTATTATTATTTTTATTATTATAATTCTTTCTCACATTTGGTCATTGTGGATCTATGTTTGGATGCCGGACCTAAGCCAAGTCAGCATAAATGCTATTACCATTGTGTATTAAGGAATGACCTGACAATGTTACATGTTCTCAAAATCACTGACTTCTGAATGTTTTTGTGTATGTTTGTGTTGAGTCCTAATTGTACCAAGTGTGGTCTGAATGTTGTTGGTGTAACGCCTGTGGCTGATATGACGAGGGGGACAATGATGACCTTTCCTTGCTTCCATAGCCTGTTTATTTCTGTTGCAAGGTCTGTGTATTTGGAGGTTTTTTCTGTGTATTTCGTTTGGATGTTTGTGTCGTTGGGGACAGCTATGTCGATCAGATAGGTGACTTTTCCTTTTTTGTATTGAAAAGTAATATCGGGTCTATTAGCGGGGACTGTTTTATCTGACTAGTGTTATTTTTGTTAATATGTATGGATATTGATGTTCCAGTAGAGCTTGTAATCTTTATTTTCAAGTATGGATGTTGGCGTGCTTTTTTTTTTGTGTGGGTCTAGCACACGTGCTGCAGTCCCTAAAGCGCTACAGGAGCTACATGTGTGCGGAAAAAGCCATTCACCTCTTCCTGAATCGCTGTAAATTGTACTCGGTGGGAAACACAGCGCTGGGCAAATTATTCCACAGTGATGACGTTCTCCATATAAAAGACTGTTTGAAAAGCGTTGTACGCGGAGTAACAAGCTGAACCTCATATGGATGTGCGGCACCAGCGCGACGTGTATTTCTAACATGCACCACTTTGGGAGGAATTAAGCGGTCTACCTCCTTCGAACACTTTCCATGAAAATACTTGTAGAACAGTCGCCAACCGTTCTTCGATGTTCCAGCGAATCAAGGCCGCCGGTCAATTCCGGGTCTCCAATCAGACGGACAGCTCTTCTCTGAACAGAATCCAACAAATGCAGTGTATGTTTGGAAGCGGAGCCCCAAACGTGGGAGCAGTATTCCACAGTTGATCGAATTTGAGCTTTGTAAAGAATTAACAGTTGTTGTGGGGTGTAAAGCTTTCTGGTTCGAAATAATATTCCCAACTTTTGAGAAGCTCTCCTTGCTATGCCTGCAACATGTTCATGCCAGGACATATTTGCTCCCAAACTAATGCCCAACAAATTGAGCGACGATGCTAGGGGAATGGAGTGCCCCGACATAACTATGTCGGGTTCAGCAACGTTAACTTTTTTAGAAAAAACTGCCGCCTGGGTTTTTGTAGCGTTAAATTCCACTTGGTTACTGTCACCCCAACGTAGAATTTCTTCCAAGTCTTTGTTAAGTTGAACGACGTCTTGCTGTCTGCGGATATTCGCCTGAACAGCCGATGTCCGAGCGTTCAAGGTGGATGAAGAGACAAGCGTACTGTCATCTACAAAGTTGTAGATTGGATTCCCGGTCTTTTCCAGCAGATCGTTAATGTAAATGAGGAAGAGAGTAGGAGACAGTATGGAGCCCTGGGGCACACCGGCGTTGATAGTGAAGGTGTCAGAAAGAAATCCGTCGACCGCCATTCGTAAAGAACGCTCTCTGAGGAAACATGAGAGCCACAAATAGAACCTGTCAGGCATACCATAAAAGCGTAACTTAGCCAACAGTCCATCGTGCCAAACACGGTCGAATGCCTTGGATATGTCAAGAGCAACCGCTCGAGATTCTCCAAAGTATTCAATTGCGTTGTTCCAAACATGTGTTACATAAGTCAGAAGATCTCCTGTTGATCTATGTTTACGAAAACCATATTGGTGATCGCTAATAATATTGAATCGTTCAAGATATTTTAGAAGATGCTCATTGATAACCTTCTCCGTGCCTTTCGATATTATCGATAGCAGTGCGACTGGTCGGTAGTTGTTTGGCAAGGTCTTCTTGCCTTTTTTAGGTATCGGCTGAACCGTGGCACATTTCCAGCAGGACGGAAATATTCCCTTTTTGTAGGATAGGTTAAAAAGTCTACAGAAAACTGGTGTTAGTTCCCTTGCACAGTTTTTGAGAACTATGGCAGGTATTCCGTCAGCGCCAGAAGCCTTCTTGGTGTCTAGCTTCATTAAAATACGCTTTATGATGCGCTGTCTGAAGACAACATCGGGCATCCTTGACTGCAATATGGGAATAGTAGGTGGTGTTTTTCCTTGGAAATCGACAGTAGAATGTGAAGCAGTAAATCTCCGGATTGGTGGTTAAAAACAGATCAAGAAGACTGGCGAACTCACCGTCTCTATCAGGGATCCGTGTTGGTTCGTCATTAAGCTGAGTTAAGCCACAACTGATTGAGAATGATTCAGCTTCACGACCTTGTTCGTCGGTAGTATTTGAATATTTAAGCCAGTTGATATTGTGGACATTAAAGTCACCCAGGATGGCAATTTCGGCACTTGGATAGTTAATTTGTAAATGATCCATGGTGTCTGCAAGAGAAGCGAAAAGTGTTCGAAAATTGGTATCACTTGGTGGTCGATACAAGATACATATGAACCTTGTGGTTTGTTGAGTCGTTATTTTTAACCACATAACATCAAAGTTTGGGGTATTTGTAGTAGGGATCTGTATTTTCTCTGAGTTTGTATGTTGTGGTTAGTGCTTGGTAAACTACTGTTGCCGCTGAGACATGTCTGGCTGTGTATTACGTTTCGGCTAATATTTTACATCCGCTTTTTATATGTTCGATTGTTTCTCTACGCTGGTGGCATTTTCTGCATCTGTTTTCTGTATTAGTTGGGTCTGGATATAGTGATATGCTTTTGGTAGTTTCTGGTTAATATCCTGGATGGCAAGTAAGAAGCCTTCTGTTTCAGGGAATAGCTACCCATCCTATAACAAGTTGTAGGATTGTTTTTATTTACGTGGTCTTGTAATATGTGGGATCTGTGTTTTCCCTGGAGTGTTTTTCTGACCACGTTTTCATCTTTTCCTGTTGTAATTGGGTGTGATTGTGTGTGTCTGCTGGTTGGTCTGCCTGGAATAAGTCGAGAGGTGTGTAGTTTTTATTCGCTTTCACTGTTGCTGTGTGGAGGCTGGTTTGCTTGGTGTTAATGAATTTTCTAAGTGCTTGTATTTGTTTTGGGTGTAGTGATCTTATATCTATGATTCCTCTTCCTCCTGCCTTCCTCTCGGTGGTAAGTCTTTATTTGCATGCATTGGGGTGTAATTTCGTATATTTGGTGAATTGAGAACGTATGTGAATGTTTTCTGTGTCTGTGTGTGGCTAGTGTTATTTTTATTATTATTAATATATTATTATAATTTGCAGCAGTTGTACCTCATCTAGCTCCGACAATAGGTAATATTGAAACACCAAACAATCAAACAAATGATGCATTAATTGTCTAAAAAATTACGTGTCAAAGAATGTCAAATTAGAAGTCGTTTCATTGGGAATCTCAATTTTAGGGGAAAATGGCCTCAAAATTTTTAAAGTGTTTATATAGAAATAATTCCTTGATGGTGATATCAAGGAGTACTCATGGAAAATGCGACTCAGGTGGTCATGATAATTTAAGTGTGGTTCTGCACAAAAAGAACGAAATTAAGATTGAAAAAAGGCCTATACCAAAAGTTCTTCCATATCAGGTAAAAACTTGAGTCATCTTGAGTCATCCCGAAAACTTACTACTTTTTGGATATACCGGGTATATTATTTTTTTGTATATTTGCATAAATTACATAGCCACAAAAAAAAAGTTCATTATCACGAATCAAAATACATGGATATATTGTATTTTTCGACGCTGAATTTGAATACGTAGTTAAAAAAAAGATTTATCAGGTCATTTTTTTTTCTCCAAAAACATTCCTTGAAATGGGATAAAACTGTAGTAATAATATAATGACTCGTAATGAAGTATGAAAAATGGTAGATATTCTATAATCTAGAAAAAAGAATATGCATTCAAGCCACAGCAAGCCATTTCTATAATTTAAACCAAAATCCACACTTACAGCGGATGAAAAGTAATCCTAAAACGCACGTGAGTTTAAATAACATATACAAAGGACAAATTTTTGTAGCTCTTAGGACAACATATTTGAATCTGGTGTGACAACCAAACATTACCGTTGAAAGGGTTGAGACTCATTCCTATAGGATGTAAGTTCGAAAATCATTCCTAGGAGGGAGGAAGAACTCCTGGAATTGATGGCTCTGAAAAGTTCTAACATCTGAGAAAAAAATACAAGCTTTCGTAGTCTCAGGCAGGATGGACAAATACAACTTTTTTTTCTCAGATGCTAGAACTTCTAAGATCCACCAATCCCAGGGGATAGTTCCACCCTCCTCCTAGCGACGATTTTCGACCTTATTAGAAAGATGTCGGATCTACTCTATATTTGTTCACCTTGCCTAAAATTACACCCCCTATAAGGGTGAATTTTGGTTTAATTAATAGCTTGGTGTGGTTTGAATGCATATTTTCTTCTCTAGGTTATAAAATATATACTATTTTTCACTCTTCATTAAGAGTCACTACATTATTACTATAGTTTTATCCCATTTGAAGGGTTGTTTTTGGCCAAAAAAAAATGGCATTATAAATCTTTTTTAACTACGGATTCGTCAGTGTCGAAAAATACACTATTTTGGCTCGTGGTAATGGTATTTTTTTTGTGTGGCTATGTTATTGGATTAGTGATGATGAAATTGAACTGTGTCAAATTAAAGTGTTGCCTACAATTGTACGAGACATTTTCGGAGATCTTTACCCATCGAAAAGTGGTGCTTCATACAATCGTAGGCGACACGTCGTTAAGTCACATCAACTTGACACGGCCCCTTTTCAAGAACTTATGAATTCTTATCTAATCAAAACTGTACAAGCTGCCGTTCCAGGTTAAACAAAATCATTATATTCATTGTTTACTGTTCCAAATTTTAAAACATATAATGACGCTTAGTTGCCTGATGAAAATCCTGTCATCCCCTCTATAGCGAAAAACTATTTCACTATGTGAGAAAGTAATAATTTTCCGGATGAACGTATAAAAATATATATTTATTGAAAAGAGATGTAATAGCCCAGTCGTCAGAGTCACATTTCGATGAAAAGCTCTCATTAAATGTCAACAGGCTACTTTTTGGCATACAGATAGTTTTTTGGATGTAGAATATGATAAAAAAAAGTTTGCTGCATTAAAGTGTACGCTAAATCTACAAAATCAAAAATAAAATGAAAAATTCGGTTTTTCGCAAATATCTCGAAAAATAAACTCGAATAACTAATAGCACCACGAGAAAGAAAGGGGAAATTTTACAAAAAAAAATAGTATATTTATTTTTTTTTACTTTTTCCATAATTTAAAAAAAATATATTTAAAATAAAATGGCTAGTTTAACCCCTTCAGTTGTAGTGGGAATTATGTTTCTAACCTCATTCATGATTAAATTAACATTTCTGTATACCGCTAAATATTTTGAAATTAGCTATTAAGGGGTTTTTAGGGGTGCTGATTAAGAATCCGATGACAGATTTGAAAAATTCAAAATGGGAGATCCAATATGGCGGTCAGAGATAACGTAATTCATTTAATTTTCCAATTTCCTTTTTAAAGTGTCTACTAAGGGGTTTTTAGGGGTGCTGATTAAGAATCTGAGGATTTAAAAAAAAAAAAATTATACTTCTTGGAAAATAAGTGTAAATACATATAACACGGCTGAAAAGTTCCTAGCCTGACACATAGATGTAGCCCTTTTCAAAAAATCCATATGATTTTTAGGAAGTACCAACCTTCAAAAGGTACGTATCAAAATTTCATGACATTTCGACGATTAATTTACAAGTTAGAGTGGTTTTAGTGACTCTACTTTCGATATTTTCAAAACAATGGAAACAAATCGAATTTCGTGTGTTAATTAAACACTGTTTTTTGATGGGAAAAAAATACCGTTTAAACAAGGCTATGACTTGATGAGTGTTACGGGGACTCTGCCCCTGGAAAATCATTCATCATTTACAGGTATGCTGAATTTAAACATGGTCGTACAAACACAAATGATGCTGAACGCTCTGGACGCCCAAATGAGGTCGTTGCACCGGAAAACATAAAAAAAATCAAAAAAATTGTTTTGGATGACCGTAAAGTAAAATTGCGTGAGATAACTGACTCTAAAGATATCAAAAGAACGTGTTGGTCATATTTTGCATGAACTTTTGGGCATGAGAAAGCTCTGTTCGAAATGGGTATCGCGTTTGCTCACAGTGGACCAAAAACAACAACGTGCGATATGTGACAATGGATGAAACACGGATTCACCACTACACACCGGAATCAAATCAGCAGTCAGCTGAGTGGACAGCAGCTGGTGAAAGCCGCCCAAAGCGATCAAAGAGTCGGCTGGGGAGGTTTTGGCCTCTGTATTTTGGGATGCGCATGGAATAATTTTCAGCGACTATGCTGATAAAGAAAAAACCAAAAATAGTGAATATATCATAAGTTATTGGTTCGTTTGAAAGGCAGAAATCGCGAAGAAACGGCCCCAAATGAACAAGAAAAAAGTGCTTTTTCATTAAGACAATGCACCGTGTCACAAGTCAATGGTTACGAAGGCAAAATTGCATGAATTGGAGTTTGAATTCCTTCCTCATCCACCGTATTTTCCAGATTAGGCCACCAGCGACTATTATCTATTCGTAGATCTCAAAAGAATGCTCGAGGGAAAGAGATTTGGCTCCAACGAAGAACGCCTATTTTAAAGGCAAAGGCAAATCCATATACAAGAAAGGTATAGACATGTTAGAAAAGCGTTGGACGGATTCTATGGCTCTTGAAGGAGACTATGTTGATAAATAAAGTCGAATTTTGCAAAAAACAGTAGCTAGACCAAAAACTTTTCAGCCTTCGTGTTAAATATTTATTTTTTTAATAATCTTTATTATTAAGAGTTGAAATTATTAAAAACACTTTTGTACGTTATCTGTCTTGGTGATGAATTTTCAGGTTATTATAACAGTAAATTTCACTTAAAAGTCTATATTTATTTATTGTAATAATACTATTATTAATTTATTATTACTTCATTGATAACTTTTAAAATGTAGAAGCCTAAAATGTAGCAGACTTAAAAAGAACACTTAAAAATAGTTCACTTCACTAAACAGCAACCAACACTTAATTTACACTCAAAGTTAATTATTTTTCATTTAAAAGTTTATTTAACAATATACAGTATACAAACTATGTGAGCATCGCACAGATGACAGAAAACATATCGGGCTGGTGGCTTTGCACGCGCGTTTCTTTTCTGATCGCGGTTAATAAAATTCCTTCGAGTAATCTAGAATTTTTGTGTTTTTAATAACTATTTTTTTTTGTATCCGAATGTTTAAATGAAATATAAATACTTTATACTTAAAGCTTAGACTTTTATTTTTCATTTTCCACCTTTAAATATGTTTTTTTATTTTAAGTTTTAGTTGTGTGATTAAATATAAGCAAAAAAAAAACTTTTATCATGAACACATTTTTAAGAGCAAAATTACAAAAAAAGAGAAATTTTTTTAAAGTTTTTAATGAGTTTCTAGTATACTTTTAAATGTAACGAAAAAAAAATTGATTTTTTTTACCATTTCGTATTGCTTTTAACGTAAAATTGCCGGCGGCGCATTACAGCACGCAAATTTTCATATTTTAAAACTCAATTTTTAAATAACACCGACAATGTGGGTATTTATAATTATTCTTATATTGAAACTTAAGGTATTATAATGATATACGTAAAAGGACTTTTTTCAGTATTATATTTTATCAAATATTTGTAATTCACTGTATGCCCGTAAAAATCATGCAAACAAAAACTTCGTTTTAAGTTTTATAAATATAAAGCAACAAAAATAAAAACTATTAGTATCGTCGGAAGTCTCCCCTTCAAAAAGTTATCTTTTAATTTTTTTTTACACTCTGAAAACAAGTAATGTCAATTAACCTTCGAGCGGTACGCGTAGACTTTGGCGCGCTACACTTTTTAAATTTGGCGCGCTACACTTTTTAAATTACGTATCTGAATTTTTAATGAATTTTCACGCTAATAAAAAAGATCTGGAAAAAAAATCTATATACTATTTTCTTGTAAAATTTCCCGCTTTTTCACGTGGTGGTATTAGTTTTTCGATATTTTTTTTCACTTTTCGAGATATGACCTAAAAACCGAATTTTTGATTTTATTTTTGATTTTGTGGGCTTAGCGTACATCAAACTTTAACAAGCTTTTTTTATAGTATTCTAGGTCAAAAAAACTACCTGTGTGCCCAAATGCAACCGGTTAACATTTAATGAAAGTTCAAAATCCCTGGCGACTGGGCTATAAAAGATCTTTGTCGAGGAGATTTTATAGTTGTATTATGAAGTATATAGAAGTAAAAAGGAAAATAATAAATTGAAGATTATATTGCGTGTTTCATGGATATTTACATCTAGCCAAATTTTGAAGAGTTAGGTGGAAAGTATTTTACAGAATAACACTGAAGTGCACACACAATTTCCAATTGTTTTCTTATGTTTTTTTAGATTGTCTACCTAGCTATGAAGAAATACTCACATAGCTTAAAAAAATATTTTTTTACAGTGTACACTAATTTATTTAGTCTAGCGTTTCTTGAATTATTTCATTCCATCTAAAAAATGATTTGTTTTAAAAATGACTCTACAACGGCTTTCAACGCCTCATCTCAAGACAATTTTCGGCTCATGAGTTAATTTTGTTTGATAATAAAGAGATCACAGGGCGCTAAATCGGGGGTATAGGGTGGATGTTTTAATTTGGTGAATTTAGAGCGTTCGATAATAGCTTGAACTGTGCAAGTCTTGGGGATTATGCAGTAGCAAAGGTTTTCGCCTGGCATGAATTTGGATGTTCTTCTGTAATGTCCTGCTTCAGGTTGTCGTTTACCTTTCCGTAAAGTATTTCAATCATTCTGGAGCTTTTTTTCACATATTCGGCAAGCAAAATTCCTTTGTAGTCTGAAAAACGGGCACCATTCACTTTCCAGAAGACGACTGAGTTTTGGTCTTTTTGGAGATAAAAAAACTGTTATAAGCCCATTGCAGGATCTCAATAGAACATACAAATATCATCGCTTGTGTCAAATTGTGAAAAATAACTCTCATCGTATCCTAAAATCGCCAAATCGTCTTAAGAAATTTTTTTCCTCGCCAGTTCCTCCTTTGGTGTAAGAAGTTTGGGGATTTATCGTGTAGAAACTTTTCTTATTCCTCAATCTTTACGTATAATTTTAAAAACTTTAGTTTCGGATATTATAACTTCCTTAGCGAGTATTGGGATCTTTATTCGTCAATCTAGTCTGATGGTTTTCTCAGTTTGTTCTTTAAAACCGGTTTTCTTTTTCATGGGTCATCTTGAATTAAGTCTCAGTTCCATCATTTTTTGGAAGAAAAAGGAATAAAACCAGCAAAGAAAATCCGACAATAATTTGACTACTCACTCAAAGCTTTGTGCGTCAAACGTATTTGTTTTTTTCGAGGTCACTATGTTAATTATTTTTCGGTGTTCTTTACATATTATTTTTGTTACTACTGAGAAAATGAAAAAGTTTTTTGGATTCTTCTGCTGCAATAACGCTAAAGAATATATATATATATATATATATATATATATATATATATATATATATATATATATTTATATATTAGGGTGACCGCAAAAAAAATCGATGTCGGAATTTTGTTCGTCTGGACCCCACAAAAACGATTCCCCTTTCCAGATATTGAGATAGCCGAAATTTGAGCTCGATTAAACGACGTTAACCCGTGCCGCTCGTCGCTCAAAGTTTGAAAAAATCCAAATTTTTGGCCAAAAAGCTGACATATGGAGCCATAACTCCAGAACGGTAAATAATAGAAACACGCTTAATATCTCAAAAGAAAGCTAATGTTGTTCTTCAAAATTTATATTCTATACATAATTGTTGTTATTTTAAGTGAAACCGAGTTACAACAGCTTTTAGCCCCAAAAACGTGACCTGGTACCAGTAGGAGCCAGTTTGGGAGTATTCTAAGAATTTTACGGGTTTTTACATAATGTGTCTCGGAATTAACATTTTTTTGTTAAAAAGTGTTTTGGAACTCAATTTTCAAACATAAAGAGCCTTTTGTTCAAATTTAATCTTTTATTATATGGGGATTACCTGACTAGTTTACCAAAGAAAGACAGGTAAAAAGGAGGGTGAATCTAATTCCTATTTTAGGGATGGTGATTTTACTTCAGCGTACAACCGACCTTTTATTTATTCAGTTTAGTTTCTAAAGTGCCTTTGAGCTGGTTAGATCGAACAATTATCTAGTGAAGATATTTTAACGTTTTTTTTTTTTTTTTAATTTTCCAAGTGTGTGTGTTATTGTTTTTATAACTATTATAGTATTATTTTAAAAGACATTTGAAAACATTTTATTGAAATTAAAGTTTGCAATATATTTTGTTTCATTTTCCAAGTTAACTGGCCTCTGAAATGGCATCCACATCAGGTGTACAAAGCAACTAAGCAAGGATAAAATATTTCTTGTGGGCTATCCCAATCACCAGATCACCGGTTGTAAACTACCCTTAAATCGTCAAGTTTTGTGTGCTTTATTTTATAATTTGCGTACTGTGAAATTAACTGTAAGAGAATCAGCAAAACTTACAATACGAGAAGTGTTCATTTTTTGGGAGAAAGCTCGAATCCCGACTAAACATGAGCAAGATGCAATTACTAAGCTGGAAAAACTTTACGCCGAGTGGAGAACTCTTCAAAAAGACCGGAAGAAAACATCGAAAACGGCCAAGAACAAATTTAAACAGTTTGTTGAAAAGTTGGATGATCTCTTTGATATTGCTCAACAAGATGCCTTGGCTCTGATGAAATCGGAAGAAGATAAGGCGTTTCTCGTGAAACAGAGGCAGAAGGGCCGCCCAGGTTCCATGACTGGAGTGGATCTCAAGTTGTCTCGAGCTGAAGAAATCAAGGTGCAAAAGGAACTTGCAAAAATGAACCGACAAATCCAAGAAGCAACTTTTGATATTGGTGAGTTTTTTTTTTTATTATTAATATTCTAAAAAATAGATAAACAAATAAGTAAATAGTTTCATTATAATTGAAAGAAAATTGTACATGAGAGCATGATTTGGCATCTTTATGATTGAGTTTATATTTTTTAAATAATACCTTTTGATAATTAGAAGTAGGTAATTTAGTACCTATGTATTATTACTATTCTGCTAAAACGACAAGTTTTTTATAGTCTTTTTTTTTTCTCTTTCTTTTGTTGCTTCTTAGAGACGGATGATGAAGACAAGTTCGATGAAGGAGAAGAAGACACTGAAGAGGACAGCATCTACCAGGAACTTGAGAGCTTGGAGGAAATGGACATCCCTGAAGAAGCTGCAGAAGATCCAGGACCATCTAAGAGCAAGAGGATGAAAGTTTCATTTGCAAGGGGCGTTAAAGAGATTTTAAACATGAAATTGTCCATTTTATTAGATCGATGTAAGGTATCCGACAGAAATGCCACGAGAATTTTAATAGCTACTCTAGAAGCACTAAACCTTGACCCTCTTGAGTACAAAGTCTCGAAAACTTTATTACATGATAGAAGGCAAATGTTCAGAGAACAATATAATTTTTGATAAAGTAAACATTCCTGAAAAAGAGCCCGTGGTTGTCCATTGGGACGGTAAACTTTTACCGAACAATGTGAGCGAATAGCTATAGCTATTTCATATGGCGAAAAGGAACAGCTGCTGGGAGTTCCTGTAACAGCAAACAGCTCTGGAGAGGAGCAAGCCGTAGCCGTATATGAATGCCTACATGAATGGGGTCTTCTCAACACCGTCAAGGCGATGTGCTTAGACACTACAGCATCCAACACGGGAAGACTCAAAGGAGCATGCGTCATATTGGAGCAAATGTTAGGAAGAGAATTGTTATACCTAGCTTGCCGTCACCATATCTTGGAAATTCTGTTAAGAGGCGTATTCGACACAAAAATGGGATCAACCACTGGACCTCATCAAGACATTTTCAAGAGATTCCTCACTGCGTGGCCCAAGATAGACAAAGGAAAATACGACACAGGTATCAGTGACAATCTAATACAAAAGCAGCTAACTCCAGAAGTAATTGCAAATGTTACTGCTGAATTCGAGACCAAATTAACTGAGAGCCACCCAAGAGATGACTACAAGGAGCTATTGCAGTTGGTTCTCGTATTTGTTGGATCACTAGACGGCAATGTTGTGGGTTTTAGAACTCCAGGAGCCCTTCATCACGCTAGGTGGATGGCAAAGGCTATTTACTGCTTAAAAATGTTCATTTTTCGTCGTCAATTTAAGATGTCTAAAGAAGAAGATAGTTCTGTGCGTGCCATTTCTGTTTTCCTAGTTAAAATTTATTGTAAAGCTTGGTTCAATGCTCCAAAAGCTCATCTTGCACCAAAGCAAGATTTAGGTATTTTGCATAGTCTGTTAGACTATAAATAATGTGACAACGACATTGCAGAAATAGCCCTGACCAAATCTTCGAACCATTTGTGGTATTTGAATGCAAAGTTGGTGGGATTATCGTTTTTTGATCCCACCATTACAGACGATGAAAAGTTGTTAATGGCTAATAAATTGCTCAGTAGCACAGATGAACCATGACAGCACGCTAGGGATGTAAATCCAAAAGTTAGGAAAGAAAACTTAAAAGAGGTAGTTGATAGAGGATTGGTAAATTTACTTACCAAAGAAACGTTTACATTCTTTGACCAATTTAATATAAAAACAGATTTCCTAAGACAACATCCAAACACCTGGCCTCAAAATAATGACTTCCAAGAAGGATTGAAAATTATCAAAACATTAAAAGTAGTTAATGATATGGCTGAGCGTGGTGTTAAATTAATAACCGACTTTAACGACCTTCTGACAAAAGATGAAGACCAAAAGCAATATGTCCTGCAAGTTGTAAGTAAATGCCGAGCATTATATCCTGACGTTTCAAAAACTACTTTAACAAAAGCTCTAGAATAGATTAGATAACTATATAAAATTATCAACTCATGTAGGTACTACGTCTGTATCTTTTCTGTGTCTGTTTTGTATGTATTATATACCTAATTTTTATATTTTAAAATAAAAAATGTCATTAGACTTATCAGTATTACTTGTTTTTTTATTATATTTCTACTTTAAACTCAAAAATATACCAAAAAAAAAGTAAAATATCACTTAATAACAAAATATACGAAGTATGCACCTAGTGGTACCAGGTCACGTTTTTGGGGCTAAAGGCTGTTGTAACTCGGTTTGACTTAAAATAACAACAATTATGTATAGAATATAAATTTTGAAGAACAACATTAGCTTTCTTTTGAGATATAAGCGTGTTTCTATTATTTACCGTTCTGGAGTTATGGCTCCATATGTCAGCTTTTTGGCCAAAAATTTGGATTTTTTCAAACTTTGAGCGACGAGCGGCACGGGTTAACGTCGTTTAATCGAGCTCAAATTTTGGCTATCTCAATATCTGGAAAGGGGAATCGTTTTGTGGGGTCCATACAAACAAGATTCCGACATTTTTTTTCCCCCTCTATGAGATCCGGTCACTCTAATATATATATATATATATATATATATATATATATATATATATATATATATATATACAGGATGCCCCATATGTCTGGAATAATGATTCCACAGCATTTATTAATCAGTGTATCAAAAAAATATTTAAATATATTATTTTATGTTTCAGTCCTACTAAAAATTCTAGATATTATTTGTCTAACATACCATATGTCTAAATTTAAAATAAAAAAAAGACAAAAAACTATTAATAAATACTCTAGGTTTATTTTTAAGGTAACAATTGCTCAAAATGTCTGCCGTTAACAGCGAGGCAATGACCCAATAAAGAGCCTGAACAGAGTTTTGCAGAGAATTCGGGTGATCTGTGCTAGTTCATATTGAATTCTTTGTTGTAAATCTTAGCTTCAGGTCGACTTCGGTAAACTTTGGTTTTTAAATGATGACCATAAATCCCAAGGTCGGGACTCCTTGCAGGCCATTCTACAGCAGCCCTTCTGCCTATCCATTGATTAGGAAAAATCGCATTCAAATATCTACAAACAGTTTCTGTTAAATGTACCATTATGATATTACGCTCAAATTGCAGTTTCACAAAATGCAGCAATAAACGTTTTCGTCAATAAATCATTTTTTGACGTGTTAAATCGATACCTGACAGTAATTATATGACACAAGCCAGCTTAATTTTTTTTTAATTTGATCTCCTTAATTTTAAATATTAATAATTCCAAAACAGTTCAATTTAGACATATGGTATGTTAGACAAATAATATCTAGAATTTTTATTAAGACTCAAAAATAAAATAATATACAGGGTTTTCCATTTAAAACAAATTTAAGATGGCGTAATTTCTTCGAATTGACATTTCAAAATATTTTATTGTTAACGTCAACATGTGCGCCGTATATGACCCTATAACTTTTATTTAAATATTTTTTTGATACATTCATTAATAAATGCTGTGGAATCATTATTCCATACATATTTGGCATATATATATATATATATATATATATATATATATATATATATATATATATATATATATATATATATATATATATATATAGTATACACTGGTGAGCAAAAAAATCGACTTAAACTATTTGACTTCATTTAACACGGATCCTAGAATTTAGAGTTCATATGTTTTTACTGATTTTAGTATTATTTAAAAGCCCATTTTATTCTCTTTCCATAGCATACCTTATGCTTTTTACTGATTAAAATGGAGGAAGCAAGGAGAACAAGGATTGAAAATAGGGGTAAGAGAAAGGAAAAATTACACAAATTTTAAGTTTAACAATTAAATTTATTGATAAAAACCAAAATAAATATTTTGTATTACCCCCTCCTAGCCCTTATTACTGCTTCCAGCTGGTTTTTCATGGAGCGGGTGGGCTTTTTCAGCACTGTCTGTGGGATCCTCTCCAACTCTTTCGCCATCACAACCTTTAAGTTCCTCACTGATGCAGGGGTTGGATTTCTGGCTCGAACCCTTCTTTTGAGCTAATCCCACATGTGCTCGATTGGATTGAGGTCTGGACTCCGCACAGGCCAGTCAGATGTAGGTATTCCCACTTCCATCAGGTATTGTCGCACCGATGCAATACATGTGGCCTCGTATTGTCGTGCATTAGCATGAAGCTATCGCCGACAAACTCAGTGCGAGGAACGACGTGTTCCTCCAGGATCTCCTTGATGTACCAGCAGTTAATTCACCGCTACGAGTCTTCTTCAGTCACGAAAACGAAATCGATTTTCGCAGTCAGTGAGATTCTTCCCCACACCATGACAGAACTTCCTCCCTAGGCGATTGTTTCAGTACTGTGGCACTGCGCATAGCGCTCTCCGGGCGTCCTATAGATTTGTCTTCTTCCATCATTGCCATGTGGGCGCATTCGGGACTCGTCGGAGAATAAAATGGAGCGCTATTGATAAGGTCCAGTCGACATATTTTCGGGCAAACCTGAGTCGCGCTTGTCGATGGGCTGCTGTAAATTTGGGTCCATTAGCTGGTCTCTTTGGAGTTAGGTTAGCTTCTTTAAATCTTCTGACTGTCCAATGACTGATAGTCCGACTACGAACTTGTCGGAACTCCTGCTGGACCTCAACGCCGGTCATATGACGATTTCTTAAGGTTATGTTGATAATGAAGCGGTCGTCTCGTTCCGAGGTATACCTTCTTCTTCCTGATTCTGGTCTCCATGTAAAGGCGCCAGCCTCATGGTGACGTCTGTAGACTCTGAAGACAGCTGACTGGCTCAGGTGCAGTTGCGCAGCGACTGCACTTTGGCTATGCCCCTCTTGCAATAGGGCTATGACTTGTGCCGTCTCTTTCGGTGTGGTATCCATTTTCCGATGACTGAGCAGCTATAGCAGAGATGTTGACGGTTCAAGTTCTGATAAAGAAATGATAAGAAAATGCAATTGCATGTGTTTTTGTAGGGATGAATAGCGCACAACAAGTACGTTGCTGAGCGAGCAAAACGTTTTTATTGAATAAAAGCGTTTTAATCAGTAAAACTTTTTGGAAATCGAAATGTTTTTGGTATTATTGGAAAGAGTAGAAAATCAGCATTCTAATAATACCAAAAATAATAGCACTGTATGAAAATTAAATTCAAGGATCGGTATTAAATGAAGCAAAATCGTTTCCGATATATTAGTTTGCTCAGAAGAATAAATAATTATTTAATAATTTAGAATTTTTTTAACAACAATTAGATCAAAACTGAATATGATATATTGTATAAATTGTAGAAAGCTATCCAAAAAATTAAGTTACCTCTTATGTTTTGATAAGGTGTGTCTGTACTGCTTCCTTCACAAACAAGGTAAAAAAACGGCTTCCGAGCTTCTAAAAAGAAATAGTAAAGTGCACTTTATTGAATCATCTGGATGCTGTCAGTAATTATTGGAATCTATACAAGAATACACTTTTTTTCAACAACTTAAAGAAAAAAACAGCAGGTGATGACATATTTGGAAACAAAAGTAGTATAGAAAATGCCTTGACAAAACTTGCCCAAAACAACAAAAAATAACAGAAATTAAATTAAAGAGTAAAACAGCTAATGAAGTAAAGGAGAGAAATGGTAGATAACACTACAGATGAATACAGAATTATAAATAGAGAGATATCGAGGGAAATTAGAAAAGACAAAAGATGAAAAAAAGCAGGGGAAATTAAAAACTTTGTAGAACAGAATAAATGCTTGAAAGCTTGAGAAGGAAGAATACAATGGGAAGGAAAGACATATGCAAGATTAAGGACATGCATGGTAATGTAATAACAAACAAAAGAGATATTTTACAGATTATTGAACTATTTTATCAACAATTATATACCTTACGAGATAAAAGAACAGAAATCAATATACCTAAAGCCCTAAATCAGGGGTCGGGGGACATCCCAGACATCACAGAAGAAGAAATCACATGAGTCTTGAAGGACATGAAAAATAACAAAGTTCCAGGTGGCGATAATATTGTAGTAGAGGAAATTAAACAAGGAGGATTATCAAATCACCTAAAATGTTATTCAATAAATGCCTCCCTGAAGGGAAAACTCCATCGCAATGGAATAATGCAACTATTGTCATCATGCATAAAAAAGAAGATTCTTCAGATCTTACAAACTATCGACCCGTTAGCCTCCTGAGCCATATAAACAAGTCGAAAATATTTACCAAACGTCTAGCAAATAAATTCGAGTTTTTCCTTTCAAAAGAACAGACAGGTTTCCGCTCGGGGTATGGAACAAACGACCATCTGTTTACAGTTGAAAAAGGCTTTTGATTCTGTAAATCCGCAGAGACTTCTGGAAGCGCTTGCCGAGTGTCGTATTGATCATCGCTATTCCATTGTAATTAAATACATATATGAAAATGCCATCGCTCATGTTAAAACACAAATTAACCAATCTACCAGCAAATTTCGAATCGAAAGAGGAGGACGGCAGGGTGATACACTCTCACCCAAGCTTTTTGTGTAACATTTCTAGAAAGTATTCTAAAATCAATAAACTGGGAAAGAATGGGACTTAACATTGGCGGTGAAAAGTTAATTCAGCTCTATTTCGCCGACGATATTGTCTTAATAACAGACAAAATACAAAAAGCACAAACTATGCTACACATGCTTCAGGAAGCTTCAGGAAAGGTTAGTCTAATAATATATCTATACAAGACCCAGTTTATGACAAATCTTGTATTAAGTGATACTATAAAACTGAATAACGTAGAGATCGAGCAAATGCACCAATATAAATACTTGGGACATGAAATCAGAATAGGACGAGATAACCAAACACATGAAATTCAGCGGAGAATAGGTCTCTTCTGGGCTGCATATGGCAAACTGGCCTATGTATTCAAACTAACCTTCCTATGTGTTTAAAAAGAAAAGTATTTGACAGATGCATACTCCCCGTTCTTACGTTCGGAGCCGATACTCTCACAATGACGAAGAAAAACATCAATAAAATATGTGTCATGCAACGAAAAATGGAGAGGTCAATGTTAGGCGTTACTCTTAGAGATCACATCCCAAATCACATTATCAGGAAGAGAACAGGAGTACAAGACGCAGTCAAATTCATTCTACATCTTAAATCGAACTGCGCTGTGCATGTTGCTAGGTTTAAGGATGGGCGATGGATAAAGAGAATCATAGAGTGTCGACCAAGATCCGAAGCCTATCGAAGTAGAGCTGGACCACCAAGTCGGTGGACTGATGATTTGAAAAGAGTGGCTGATAATTGGGTACAAGCTGCCCAGAACAGAAAAAAGTGGCAAGATTTGAGGGAGACTTTCGTCCAGCAGTGGACAGTATAAGCTGATGATGATAATGATGAAAGAAAAATAAAGCATCAATTCAATTTTTATTCAAATATTTATTTTCTAGCAGTAAACCATTATGTGGTATATCACATAGCAAACGTGGGTTGCTAGACATTGGTATCAATTTTTAAAAATCAAAGTAAAAATCTACAGTGTCGCTATAATTTCATGCTTTCAGGTTATGAGCTAAGTAGGTGTAAAAAACTAATTATTGTAAACAAAGTATCAAAACAAGATTTCGCTGGGCAACACGATGTATTTCAATACAGCTATTCCAGTTCTAAAATTTGGTGTCAATTTGTTTTTTTTCATGTCATGAGCTAAGTAAGTAAGTAAAATTCACTGCAATTGTGAGTCGCACACCCTCTCATCAAGATCCCTAAATACCTTCCTGGTGCATGTATATTGTCCCAATGGAACACGTAGGCTGAAAAGTTTTTGGTCTGGCTATTTAAAACACATTTTTTTTTATTAAATTCGACTTTATTGATTAATATGGTTTCCTTCAAGAGCGATACAATCAGTCTAACGCTTTTCTAACATTTCTATACCTTTCTTGTAGAAAGATTTGTCTTTACCTTCAAAACAGGCCTCAGTTTTGGCGGTAACTTCTTCATTGGAGCTAAATCTCTTTCCCTCGAGCATTTTTTTGAGGCTAGCGAATAGATAATAGTCGCTGAGGGCCAAATCTGGAAAATACGGTGGATGAGGTAGCAATTCGAACTTCCATTCATACAATTTTGCCATTGTAACCATTGACTTGTGACATGGTGTATTGTCTTGATGAAAGAGCACTTTTTATTGTTCATTTGGGGCCGTTTCTTTGCGATCTCTGCCTTCAAACGCACCAATAACTTTATATAATATTCGCTATTGATGGTTTTTCCCTTCTCAGCATAGTCGATGAAAATTATTGCATGCGCATCCCAAAATACAGACTTTCCCAGCCGACTGTTGTGCCATTGGTCGCTTCGGGCGGCTTTCACAGGTTGCTGTTCACTCAGCTGACTGCCGATTTGATTCCGGTGCGTAGTGGTGGATCCATGTTTAATCCATTGTCACATATTGCATGGAAAAATCCGTTTATTGCGCTTAATCAGGTCCAAACAGCGTTCAGAATCATCAACACGTTGTTGTTTTTGGACTACTGTGAGCAAACGCGGTACCCATTTCGAACAGAGCTTTCTAATACGCAAATGTTTATGCAAAATATGACCAACACGTCGATGATTTTTTATGTTTTCCGGTGTAACCACCTCATTTGGGTGTTCAGAGTGTTCAGCATCGTTTGTATCTGTACGACCTCGTTTAAATTCAGCATACCAGTAAATGATAAGTGATATTCCAGGGACAGAGTCCCCGTAATACTTACCAAGTCATTGCTTGGCTTGAATGGTATTTTTTCCTGTGAAAAAACAGTGTTCAATCAACACACGAAATTCGATATTATCTATTGTTTTGAAAATATCAAAAGTAACGTCACTAAAACAACTGTAATTTGTAAACTAATCGTCGAAATGTCATGAATTTTGACACTTGTCGTTTGAAGGTTGGTACTTCCTAAAAATCATATGGAAAAGGGCGATATTTATTTGTCAGACCAAAAACTTTTCAGCCTACGTGTTATTCTACCTTTTTTCTAAAAGTTTCATATTGTTAGAAATTAGCGTAGTGATTTTAAGGACGCGGCTTGATCGAATATGCTTAATCTCGATTCGTAATTATTTATTGCAACATTTTAAAAATAAGGAAATCCCAAATCATCATATTACACATGTCTACCGTCTGTCGAGAAGTTTACATTGATGTTTCCCAGGCCCTTAAGCAGCGCCATCTTGTAAACAAGAATAAAAGCTTGAACTTACATCTGTAAATAACTAGCTAGTTGTGATTAGTCAGAGCTGAGTAGTAGACGTGCTAACTGTATGTGTCGTAATCGTATTCTAGAAGTAGCGAGCAGTGTTCATGTGAAACTCTTACGGAGAGATTTGAATCTTTGAGAAAAGCTTACGGTGATTATTGTTTATCGCATTCACAAGCGTTTGAGTGGATTAACCGCTTTAAGGGATGACGGGAGTCGCTCGAGG
The DNA here is from genome assembly GCA_019049505.1 of Pachyrhynchus sulphureomaculatus. Lineage (NCBI taxonomy): Eukaryota > Metazoa > Arthropoda > Insecta > Coleoptera > Curculionidae > Pachyrhynchus > Pachyrhynchus sulphureomaculatus. Next base: position 133,333,190 of record CM032454.1, on the reverse strand, counting down.
ATGATGCAAGGTCAGGGCGTCTCAGCACAAGTTTGGCAGACGCAAATGTTGTGAAAATTCGTCATCTTCTGCAAACCGATCGTCATCTTTCATGCAAATTGAAGGCAGAAAAGCTCAACATCTCTAAATCCAGTGTTCAAGACATAGTTCGAAATATTCTGAGTAAGAAGAAAGTGTGTGCGAAGTTTGTTCACCCCACCCTGACACCCGAACAAAAATAGCAACGATAGACGCCAGCCGAAATTTCATCGAAATAAAAAATGCGGACTATTCTTTTGTGCATAAAATTATCACGTACGATGAGACGTGGTATTACCAAGACTAACCTACTAAAAAAAGGCAAAGTGTGCAATAGCTCGGTAGTGGTTCGCTAAGACCGAGACTTACAAAGTCAAGAACAAACACAATGTTCAGCGCATCTTTTGACGTTCAAGGAATTATCCACAAAGAATTTGTTCGCGAAGGCACTACAGTGAACGGCAGGTACTACCTGGGCGTCATGGAGCGACTTTGTAAGAGGATTCAGTGGACTAGACCAGAACGATGGAATGCAAAGGATTTTTTTATGACAACGCGCCCGCTCACATGGCTAAGATTGTGGTGTAGGTGGTGTGGTGTAGTAGCGTGAAAACAAGTGTTCGTACTCTACCACAGTCCATATTCGCCTGATTTAGTGGCTAGTGACTTTTATTTCCGCTCCAGATGAAGGGTCAAAGCTATGACGATTTGGAGGGCTTCAAAGCCATTGTGACACGCGAATTAAACATGACCTCCAAAAAAGATTTTTCTAACAATTTCACATGGTTGTATGAACGTTCTGAAGATTGTATTGAGATCGGAGGGGACAATGTAGATCATCTGAAGTAATAAAAACTTATAATTTTTAAACTTTTTTATTAACACAATATGAGAACTTTTTGGACAAACGGTGCCTACAATACATTACGTTATTATAATACGTTATTGACTTGAACTAGACCATTTAGACAAATTGGACATAAGATTTTTTAGAGCCTTCCTTGGATATCAAAACATTGTTAGATTCTCAAGTTAATAAACCTAGGTAAAATGAATTGTCTTGAATCCAAAAACTGTTAGTTAGTAAGTAAGAAGACAATGGATTTTTTACAGTTAAGTAGGTTACGATTTCTTATTAATACCATATCAGATTAAGGGAAACTGTCCCATATTGTAGCAGTACGTACGATGGATTGTTGGCTAAGCTACGCTCTTATGGTATGTCTGAAGAGTTCTGTTCATGACTCTCGTGTTTCTTTAGAGAGAGTTCTTTACTAGTGGCAGTCGACAAAATTCTTTGAAATACCTTCACTATCAACGTCAGTGCGACCTAAGGCTCCACACTGTTTCCTACTTTTTCTCATTTACATTAGCGATCTGTTGGAAAGAACCAGGAATCCAAGTAGTAATACGACAGAGCTTCTGTGACACTTTGGCCTTGAAAGTAGTTGAAGATGGCATGTTCCATCCGCAGTGAGTGTGGTCGTTGATTCTTCGGCGAAAAAGTGACATAATCATCGAAGAGATGACGCAATCTCCGAAGAATGTTGAAGAAAACATAAAATGGTGAAAGCACGGGGTGTGCGGTTGTTGAAGAGGTGAAGAAAAATGTCCTTGGGTAGGCGAAGAAGGGTGGAGTGGAGTGTAGTGCTTAGTTATCGGCTAGTTATTAGGTCAAAATTCCACCTGATTAAATATATGATTGAAATTTCACTCGCCTAAATTTTACCTGCCCAAATGTGGGTATATCTATTTATTATTTCTTGTGGTTATTTTGAGAAATAAAATAAGTAAGATAATATTTCATTATTTATTGTAAAAGTACATTTTTTCGTGGTTTTATTTATTATATGGAATACATTTCCTTTAAATAACTTCCACATATATATATGTTAACAATTATTAGTGGGTTTTACCTTATTACCTAACGGTTTTGGAGATGACAGTACGCTTATTTCTTCATTTACTTTGAAAGCGGGAATATCGGCTACTCATGGAAATATCCGCAGACAGTAGGAAGTCGTTCAACTTAACAAAAACTTGGACAAAATTCTATCTTGAGATGGCAGTAACTAAGCAGAATTTAACGCTATAAAGACTCAGGTGGCAGTTTTTTCTAAAAAAGTTAACGTTGCTGAACCCAACATACGAGTAGTTATGTCGGAGCTCTCCATTCCTCTAGCATCGTCGTTCGGTTTGCTGGATGTTAATTTTAGAACAAATATGTCTTGGGATGAACATGTTGCAAGCATAGCAACGAGAACTTCTCAAAAGTTAGGAATATTATTTCGAACTGGCAAGCCTTACACTCCAGAACAACTGTTAATTTTATACAAGGCTCAAATTCGACCAATGATGGAATAGTGCTTCCATGTTTGGGGCTCTTCTCCTAAACGTACACTGCATTTGTTGGATTCTATTCGCCTGATTGGAGACTCAGAACTGACCAGTAACCTTGAGTCCTTGGAACATCAAAGAACGGTAGGGGAATTAAGTCTATTCTACAAGTGTTTTCATGGGAAGTGTTCGATGGATGCAGGTTGCTTAATTCCTCCCAAAGCGGGACATGCTAGGAATACTCGTTGGGGTAATACTTTCAATATGAAGTTCAGCTTGATACTTCTCGTACAATCTTTATCAAGCAGTCTTTTTTTGGAGAATCTCATCCTTTTGGAATGATTAGCCCAGAACTTTATTTCTCAATTTACAAACGATGCAAGACCAACTTGAAGCGCTTTTTCAGCACACGCGTGGATTCTGTAACAATTTAGGGATTTCCCTGCAGCAAGTGTGGTACGCCCATAAAGAAAATGGTGATAACTGTTGAATATGTAACGCATAAAATTTCTAACGTTTCATTCATTTTCTTCACTTATAAACGTGAGATCATAAAATTATTATCATATTTTAGTGTTATACTTTCCGGATTCAGCTTTCATAAACACTTTTTTAGGTTCTAATAGAAATTGGAAAAGTGGGCATAGGTGCCTCTGATATAAGGTATATTCAAGATCCCGGCTGTCTAAAGGAACCAATCGTCTTGGGCCACGAAGCTGGGGGGGTTGTTGTGGAGTGTGGAAAACGAGTAAAGCATTTAAAACCAGGGGATAAAGTGGCGATAGATCCCGGAAAGGGTTGTGGAAAGTGCTTACTGTGCAATTCAGGTAAAAGTAAACGAAAGGTACGAATATATACCAATCGGACGTAAATATTCCCCTTTACTAACTAAATCGAAAATTTATCTCATAGGTAACAGAAGAGGGCTCAATCAAATAAGATTTTTTAGTGCAGTAAAAAAAGCATTTGAAATTGCACAGTCTAGATACAGCGATATTATGATTTTATCCTCTCTGGGATATCACCAGGAGTATTGTCCTTAGTTTTAGACCTTGAAAAACTTGTGCTCTTTTGTTTATAAACAATTTAAGTTTTCAAAACGCGTTTTTCATGTGAATAACTCCAGTTATATAAGTCGGATCGATACCAAAACGACGAACTCTTCGAATGAAATTTCCAATAAAAACTGTTTTTTTTTTCATTTTATTATACAGGTCGACTAAGTGGATCGATGGCTTGAAACTTTCAAAAAATATGCCCTTTGTTATACCAAAAATACACTAAAATTTTAGTACAAAAGCATTGAACCCATTAGGCACAATTGAATTTGTTATTTAAAATTTGAATTGCCCGCCATTTTATGCCATTTGGTCCAAAATGGATCTTTTTTTTTTAAAATTTATGTCTTGACTCCAACTTTCCGATATCATTAAAAAAAAAATTTTTGGAGTAATTTTAACCGTTTTTTTTACATTTGTTTATTAAACAAATAACAACAAATACGTTTTTTCCGGTCATTTCCACGTTAAGGAAAATGATTTTTTTTAAAGGTCTCGCGATTCTCGACCAGATGTGATAAAAATTGTTCAATTATAATTTCAAAATTTTCGAGAAAAATGCCTTTGTTGTGATTTGATTAATAAACCAATTAAAAAAAAACTGTTAAAAATGACACCAAAAAAACATTTTTTTAATAGCATCGGAAAGCTGGCTAAATTTTGAAAAAGATTCATTTTGGATTAAATGGCATAAAATGGCGGGCAATTCAAATTTAAAATTACAAATTCAATTGTGCCCACTGGGTCCAATATTTTTGTACCAAAATTTCAGCGTATTCTTGCTATAACAAAAGACATATTTTCTGAAAGTTTCAAGCAGGTCGGTTCACTTAGTTGACCTGTACAATACGATGAAAAAAAAAACATTTTCTTGTTTTTTCAATTTTATAGGTTATGTATGCACTGAGCGACTGAAAACCTACGAGGATTTGTTGGAAATTTCAATACGAAGAGTGATTTTTTTTTGTCTCGATCTGACTTATATATACCGGAGTTATTTATATTTTAAGCTCAAAAACGTGTTTTGGAAACTTAAATTGTTTATAAAAAAAGAGAGCACAAGTCTTTCGAGGTCCAAAATTTAGGACAATACCCCAGAGAGGATAAAATCATAATATTGCTGTATCTTAACTATACCTATTTCATCATTATTCTGACCTTTTTTTGCTGCAATATTTATACTGGAAAGGGAATCACATGAAAATTATTTCAACTTTTTATTCAACCTTGACTCTCTTCAAATTGACAATTGATTTCAGAGTTCTGAGCGAGGACAATTGGTTTCAACTAAAAACATTTATTTAGGTTCATAATAGGCAACACGTCTAGTACCTAGAAGATAAACCTATCAATTAGAAAAAATTATAGAATATTGTAGAGATCCAAATAGCAAGAACTAAAAATTTTTCAAAAATTGCCATATAAAATAACGAGAAGAAAATATTGTATATATATATATATATATATATATATATATATATATATATATATATATATATATATATATATATATATATATATATATGAGTCATTATTCTTGAAACGGTCCCACCGAAAATTGAAAATTGCTTTTTTACATTAAAAATATAATTAAATGATGGCTGTAGTCATGTACATTTATATAGAAGAAAATATTTCTTTAAAATCATTATTATTCACCGAGTTATAAGCAATTAAATTTTAATGCAGTCTTTAATTAAATAATGAATATCTCAAAATTGAATGTTGTTTATTTTATTTATATGTTAAAACAATGTATTTTTTAAGGAAAAAAACAAAATTACAATTGTTTAAATTTACCAATTTTTATTGCAAAATTAAAATGTAGAATGCAAAAAAAGTATGTTCTGCGCTAGGTAGAAATAACAGGCAAAATTGTTTTAAAATAACATTTATTTAAGATGTTTATAATGTTGGAAAATTTTAGGTTTCGCCTTTATTAAAATTAAATTATCGAATTTTTTTGTGGTGTGCTGTATCCGCTTGTCGCGCTATATACGCTTAACGCCTATAATACATCTCTTAACTAAGTCTCGTACAATATTTTACCTGTATCCGTTTTTATAGATATAAAATCTTTTTTTCCAGGAATCATTCGGCTAATTTGTGGAATACTAATTTCTGGATGGAGAGTTGTTAGAATTTCAAATTTTTCTTGATGATTCTTAGCTCTTGACAGTGCTTCATTAACATATTTTTTAATAGTTCCATTAATTTCCAAAGAATTAGACTTCTTTGTAATATTTTGTAAAATATTTGATATAGATTTGGCTTCTGTATCATCTCCCTGATGAGATAATTTTTGTCGCTTTGAAATGCTTTCCTGTCTATTACACTCCTGCAAAATATTATTAATTTTTTTAACTTTTTATTCATGGTCGTATTTCTTATTTTTAGACGTAGGATCTTGTTTTTCTTTTTTCTTCATGGGAATCAATAATTTCGCCGTCTGAATCATTTTTATTGACTTGGGTGTTATCATTTTTGTTAACTGTTTTATCGAATTTAACACCATTTTGTCCTACTAAATTTTGAAAAGGATGGCTCCATTTATTTATAATAAATATTAAATTATGCATAATAGACCAATTATAATGCTAATAGATAAAAGCCGAAGTAAAGAGTTTCTCATAGATATTTCAGTCCCTGAATCTGTTAATTTATAAATGGTCCATAACGAAAAAATTCGGAATACGGAGATCTCATGATCGAAGTAAAAAAACAGTAGCGAATGGACTCTGTAGGTGACGTGCCGATCTTTATATCTGCAACAGGGATAGTCGCATGAACACTACACGATGAATTGATTCAACTGGCACTACTAACGAATATTTATATAATAATCCAAAAATCAGTAATCCTTAGTACCTATGGCATTGTTAGAAAATTTTTAGGAGATAATAGTTAACAGAATAAACATAAACCCTGGTGGCTTTCGCTTTAAGTCGGTGAATCCAGGAATAAACCAGCTTCAAGCTGAGAAAGAAAGAATATTAATAATAATAATAATAATAAAAAGGCTATGGAGACAAGAAAAAGTCATCATTGTCCCCCTCATTATATCAGCCACAGGCCTTACACCAATAACATTCACACCACATTTAGTACTCAGGACCCAACACAAACATACACAAAAACATTCAGAAGTCAGTGATTTTGAAAACATGTAACATTGTCAGGTCATTCCTTAATACGGAATGGTAATAGCGTTTGTGCTGACTTGGTTTTGGCCCGTCAGCCAAACATGGAACCACACTGTTCAAATGTGAGAAAGAAAAACTTTTTGTAATAATAATAATAACCCTATTGTATTGTAGTTGATTTACCGAACTAGCAGACATTAAGTGTACGGCATGCAAGAAAGAACCAGAATCACTGGTGCATTAGCTGAAGTTTGTAAGGAGAATCTTTCGATTGATAAATGTAACAACCAAGACTCCCTGCAATACAAAAGAAATTTGTCCATGCCATGAGTTGACTATAGGAAAGCGTTCGACACAACATCTCGTGAACTGATCCTTTACTTACTAGGAATGCTAAAAATGGCGGCACCTTTTATTAACAGCATAGAACGTCTAATTCCGCTATGGAAAACTAAATTTACCATAGCATCAGGTACCCAAAAAGTACAGACTGAGCCGGTAACTTTTAGAAGAGGAATCTTTCAGGTTGACTCATTAAGCCCACTTTTATTCTGTATTTCGCTACTTCGTTTCTCAGTTGCTTTATGCCAAACCCGTGGTTATAACTATGGTCCAAGGAGATCGCAGGTATAAGGTCACTCATCTGTTTTATACGGATGACCTTAAGCTTTATGCTGCTTCAGAACGAGACCTAAATCAATTACTTAGAGTAGTTGAACAATACATTCGAGATATTGGTATGAGATTTGGATTGGATGAATATGTGAACATTTAGAGAACATGCCTTTATCTAGTCCTTTGGAGTAGTCAAGTGGACCATCCTTGATCCTCTGTTCATCGAATATAATTTTCAAGTCATCAAGGTGGAAGACGACTTTTGTGGGAGTAGCGTGTAAGGTTGCAAAGGGTTCTGATTCTCTCCTAGAATTGGTCTACGGTCATGAACAGAGAGTCTTGCTGTTTGTAGCTGCGGAAGATGCAGTAAAAAAACCTGGTCTGGCAGTAAACTTTAGCGGCGTCATCGAACAACAAAATGATGGTCTGTGATGATCTTAGATTTAAGACCAACTTAAGAAGTATCATTAAACGGCCGAAAAACAATTTTATAGACAACACACAGAAAAATACCAACATGAAGTATTTTATAGGAAAATTGATTCACTGTAGCTGTCGAAAAAATTAACATTTAGTTTTCTATAGTCAGCAAGTCTTAAGTCAGAGACCGAGGAATTTTTACTAGCTTGTCAGACTGGTATGATTAGTACCCTACTGTATCGTAGTTGACTTACCGAACTTTAAGTGTAGGTCATGCAATAAGGAACTAGAATCACTGTTGCTCATTTACTTTTAACGTATTTTATCCGCTTTATCATCTTACATCAATTGTAAGCGTTGCGTATCCTATATTACCATCTTTAGACATTCGTACGGTATTGATGACCTTCCCAGACTGGTGTACGTTCCGGGAGAAAATCGTGTCGGTTGTAGAAAATGACAGATGCTGCCTTTACTGAAATTTTGCTTTTTCGACCATTTCTCGATAAAATACCAAAGAAAATTAATTTATATAATTGAGTTTTCTGCAGAAACAAATATAGCAATCAAAGGGGAGGAAAAACGTTCTACGAACTTCGCGCTTTGTTGCTTTGACATTCAGTAACAATGGTGATCCTAGTCAGAGTTTTAGGAGGAATTAAGAACACATTCCTAAAGAATCTGAAGAAGATACAGGCTTGCTGTGCCTCGGATGATTCACTAGCAATGAAGATGCAGAGAGCAGTTATCCTTGGTTCTCTCAGATTTCTCAGGCAGATGTCACGAACGGACGCGAGGCGTGATCATTATTTTCGGACCACACCGCGCGACAGCCTTTGTGAGCTGAAGCCACAAAATTTGTCGCGTCGTGTGTTTTTTTGCTCCTTTAGATAGGAATAATACTAGTAATAATAATAGTCCACTGCCACAGAAACACAGCTGAAAGAACTCCTCAAAATCACAGGAACATTCATCTTATATATTAATATGGAATTTGATATAAGTAAATGTAAAGTGCTCCACATCAACAAAGGACAATGAAAAGGCCATCAACAATGAAACACTCAATAACATGTTCGACAAAGAAACCTACAAATACCCAGGCTTTCATCAAAGCAGCAAACTCAACTACACTCACATCAAAACAGAGTTCTGAACCGAATTGAAAAACAGACTCACGAAACTTATACAAACAAAATTCAGCTTCAAAAATCTCATTAAAGTCATCAACACTTTCGCTATACCTATACTCATATATTCATTTGGTATCATCAAATGGTCCCACACAGACATAGAAAACATTCACATCCTTATACGTTCTTAATTCACCAAATACAGGAAATTACACCCAAACGCATGCAAAGAAAGACTTACCATCGAGATGAAGGTAGGAGAAAGAGGCATTATAGATATAAGATCACTACACACAAAACAAATACAAGCACTTAGGAAATTCTTTCACACCAAGCAAACCAGTCTCCATACAGCAACAGTGAAAGCAGACAAAAACTACACACTTCTCGACTTATCCCGAGCAGACCACCCGGCAAACACACACAGTCATACACAATTACAACAGGAAAAGATGAAAACGTGATCAGAAAAACCACTTCACGGAAAACACCACATAGAACATGACCACGTAAATAAAAAACAATCATACACCTGGTTAGAGGATGCGCAGCTATTCCCCGAAACAGATGGCTTCTTACTTACCATCCAGGATAAAGTCAAATTAACCAGAAACTACCAAAAGCATATCATCAAAGACCCAACTATTACAGAAGACAGTTGCAGGAAATGCCACCAGCATAAAGAAACGATCGAACATATAACAAGCGGATGTAAAATATTAGCCGGAACGGAATACACAGCCATACCGTTGATTTATACTAGTTTACAATATACTGAATAGTAGTATGCGACTTTTTAACAATTTTTCATATATTTCTGTACGATTTTCCATCTTTCCACTAATCAATTGTGATCTTTCGAACTTGAAATGGAATTTCCCAGTTTCTCTCGCTCATCTTTAATACTACTTTGTAAACCCCCTGCAAAATTACTAGCAACAAGTGATAGATTATAAATTATGGCCGAAAATTATTCATTTGTTTTCAGTTTAGCGAGCAATAGATAGCTTGATAAAATGCGGCTGATTATAACGTGTTTTTTTCAATGCAGTTCTTGAGTGTATGGAGACTTTTGTGATATTAATTTTGTTTACATTTTTATACCAATGATGTAACGTCTAAATAAAATGTTCCGTAGTTGTTTTTAATACTAATCCTCGTTGGTTAAGTTTCAAATATTAATTTAAACATGTTTTCTCATAGTTCCAATTAATTAACAACACAACAGAAAAATAATATAGAAAGCAGGTGGTGTATGGAGACTTTTTGGACTGACTGTATATTTTTTTAGGTCGAAGTAACATTTGCAAGCACAGAAGATTCTGTGGTCGACCACCAGTTGACGGGGTCCTTTGTCAATACTATGCCTGTAGGGCTAAAAACTGCTATAAATTACCATGTAATCTTGATTGTGAACATGGTTGCTTACTCCAGCCCTTTGCAGTAGTGGCGCATGCATGCAACAGGATTGACGTCATAGGAGGAGACATGATATTTTTCACTGGTGGAGGAGTACTTAGCTTGCTTGGAGTTATGTTGGCAAAAGCATGTGGTGTAAGTAGAACAATTGTAGCGGCCAATGAGGAATATTATTTAAAAATAGCTAAGACACTTGGAGCAACTAGTGTTGTTAATTATTGTGAATTGAAATCCAGGGATGTAAAGGAAGTGATGAAGAAATTAAATGGACGCTTGCCAAATAAAATTATTGAGTGTTCCGGTGACGAGGAGATAATAGGTAAATCAATTTTGTCAACAAGACCTGCTGGAAAAGTTGCTCTTCTACGTTTTAATAAACCAACAATGGGTCTTCCTATAACAGACTGTATTCCAAAGCAATTAGATGTGATAGGATGCAATAGATCATGCAGTGAATACTCGAAGTTAATAAGAGCGCTAGACTCTGGATTATTTGATGCGAAATGCTTGGTAACTCATCATTTTAAGTTAGAAGAAGCGGAAAAGGCATTTGAATTAGCATGCAAGAAAACCGAACCATTTGTGAAAATAATGATACATTGTAAAAAGTAGCAAAAGCCTTGTTAGATGTTTTATTTTTTACGTCCTACTGTCGTTTTTGACAAAATAAAATATTTTCTTGTTTTGCCTATTTTCATCAAGTGTTATAAAGTATATTGTTTTGGAAATTGGAGGAGGATGGTAAGTAAACCTTATAAGAAATATTTTTATATATTTTACGGACATCACCTTGATAACTCTTAAGAGTCGGAACTAAAGAAAAATGATGAATAAAAAATAAACACAAAAGAGTAACTACTCAGTACTCATCAGGAGAGATGATTGGCTAAAGCTAAACTAAGCTAAACTACGAATCTACCCTATTTATACTTAGCCAAATCCTTGAATTACTCAGGCGGAATTATGGCATTGATCATCAGTTCCGGTTAAGTAACCAGTAGAGGGGACTATATGAAATAGGCCCTCTGTCTTTGTTTAAACTACTTTTACATTTTGTAATTTCCATACTTTCGTATGTGTTCAACAATCTCTTATCAGATACATTTTTAATTAATCTTAAATTATCTAATGTTACAGGATGATCAGCTTCAAGAGCATGTTCGGCAATGCTAGACTTTTCTGTTCGATGAACTAAAAAATGTAATGCGCCTAATTTGAGTTGTTTGCAATGAAATGAATCATTAGGAATCTGTTACTGTGTCTTTTCTATAGATATCAAATTCTAACCTATTATTATTTTTAATAATTAAAATATCTAGAAAAGGCAGCTGTCCTTTGTTCTCAATTTCGTAAGTGAATTTAATGGAATCATACCGGCTATTTAATTTGGAAACAAAACCATCTATATTGGCTTTCTTTATATCAATAATCGCGAAAACATCATCCACATACCTATACCATACCCTTGGGAAATACTCAAATTCTTAACTGGCTTCGGTTCCAAACTTACTCATGAATAAATTGGCTATGAAAGGTGATAAGAAATTGCCCACAGCTATCCTTCTTTCTGAACATAAAATTGACTGTTATATTAAAAATAATTTTGTTCCATACAAAGTTTAGATAATGTTAAGTATTCATGAATAATTTCGTCTTCAAAGTCATTCATCCTAAGTAATTCTTCGAGATATTGTAAAGTTTGTCGTAATGGCACACTTGGGAACAAAGAACTGACATCAAAAGAAATTAAGATTTCACCTTCATTAGGAACTAGATATTTTCTTTTATAAATGAATTCCAAAGAATTCTACACTTCGAAAGTATTTAATGGTAAATTCTCAAGTTCTTTTGATATCCAATTGGATATCAAATATGTGGGTGTTCCGACCGATGAAATAATGGATCGCATTGCTTTTCCACGTTTGTAAATTTTGGCATACAACTTTGGAATGGTCGGATTACTTACATTTAATATAAATTTTAGCGAATCGGAGATAAGGTTCTTACGTTTCTTTAAATAATTTTTAACCTCTGTTATCGTTCTCGGTAATGGATTTCTTATTACCTTTTCATAAGATTATCTACACGTTCAAAGTAATCTTTCTTATCCAATATAACAACCTTATTTCCTTTTTTCGCTTTTAAGTAGAAGACTTCTTTCTTTCTAAAACCTTTAACTACTTTTATGTTTTTTTGTAAATTAGGATTTATCAGAAATAGTTGCTCACATTGAAAGTTCCATTAGTACACTTCAAGAAAATACTAAATCATTTGTTAGGGAAGCATGTCGCTTTATTCAATCATCGCTTCTGATGAAGCTAACATGGTTAGCGTGTTTGGTGTAGTGGTGATATATACTAAGTAGTGTCATTGTGCCAAAAATTCCACATTTCCAACATAGATAAAATAGTTTAAACACAAAAAAAATGTTTACTTATTTGACAAATTTGTTGACTTTCTGCCTCATTAACGTCTTACATGTTCGGGCAATAAAAATAATAAAAAATCAAGCAACTTTCAGATTTTTTGGCAATGCAAACCTATTAATGGGTACAGTCTGTCAAGTAAGAACGCGTCCGTGATAATTCATTTTTGGTAGATGCGATTCTAGTGAATGAACAAAAAATCGGTAGAGCGAATTCCACGACACATTTTAGTAAAAGTATGAGTCAATTCTGAACTTTCGTTGAAATCACGTAAAATCCAAAATCAGTCACTTGTTTGCGCGTAGTTCGAGGCAGTTTTTCTTTGTTTCCATCCAAAGGGTCCTAAAATGATACATTCTGCAGCCGCTATATATATTAAAAAGTCGATATCGTTTGTGAAGAAGTCATTTTAACGAGGCGAAAAAATATCGACGACTTGCCAAAAGGTGGCTCGGTAGGCAAAGTCACTCCGAAAGTCGAAAAACGAATCGTGTTGTTGCTTTCACGTAACCCGAAATTGACGCTGTGTCAAGGAGCGGGAAAATTAAGAAAATCGGATTTGAATGTGTCCCATGAGACCATTCGACAACATCTTCGTGTTCATAATGTCGAATTCTGAAGGACGTTGAAGAAACCTTTGCTGGGCAAACATCACGTTGCGAGGCGGCTCGCTTGAGCCCACGATAAGGTATTGGAGTGGCCCTCACAATCGCCGGACGCCAATCCTATTGAAAACGTTTAGTCTCTTGTAAAAAGAAAGATGAGCGGAAAGGCTTTAAGGACTTTAACTCGCGAGATTCGAAATATTTGCAGAGTATGCAGACAATCTCGTGGACAGCATGCTTCGTAGATGCCAGGGGATTATTGATGCAGAAAGTTATTAGACAACTTACTAAGGTAATTGTTCCGTTGTTAGCACACCAAAGAATACATTGATGGCTAAACATTTTCTCGAAACATTTTTTCAAGAATATGAACGGTCACGTTCTTACTTGATATACTGTACACGAAGTAGCAATTCTAACTCGCTTTCCTAGCCTGCACCTAACATTTAAATTTTCATGTATTATCAAAATAACCTTTTAAAGGGTTGCAAATGTATAGATCCCTACTCATCCGTTCTTGGATCAATAAATATTATAGCAAGAAATATTCATTAAAAATTTGGATATAATATATTGTTATATACGTGATTAGTTTGCTTAAGTGAATCTTGGCTGGACACGGACTGTTAATTTGGGTTCCTGCTATCAATTCTTAATTAAGGAGAGATCCTCCGGAAATTTTTTTGATCATTTTTTTCCTCTTAAAATACTCCCTAAAATCTGTAGAATACAAGGCTATTTTCCTTTTTTACGAAATACAAACTCTAAGTTTACCTACCGAGCCTTTTTTCAAGCAAGTACATGTACAATAGCGCGCAGCCGACGCTAGAGTCTACCTAAGGAAGCATTAAGCTGTAATGGTCTCAGGGTTTCCCCTATCATTTCTTCGAGCCACTGTTAAGTAAACACTCAATAGAATGCTTGTGTGAGTCATTCTATACATGAGTTTCACCATTATTTCGGCAGGATCATTATGCTAAGCATCAATTTGTTCAATTTTTCTGTATATTGAAAACTTCAAAAGCGTTTTTTTCAAAACCATGTTTTCCGAATTGGCGTGCATGATTACTCAAAAACTAATAAACGGATCGACTTGAAATTGATTATACTTTAAAAATATATAATTATCTTCGATATAAATATTCAATTATTCAAAAAAAGATTGTTGAATAATTTTTATAGGCCATTTTTATTATTTTTTTTTGTATTGTAAAAAAATGCGAATTTTTAATTTTTTAATTTTTGCGTCTATTCATATAGAAACTGTGGGTATGTAAAGTGTACTTGTTCGGAGTTGATAGGAGAATTCTCTCATTGTAGATGCAAATACATGTTGGGATGCGCCCAAAAAAAAAGAGATTTCTTATGCATTTTACTGGATTTTGCTACCTGTTTTGAATTATTTTTAAGGATTCACCGAATTTTAGGCAGAAAACCTCTGCTATACAATAGAGTCAAAAAATGTAAACGAGGTGTTTAATAAATAAAATTATCCTAAAAATAAAGTTATAGAAATATAATATTTATCACCAACAATTTTTAATTTATAGATCTATGTATGTATATATACAAATTCACAATTCACGATATATAAGTACTTTAATTACAATCAAAAACAATCATCATCTTCAAAATCTGAAGACTCGACTTCTTTTAAATTGATAATTAAGGGTTCTATTTCCACAGTTTCTTTGATCTATTCGTCAAGTTTCCACATTTTACTTTCTTCTTCTATAACATGTCGAATGGCATTTTCCAATTATCCTCTTTGGGTATCAATTCGCAATGATATGGAGGTAATCTAAGCACTGTGATATTTCGTTCCTTTGTCATCTCATCGACTGCGTATTTCTTGAACTGTGCCTTATTTTGTTTCGTAATTTTGAGAAGTTCCGCTTTTAACATACCATCTTTATGTTTGAGATGGTTGTCTCTTATCCATTGAGGAATATCCGCTTTCTTCTGTCGGGAGTCGTTCTAATAATCTAGAATGGTATGGGGCATTATCTAATACTAGTAAGTGATTCTGCTGGTATACATTCAATCATTTGTTGGAAGTACTCCTCAAAAATATCGGCCGTCATCTCCTCATGGTAATCTTTATTTGACTTTGATTCGAATTCCAACAAGCCACCATCGAGAAATCCGTTTTCACTACCGATATGTGCTATCATTAGCCTAACTTGTTTGATACTCTTAATGTTTTTGTCAATCCAGAATTTTTTTACTGTGTGTCGCTCATTAACCCAAGTCTCTTCTAAATAAAATATATTCCTTTCTTCGGCTCGAAATTTTCTGATTGGTCGTAGATATTCTCTTCTGCAACAAATTATTTCTATTTTATAGATAAGAACAGATTTTCTATTGTGTTTTTCCCAACGAAAATTCAGGTTATGGAGAATTTTCCATAATTTCCATTTTTTAAAATCTGGTGAGTCTTGGTCTTGTCTGATTTCTGGCAAAACTTTATGTAGTGTAGGCATTTCTTTCTTAATAAAAAAAATGGTGTACTTTTCTTCTTATTGCGTTTTTAAAGTCTTCATCGACCTCTAAGGGCTTGTGATTCTGACTTTCGTTGCAAGGACCACGTTTTCTTTCTTTTAGAAATCTGTAAATAGTTGCTGATCCAACTCCCGTCATGTTGGCATAGGTTTCCACAATTTCACGGCCTTGGCTTGTTGGCTGTTGATGCACTAGGGCATCGTGCGCGTTAAGTATCATTGTTTTCCTCGCAGGGAAAATGCAGATTTATAGATTATAGATTTATAAACTTCGCGAAGTTTGATCAGGGCAAAACTGAAAGCTATCGCTGTTCTGATTTAAACTACGCATATTATAGGTTTTTGCTTTATTTTTCTACTTACACAGAATATTTTTATTGTATACTTAGGTACTTAGGCACCGACCTACCGATAAGTACTTTGGTTAATTATATTCCAAACTGCTAAAATACTAAATAATTTTATTGTACCTATTATCATTAAGCTTTATAACACTGTAGTTTCTAGTTGTTAAGAATTGTCAATTGTACTCGTTTAGGCCTTTATCATACAAATAAGATTTTTAGTTTTATCATTTTGTTCTTAAAATAAACTTTGAAATGTCTTGATTTATATAGCTTATCGTAAAGTTTAAAAGGCATGTAATAAAATATTTTTTTTAGAAAAAGGTTGTATAGAGATAGAAAATAAAGATGATTAACACTAAAAATGCAAATAATTGGTAGAGAAATTTCGGACGCTTACGGTTTATGACATTTTAATGTTTGTAACCCATGTTGTGTGCTTTCAACTCCAAACAAACTGACTTTAGATTACATATTAACTTGATTTTTTCAGACTGAACGATTTTTGCAATTCTGAGGTTGTACGCCAATCAGGGTGTCCGTACCGGAAGTGTTCCACGAGATGTGCTGTATTCTTTGTTTAAAATAAACATATAAAAAATATATAAATTCTATTTTTTTAAAGTTGTTCTAATATGCTAAAAAAGTTTTACGTTCATTGCCTTTATGTATTGCAAATAAAAAAAAATATAAAAAAAACCATGTTTTTTTTGCGCTGGACCAGGATTCCCCTTAAGAATAATATTTTCTGAAAAGACCTAAACTAAGCCATATTAAAAAAATTAGCTTGAAATTAAGTTCAATAGAATGAATTCTTAATGTATTCAATTAATGAGTTTAGTTTACACTTACGGAAACTAAACGGGGCCAACTTTACACAGATAAAAAACAGTTTAGTTATTTTAGGCAGTTCAAATAAATATGAGTTAAACTAATCAGTTTATAAATTCAGTTTTACCTGAATTATTAAATTTGGCTTGAACTAAATTCTCTGTTAAAAACAAATTTGATTTAGGTGATCCTAAATTAGAGTCTAATTTATTTATTCCATAATTATCTGAATTAACAATGACAAAAAGTAGCATAAAATCTGAAAATTTATCTCTTGTACAAGTTGCTTTGGTTGTGCGGTAATTTATCGACTTGAAAGTTTCATTTTCGAAAGTCTATATCACATCTGACACTGACCAATACACTGAAATTAAAACCAGCATAGAGGTTGCAAGAAAATCATTTTTAAAATTCTGTTCTGCAACAGAAACTTATCCCTATCTCTAAGATTACGTTTCCTGGAATGCTACGTGTGGTCTCAACTTTTGTCGAGACATCGACGTTGAAGTAATATACTTCTAAGAAGCTAGAAGCATTTGAAATGTGGCTTTATCGAAGAATGTTAAAAATCCCATGGACAATCAGGATCACTAATGAGGAAGTTCTATGAAGGATAGACCAAGGTAGAAAACTCTTGACAATCATGAAAGTACGAAGAACATCTTACTTAGGCCTTGTACTCAGAAACGACAAATATTCAGTATTGCAAACCATCATGAAGGGAAAAGTTGATGGTAGAAAGAGTGTCGTCAGAAGAAAGAAAAAGTCTTGGCTGAAAAACAACCGAGAATGGACCGGCATGAATGCAGGGGAGTTGTTTCATGTTGCGAGAGACAGAGAAACATTTAGAGAAGTAGTCGCCAACCTTGTCTTAAGCAAGCATAAAGAAATAAAATTTTACTGCATTACATGTGATAAAATTTTTATTTTTTAAGTGATGGCTCAACAAAATTTAATTTTTGACCGTGTTCCTCTAAAACTTGTGTAAATAATTTGATGGTGTTACGAAGGAATTATTTCAAAAGGTAAAAATGTATATGTTTTTTTTTTTTATTAAATTTGTTTTTTTTTTAAGTGTCTTGGAAGTTATGTTATAAGAAATTTTAGTGCATTAGATTAGCCAGATTATAGTCTTGTAATAATATGTATTTTTACAATAAGAAACCATTCCGGGATAAATGGGTTAAAATTTTTAGTAAGTGGTCATCTTTGGATAAAAATTTTTACAAGTTGAAAATATTGAATATTTTTATATACCTTTTTTTATTAAACTGATTGGGAAAGATCTAGCTAAATCTGACAACACTGTAGATGGAGATGTATGGTTTCCCAGTGGCGGCGTAGAAAAATATTCATGTCACATTCATTCATTATACCTTTAAATTCGAGTTTTTCCTTTATTATTGAGATCCGCTATTTAAGGTGAATTTTCTGCAATCGGTCTTGCTACACTGTATATACATATATATATATATATATATATATATATATATATATATATTTTATATATATATATATATATACGTATATATATATATATATATATATATATATATATATATATATATATATACATATATATA
>CM032454.1:133154757-133312257 GCA_019049505.1 Pachyrhynchus sulphureomaculatus | reverse complement strand
GTACGCTAACAAAAGAATAATGAACTTTGTCATATTTATTTCATGTAGGAAGTATTTTCACTTTTCTTTTTCCCGAATTTACATCATATTTTACGTTCTATCGGTTTAAGCAGATAGTTATAAAAAGGATTTTTACGTGGCATCGTGCCAATAATGACACTAAAATAAAAGATCATTTTTTAATAGAAATATAGTAAATTCATGACATTATCAAAAATTTCGGCTTTGGATAGAAAATTATTTCTGCAGGTTAAATTTTGGCTCTTGTGTATATTAATTAACTGAATATTAAAAGTGATTTGTTTCTACAACATCCGGAGATTTTTTAAACTGAAATACGTAAACTTCCATTCATTAATTATAAAATGAAATGATATTAAAAAAAATATATTAGGCATAGCAACACTGTGACGGTCCATGTTATTATCAAAATACAAGTCTTTTATTTCTTTTATAAAATCATTGGCGTACCTGCTGAAATAACCTTCAGGGTCCATTTCCACAAGAGTTATGTAGAAGCGATATTTTTAATTATTTTTGTGCAATTGCTTTTGATGCAGTGATTTGCCTGTCTCACTATATTAAACGATTGTCATAACACCCTTTATATATATATATATATATATATATATATACATATATATATATATATATATATATATATATATATATATAGGGTGTTATGAAATTTACTGCATATATTGAAATGGGTGACTGGTAACGCGATGTAGATGCACATTCGATATTTTTTTTTCAAATTCGATAATTTTTAAAAAAATTTAAAAAAAGGGGGTAAACTCCTTTTTACCAAATATTTACAAAATCAACCCGTCCATAAACGACCGACCTTAGCCTTGGTAAGGCGTCGGAGCAAATATATCATTCCCCCGAGTAGGGAGAGTAGGGCAATCAACCCCCACCTTAAAAAAATCGTACATAAAAATAAATTTTCGTCAACAAAAATATTTAACGTTGATGAAAGAGAATTTTCCACCGTTCAGAAAGAACCTAAAAAAATTTGAGGATTACACATTCAAAAGAATAAGAAAAATCTTGAATTGGGGAATGGCACACCTTCTGAAAGTTTTGTCACCATTCCAGGCACTAGCTATAGTAACTCAAACTTATTCGTAAAATGAATTAATCATTTTTAATAAGCGTCGTAAAGCCGACCTCCGAAAATAAAGTGTTACTTCTGTTTGATCGAAATACAACACATTCAAAGAATCTGGAAGCGTTGCACATAGCAAAGGCTAATGTTAGAACTGCCAGGCCTTACTACTTACCGACTCTTGCCAGTCGACGTGTCTTTTTTTAAAACCTATGAGCTCTTATTATATTCAAGCAGCAGAAAAATGATTGAGGACCAATCTAGGTCGTCGAGTAACCCAAAATCAAGTTGCAAGTTTTTTTGCAGTAGTTTACCAAAGAGCCGCTATCATTGGCATCGTGAACGGATTTCAAGCAGCTTAAGTTTGGCTCTTGGACAAAAACTTCTTTTCCGAAAATTTGTTTAAAGCAGCTGAAAATATAAATGCTCTCCCCAATCAAACAAACTCAAATAATGAAACCACATCGATCTTACAAGACGCTTCTATTATTACCAATAATGAAAACAAGCAATTGTTCACCGACATTTAAATAGTGAACCGTCTATTTCGAGAATTAACGCTAAAGCCTTAAAAAAAATTGTATGTAAATACAAAAAACTGTGGAAATTATAGCAAGTCCTTACAAAAATATGTTGGAAGAATCAATAAACAAAAGACGTATAATATAATATACACGAGTTTCCCCTACAGCAGAAGTCTAAAATAAAATCGCTCTTCTGTCGGCGATAATAAAACAATTTTATGTCGACGTCTTAAAAGTCTATAATAAATAAAGGGGAACAATCCATCCCAATATTTACTTTACTATCTTTTTTTACAAGAAAACAAATATAAATTACCTGTTAAAATTTTTACTTATTATAATATTGAAATATAAAGCTTATATTTTATATATATTTCTTATTAAATTGGTTTAGTGTCGATTCTTTCCTTGAGATCCGCTATTTTTTATTTAACAGCTGGGCAAAATATAAAAGAATTTCAGATTTTTCTTTTTTCAAGGTAAATACCTAAATGGTAAGCAATTTTTTTATGTACCTTAAGTTGGTATCTTATTGGTTGGTCGGTTGCATTTTTGTATAATTCATTTAAGTAATTTTATTGAACTTCAATTGTGCTGTGTGCAATGTACATCCATTCGAAATAAATTAATAAATAATGTATAATATGTAATGTACAATAGATCTCCATACAAAATATCCTAAGTTGTCTGTAACAAATTTAAAACTTAACCAACTGTACCAATGACACAATCTGATATATATATATATATATATATATATATATATATATATATATATATATATATATATATATATATATTCCTTGCTGCTATATTCTACACTTTCTGCAAATTTCTTAATCACTATGTTAGTCCCTCTCACTTCAAAAAAACTTTGACCTTTACGGTACCTTACTTCTCATGACTGGTAAACATTCACTGAAAAGAAAATAGAAAGCACCGCTGTCGCGTCATAAACGCTTTAATCTCCGGATAACAAAGAAGCCGGTTTTAGAACAGAAAAAATATTTTAATACTTTTTTTTATTAAATTTATTTGAGAAAAGCCGACTGACGGGAAAAAGAATGACCTTCTGTCTGATTTACGTATTTTGAAATTGTGGAGTTCAACGTTCTTTAGGGTCGATTTTTTTCTTTATTATTGAGATCCATTATTTAAAGTGAATTTTCTGCAATCGGTCTTCCTACAAGGATCTACCATATATATATATATATATATATATATATATATATATATATATATATATATATATATACATACATATATATATATATATATATATATATATATATATATATATATATATATATATATATATATATATATATATATACATATATATATATATATATATATATATATATATATATATATATATATATATATATATATATATATATATATATATATATTTTGTACCATTATATCCGATCATGACGTTGAGTCTCAAAATAAATCGTTTATCAATAACAGATCGCAATATAATGGACCCTTTTTATATTATAAATTGTAATATGTCTCGAGTATTTACGAAATAATTACAGACTATACAATAATTATTGGTTAATCTCTAGAAACAATCGTGACATTATATTAAATACATTCATAAATAATAGTAAATACCCTTCGTGTTGCCATTTTAAACAGTAATTTTGAATATTTTTCCACTAAATGTTTTAAAGTAGATCTTGTCGTACAGTAATTTATAACTTATATAATAGATCATTCTGATAAAGAATTGAAATACATATTATTTTCCATTGTAAATTTGCTTTAAAAATATGTTAATGTTATTGTCAGAGTATTTTTATTTGAGACAGATAAATTAGACTGTCTTCTCTTTAATTGCTGTTTGGATAGGTTGCTGAAAATTTTGAGGTAAATCAAAACTTCTAAAAACTATTGAAATAATATATTCTGCTTAACGCAGATCTAACCGTTATATTGTTTCCTCATAGACTTTGGTGAAACGTCTGCGACCATGAAGCAAAACGATTTTTTTAAAACTGTAGAAATAGAAAAGTAATTTTTAATACTCATATTGAAATTTGAGTTTTTCATAAGGTTTTTTTTATATCTGGGTACTCTAGGTACATTACTAAAACAATGTAAATATGTAAATATAAATGTTATCTTTCAACTACTATTATTTCAAAAGTTTTCAAATTTTATATCGTAGCCCAAATAATAATTGTCCAGTTTTGGGCAGAAATAGAAAACAGTACATTTAGGGCAGAAAAATACATAGTAGTTTATCTAACAGCAGCCGTCAACGGATTTGCCTTGACATTAAAAGTACTGTAGGTCCAAGAATAATGAACTTTATTTCAATTTTAGAGCATATTCAGATGACGATGTCTATCTTCGGCATGTCGCAAATACGATCACAACAATAATGATTTTAAAATTTTATCCCAAAAAATATTGGTAGCCAAGGAACCTAAGCGCCGTCTAATGTAAAATGACGAAAACTTTTATTTCAAAAGCAAAGATGATATTTTGTACCACTATCATCATAATCGGTTTAGCAGTACCTGTAATAGAGAATAATTTAAATGGGAAACTGTTGATTCTGGTATAGAGATCGGAATCACTCATTTTTCTTTGAAATTTGCGATTTTGCTAAATCAAAAAGAACCGTTCCTCGTTTCTTACCAACTTCAACTGGGCTAGCTAATGATCTTTGGAATATAGCGTAACATGACATGTCCTACTTTGTTGACTGATAGACAGCTCTCTTGGATGTGTGTCCATTGGCCGTGGATCTCTTGTACTTTTAATGTATGAGCAAACATTTTTTGATAGTCTTCGTTTAGTAAGTCACTATATATTTTTTGGTGTTTTCAATGAAGAACGTTAAATACATATTGAACCTACAGTATTGGCTGTACACTTTACAGACTTTAGCCTTTGTATTTTATAATGATAAAACACTGTTTAAAGTAAAATTATGATTTTAAATTATTTCAATCGATTTAAAAATGCCTTCGGACATGTTTAAAATATAATCGTTTTAACTACTATAATAACAGTAAATAATAATAAATTTAAATATGTTGCAGGCAATAGATCAATGAATATAGTGATTTTCCACACCAAATTTTTTAGAAAAAGTAAACAGAAGAAAACAATTTTTCAGTGCTTCAATCCAATTTTAAAAATAACAGCTATAGCCGGAACATGTAATATACGATATTATAAAGGAAAATATATTTTGTCAAAATGGTTAACTATTTTTCAAGCTGTTATGGTTTTGCTGAATGCACTAAACCTAATTTTAATACCACCAGCAATTATTTATTCAGAGAAGGTATACTATTTTTTAAAATTTGCCATTGTCCTACTTAAAATAGGAGAAAAAGTCGTGGTCATTTATGGATTCATAAATGTGTAGAAGCGATAATCATCAATACATCCATTCATTTGTTACATTCTGGGTGGCAGACGTTTCGCCAAGATATTTTCCATACTGACTAGTCGGAGTTAAGTAGCTTACGTACAACTTAGGTCACCGTTGATTGTATTTTGTATCTGTACTAGACATCATAATAGCATTGATTGGTTATAGAACATGTAGGAAAGGCAGCTTGTCGTTTTGTTTCATTTCTACGGTACGTTGAATATTCTAATTAATCGAGGTTACATATACACCGAAGAGTCATACGACTACATTGTTTTCTCTCGTCACACATCATGAAAGGATTCGCTGGTTGCTGGTGATAGTAATAAGACCATAGCTAGACTTTCTATTTGTCGATATATTTGTTTGGTTTACATGAATTAGACGTTCGTCGGGCAAGGATTTGACAAATCTGTTACATGGACTTATATTTGCGTGCCATGCTATTTGTTGTGCTGCTTCTTCAGTTGCTATGATGGATATAGCCACTTGACGCCGAAACTAACGATGCTGTCTTTTGGGCTTATACTAAGAGACTTTTAAATCGGTGCGAGTTTCGTATTTATGACTGGGCTTTTTCTGCTACAGGTTGCGGAATACTTGTTAGAGTTGTTTTTAGGTTGTGTATTGGGGATTATGTGACGTAAGCTCAAAGTAAGCACTAGAATCCACTTAAATCAGACAAGTCAAGTCAGGCGAAACGTCTGTAAAGGTCAATCTGGAATGTAAGAAACGGCTGGTTGTATTCTCGGAATATATATATATATATATATATATATATATTTATATATATATATATATATATATATACATATATATATATATATATATATATATATATATATATATATATATATGTATATATATATATATATATATATATATATATATATATATATATATATACATATATATATATATATATATATATATATATATATATATATATATATATATATATATATATATATATATATGTATATATATATATATATATATATATATATTTATATATATATATATATATATATATATACATATATATATATATATATATATATATATATATATATATATATATATATATATATATATATATATATATATATATATATATATATAAATATTTTTAGTATAGTATATATATATATTTTTCTTCAGTTTAGATTGATAAGTTTAATAATATTCAAATTATATTTTCTCTAGATTATTTTAATTTTTTTTCTAAAGATTATCTATCTAGAATCTCAAAAAATAATATTCAATACGAAAAAGAAATAAACAAAATTTATGATAATTTAACGCTAGAAAGAATGAACAAAACCAAAATAAATTCATCGACTTCCGTTCACTACCAAACCCCTTTCAAAAAATTATAGCAGTATTGCTATAAAACCCAAATAAAATTAATGCTCTATTTACACATCTTAAATACCTACATTGTTTCTTTGGCGTATTTAATATCTTGCTCGAATTGTCAAAAAATATATATATATCGGAATGACAAATCATTTACTTTTTCTTCTCCCTGTCTCATGTATTCACATACGTCGGGGTTTCTGTACCATTTCTTCAGTTTATATTGAGTTGTTATTCTCTGCTGGTCAAAAAAATGGACACAGCGTCGGGAAATCTACACCAGTCCCTGATATTCCGGAGCCACGAGTGCCGCTTTTCTACCGGGTCCTCGCTTACCCTCTATGTTTCCCTGAAGAATAAGTTTCGGACTCGAGTAGCGGTTACCTCTTAGTATATGTCCCAAATGAGACACCTTTCTTTGTTATACGATATTAAGTAGTTTCCTCTCCACCCCAACCCTTTGAAGCACTTCTTCATTGTTTAGGTGTTTCAAGAAATTCGTAGTAAACGTAGCAGTATCCACAGCTCGAAAGATTCGATACGATTCAGTAATCTCACTTTTAATGACCATGTCTCTACACCATATAAGAGAGCTGGCCAGACATAACATTTTATTGCTCGTAGGCGCAGGGCAAATTGAAGTAGCATATTTTTCAACTTTAGAAAGGTATCCTTTGCCATGCCAATCCGCAGTTTAACGTCCCCATCACAACCCCATCGTTCGTTGACCACAGAGCCAAGATATTTGAATTTAATAACCCTCTTAATCTCTTGATCCTTTATTAAGAGAACTGCATCCTCTTAGGAGTGTCTACTAATCAAGATAATTTTGGGTTTCCCAATATTTATACGTAGGCCATAAACCTCGCCAATATTATTCAGCTTATTTATTAGAATTTGCAGATCTTCCATATTATTGGGAACTACTGAGGTATCGTCTGCATACTGAATATTATTTATAGACTTTCCATGAACTTTTATCCCTCTGCATTCATCTTCTATAGCAAGTTGAAATATTGTCTCTACGTAAATATTAAATAATAAATAATACTGGCGACAGTATGCACTTCTGTCTAATACCCTTTAAGACACTGAAATGTTGAAATATCCTTATTAATTTTGATCTCGGCAGATTGATTCCAGTATAGTTATCTTATTATTCATACATTCTTATCATCTGTACTAATCTCATGAAGCCGCTGCATCAGAAAGTCATGCTTTATGTTGTCAAATGTCCGTTGATAGTCAATAAAACATACAAATACATCCTGTCGTTGATCATCAATCATTTACTAAAAACACTAAATAGGCACAAATATACAAATAATTAATGTATATCGTTAAGCAGACATACAATGCACCTAAAAGACAACTTTAATTATAGTAAAATTATAACATTTTATATTATTTAAAAAAATTTACAATGTGCTACAATTAGTTTCTTTTTTAATTTTAGAAAAATGAAGGCACACCAACCGAAAATAACTCGACGAAATATAAACTAAATATGTCCGATTTTGTTACGAAAATGGTCAACCCATTGTTAATAACAGGAAATACGTTATTTTTAAGAATAATAAATCTTTTGTATTCTCATAAATATTTACCTAACATTTTTGAAAAACTAGACAATAGCGAAAGATTTATGAATTTTAAGAATATTACTGAAAAAGATCATGTCTACATGAACTTGACAATAATTCTAATATTGGTATTATCAGTTCCTTGTCAAGTTTATACAGCCGCTAGTGAAATGTCTTCAGAAAATTATTTGCTCTCTACGGTTCTAGCACTAAACTATTACCACAACTTCTCAGCTACTTGTTTGGAGTTTCAATTTTCCTTTATATGCAATTTATTAAAGAACAGATTTAAAATAATAAATCAGTATTTAAATCAAATCAACAATTCAAAAGAAGGTACGATGTTTAAGATTTTTAGTGTTCCGTATGGAACATTCGTCGGTGTCTGTCTATCTGTCTGTCTCTCTGCCCGTCCTCTGTCACACCCGATTTTCTCTTAAACTATTTGACATAGAAAGTTGAAATTTGGCACTAATATAGGAATTGATGGCCTCACCAGAGCCATGTAGTTTTGAAAGTTAAATTTTGACTTAAGGGTTAAGTGCAAGTCGGACTTACGCAATTAGTGTTCCGTATGGTGATTGCTTTTAAAATAAAATTTTTTGTTACAGGGATATAAAATGATCGGTGACTTCACAAAACAGACCCTAAATGAGTTTTCAACAAAGTTTGTTTCCGATCTTTGAAAATTGATGACCTTGAATACTTGTTTTTTTTTTTGTATACCAGATAAATTATTATCAAAAGTAACGCACTCGTAATAATTTTGATTTACACTTTATCGAGAATATTCTAGAATTTTTTCAAAATTTTTTGATCATTACTTTTTGAGATGAAGTGGGTGAACAGCGATTTCTGGCGGTTTTTTAAAAATATCACGAAGAAAAATTTGCGCAAATAATACATTATATATATTTTTGAACTCATATTTTCACAAGCTTTTTTTTGACACCCCACTCGATGTAATTTTGTTTCACCCCCCCAAAACTAACTCCTTAAGTCAACTTTCAAAACCACACGGCTCTGATTGGTCCGTCAATTTCTATATTTGTACCATATTTCAACTTTCTATGTAAAATGGTCTCGAACAAGGTGTATGGTGTGACAGATAGACAAACAGACACCAAAGTGATCCCATAAGTGCTCCATACGGAACACTAAATACATTAAATCATTTTAGGGTATGGTTACGCAGCTCTTCTGATAAAAAAAAAACAAATATACTGATTTATTAAATATTTTTGGCTTTTCTTTTACGCGCATTAACATGTAAAATATCTATGCCTTTTTGATAACCTCAATTTGGGCTAGCACTAGCATCATGCTTCCAAAAAATATTGCTAAACTAGTGTGCTTGTCAAAAAATTTTTTTTAAGTTTTTTACCGCTCTAAATGCCTTTTTTTTCGGATTTTCTCATATATATATATATATATATATATATATATATATATATATATATATATATATATATATATATATATATATATATATATACATCTATATATGTATATATATATATATATATATATATATATATATATACATATATATATACATCTATATATGTATATATATATATATATATATATATATACCATATATATATATATATATATATATTATATATATATATATATATATATATATATATATATATATATATATATATATATATATATATATATACATATATATATATATATATATATATATATATATATTATATATATATATATATATATATATATATATATATATATATATATATATACAGTCAGTCCAAAAAGTCTCCATACACCACCTGCTTTCTATACTATTTTTCTGTTATGATTAACTAATTAATTGGAGGTTATATCATTGTTATAAAAATGTGAACAAAATGAATGTCAAAAAAAGTATCCATACACTTAACAATTACCAATAATAGTTTGACGGAGTTTAACGGAAAATAACAACTTCGTTTAAAACTAATTTTTAGTGGGACTGCCGTTGGCCTTGATAATCTCTTGTCACCTTCTTGTCATGCTTGCAATCTGCTTTCTAATACCTTCTACTGGCATGTTCTCCCACTCCTTCAATATTCTGTTTTTTAATTCGTCTCTATTTGAAAGATTATGTTTGCGAACGCGCCGTTTGAGTTCCTCTCATAAATGCTAGATGGGGTTAATATCGGGTGATTGCGGAGGTGTATGAAGCTGCTGCCGTACATTATGGATTATCCATTCTCGCACCAAGTTTGCGGTATGTTTCGGATCATTGTCCTGTTGGAAAATGTATCTTTTTTCGAGTGTTAATTTTTGGACACTTTCCCTTAAATTGTCTATCAAAATGTTCAAATAAACATGCTGATCCAGTGGACATGTATCCCCAAAGCAGAACACTGCCACCCCCTTGTCTCTTCGTGGAACAAATGTTTGTAATATCGAATGCGGTATTCTTCTTTCTCCAAATTTTAGTTCTGCCATCAGATCAGAATTTTAGTTTGATCACTAAAGATTACGGATTCCCAAAATTCAGGAAGTTTAGTTACGTATTCCCTAGCAAAAGCTAACCCCTTTTTGTGATTAACTTTCGAAATTAACCGCTTCTTCCTGGCTGCACACCCCTTATAGCCTGCCTCGTGTAAACAATTTTTCACTGTTTGTGAACAAACATTTTTGGAAAATAGTTTCCGTACTTCTTCTTTTAATTTTGGTGTACTTTTCTTAGTATCTATAATTATTTGTCTAACAGTACTGGCCTCTTTACGTGGAGTCAGTTTCTTGGGACGAACGGAGCGTGGTCGAATTTTATAGGAACCCGTTGTTTTATACTGGTTTACAATGTACTGAACAGTAGCATGTGACTTTTTAACAATTTTTTCTATATTTCTGTACGATCTTCCATCTTTCCACAAATCAATCATCAACGTTCGAACTGGAAATGGAATTTCACAATTTCTCTCGCTCATTTTTAATATTACTTTGAAAACCCACTGCAAAATTAGTAGCAACAAGTGACAGATTATGTATATGGCCGAAACTTATTCCTTTGTTTTCAGTTTAGCGAGCAATAGATAGCTTGATAAAATGCGGCTAGAGACTTTTTTGACATTAATTTTCTTTATATTTTTATACCAATGATGCAACTTCTAAATAAATTGTTCCCTAGTTGTTTTTAATACTAATCCTCGTTGGTTAAGTTTCAAATATTAATTTAAACATGTTTTCTCATAGTTCCAATTAATTAGTTAAACATAACAGAAAAATAGTATATATATATATATATATATATATATATATATATATATATATATATATATATATATATGTATATATATGTATTTATGTATATATATATATATATATATATATATATATATATATATATATATATATATATATATATATATATATATGAGAAAAATCGGATAAAAAGTATTTAGAGTAGACATAAACAATTAATTAGTTAAACATAACAGAAAAATAGTAAAGAAAGTGGGCGGTGTATGGAGACTTTTTGGACTGACTGTATATATATATATATATATATATATATATATATATATATATATATATATATATATATATATATATATATTTATATGAAAAAATGAGAACACATTTCCACATTTAAATAAACAAGCAATTCACTGAAAGACAAGAAGGAAATCACTTTTTATAAGATATTGATCAAAATTATTAACTAAGCATTAGATAATATGTTATTCAAAAATAATAGGGCTAAATTTAAAAGTAATTTATATTGCACCAGCAAACGATATATTATCATATTTCGTAGCATCATATTTTATTGTGTTTTAGACTTTTCTGGAGTAAATTTAGGAAGACGGGAAAGTTTACTAAACATCAGTTGCCATCAAATACCAAACATTGCAATAAAAAAAATTATAAAAATAAGAGAATGTCATCATAAAATTTGTGAGTGTTGCTCAGAACTAAACACATTTTACAGTATTCAACTTCTTTTTTCTCTAATAAGTTGTGGCATTAACGTTTTATTGAATTTATATTTTGCAATGTATGGCGGATATCACAAAATTAATACATCTAACTCTACTAAAAATGTAATTCTTCAAGTATTTTGGGGAAGTTATTACTTTATTCGATTTGCGAATCTCTGTGCAGTTTCTAAAAATCTGTCACAGGAGGTAAGTTCCTAAATTTTAAATGATAATTTTGTTAGTTCTCTTACGACTTGTTCGTTGACAGCTCTCCTTTCCTTTTTACCAAAATTGGCTTATGTTACAGCGATTGAAACAAGATTGAAGGATTAAATATGAATTAATACTGACGTAGAAACTAACAAACTTCTCTTCTATTATCCCGTAGTATACAATGTAAGATAAATTGCTCTATTAATTATTATTCACTGGTTTTAGGCTGAGGTTACAAAGATAGTAATATGTAATCTCTTAAGAGACTGCACTGATAAACATTTAAAAGAGGAGGTAAGACTACAAGATATTTCCATAGTTGATCAAAATACTCGTAAAAGCAATTGTCAATGTAATAATTTTTTTTAGCTGTTGGTTTTCTATTTATATGCGGCAACCAATGTAATAAAAATTACAGCCTCTGGATTTTTTACAATAGATTTAGGTGTCATATCTTCGGTAAGTTTTAATTTCAAATCTTATAATAGTCAGGTGTAGTAACTTCTATATAACTCTTGGTGTATCTACATATGAATCACTAGCAAGGCCTGGTACAAAGGGGAGCGGATATATAGATACAAAGGGCGTATCTCCTTCCTAAGGAAAGCTAAAATTGAAAACTACAGAGGGGGCGCCAATTCATAAACTTCTTCTTTTAACGATGCCGTCTCCTCACGAAGGTTGGCGATCCATATAGCTAAACGAACTTTAGAAACTGCTGCTCGAAAAATATCACTCGAAGCACGTTCAAACCACCTTCTTACGTCAATCTGCCAAGAAATCTGTCGCCTTCTGATCGAACGTTTACCCTTTATTTTCCCTTCAATAATGAGACGTAATAATTCGTACTTTGGGCCCCTAATTATATGTCTGAAGTATTGAATTTTTCTTATTTTTATGGTTATTAGTAGTTTCTTCATTTTGTTCATTCTTTCCAGTAATTCTATGTTTTTTATTTTCTGTACCCAGGAGATGCGAAAAAGGCGTCTATAACTGTACGTTTCAAAAGATTCCAGTCCACATCCACACAATAGCACGGAGAATACACACGCTTTTGTCATTCTCATTCAGAGTTCGAGACTGAGACTTATTCATATTCATGTATGTTACTCGAGCCTGTTCAATTTGGGAATATATTTCTTTTCTTGGGTCTCACTTGTTATTTATATTGGTTCAAATATTTAAATGTGGAGATCTCTTCTACGGTGGTGTCCCTGATTTCGAGGGATTTTGGTGGGACATTTTTGTTTGTTATTACCATTCACTTGGTTTTTCTTATATTCATAGTTAATCCATATCTTTCGCTGGCTGTTACTACTCGATTGAACAGTTGCTGTTTGATATTATTTGCTAATAGAACAGTATCATCAGCATACCATATGTTGTTCAGTGTATTCCTATTAACTATTATTTCTTCAATGGATTCATAGATGGCCTCATTAAACACAGCATCAGAATAAAGATTGAACAAAAATGGTGAGAAAATGCATCCCTAACTTACACCTTGGGTTATTTTTATATGTTTTGGACTTTTTCAGCCCAATTTTAACTTCCACTGATTGATTCCAGTATAGATTTTTATTAACATTTATATCTCTTTTGTCTGTATTTGTTATTTCTAGAATTTTTATTAATTTCTAGTGCATTATACGTTCCCGTGCTTCTCGTGTACCCACGCCTTTTCGGAATCCGAATTGTGTATTATCTATTTCTGCTTTACATTTTCTATATATTCTGGTATGGATGATTCTCAGGAATATCTTTAGAACATGAGACATTAAACTCGATAATCCTTTCACCTTTCATTGATTTTGACTTTTAGGAATTGGGATGAAAGTCGACTTTAGCCAGTCCAGAGGGATTTGTCCAGTTTCATATTCAGGAGCGCCTAAATACAAAAAAAACATCCTCCTTTAATGAAACTCTAAAAACTTATACTCAATTTAAAAACTGATGAGCCGTGGATGAATATTTTTCACAAGAGATGTTCCCCACTAAAAAGGTTCTGTTTTTAAGAGTAGTAATAATTGTGAGATAACGGTCGTAAAAAAATAAGTTCTAGCAATATTTGCGCTTTACACTTGTTTAATTAATCACCATATAATAAATTTAGCGTTATATCTAAAAATGCTGCAATATTTCTGCAGTAATATTATTTCGATTTTTTATGAATTTCTAAGCTAACTATTGGATTTTCGTCGTAAAAATATCACTGTCAAAGATTCATACAAAAATAATCTTCCACTTACGTTGATATGTCTGTCTGTTCGTAGACACGATACTCTCGAATAAAATAAATTATCTATTTCAAATTTGGTATACATACAATAATTATCGCTTCAGGGGCAGCTAGTATATGCCGTATTTTTGAAGTAGAGAAATCTGAGAATTTTGGTATTGGTGTGAAAGGGGTTGCTTGGTATTTATCATATTATACAGCTTTTGTAGGGATCTTGGAGTAGTGGAATTCAAAAACCGTATAATTTGTTATTTTGGAACTGCATATTTGCAAGTGAAGTACTGGGTAAAAATCACTTTGCCATTTTTTTTTCAATAATAAATTCCACTACCTGTCTATTTCTTTCTAATTTCTTTTATAAGGTTTTTGTTTTAAGAAAACGTATTTTATCTAAAAAAAAACCTATATACACTGTCCTCCAAAAAACCAGCATCATATGGACAAATTCTTTTAAAGATAACAATGGACCTCTCGTTACCTGTCAGAATTAATTTTTTTTTTAAATCGTCTTCATATGTTAAAACGTCGAAAATTTTATAGAGAAAAGGTATTCGTTTGTCAATTTAACATAAGTGTATAAAATGTTGCGAATTTTATAAGAAAGAAAACAGGAAATTTCTTGACCATAAAAAGCTATTTCATGGTCAGTAACTCCATCACATCGTTACTATAAACTAAAGAATTATTTTATATAGGTTATTCCCTCAAGTGGCTATTTCTTCTTCTTGCGATCAGCGTCTCCTCTGGAGCTTGCTGATCAGCATGGCTATATTGACTTTGGATATAGCTGTGTGAAATAACTCAGCTGATGTTAGTCCAAATCAGTCCTGCAAATTGTGCAGCAGTAAAATTCTGTTCTGTCCGATACTTCTTTTGCTGACAATTTTCCCTTGCATGATTAGTTCATACTTGGAACTACGAGAGATGTGTCCCACAAATTTAAGTTTTTTTTTATGGTATATAATAGCGATGAGCTTAAAAGCGACTTTTAGGTCACAGGTATATCTGCGACGGTGATTTATAAGTCACAGGTATTTTTAACAGCAACTTAAGTCGCTGCTACACTCCGTCCGATATCTCCGGAAATTTGTAACTACTGCTGCTTAATGATCGACAACTGCGCCTGTCACAGTCAGCTAATTTCTGATATTTTGATGTAGGTTTACTGTTATTTGACTATTTCCTTTATTCATTTTGTTGTTTTATTAGTTTTTTTTTAGTAATATCTTTCTGCCTAAATATACATATATAAGCATTTACCAAAGTATTTACATATAAATTTATACAATAAAATTTTACTTTGTAGTTATTTGAGCTAATAGCGTTTTTCCTTCCAATGACGACGCACGCACAGATCGTGTACCGGTGAGTCTTCGGTCGACTACTACCGTTGTCTGTAACGCGATGATAGGCACCGTTGCCCATCATTAAATTCAGGTCGGGCGGATTTGCGACATCTACGTATCCAGCGAGTATTTAAAACAGCGACTAGAGTCCCTGCTTTGCGAAGAATTGGGTCGAAGGTATTACCTGTGACTATCTAAGTCACAGGTAAAAGTCACAGATATGATAATATCGCTAATCTCTAGTATATAAGATTTCCAGTTCCTTATTCATTTGATCTTGTACTCGTTGGCTTGTAACTCGCTCCATCTAAGATACTCTCGGCATGCGCCTGTAGACCCACATTTCAAACACTTCTAGCTTCTTTGTAGTCTCGTTCGTTTAGGGTGACGAATATTCAACAAGAAATAAAAATTCCTAGGAGGCGTAAAAACTTCAAAGGCGCTAATATGTTATATTGTATTCTTGCCACTTCTATTGTTGCTGTTCTGAAAGTATTCTGTAAAACAATCACTCTTAGAGCGTTTTAGTGACGTTAATTTACAAAAAATTCTGTTTACATTTTCCGTCGTCCTGTCTATCATTTTATTAATTTGTTGATACGTATAATTTAGAGAGAAGGAATAAAAGGCGTGAGTGTTCATAAACGTTGTGGAGTTTCACTACTATATTATACTAGCCGTGCCCGCGGCCCCGCTCGCGTGGTCTTGAGTCACTATTATCGTCACTGCATATTTCTTATGTTACCTTACGTAATAAAATACATCCTATAATTTGGTCAGAGAACATATATATTTTATAAAAAAAACACATAAATCGGATAAGTGGTTCTTGAGTGCTACACGCACTAACGGACAGACAGACAGACAGACGTTGCGTTTTATATATATTATAGATTTTTTTTAATAAATATTAAGTTAAGAATTGAAAAAAAACACCTAAATCGGTTAACTGGTTCTCGAGTGATAAGCGCACTAATGGCCAGACAGATAGACAGAGAGACGTTGCATTTTATATACATATATCGTATTCTTTGTTACATGATATTGTTCCATATTTAACGGTACCGCAAGAGAGTACGCTAGCGGCAAACTTTTTTCAACTTGATTCGCTATTATCGTCACTGCTTATTTCTTATATTACCTAACGTAATAAAATACATCGTATAACCTGGTCAGAGAACATATATATGAATCTAAAAAAAAAAAACGTAAATCGGATAAGTTGTTCTCGAGTGATAAGCGCACTAACGGACAGACAAACAGATTATAAATAACCTGGCCAGAGAACAAATGTATGAATTAAAAAAAAAACATGTAAATCGGATAAGTGGTTCTCAATTCATAAGCGCACTAACGGAGAGACAGACAGATAGAGAAACGTGGCATATTATATATATTATATTCTTTACTACATGATATTGTTCCATATGTAATGATTTAGGCAGTGTATTGCAAGAGAACGTGCTAGCCGCAAACTTTTTGCCGACTTGATTCACCATTATCGTCACTGCTTATTTCCTATTGTACCTAACGTAATAAAATATATCCTATAACCTGGCCAGAGAACATATGTATGTTTTTTTAAAAAAAAGCGCGTAAATCGGATAAGTGGTTCTCGAGGGATAAGCGCACTCATGGACAAACAGACAGACGGAGAGGAGACGTTGCATTTTATATATATTATAGATATTCTCTGCTACATAATATTGTTCCATATTTAATGGTTTAGGCTGTGTATTGCAAGAGAACGCGCTGGCGACAAACTTTTTTCCGACTTCATTCACTATTATCGTCACTGCTCATTTCTTATGCTATTTTATATATATTATAGATATAGATTATTATTATTATATAACCTGGCCAAAGAATATATGTACGAATTTA
Source organism: Pachyrhynchus sulphureomaculatus (assembly GCA_019049505.1). Taxonomy (NCBI): domain Eukaryota; kingdom Metazoa; phylum Arthropoda; class Insecta; order Coleoptera; family Curculionidae; genus Pachyrhynchus; species Pachyrhynchus sulphureomaculatus. The sequence goes on along the minus strand of CM032454.1, from coordinate 133,294,654 downwards.
AAAAAAGACACGTAAATCGGATAAGTGGTTCTCGCGTGATAAACGCACTAATGGACAGACAGGCAGACAGAGAGACATTGCATTTTATATATATTATAGATATTCTCTGCTACATAATATTGTTCCATATTTAATGGTTTAGGCTGTGTATTGCAAGAGAACGCGCTAGCGGCAAACTTTTTTCCGACTTCATTCACTATTATCGTCACGGCTCATTTCTTATGCTACCTATCGTAATAAAATATAGCCTATAACCTGGCCAGAGAACATATGTATGTATGTTTTAAAAAAAAAGTACGTGAATCGAATAAGTAGTTCTCCAGTGATAAGCGCACTAACGGACAGACAGACAGACAGACAGACATAGATACGTTGCATTTTATATATATTGTAGATGTAATAAAATATATATCTATAACCTGGTCAGAGAACATATGTATGAATTTAAAAAATCACTTAAATCGGATAAGTGGTTCTCGAGGGATAACTGCATTAACGGACAGACAAACAGACAGACAGACATAGAGACGTTGCATTTTATATATATATATATATATATATATATATATATATATATATATATATATATATATATTATGGATATAGATTATTATTATTATTATATAACCTGGCCAAAGAATATATTTATGAATTTAAAAAAAGATACGTAAATCGGATAAGTGGTTCTCGCCTGATAAACGCACTAATGGACAGACAGACAGACAGAGGGACATTGCATTTTATATATATTATAGATTATAGATTATAGATATTCTCTGCTACATAATATTGTTCCATATTTAATGGTTTAGGCTGCGTATTGCAAGGGAACGCGCTGGCGGCAAACTTTTTTCCGACTTCATTCACTATTATCGTCACTGCTCATTCCTTATGCTACCTATCCTAATAAAATATATCCTATGACCTGGCCAGAGAACATATGCATGTTTTAAAAAAAAAGTACGTAAATCAGATAAGTGGTTCTCCAGTGATAAGCGCACTAACGGACAGACAGACAGACAGAGAGACGTTGCATTTTATATATATTATAGATGAATTTTTATTCTTTTGGTCGTAAAAATGGAAAAAATTTAAGTATAAGTATTAATAGGCATACGTATATCACTTGTGGGCGGTGTTTATGCGAGTAGCCTCGAATATATTATGTTATGTTCACGGTGTTTAAAGTGTTAAAAATCATTACTTTGTCATTGTTTTGAGATCTTATAAATATGCGGGTTTTTTTACTCTCCTCTAATGAAAGGAAATTACCAGTGTCTTGTTATTGTTAATAACTTGTGGAAAAAGTGTAGACATGTTTATACTTTTTTAAATTTGTTTTAGGCTGTATCTATTGGGACTACATATTTGGTTATATTGACACAATTTCATGGAAATAATAATTAGGCGAAGAGCACCATACGTTAAAATTAAGTTAAAATTGTATCTCGAATATTGTAGAGTTTAATTATCTGCATAAATAAAAACTTTAAAGAAAATAAATCTCTAATAATCAAATATTAGTGTCATTGAATAACTAATGGATAGCATGTTTTTTTTATTATTTTACAATAATGGTAATGTCACATCTCAATAGCACCATCTAGCGGTCGTTTGTAAAAACTTAAAAGGCGGTCCTCGTACTTTGAATTGTTCTGGCTGCTGTAACATTCATTTTTTCCTAGATAGTAAGATCATGTTACGTGACTGTTTTTCTTCCTATAATATACATTCCATTTTTATATTTATTGCAATGTTTACTAACTTTTAAGCAGTGTAGTTTAATCGAATTTTTGAGCCGTTTATATTACAGTGTGCATTGCGGGTTATCTACTGGATTTATTTAATTCGCATCTAATGCGTCGATTTGCTAGAGATTTGTATCCGGGAAGTAGCGATCTTGAAGACGTGATTTTACGGAAGGGAGAAAAATATTTAAGGGTCCGGGTGACATGGATCATGGCTTTTTCCATCAAGTAGCCGTAGTAGGCTTTTTCCCTCGTGCAGACGTAGTAGGCTTTTTCCATCGTATAGCCTCAAAAGGCTTTTTTACATCATGTAGCCGTAGCCAGGTCTTTTTTCCCAGCCGAGATGAAGTAGGGCATATATTTTGTGAAGCCAAAGTAAGGGCTTTTTCTTCAGAAAGCCGCCCAGTAGGCTTTTTTTTGTCTAGTTGCCGTACTTGTCTATTAGTGATGTAGTAGTGCGGTTTTAATGTTCAAGTTTAAGGCCTTTTCCTTGAAATATCCTGCTTATTCCCAGACCTTTAGGGGCCAAGAAATATTTAGCAGCCCAAAGGGAACTGGGGCAGCCAAGGTGGAGACATCAGTGTTATGAATATCCCACCAGGACAGGCCAAAAACTCATAAGAAAACAAACCGTAAGTCATCAGTATATCAATTCGTAGACCTAGTTACCCGTTGACAAGTGCGTTTAACTTCGTACCGAACTGGTAACTCGTGAAGTGAATCCCACGAACCTTCAACTTCGTGTTTAACAAAGCTTTAATTAAAAACCTGATTTAAAGACTCTATTTAATATCACCTACTAGACTAAGGGATTTTATTTAGTAATAAGGATAATAGAAGTGTAGCTAAGTTAGAACTTTTAATTTTGTCATTAATAAACCCTTTTCCTTATTTAAGGCTAGCGTTTCACTGAATCACCTGTTCTACATTTCAGGACGTACCATAACAAAATTATTCTCAACAATACATAACCCCTCAGTATTTTTTCGTTTGTTAGCTGAAGTTAGATCCTTTTATTTTCAAAATGAATGGTGCCCAAAATCTGTACAACCAAAAATTTTAAACAACTATAGAGACTATTTTCAAAAGAAGTACAAAAATTACCTCTTACCCGTATTACTCTACCAAGAAAAACTGAGCTAGTATATGTCTAATTTCTTTAGTTCTTTTAGTATTAATATCAACTCAATCCATTCTCAGAAATTATGAAAGAAGAACGCCACAAATAGCGCCTCAACGTACAGGGCGATAAAATTAAAACGCTGTTTAAATTAATACATATTATCAAAATTAAAGAAACAATTTAGTCAGACATTTAGTTTTGCCGAAATATTTGTAGCTACAAAAATATCAGGACTCGCTACTGCACTGCTAAAATATAACTGTAGCGTTATACTTCTTTATAACCCTTGAAACAATTGTGAGAACAGATAACCAACGTGTTTGATGCAATATTTGATAAACTTCAATATTACAAAATTTTATATCCTTCCCAACACAGTAAAAAACAACTTCACGGAGAGAAGAAAAATAAACCTTTTACACTGCCTTCCAAAAATTTACACCCACACACACACACACACACATACAGGCAGGGGGCATATGCCTCGCCATATCCCTTTTGCTACGTCACTAATAAAAATGTAAGTTTACATTTCGCTCTTTCATAATATTTGGATCGGCAAATCTAATACGTACCAGCCACATTATAACAGGTTGCTGTAGATGATATTATCGATCTTCAGCCTCCACTTTTGAATTTTCCCACCTAAATGGTTTACAAATATTCTTTTTAATGTAACAGAATTATTGTAAATTGCTTCTGTGCCTTCCCACTATAAGTAATCAAAACAAATCTGAGGAATTAACAACCTATCTGTATAAAATTCTAATTTGATTCAACTTTTTATTATATTTTTTTAAAATTAAAATCGTCATTTAATAACCGTCACTATTGTTTTCTTAAAACTGCCGACAGTAGCATAACTTTTGTCATAAGAATTGTAATTTTTAAAATCTTGTAAAGTTTATAAGTACTTAATTACAGTCCATATAAAATCCAAGATTTGTTTCCTCCTGGCTTGTGATAGGTTGAGGTGAAAACAAATCATTAGCAGAGTTTTCATGTTGAGAGCGCTTTACGGTCGATATAACTTTATAAATGTTCACAATGATTTTTCTGTTAAGAATTATTAAATTAGATGTTTAAAAGGAAGCATACAAATATATAAACAATATATAATGATCAAATATAAAATATATACGGCTCTTGCTAAACAAATCCGTCTGTAACATCACGTTTCTGTACGTGCCCTAAACTATGACATCTTAGATCTGTTAAAGATAGGATTCGACCACCCAGAAGTTTACGATATCTCATGTAACTGTGGAAAAACCTATAACGCCGCAACGAATAGAAAAAAACATGTACTAGAATTAAAGAACATCAAAAGACAGTATGTCTTAGTAGCATTTGCACTTCAGCACTTGCAGAGCGCCAGCATGAAACAGGACACCAGATTCTCTTTGATCAATTTCAGATCCTTGCAAAAAATTCCCTTTTCTATCCTGGCAAATCTGGGAACAGATCATGCAAGGTATAGCAAGTCAAGGTCAAATTTTGGGGACAGATTTTTAGCCTGTTATCCTCCTTAAAATTTCAGCATAATAAAATTTAACTTGATTACTAGATTTCATTACGTTTTTTTTTCTGCGCATAGCACGAAAATCCCTAAATAGCTAAGAGAGTGGGTGTGCGGAAAAAACGATTCACATTGATCTTGAATCGCTATAAGCGAGAGAGAGAGAGAGATTCCTGAGCAAATTATGCCAAAGGGATGCGGTTCTCCATATAAAACAGTTATACGAGGAGTGACAAGCTGTACCTTGTACGGATGAGAAGTTTTAGACTCGTATCGTTAATGTAAATGAGAAAGAGAGTAGGAGATAGTATGGACCCCTGGGGCACACCGGCATTAATAGGGAAGGTGTTAGAAAGAAATCCGTCGACCGCCACTCGTAAAGAACGCTCTCTGAGGAAACAGGAGAGCCACAAACAGAACCTTTCAGACATACCACAAGAGCGTAGCTTAGCCAACAGTCCATCGTGCCAAACACGGTTGAATGCCTTGGATATGTCAAGAGCAACCGCTCGAGATTCTTCAAAATGTTCAATTGCGTTGTTCCAAACATGTGTTACATAAGTCAGAATATCTCCTGTTGATCTATGTTTACGAAAGCCATATTGGTGATCGCTAATAATGTTGAATCGTTCAAGATATTTTAGAAGATGCTGATTGATAACCTTTTCCATGACTTTCGATATTATTGAAAGCAGCGCGACAGGTCAGTAGTTATTTGGCACGGTCTTTTTGTCTTTTTTAAGTATCGGCTGAACCGTGGCACATTTCCAGCAGGACGGAAATATTCCCTTTCTGTAGGATAGGTTGAAAAGTCTACAGAAAACTGGTGTTAGTTTCCTTGCACAGTTTTTGAGAACTATGGCAGGTATTCCGTCAGCGCCCGAAGCCTTTCTGGTGTCTAGCTTCATTAAAATACGCTTTATGATACGCTGTCTGAAGACAACATCGGGCATCTTTGACTGCAATATGGGAATAGTAGGTGGTGTTTTTCCTTGGAAATCGACAGTAGAATGTGAAGCAAAGAGTTCAGCTAACAAGTTCACTCTCTCAACAGGTGTGGTTGCAATGGAATTATCTGGCCGTGTGAGTGGTGTTATGGAGGATTTGGTGAAATTTTGACTAACTGCTTTAGCGACTGACCAAAAGGACCTGGAATTGTCGGAACAAGCGATAAGTTTGTTTCTAATTCGTTGATTGTGTGCCTCCTTGGTTTCTCGATAATTCTTTTGCATCTGTTCCGGGCACAAACAAGGGTGTTACGATTCATGGTGTTAGGATTTTTACGCCATTGTCGATAGGCAATATGTTTAGAAGCAACAGCTTCTTTGCATTTTTGGTCAAACCAAGGCATGCCATTGGAGGGGCATTTCTTCGAAAAAGGGATGTAAGCCTCCATACCAGCCAAAATAACATCGGAGGCATCCCTGGCGCAGTCAGATCGGTTTTCGAATCGAAAACAAACATCCATCCAAGGGAAAGTTCGAAAATATTCCATGAGATCTTCCCATTTTGTAGATTTGTAGTGCCAAATCTTGCGCGACCTAGGCGCCTCTCTGTCACTGTTTGGCAGGATACTCGATGTCGAAAGCAGTTTATAGTCGGAAGAACCTAATGGCGGATTTACGGTGACCGTGTAAATCTCCGGATTGGTGGTTAAAAACAGATCAAGAAGACTGGCGAACTCCCCGTTTCGATCAGGAATCCGGGTTGGTTCGTCAATAAGCTGAGTTAAGCCACAACTGATTGAGAATGATTCAGCTTTACGACCTTGTTCGTCGGTAGTATTTGAATATTTAAGCCAGTTGATATTGTGGATATTAAAGTCGCTCAGGATGGCAATTTCGGCACTTGGATAGTTAATTTGTAAATGATCGCTGGTCTCTGCAAGAGAAGCGAAAAGTGTTCGAAAATTGGTATCACTTGGTGGTCGATACAGGATACAGATGAATCTTGTGGTTTGTTGAGTCGTTAGTTTTAACCACATAACATCAAAGTTTAGAGGCTCCAGAGCCTCTGCTCGTTGGCAAGAGAGGTCGCTTCTGACAAAAAGACAGATTACAAAGTTACGCCTAAATCGGGAATAGAAGTCGTACCCAAGATAAAGATAGTTGATCGTGCTGGTCGATGGGCTGACCTTGTTTTCATATAGAGCGAGTACATGAGGTTTACTTGATTGCAGGTGTTGATGCACTGAATTTATGTTCGAGTTTAAATCTCGTATGTTGCAAAAATCTATTTTTAAATTATGATATCTGCATGTCGACGCCTCCGAACCACCCCCACCCGGAGATCCGAACGGGGGGCTATTTTACCTCCGGAATTTTTTGTATCCAGCTGCCTCATCATGCTCTTTGGTCCCACAGTGGTTAATGTGGAATTTTTCTGTTCTGTTACATGTTTATGTTTGTCTTCTTCGGCTTTGATCCAGGGGGTGTTATTATTGGGTAGTTTGGGTTCTGACTAGATACTTTTTCAATGATCTGTGAGTTCTTGTTTGTTTGGTGGTTTGGTCACTGCTGTCTGTTTGTTGTACATAGTTTTCCGGTACAACTGTTTTTCGCTTCTTCGGAAGCGGTTGGTGTCTTTCCTCTCGTTTGATTCTTTGTATCTATGGAGTCTTGCAGCATATACAGATAATTTTTGTTTCAAAGTATCAAGGATTTCTGGCAGTGTTCTGTTGGGAGACCTGGATTTGATCTTGTCTCTACCCTGTGTGACTCGTTTGGACGCGTTCCTGTTCATAAACTCGGTAAGGTGTCCTATTTCTCTTCTGATGTTTAGGAGCAGTATTCCATTGTTGGTTTAAATTCAGCTTTGTATAGAATTAATAACTGTTGTGGAGTGTAAAGCTTTCTAGTTCGAAATAATATTCCCAGCTTTTGAGAAGCTCTCTTGGTATATAACATGTTCATGCCAAGACATGCTCCCAAATTAACGTCCTGCAAATTAAGTGACGATACTACAGAAATGGAATGTCCCGACATAACTATGTTGAGTTTGGCAACGTTAACTTTTTCAGAAAAAACAGCGGCTTAGGTTCTACTTGGTTACTATCACACTAAGATAGAATTTCTTCCAGGTCTGCGGATATTTGCGTGAATAGCCGATGTTCGAGCGTTCAATGTAAATGAAGAAATAAGCGTAAATGAGGAAAAGATTAAGAGACAGTATGGAGCCTTGGGGCACACCGGCGTTGATAATGAAGGTTTTAGAAAAAAATCCGTCGACTGCCACCCGTAAAGAATCCCCTCTGAGGCAACACGAAAGCTATAAATAAAACTTTTCAGAGATACCATAAGAGCTTAGCCAAAAATCCGTCATGCCTAATACGGTAATACGGTCGAATGCCTTGGATATATCAAAAGCAACTCCTTGAGATTCTCCGAAGTTTTCAGTGGCGTTGCTCAAAATATGTGATACATAAGTAAGAAGATCTATTGATTTTGGCGTACGAAAGCCATATTTATGGACGCTAACAATATTGAATCATTTTAAAAGATGCTAATTCATAGTTTTTCCATAACCAATGTTATTGAAAGCAGTGTGACAGTTGTTTGGCAAGGTCTTCTTGCCTTTTTTGGGTCTCAGCTGAACTGCAGCGCATTTCCAGCAAGAAGAAAATATTGAAAAGTCTACAGAAAACGGATGATAGTTTATTCGTGTATTTTTTGAGTACTGTGGCAGGTCATCAGCTATCGAAGCTTCTTTGGTGTCTAGCTTTATTAAAACAACACGTTTTATTTAAATTCGACAAAGATAGAAGATGTTGCAACAATATATGGATTGAATAATTTATCCAATTCAAGTGCATAATCTAGATAATTTTTTAGGAAACTAGAAAGAAGCCTTTTATAACAAAAATTGAATTGTTAGTATGAACAACATTTTCCGTAAGCAAACGTGGAGTTTGTAAGCAATCTGTTCCAAGATAAGATAATGAATTAAATAAATTGAATATAATTATATCTGTCAGTATTTATTCAGAGCGATTTATGTTAAGGTTAAGAAGATAAATAAAAAAAAATGCTAAAAGAAGCCGAGCTTAAGAGATTATTGTTGCTTGCGCCTACATATACAAGATTATCTAGTCATTTATCTTATAATTTTAAGAATCTTCAGTAAATTCCTAAAGAAACCATGGCTTTTGCATAGTTTAGTGTGAGATAACTTAGAATGTGATTTTCAGGTTAACTAGTCTGATAGTTAGGTAAATAAGTCAGCTAGTTTGTACATGTGATATATAAAACTACGTACCTATTTTTATGGTAAGATATAACGAATTGTACAAAGTACACACATCTAATATGTTTCATAAATACCTGGATAAGTACTAGTAAATTCTGTTCTCTTATTTATCGATCCTAGCTCGACTGAGGAGCCGTAATACGGCGAAAACGCGTCTCGAGATAGATCGACCAATAAGAGAGCAGTGGATAGACGGCTAAAATATGGGCCTTCGTCGATTTTCAGTTATTTTACATACTTATTTTTATGTTTACTTGAGTGTATTGACATGAAAAATTGTCTAAGTAATGTGAAAAGGAAGGTGGGATAAAGTATTAATGTTTCCCGCATGTTAATAAGACAAATATTTTAAACGAGCATTCTTAGAATATGGGAGCATCGTTTTTTCTTTTTGTCTAAATGGATCATCCATATTTAGGTGTTCCAACTGGGCTGCTATCATAGACATACACTGCTTGTTCAGCTAACACGTTAAGGAACTATATTCAAAAAATAATTCTAATAATACCAATAAAAAATCTTAAAATTAAACAAAATAAATTAACTCAGCATAAGATACACCGAGATATAGCAAATAGTGTGCATTATTATTTTCTTGGATATCCATACATTATCCCTAGACGTTTTCATCCACATGACATTTACAAGATATGTGGCAAAGTAACAAACGTATTCGTATCATTGTACCTGGTACCTGTAAACTCAAAGAGTTGTACAGTTGTCAGCGGGATTCTAGAAGAAATTAAGAACAAATTATCAAAAAACGGAAAAAAGTTTGCTTTGTCTCAGCTACATTTTGTCAAGTAAGAACGTGTTCTCGATAATTCATTTTTGGTAGATGCTATTCTAGCGACTGAACAAAAATCGGTAGAGGGAACCTTTTTCTACGACGAATTTTAATAAAAATAACAGTCGATTTCGAACTTTCTTCGAAATTACGTAAAATCCAAAATAAGTCACTTGTTTGCGTGTCGGTTCGAGGCAGTCTTTCTTTGTTCCCATCCAAATGACACATTCTGCTGCAGCTAAATATATTAAAAAGCGGTGTCGTTTGTGAAGATGTGGGTAAATCATTTTAACGAGACGAAAAATGTCGACGACTTCACAGGACCCGAAATTGATGCTGCGTCAAGAAAAGGCAAAATTAAGAAAATCGGGTTTAACTGTGTTCCATAAAACCTTTTGGCAACATCTTCATGCTTATGATATCAAATTCCAAAGCACGTTGAAGAAACCTTTGCTGGGCGAAAATCACGTCTCGAAGCAGCTCGTTTGGGCCCACGATAAGACACTAGAGTGGTCCTCACCGCCAATCCTATTGAAAACGTTTGGTCCCTTGCAAAGAGAAAGCTCAAAGGACAAACTCTTAGGATTTTGACTTAGTTGTCTCGCGAGATTTGAAAAATTTCCAGAGTCGGCAGAAAATCTCGTCGACGGCATGCTTCGAAGATGCCAGGTGATTATTGATGCAGGAGGCGATTGGACAATTTACTAAGGTAATTGCGTCATTGTTAGCACACCAAAGAATATATTGTTGCCAAAAAATTTTTCGAAACACATTTTTTCAAGAATACGAGCGGTCACGTTCTTACTTGACAGACTGTAAGTCACCGACACTGAAGATAAAAAGTTATTGTTGATGCTCTTAAATTGTTTAATTGCAGATGAATGTGGTCAATAATCATTAACCGAACGGACGTAAACCCAGTGTTAATAACTGACTACCAAACAACGAAGGCTGAATTGTCAGTAGTTTCCAAAGAAGATAAGATGAGTATTGCGAATTAAGTTAAACAGGAAGAAACCTATTCAATACATTCAATTCATATACATGCTCTGCACTTAAGTGTTCATTTTGAATTGTGAACTGGATTAAGACAGATATCGAATATTTCCAAAAAAAATGGCCCCTCCCCAAAGCGTAGAAACAACACCCTGAAAGTGTCCTTTCCACGACATTTACGCGACAGATTACTAGTTTATATAAGTAAGTAATTAGGCCAACGAATAACAACCTAGGTACATATTTTCGTCGGTTTCTAGTGTTTTTTATAATGCGTCGAGTAATATGCAAAATAGACGATTCAAGACCGCAAGCTACAACCTTAGTTAACAAGCCACAGGTCCAAATGAGTTCATTTAGGAATATGTTGATGAAGTTGTGTCAAACTACTGGTTAACTTCGGAAAAGTTGTTTTCAGATTTAGACGGTAGGCTTACTAGCTATACGGGACCGGGATTCTAATTAAAAACAGTTTCAAACATCTCCGTAGAGATTTCTGGTACAGAATGATTAATAATATCAATATTAAATATTGATATTCATATTATTAATGATAATCAAGCACGTAACACTAGAGGTTCTAGGCATTTGTTAGGTTAATGCAAAAGGAAAGAGACAATATAGTTGCTGGGATACGACACCATGAGTTAGCTGAAAAACTATAGTTGTTGCAAGAGGATGATGCTCTTTTAACTACAAGCTATAATGGGATTTAAGTGTGTTAATAGATGGATTAGTGTGTAAATCATCAGGGCTTACAACGTTGGTTGACCTCGCTATCCCACATAACTACAACTCACAGGAGAAATACAATGAGAAGATTGGAAAAATCAAGGACTTCGAAGCTTAAATAGAAAGATAATTGGAAATCAATGGTATATCAACAACGGGCGTTTTACCCAGAATCTCAAAATATCGAGGCTCTGAACCGTAATGAACCTTTGTATAAGACCATGCAGACGCAACCTTATGACTGTCCAAAAAATTGTGTTTAATGAGCAAAGCTATAACTTGGGTCCGAGCCCCCTTAGAACTCAATCCTTATGAATGAATAATTCATTGATATGTATTGCTACATTATGAGAAAATGAACGTTAGAATAATTGTGTAGAGGGTGCGGGTTTTGGTAATTTCAATTAAATCGCTGAAATTTTTATTTTACAATGTTTTGGCTGTGTAGCAAGTCGTATAGGAAACGGGAAGGCAATTCATAAGTGATCCTCAAATGTATTTCTGGTCCCACATTTAAATTTAATGACACTCTTGACGTAAATTAAGTATGGATTTCTTAACAAAAATGTCAAAGAATATACATACTCGTCGTTCGCTGAAACGTTCGGCCTTCTTGAGTTTCGTGAATTGCCTCCCTGATGTGCCTAAAATATTTTATTTTCCTGCTATACATGTAGCTTGTGAACGTGTCCAATATGTTGAGTTATCTGTGACGAAAAGTAATTACACAAATCTAAATTACTGATTTGTTTCTTGACCGTTAGGAGGAGACTGGAAATTATGGAGCCAGATTGTACCTTTTACTTCATTCTTTTTAGCCATTCATTCATTTTGTTATAAAATAATAAAAACTATACGTTTGTATACAAAAATTATCGTTTATTATCTCTTAATATTTTTGGTTTTAAAAACAGTTTTTTTGCTTAAATAAATACTATCTTCACATCTAAAATTTGAAAAATAACTTTTTTACACACTAATATTTTTTGTACAATATAAAAAAACTAATATATAGAAAGCGACAATTATATACACATATACAAAAGGCTTAAGCTCTTAAACAATTTAATACATAAAAAGTATAAATAACTTTAATAAAATAAAAATCATTTTGTTCTTACTTTTATTTTTCATACAGGGTGCTATTAAAATATGTCTCTCTATTAAAACTGACATTGTAGATGAGTTTTAATAAAATGCGTCTTTTAACTACTGTTACTTGTCTTAAAAAACTCAAAGGAACCTTAAACTATTATATAACAATCATGGCCGCTACTGCTCGTTTAAACTTGAATTTGAAGACCTTTTGTTGGTTTGACAAATTCGATAAGCTGGCTGGTATATGATCGCATCTAGTAATAATATCAATAAGTAAACTCTTGCTAAATTTTATAATAAGACATGTTTCAAATAGGTCAAAAGAGATGAAAATTTAAAGTAATTTTTATAGAGGCGGCCATAGCTTGGTCGGTAAGGTGTCGGTTTTTTACGCTGGAAGCCCGAGTTCGAATCTAGGCTAAACTAAAAAAAAATTACAATGTGACGGTCGCCTCTTTCGGGAAGGTGGTGGCAAACCACTCGTAGCATCATACCTAGTAAAGCCCTCTTATTTTGGCCCGGCATTAAACTGTAGGTCCTCTTTGTCTGTGAAACACTTAAACACAGACAAAGGCGAGAGGGTCGCTTACGTCCGTATAGGGTATGGCACTTGAAGAAGATCTTTTTTTCTGTTTATTTGCTGCGGAATATCCAACATTCAATAACATAAGAATTACCAAAACATTTGTTTAATTGAGCAAACTAAAGTAAAAATTAATTGTTAATAAAACGGCAACATAAAGAATTTGAAGTCATTTTTGAAATTAAAAAATTATAATTTTCATAAGAAGTTATTTATTTGCAGCACGTCTCATGGTGTTAATGGACCAGATAATCTTTACCTACTTTTCTACTCAGTACATTCGAATATTTTGACCTAGGCAGGAACTACTAATCTCGTAATATTTTTATATATTACGCAGCCAAGTAATTTTGCCACATTTCTATTATGTTTAAATTTACGAAAAAGTATAAAATAACCATTTTTAAAACACCCTGTATATAAGATTAATTAAACGAGATAATAACAATTATAAAACGAATTCAAATGCGATGTAACTTCTCAAGGCGAATTTGATTTGGTTTGATTTATGTATTAAAAGCAAAGTACGGAAAAATGATCCATTAAATACGTGTTTTTTATAAGATCAATCTACAATTACATTATGAAGTTCCCTGTTTTATCCAATTTTAATTATATTGTAATCTTAATAAAATGACAAGCTTTATTAGTGTAAAAATACTGCTGCAGCTGTAAACTTGATTGTAGTTCAGGAAGACACCGCTTTAACACAAAACTGTGAGGAAACGATCTTTATCCGCGTTTGTAAGTAAAGAAGACCATACGTTTACAACACAGTAAACAAAAAGCGTAGGGAGGATGTTTACAACAACCAGAGCTTGGCGGAAAAAATTGTCTGTTTTGATTGGCTCAAGGTAATCTTGTGAAATTATGGTTGCTTTAAGGGCTAATGTCACTCAAGAAATTTGAAAAAAATCAACATTTTTTTTTTGATCTAAATTATGCTTTTGGGACTCAGAAATAAGGTATAAAGGATTTTATGAGGGTAAAAAGGTTATAAGCGTGTATTTTATCAAGTGCGCATAATTGTCCCGCAGCGCTTTTCAAGCTCTCCAAGAGTTTTCATGCTTCGCGCTACTTAAATGACTGTACCTTTTTGAATATTGAAGAAGTCTATTTATCTACAGAATTTAAGTTCATATAGAATCTATAAACAAAACATCAATTTAGAAGGCTAATTATATGGCGCAGCATTAGAAATATATAAAAAATTTATATAACTTTAAAACACGTTTTTCTTAAAACTACATTTTTCAAACTGGCCGGAAACATAACCTCTTCAAATTATCACCGATTTATTCAAAATTTTAACTGTACCTTCAAAATGATATTATCTAGCGAAGTAGGTACGGATTTTACAATTTATTTTGAACTTTTTTTTTATAAACGATTTTTTAAGTGTTTTCTTTATCGAAAAATGTAACACTTTCTACAAACATGTACCATTCATAAAAAAAATCAATATTTTTAAATTTTTTCTACGTACTTGCCGAGAAAAATCGTATGTAGAACTGAAAAAACTTTATTCCAGGTAAAAATTTGAAGAAGAAATCTTTCCGGCCGCAAAGTACTTATAAGATGCATCTTCCTTTACTGAGTACTGGTGCCGCTACTTTGTAAAAAGAAAAAAAAATTGTTTAAAAATTGGTAAATGTACTTTAAAGTATGTACAATAAAAGCATTTGAGTAAATTTTGGATTGCGTTCACTATATTAAAAAAAATTTGTCAAAATCAGGCTTTTTTCTTAGCTCTATATCTCCTCTGCGCTCTCTTGTTTACAGTGTTGTAAAATGGTGTTTCTACTAATTACGAACGTCCATAGCCAAGCATAATTTGATGTTATAAACTTTTTTAAGCCCTTTTATTTACGGTGTTGTAAAATTAAGTTCTCTTTAGATATAAGTGGAAATATCTACGTTCTCTTATGTTTTTCACAGAATAAAGTAAGATAGCATACTAACGTAATTGTAGATTAGTCTTAGAAAAACTAAATTTTTAAACATACATCAAAATTTTTAAATATTTTTAGGTGAAATCTTCACTAAAACTTTTACATTATTAAGATTAAAACCATTACTTTGAAGTAAATAATTAGTGTTTTAAATTGTAGGTATTTTCTTTACTAAAAAGGAAATTATTTATTAGAATGCTTAAATTTTGATATTTCTGCAATATTCTAATCGCTGAACGCGCTGTAAAACAACATACGCTAAGAAGGTAAACATATAAGTATATATGTATGGAGTTTTAGAAATAAGTATATAGTAATCTTCATTTCGAGTATTTTTAGAACTTGTTTGTTTATGTTTTCTAAATTATTATAAGAAATATAAACAAAAAAAGTTTTAATGTGAAAGATTGTTATTAACTAATAGTAGTTTATTTAAAGACATATCACAAAAGCTTTTCAATAATATAACACATAGTAAAAAGCTAATTTAAAAACTGTTACTTTTGGATAATATAATAAAAGATCAAAGCTGTAAATACATGACTGAAACTTGTTATAAGTTTTCTGTATTTATTTAAAACTATTTTTTAGAGATGGATCTGTTATAAATAAGTATTTTTCACTAAATTACTGTCATTTTAGGTATCTTTGGTAATCAGGTTCTACGTTTCATAAATCTTTTAGTAGTTGATTCAGCATTTCGCAAGCAAGTCGTTTTTATAAAAAATGCAAAATCACAGGAAAATATTCACTCGCGCTCTGTCCTAATTGGAAGTTTCACGTGAGTGACGCGAATGGCGATGAACAAGAGACAATGTCAAAACAATACATATAGTTGAAGGTGTGCTACTTAGAAGCGATACGCGTTCAGCACGGTGCTACCGATTTTTAAAGCTACAGCGTAATCTACAGCGACTACATTTTTCTGACGTTATCGCACGACTTACGTTAACTGCCAGGTGGATTTATCACAAAGAAAATGGAGTGTAATTATACAGAAAAATTAACTAGCGCAATGAAAAATTGTAGAATTTTAGCCATAACGTTATCATAATCTCTAACAAGTTGTTAGAGAGTGGACCCATATTACGACGGATTTCGAAGAAACAAGTAAGATTCCAGATTATTATAAATTTTTCCAAATTAAATTCAAGTTACTGATTATCATTTTACTCGCTGTCTGCTGCACTATAGAGTTGTAATTGCCACACACAGATCTCTGATCATGATATACTTCCACTCTATCTTAATCTTGATTAATAAGTTTAAAATATATTTCTTTTCATGTATCCATATTCAACATATAATATGCGGATGAACAGAATTTATAATTTATTATTTTAATACCTCTGTATTGTTTGCATGTATTTTTAAAGAATCTGTAACATATAACAATATAAAAAAACCAGCCAAGTGCAAGTGGTACTTACACAGTTAGTGTTCCGTATGTTGATTGCTTTTAAAATAAAAATATTTCTTACGAAGATATAAAATGATCAGTGACGTTACAAAACATCCCCTAAATGAGTTTTTAACAAAGTTTGTTTCCTATCTTTGTTGAAAACTGATGACCTTGAAAAATTGTTTTTTTTTAAATACCAGATAAATTATTATCAAAGGTAACGTAATCGTGATAATTTTAGTTCAAGCTACACTTTATGGAGCACATTTAGGAATTTTTTCAAAATTTTTGGAACAGTACTTTTTAAGATAAGAGGGGGAAAAGCCATTACTTAAAAATAATATGAGGAAAAATTTGCGCGAGTATTACATCAAATATATTTTTGAACTCGTGTCTTCACAACCTTTCATTTGACATCCCACTCGATGACCTGGTAATTTTTTTTTCACTTCCGATTTTACCCACCAAAACTAACCTCTTGAGTAAAAAATTTAACTTTTAAAACTATACGGCTCTGAAATTTTAACTTTCTATGTCAAATAGTTTCGGAGAAAAAATCGGGTATGACAGACGGTCAGAGAGGCGGACACCGAAGTTATCCCATAAGTGTTCTGTAAGGAACACTGAAAAATAAAAATATCGGTATGGTTTTTTTTATGGGGCTAGCACACGTGCTACAGGGAAGTCCCTAAACCGCTATAGGAGCGACACGTGTGCGTTTAACAAATTTGCAGCCAAATTGATTTTATTTCCTTTTTGTTTTCATTTTTGATTTTTCTCTACATATGGGTATTGTTGCCGTGATTGATTTTGTTTTAGTCTGTTGTTCTATTGTTACATTTTTCATTCTTTTAGACGGAACACTCCATTACTCTTCGAAGGGTTAGAGTTTTTAATATCAATTCAATCATTTGAAATTTGATAGGTTTACCTTTTATCGTTCTTACAGCCACTAAGCAACTGTAATATATGGACAGAAGAGAACATGCTGTATAAAATTAATTACATTATGCTTTTGTCAAAGTTGAGGAATATAGGGCTTGGTGGAGTGACGCGTGATTGGCTGGAGAGTTATATGACGGAACAAAACTGTTGGTTTCAACAAATATTTATCTGATAGTATGCGTGGACCATCTAGGTATTCTCAGGGTTAACATCTGGGACCTTTTATTTGTTTACTATCTGATGATTTGGATCGTCATTTTAAGTGCACTCAGTTTATTCCTTTTGCGATTCTTTAAAATTGTATATGAAAATAACCTCTGCTGTTGGTTGGTATAAATGTCAGTCTAGCTTGGATAACTTTATAATTTGATGGTACAACAATGGTATGTAGTTGAATACTACCATTCTTATCGCCTTACAGTACAACTGAAAAGCTTTAATACATTTGGTTAATATTACCTTTCAGGGAGTGAAGAATGTTAAACAATATTATCGCTCTGTAAAATATTTCATAAATATACAAGTCGTTTTTTCGGCCTAGTAATTTTTTAATTAGTCGATTTTATAAAACTTCTGGCTGGAGTGACAGAAACTAATCTCAGATCATTAAATTCTATCGATAATTAAAGCATTCCTATCTATAATACTACTGTGAACAAACAATAGTAACACTTTTGAAATAAAATGCAAACGAGTTATTTATTTTTTTAAATTTATTTCGTCCCCTTCAAAGTAACACAATACATTTATGCCAACGTTTTTTCCAGTCTTCGAAACAGTTGTTGAATTCGATTTCTGGAATGGCCTTTAAAGCCTTCTTCGATTCGGTTTTAATCTCCTCAATCGACTCAGAACGATGTCCTCGAAGTGGTTTTTTGAGTTTAGGGATTAGCCAGAAGTACGACCGAGCTAAATCAGGTGAATAGGGTGATTGCGGAATGATATGAGTTGAATTTTTGATAAGTCGCTAGGAACCAATGCTGTGTCACTATCTTCACCAAGAGTTATCGGCCCATAACTCCGGCCTCTTGAGACGAATAGCTTCACGCAAACGACGCATAACACTCAAATAATATTCCTTGTTGACAGTTTGGCCCGGCGGAAGGAATTCTTAATGAACAACACCACGATAATCGAAGAAAACTGTTAACATCACCTTGATTTTCGATTTGCTTTGGCGTGGTTTCTTCGGTCTGAGCTCACCTCTAGCACGAAATTCGCTTGATTGGCAGATTCCGGATCGTATGCGTAAATCTAGGTCTCATCTCCCATACTGATGCGTTTGATGACGTTTTGATAGTCAGAAATTATGATTTCACAGACATTAACACGACGCTCTTCATCGAAAATTTTGAGTCTTTTGGTACTAAACGAGAGGAGACGCTTTTGAGGCCCAAGTTGTCTTTTAAAATCCATTGAATTGGCCCAAATGATAAGTTGGTGATGTTAATAAGGTCTCTAATTGTCACTCGACGATTTTTGAGCGCCAAATCCTTAATTTGCTTGACGTGGTTCTCATCGGTAGATGTTGAAGGACGACCAGGACGTTCATCGTCCTCCATATGTTCTCTGACTTCTTTAAACAATTAAAAAAAAACACTTGCTATGGATAGAGCATCATCACTAAATGACTTTTTTATCGTTTCGAAAGTTTGGGAAGCCGAAAAAAAAAAAAAAAAAAAAAAAAAAAAAAAAAAAAAAAAAAACCATTTTTAAAACAAAATTTAATGCAACTTCTTTGCTGAATTTTTTCACTCATGTTAAAAATCGAAAAACGCACTTTTGTTGTTGAACGAATGCAAGCCAATCTTATTAACTACTGACGCTATGGTCTTAAAATTTAATACAGACGGCAGTTAAGGGCCTACAAACCTAACGAAAAAAAAAAAAAAAAATCTTAAAGTCTTACTATTTTTTGATCACAGTAGTATATCAAAAGAGGTAATATTTACCGTTTTGCCATACTTACTGTACAACCAAACATACCAGTATTTTTATTTTGTAGTACTTCCTTAAGAAACAATGCATTCTGCACCTATATTCGGCAGCCATATCTAAACTATTGTATAGTAAATGTCCCTTTTTATCATATGCATTTAAATTATGAATATTTTCCTAAACCACATTTCTGCAAACAAATTATCTTATCTACATGTGCTGCAAAATATAGTGGATTCAATAACTAAGAGTTAGCATGACAAAGCGATTTTCTATTAGAGTCATATAAACGTACCATTAGATTTAACATTAATTTGAAGTAATCCAAAAAACCCATCATCCATGCTAGTGTAAATTGAATGAAGCCAGTTAGACTTATTTAAGGCTAGAAAGTAAATTTGATTATCCAGTCTTTGTTTTGTTTATCTTGCTCTTATTAAGGATTCATTTTCCAGTATTTACTTTATTTAAGTTTATTTCATAAAATTTTTCTTAAAATTATTCTTTTCGTTAAACTTGTTCTATGAATTCTAAGATTTAATTATACGACAGAAATTATTTATTAATGAAGCTTTTTATGTGGAGGAGGGAACTATTAAATGTACAAATTAATTCGGACCCTTTGAAATAAGTATCTAAAATTCGGTATTAAATTCAAACTGTTTCCCGTCACTTTTATTTATGGTAGTTCCAAGTCTAGAGGTTACTTCATTTGTTGAGGCTTTTCAGACAACCTCAAAATACGGTCTCAAAAGTAAAGTCGTTTGACAAGCAGCATTTAAAGCATTGCATTTCAAAGGCAAAACAATGCATCTGAAGTTGAGCAAATGATTTGTGCAACTTTGGGTGAAGATTCTGTACTGTACAAAATTTGAAAAAATTGTTCCAGCTCTTTCAAAACGGCGACTTTGATCTCTCGGATCGTTAACGTTGTGGACGTCAGGCAATATCGGGCAAAAAATACGGGAATTTATCTTCTCCTTGAGATGGGAAGTTCTTCCTTATATTCTCTTTCAGACGGGGAGTTCTTCCTTAAGCGGCGTATTGTCCAGACATGGCTACCATTAGATTATTTTTTTTCAAATTATTTCATTGCAGATCATTTTGATAACGCACAAAAGGTACTAAATTAATGTGTACATCTTATATTTTTTAAAATTCTAAACGTATGAATTAGGATGTACGTTTTTTCTAACAGCAATTTATACATTTACATCACAGAATTTAAAATTGTAGTGAATCAAATTAGACGAAGAGAATTGTTAAAATATAAAAAATGCTTCTCCCCCATTTTTAGAAGTTGCCATTATGATGTAATTGTAGATCATACACAAATTTTAATGACGTAAGATAGGATGATATATATATATATATATATATATATATATATATATATATATATATATATATATATATATATATATATATATATATATTGTTTTTTGGCAGTGTCAATGGAAAAAATTTTAGGTCAAATCGCTCAAAATCTATTATGTATTACGTATTAACGTGTTATTTGATTTACGCTGCTTTAATGTCGAAAGAGAATAAGTCACAGTTAAGTATTTTTACAGGGGAGCAGTTTAAAGAACTATTTTCCGTCACTTTTATTTGTGGTAGTACCAAGTCTAACGGTGTAAAATTATTACTTCATTTGTTGAGGCTATTCAGACAACCTCAAAATACGGTCTCAAAAGTAAAGTTGTTTGACAAGCAGCATTTAAAGCACTGCATTTCAAAGGCAAAACAAAGCATCTGAAGCTGCGCAAATGATTTGTGCAACTTTGGACGAAGATTCTGTACTGTACGAAATGTGAAAAAAAATGTTCCAGCTCTTTTAAAGCTGCGGCTTTGATCTCTCAGATCATTAACGTTGTGGACGTCAGGCCAGGGTCAAAAAATATGGGAATTTATCTTCTCTTTGAGATGGGTACTTCTTCCTTACGCAGCGTATTGTCCAGACATAGCCCCAATAGATTATTGTTTTTCATATCATTTCATTGCAGGTCGTCAAAAGAGCATAACCGAAATGGTCGACTCGAAATCATCCTCGTTTTATAGCGAGAGATTCTGCCAGCTGCCTGAAAAGTAAGCAAAACGTGTGAAGAACAATGAAAACATTTTGATAACGCAAAAAAGGTCCTGAACTAATGTGTACATCTTATATTATTTAAACTTTTAAACGTATGAATTAGGATAGGTACGTTTTTTCTAACAGTAATCTACAATTACATCACAGAATTTAAAACTGTATGAACTTAATCATTATGAATCAAATTAGACTACGTGAACTGTTAAAATATAAAAAAATGCTTCTCCGCCATTTTTAGAAGTTGCCATTATGATGTAATTGTAGATCATACTTAAAGTGCATATATCATTTAAAAGAGATAAAAATATGATGAAGATTTTAATGACATAAGATAGGATGATATATATATATATATATATATATATATATATATATATATATATATATATATATTTTTTTTTTTGGCAGTGTCAATGGAAAAAGTTTTAGGTCAAATCGCTCAAAAATCTATTATGCTCATATTAACGTATTATTTGATTTACACTGCTTGAATGTTGAAACAGAATAAGTAACAGTTAAGTATCTTTACAGGGGAGCGGTTTGTAGAAAGGTCTTATGTTCAAAATACTGTTCTTTCGTAAAAAATATTATTTCAAAATGGTATAAATAATATCTGAACTCGTTTCTCTGCATAGTTAAATCACCAACAATCACGTTCACTAAAACGATTTAAAATTTAAACTTAGCTTAGTTGCCATGGAATCTAAAATTTCTAGTTGTTCATTCGCTTTTTGATCTTAACATTGTTATATTTAGTATTGCAAAAGTCACCGAAGAAACGTTTTTATAAGAAAACTAAAATTAAAAGGAAATAAAAATAAATTGACTTTAAAACTGATAAAAAGGACAAAATAGAGAAGTAGAAAATAACATATTTTTTTTAATCTTAAAAAAATAGTACGTACTTGCTTAAAAAAGACAAATATAATTAGTTCGGGGCAGTAAGAAAGCCTCGTAAAACCTAAGTAACGGGTAATTAATACTTAATATATAAAATCTAATACACAATTAAACACAATTTTGTAGTCGCGCTGGTTTATTTAGTCACGACCACCACGGACATACGCCGAGAGGCAAGAACCTAATCTTTTTGTCGCGACTTTGCACACGCATAGTATCTACTGTAAGCCCTTATCGTGCGGAAAAGCTAACCTAGACGGCTTCGTTAATGTTTCATTCTTAGTAAATATTAATTAAATGTTGCTTACAATTCTTGCGTTTTTGGTTAAGAGCACAGATTTTCGTTGCTACTTTTCATAAGCAGGTACGTGCTAACCTTTTAAGATTACGAGGAGATATTATTTTGTACTTCCTTATTCTGTCTTTCATGTTACTTCTTTGTGTGTGTGTGTGTGTGTGTTTTTAATTTCATATTTATTTCTTTCTTTTTAAATATGAATGGTAACTAAGGAACTCGCATTTAATTTAATTTTAAATAAAAGGGAAAGGAAATTACGAAAATGGGTAAATCTCTAACAATGACTGCTACCAAGAAAAGAAAGATACGCGAAAATGAAGGTGGGTCAGAGAGAGATTGGATATATAGCGCGGCAACCGCCTAACTGGCTACCCGCATATTCACCTGCTTATTTACCCGCTATTAGCGGGGTAAACGCTATTTAACAGACTTCATTTTTGTTTGATTTAACGCACGATTTTTTTGATTACTCTCAGAAGTTATAACTCTTAAACTATAAAACCAACTTAAGAGATTCTTTCACTGCAATGTGTGCATGAATATCACGTTTAAAGGATTCTTTTGGTAGTGACTGTAGTCGATTTTTAAACAGATTTGAATAAGAAGTACTGGTTACTGTCACTCCCCTTTCCATGTAATGTTCCAAAATTGCTCCCTTTTCATCCCAGAAAAGAGCGAGCATGAGTTTTCCTACTGATGTTTCAGTGCGGAGTTTTTTTGGTTTGGTCGATCAGTTTGATTGTTGATTTCTTGCTTAATCTTTTCGGGACAAACACGAATCACCTTAGTGCACAGTCATCCTGCAACGAATTTTAATTGATATGACACCTTCAATACTCAAAACACACACAACACAGATAGCTCTAACGCGGTGCAGGATGACACTGGGGTAGCTATCTTGTTTTTGATGCCTCCTTCTTTGTTACAGCATCACTCTGCCACCTATCCATCATAAAAAAAGAAAAAAAAAACATAGAATTATGCCTAGTAAAACCCTGTTACTTTGGCCGTTCGGAACCGGCATTAAACTGTAGGTCTTCTTTGTCTATGGAACACTTGGAAAAGGGCACGATCTACAGGCAAAGGCGAGAAGATCGTCTACGCCGTATCGGATATGGTACTTCGAAAAGACGTCATTGGAACAAATCTGACTTGCTAATACTATTGTGAATTTAAATTCTCAATTATCAAACTAGGTTAGTTTTAAATTTAAATCTTTTTAGTGAATGCAGCAAAAGTTTTAATACATAAAAAGGTTGTTTAATAAAAAGTACCATATTTCTTGTTTTATTAAGCAAAGAGTTTTAATGCTAACCTAACTAAAGATTATTTCCTTTTGTTGTTTTCCAAGCATTCATTTTAAAATAATTTTAATAAAATATTTTATGTTATTTATTATTTACAAAATTTCAATAATGCTAAAAATGGTAAAATAAAACTCAAAATGGTGTAGTAATTACTGGAACTCCTATTGCTCTGCACTATATATCGTCCTTTGGGTGATGTGAACCATTGATGCAGATCTGATAGTTCTCCATAGCCATGCTGGTTCTTAGTTTGTATTAGACATTCGTAGATTGAGTCGGCATGAAGATTAGTTAAGCGGTACCACAGTGTTCGTTCGGTTGATGAAGGATTGTAAGTTTGACTTGGTTTAACTAGAAGATCATGCCATTGGCCAGGATGATGATATGATGAATTGACCTAAAAAGTGTTATAATTTAGTTTTTTAAGCTAAAATTATATATAAATAATAAAATTATCATTTACGCCCATCGTTTATTTTAAAGAACGTATAGTAGATTTTCGGTACGAATTCTAATGCTCTATTTATTTGCCGTGCTAAGAAATGTGTTGCATTTGTGAAACAAAATCACTCTTTTGTGTGATTTTGTGCACTTTTTCACGTTTTAGTGGTCCTAGATCAAGCCAAAAATATTTTTCAATTTCTTTCTGTCTGCCTGTTCGCAAGATAATTCTCGAACAATTGTTGAACGCATATAATACGTAAACCAAGAAAGATACCTTTAGTTGTTGAGTGACATCGTTTTAGAGATACATGGAAAATGGTGTGGGGGTCGATACATTTTTGTATTGGTTCTATGGCATTATGACAATTTCTTCTGCTATTTTACTGTGATAATAAACAAATTAAGGTATAATTATTATTTAAATCATACTAGGGACCAAAGGTGTAAAGGAGGGGGTTAAATAGGTTGCCTCGAATATATCGCTTTATACATTATGTTCAGGGATCTTGGATACGGGGTATCTAAAAATAACGTTATTTCTTCATGATTTTTGATATTTACAGAAATAATAATGTCGATTTTGCTAAGAGATGGCGTTACTAATACACTTGTTGGTATAGGCTAGTGACATCTATGGCGCTTTAGAAAGTAAACATACACCATCAAAAGCCAGTTCGTTATTAATTGTCATTGTGCGAAAAACATAGTTCTTCATAACTTTGAATATGTCGTGTTTCGTACCAGAAAAAGACGTTTTGCGGGAAAGTATAATAACCTTCTTTCATTTGGAGAAAGTTACCGATTGTTGGTTGAAGCTTAAGGTGAACATATTCCAGCCCAAAGAACTTGAGTAGACCCAGGCCAGCCTTCAACATCACAACCAGTGCGCAATATACAGGAAAAGAAAGCTTTGCTGTGTATTTGGTGGGATAGTAGAGGGGCTGTGTATTACGAACTGCTGAAATCTGGTGAAACGATTTCTGGCGATCGATACCGACAACAATTGATAAAGTTGAAACGAACATTGAAGGAAAAACGAACAGAATACTCCCAAAGACACGATAAAGTCATTTTTTAACATAACAATGCTCGGCCCCATGTTGCAAAAGGTGTTAAAAACTATTTGGAAAACATCAAATGGGACATTCTACCCCACCCGCCGTATTCATCGGATTTAGCCACTTCAGACTACCACTCATTTCGCTCAATGCTGCACGGACTTTCAGAACAACATTCTTACGAAGAAGTGAAAATTTGGCTTTACGAATGGTTGGCCTCAAAAGATGAAAAGTACTTCTGATGCGGAATCCATTCTTTGACACAAAGATGGGAAAAAGCCATAGCTAACGATACTTTGATTATTAAGGTAATTCATTTTGTGAGGGAAATAAACGCTTAAATGTTGCGAAAAAATCGACATTAATAACTGAAACACCTATTAGTATGTAAGATTTGAGTCCCTGGAGCCTTTTTCACCGCTCAACTTTTTACTTCCCTTGCTAAAATATTGTATTCTTCACGTTTTAGGATCCTTAACCACAAAAAACATAAATCGTAATTTCTGTCGGTGTATCAGTGTGCCTATTTGTCGGTCTGTTTGTGTACTGATAAGATAAATAACGAACGAACTGAGATATCGATGTCCAATTTGGCATACATATAATACTTTGAAGTAGGAAAGGAAATTATAGTCTTCGAGCGATATTACTTTAAAGAAAGGGAGTAAACGAGGGAGGAGCGATACTTTTTGTATAGTATCAATAGTAATATGAGAATTTTCCATGCTTGCTGTTTCAGATAATTACCACATTTTAAGCAATAAATATTTATGGTGGAGGGTTAAAGGGTTGGAAAAGGGGATTAGAGAGATGGAGTGTTTGCTGGAGAAGTACAAAATGAAAGTGCAATTATAATAACTATGTGCACAGTATATATCAAATGACTAAAAATAACTTACCATAACTCTTCTGTATAATATTCTAACTTCAATAATGGGAAAGACGGACTGAACAATCCATTTTAAATTGTACTCATGTGGGTTCGAATATTGACCACTTACTATTTTCGCTGGTCCTGGCTTTCCCGATAACTCTATATATCTAAAATAAAATTTTAAATAATTACAAAATACAACACCTTTTTGTAATACCTGATTCACATAAACTATGATTAAACAAAAATAGAATGAAAAGATCAATTTCATAGATGTAAATTATACGCACAAAGATGACTTGAGATAAGATGCATCTAAAAGAGAAAATGTTATATGCAAAATTCGTCCTATATATTTAGGCCAATTGAAAAAAATAATATATGGCTATATACCAACTCTGTGAAGCCTACGGAAAATCTCTAAAATTTTTTTAATGGTGCATATAAAAAATTTGATTGAAACTATTATTTCATCAAAGACAATTTAAATTTAAAAATATTAAATAATAACTGGTCAAATGCAAGTTGGACTTGCGCAATTAGTATTCCGTACGTCGTTTGCTTTTAAAATAAAAAAATTTTTTACGGGGGTATAAAATGATCAATGACTTCACAAAACAAATCCCAAATGAGTTTTTAACGAAGTTTTTTTCTGATCTTTACTGAAAACTGATGACCTTGAATTTTTTTTTATATACCAGATAAATTATTAAAGGTAATGCACTCGTGATAATTTTCGTTCAATCTACACCCTGTGGAGCATACTCCAGAATTTTTTCTAAATTTTTTGATGAGTACTTTTCGAGATAAGGGGGGACAACGATTTTTTAATAATAATTCAAAGAAAAGTTTGCGCAACTATTACATTGTATATATTTTTACAAGCTTTGATCTGACACCACACTCTATGACCTGGTAAAAAAAAATTCACTTCCGATTTCACCCCCAAAAACTAACCCCTTAAGTCAAAATTTAACTTTCAAAACTATACGGCTCTGATGAGCTTATCAATTCCTATATCAGTACCAAATTTTAACTCTCTATGTTGGAGAAAATCGGGTGTGGCAGACAGATGGACAGGCACCGAAGTGATTTTAAAGGTGTTCCGTACGGAACACTAAAAGGGATGAACTCTAATTCTAGGACCTAACGTAGAATTTATTTTGTGACTATTCAGAAGTAAAAATTATCAATAATACGAACTAAATATTTTCTAAAAGTAAAAACTTCAAAGTTTGTAAGAAATTTGCATCCAAGCGAAAATGTAAAGTATATTTTTTTCTATTCCTAGTAAGTATCAAATTCTTGGGGAGACATATTGTTATCCTGGTAAGCCCAGATACTTAAAAATGTTGTTTTGTAGTGATATTTGATTTTGTCAAATAATGTCATAACGTAAAAACTATTATTTCATCATAACACTGTTTTAAGACAGCTAAGATTCAAAACAAATATTGAAGCGCGTCGTTACGACACTTAAAGTATAACTAAATTTAAATTTAAAAAAAAACAAACGAAATTACTGTAACTTTATTTAGATGACCAATATCGGGATAGTTGCGAACAATTAAAAATATACATTTCATTTATTAGTGCTGAGAAAACAAAATACTTGCCCACCATATGACTATAAGAGAATAGTCAATTACTTATCAACCGATACATTACCTTGTGGTCAGAATCTACTTAATAGAATCTTTTTAACACGCAGGCTGAAAAGTTTTTGGTCTGACACAAGCGACCGAAGACACAAGAGTCGGCTGGGAAGGTTTTAACCTCTGTGAGAAGAGAAAAACCATCAATAGTGAATATTATATAAAGTTATTCGTGCGTTTGAAGGTAGAAATCGCAAAGAAACGGTCCCAAATGAAGAAGAAAAAAGTGCTCTTTCTTCAAGACAATGCACCGTGTCACAAGCTAATGGTTACGATAGCAATATTACATGAACTGAAGTTCGAATTGCTTCCTCATCCACCGTATTCTCAGATTTGACCCCCAGCGACTATTATCTATTCGCAGACATTAATCCTTTTATAAGAAAGGTATAGAAATGTTAGAAGAGCGTTTGAACTGATTGTATTGCTCTTGAAGGAGACTATATTGATGAAAATCGAATTTTGCAATAAAAATGTGTTTTAAGTAGCTAGACCAAAAACTTTTCAGCCTGCGTGTTATTTTAATTAAGCTGATAGTGTCTAAAATAATGGAAGACGAAGACAATCAAACGTCAGTATTAAAATATGTAAAAATTGTTACTCATGAATTTACATTAAGCAAAGGTAGTGCAAAGGCTTTCGGATATAATTTAAAAAGTTTTTATGATTCTATTGTCCCAGCCAGGGAAAGAACCAAAATTGCTACAGGTCTAAAAACTGAACTACTTAAAAATTGTTATTTTAGAATAGTTCCAAGATCTGTTTTGACATTAAATCACTTCATCGACGTAGGAGCGGTATAATTGAGTAGAAGAAAAATTGTGTTAGATTTTTTAAAAAAATTTCACACATTTATTATTAACTTTTTTTGTACAGCTGGTGTCATTGATAAATATTATAAAGTCAAAGTTAAAAATCTCTTCATTATTAATTATTTATACAATTTGAGTTTACTTACTGGTTCTAAGTCCAACAAATACAATGTGTAATACATGCACATTAATTTATTTAAAATACCTTTCGGCGTCCATATTTTTTCCGCGAACCGCTTAACGGGCCTAGATATCTAAATTTTTTGCAAAACGAATTACCCCAGCTTCTTTAAGAAGTTGATAACTTTGAAAGCGAACAAATATGGATCCAATAAGACGGAGCTCCTGCTCATTACCACCGGGAAGTTCGGGAATTTTTAAACGATCGTTACTCACAAAAATGGATCGGTAGGGATGGATTCATTCAGTGGCCCCCTCGATTTTGTGACTTAATACCTTTAGACTTCTTTTTGTGGGGCTACATTAAAGATCGTGTTTATGTGAATCCCCCTACAACACCAGTAGATATGGAAAATAGGATACGGAATGCGTGCAGGTCAATAACGCCCTTTATGCTAAGCAAAGTGAAGGAAAATATAATAAAACGATTAAACATGTGTATTCAAGTAGACGGGCATATTTTTGAACATTTATTACGTTATAATAATTCACCATTAGATAAGTTAAACTATATTAAAAATATTATTAACTATGTGTTTATGTTTTCACAATAGCGTAAGTGTATTAAAAACAAGGGCAAAAATTTAAAAATTCAAAATAAATCGAAAACTATTAGAAATAGGTATATGACGTACTTAAAAAAAGTTGGAGGGTTTGCCATTTAAAAAAATTTGAGATTTTTAAATTTAAAATAGTCGAAATGTATAAATTTATTTTGAACACCCTGTAGCATCTAACTCAAATTTCTTTACATATATCTTTTTTTTTTCATCTCTATAAAACACTCGTACCAATTGTAATAATAATAATAATAATAATAATCTTTATTGTCTAACAGATAAATACATCCATTAACAAGACAATGTGACTAAAGCTAAGTTAAATCTAAACGAGTCTGTTAGGATAAACACATTACAATATTAAGTTTCAGCTCTAATAATATACGCTACAATATTAGTTAATAATATTCCCAAGACAACGATCCCGTGCAACCTTTAAAAACTGAGAATATGTTACATTGGTAATATCAATGTCGTTGCAATTCACATTAAAAATCTTCATAGCTTGAAAAAGGGGGTCTTTTAACTGAAAATTGGAAGCATGGAACGGTAAGTTGAACACGGGATAATATCTTAACGCACGAGATGGTACGTTAAAGTTTAGTTTTGACAATAAGTAGGGACAGTCGATAGCCGAGTTGCAAATTTTAAACAAAAACAAAACCAGCATAAAATTGCGACGATCGGCCAATGACGATATCTGAAATCTGTGAAGCAGAGTTTCCTGTGGCGAGCTTCGTGGTGGGAAAACACTCTCCATTTTATATACGAGAAATTTCAAAAATTTTCGTTGTACCCCTTCTATTTGAAAAGTGTACTTTGAGTGTATAGGATGCCACACTATTGCTGCGTATTCTAATTTTGATCGAACATATGCAAAGTACAGAGATTTAATTATATCAATGTTTGAGAAATCACGAGAGTTTCTAAATATGAATCCCAGCGTTTGCATTGCGCTCTTTATGTGTTCCGAAAACGATAGGCGCTCGTCAAAAACTACGCCAAGGTCCCTGATGGATGTTAAATCCTTCAATATCTCAAGATTTATATAATAGTCAGATTGAGTTAGAATTTTTTTATTAGCGTACGTCATTTTGTAGCACTTTTCGGCATTTAGAGGTAAGTTGTTAGCTGTGCACCAGTTGCTAACTAGTCGTATATCATCTTGCAGTGCAATGCAATCAGAAACACAATGTATTTGTCTGAAAATCTTTAAATCATCTGCAAACAATAGAACATTGCTAGAAACATTTATGCCTATATCGTTAATAAACAGAGATAATATCAGTGGAGCCGATATACTGCCCTGAGGAGCTCCACTTGTAGCTTTGAATCTGAAGGAGTGATTACCACGAATATCGACATATTGATACCTGTCACTCAAATAGGAGGCAAACAGTCGAATAAGATTGTCATCGAAACCAAGCTACCTCAATTTAAGAAGGAAGACAGAATGATCTACTCGATCGAACGCCTTTGAAAAATCCATATAAACAGCATCAACCTGACCACGAGCATCTAAGATCTGACTTACAAAATGAGTGAAACTGGCCAGATTCGTGATCGTACTGCGACTTTTATAGAAGCCATGCTGAGATTCAGATATAGAATGTTTTACTTGATTAAACACACCTTCGTGAATCAGCCCCTCTAATGCTTTCGCAAATGGCGATAGCATCGATATGGGCCTATAATTAGAGATATTATTTATATTGCCTTTTTTGAAGAGAGGAATTATCCTAGCTTCCTTACATACCTGAGGAAATGAATGTGTTGTGAGTCCCATGTTATAAATGAAGCTCAATTTCTTCGAGAATGTGGATGCACAGTCTTTGACGATGAAAATGGGAATATTATCAGGACCCATGGACACTTTATTTTTAGATTTTTTCAAGAACCTACTGACTGCTTCCTCTGATACACAATTAAGAGTTACATGAGAGCTTATATTAAAATTATTGTTTGGAGGGTGTTGGAAAGCATTACTTAGTGCAGAGTTGTTATAGACCGAAGAAAAAAAATTCGCAAAGAGGTTAGCAATTTCAATAGGATCTGAATAATCTTTTCCCCCCTCAGTAAAATGGCACGGAAAAGAGCTTGAAGGCCTTTTCGAGTTAACGAAGGCCCAGAATGTACTGGGATCACCCTGCACAAAGTTTTCAACCTTGGACAGATAGTTCTTGTATGCTATGTTTATTCCCCTTTTTATATCCAACCTCAAGTCATGATATTGGTTGCGCCGTAATTCTGTATCAGATATTTTTAGTTTTCTAAAAATTCTATGCTTGCGCTTAATTGATTTAATAATATATATTATGAGTATTCCACCTTCAGAAAAAATGGCGCTACTGGCAATTTTTTACAAAACTGAAAACTAGTATTTTTTTTTTAAATGAAATATTAGAAAAACTACTAGGTTTAGGTGTATAATATTATTAATAAAAAAATTATAAAATTTTATGCAGAATTTAAAAATAAAAATAGAAAATAGGATGTTCCATTTAAAAAAAACATATGTTATATCGGTCAAACTTTTTTGAAGCACCCTGTTTACTCAAAAATAATTTTTAACAGTGCACCTTAACACTCCCTACAACGATTGTAATTATTTAACATTTTTTCGTCATTCCCCAAACAAATGAGATAATGAACTTTACTCTATCGTTGACTCACTCTGTACTTTAGTTTATAACCCCAGTTACAAAAATATTTTTTTTTCAACACAATATAAAGGTAATAGGTTTATAGATTTGGTTTACTAAATTAGATACCTTTTATCTCTTCCTATTGAATTTGCAACTAAACAGCTGTAATTGCCAAAATCTGATAGTTGAACATTTTTAATGGCGAGGCTGTATGTTTGTCCATTTCTCGTCATAATTCTCCGGTCTGTTGCTTGGAGTTGAAACGAGTCTTGATACCATGTAACCTAAAATTAAAAATCAATTTAGGGACATATAAGGAATTTCCAGTTAGATGCTTAAAGACGAAAAAACATGAGATAGTATATATAATAAATTTTAAATTGATATCGCTTAATTTAAAACCAAATATTACTGATACATTGCACTATTAACACGAACAAAAAAACACAAACAACAAAAACAATTGGAGAAACTAAAAAATAAAATTATATGCAGTTATTGTTATCAAGTTCATGAGGCAACTTCTATTTTATTATATTTTTTTAAAATTATATTTATTACTGTAATTACAGAAACAAGATAATAAACTTTACTTCTTTGAAAATATGTTATAACTCTTTGAAATTTTTTATATTTTCCGACTCAAAAAATTATTTATATTCATAAATTATATGATACAATTATTGTTTGCTTTACTTAATAAAATCAAAGCTAAATATTTAAACAAGATATTCAAAATTAAAATGGCTTTACATGGAGTTTGGGACAACTAAGATGGAAATGTATTGATAACCAGACAAGGATAAATTTTTACTATAGAGGCCGTTCTTTTAAATAAAAGTTAATTAAGCAAACTAAATCTTTCTACTAAGTTGGGAATGCGGAATCTTTGACACAATGACACTACTCAGTATATATTACCACACACAAAACACGTTATTTTTCCACTCGACGCGCGTTTCGCGAACCATGTTAGCTTCATCAGGAGCGATGATTGACTAAAGTTAAACTACAAATCTACCCTATTTATACTTAGCCTAACCCTTGCATGCCATTAGTTACGCCTGAGTAATTCAAGGGTTAGGCTAAGTATAAATAGGGTAGATTTGTAGTTTAGCTTTAGTCAATCCTCGCTTCTGATGAAGCTAACATGGTTAGCGAAACGCGCGCCGAGTGCAAAAATAAAGTGTTTGGTGTAGTGGTGATATATACTAAGTAAATCTTTCTAGTGGATTCAATAAAATAACTTCTATATGGTATTTTTGTAATTTACAGTTTTAGAAATATATCTCGATTTATCATAAGCTATGATAAAATTTTAAAAAATTGTAAATATTGCCTTAAATACAATTTATAAAATATGACAGTCAATGGTAAATGAAAGTTGACACATTTTAAAATGAAAGCGGCAGTCTGGTATTACTGCCTTTATGGTGGTACCATCAAATACATTATGAGATATAATATGCTTAGATAAAACTCCAGCAGCTTTAGTGGAATACAATATGTATAAATATAGTGGTGATATTTATGCTTACATACAGAGTTATACTTGATATTGTAGTGAATTTGGTCGTTACTCATGATTAAATTAACTGCATGACTTTATTTTGTTATTAAAATAAGGTGTAGCTATACTTGTTGACTATACCGGATGTAATTCACTACGTCATTGACTTTTTGCTCCGTAATACACACAGTAATTTTTAATTTCTAATTCTAATGATAACGCACAGTCTGTCAAATAAGAACGTCTTGAAAAAATATGTGTCGGGAACATGGAACATTTTTTGTCATTAATGTATTCTTTGGTGTGCTAACAACGAGGCATGCTGTCGACGAGATTTTCTGCATACTCTAAAAATTTTTCGAATCTCGCCAGACCACTTAGTCAAAGTCCTGAGAGGTTTCCTCTAAGGACCAAACGTTTGCAATAGGGCTGACATCCGGCGATTGTGAGGGCCACTCTAGTATTCTATTGTGGGCCCCAGCCAGCTGCTTCGGGACGTGATTTTCCCCCAGCAAAGGTTTCTTCAACTTGCTTCGGAATTTGACATCATGAGCAAGAAGATGTTATTGAATGGTCTCATGGGACACATTCAATCCGATTTTCTTAATTTGGCCCCTTCTTAATGCAGCGTCAATTTCGGGTCCTGTAAAAACAAAGGCACGATTCGATTTTCGGAGTAACTTTGCCTACAGCGCCATGTTTTGGCAAGTCGTCGACATATTTCGTCTCGTTAAAACAATTTATCCATTTCTTCACAAACGATATCGACTTTTTAATATATTTAGGAGCCGCGGAATTTTAGCCCCCTTTGGATGGAAACAAAGAAAGACTGCCTCGAACCGACGCGCAAAACGAGTGACTTATTTTGGATTTTACGTGATTTCGACAAAAGTTCGGAATTAACTGAAAGTTTTATTGTCGTGTCGTAGACGAAGGTTCCCTCTACCTATTTTTTGTTGAATCGCTAGAATCGCATCTAAAATGAATTATCGCGGATACATTCTTATTTGACAGGCTGTATATCAAGATTTACAGTAGGAACGTCCTTAAATGGTGCAACTGACTTTGTTTTATGGTTTTATAAGTTGCCTAAATTCTCGAATATTCTTTAATTAATTAAAACATAGAAAAGCAAAGCCACTATATTGCCAACGTTTTCAAACCTATGAAGTCATACTTTCAGTAAGATTGCCTAGGGAGGGCTTATCCTTATTCCTTATGAAACACATGGAGGAGACCAGAGTAGATGCAACTATCAAAGTTTCAGTTATCTTAAATTGTTTTATCAATTAGGCGATTTTAGAACTTCAAAAAAACGATTTTTCTTGCATCTTTTGCAACTATTTAGTATAGAGAATATTTCTGCAAAACCATTTCGCTCGATTTGCAATATTAATACAGTTATAGTACTACACAGGCAGCGGCATCTGGCTCGTGCCGCGCGTACAAGTGCGTTCGTGTCATGTCGGAGCCGCGCTCGTTCGACTTCGCTCGAGAGGAAAGAGCACAACATAGGGAAGAATAGGGAAGAATTATCAGCTCGGCATGATTTTTTTGAGCAACAAGAAGAAGGTTTACTCTCTGGACCGAGAATAGGCAGGGTAGCGAGGGGCTCG
Source organism: Pachyrhynchus sulphureomaculatus (assembly GCA_019049505.1). Classification (NCBI taxonomy): domain Eukaryota; kingdom Metazoa; phylum Arthropoda; class Insecta; order Coleoptera; family Curculionidae; genus Pachyrhynchus; species Pachyrhynchus sulphureomaculatus. The sequence goes on along the minus strand of CM032454.1, from coordinate 133,259,635 downwards.
TAGTAACAATTATTAGAAAAAATAATTTAATTTAATATCTGTTTGCTGTTCTAGCATTAAAAGAGCGTCTGTCGATAGCCTAACTATTCCTCTACAATACCGAAAAGGACTAAGATCAAAATTATTAATATATACTTCACACCAGACATTTTCTTTAAAAAAAGATCCCCGTCTTTGGGCTATATGTAACAGCCATAAAGCAGGTAGTACCAGTAAAAATAAAGTATATTTTCGTACATATTTGAGCTTTAATTTTGTTATTTTCCAAACCAACATAACACTTTACATAATCTATAAAATTTATCATCACTGAAACTAAAATATACTTCTACAGAAACAATCAACATTGAAGATTTAAGTGTTTAACTAATTTCTTAGTTAGATAAACTATATTTATAATCAACATGGCACTTTGAATCACATTTATTTACTTAACCCACTACAAATAGACGCTACATAATGACTAAATTCAGTCTTCATCAAAGTAACAATTTATACAAATAAATGATATATCTCCTGTCACACATTTCACATGTGCTCACATTTTACATGATATACATTCTACCAATTCCTTTTTATCAGAATTGCTATGGGCTTCAGTGCAAACTAGACAATGCCACTCCTCAGTTTTAGGTTCTGAATCAGACCTCAAAATTCTTTTTTCAATTTTTCCTCATCATCTTTCTTTTTGTTGATTTGCTCCTGCCTTTTCCTCTTCCCTTTCCTTTTCCTTTTGATCCATCTTTTTTCTGCCTCTTTGCCATTTTTTCTTCATATTCTTTTCTTAAAGCTTCCTCTGTGGTGTATCAGTTAAAACAGTGGATTTTCTTTTGCATCTGCTATGCGTTGTTTGTTTCCGCGGTGCAGCCTTTGGAAGAGGTCTAACCTTCGAAGGTGAAAAATGTTTTTGCAAATCTGAGCAACTTGAGATTGATTCTTTTGCAATTTTAATGTCACGTATAATTTCAGAAGTGCTTATATTAAGTTTGGGAGCAGATTGTAATAATTCTGGATTTTTTAATAGGATTTGGACGATCAGTGACATAGGATGGTGCAAAGTCACTGTCTCGAAAGATATCGGCATTGAAAGGCCATATGCTGAATAACATGTTACGATGTGCCCCATAATAATGTTACAACAAGCCCCGTACCATAATTTTCTACATTTAACAAAAATTCATAAAATTGTGTCGCTGAAGGTGAAACTATTTAAAGAGTATTAAAACTAAGTACATTTTGTAACTTGTATATACAAAACTAAAAGTTTTAAATTTATTAATTATAGGCATGAAAAGCCAAATTTTACGAAATTAATATTTTATTTTACCTAAACAAAATGAAGCACGTGCACACATCTATTTATTGCCCCGCCGGGCGGGACACTCGCTGTGATGACTTGATGCCGCATAACTTAAGAATTAAATTGAGCAAAAAATATGGGTTTATAGAGTTCAGATTCCCCGTATTACTACTTACCTCTGTTACAACAAGTCTCTAGATCCCTAATTGATCGTAAGTAAAAGTGTCTGTGTGTAATCAGTACACAAAACTTTAAAAGCGTTTTTCTCGAAATCTTTTTTCAAATTGGCGACTTACGATTTTTTTTTCATTCTGGCACCGGCCTTAGCGACATTCCTACTAATTAATAATCTCTTTGTTTTTTTGTTTCAGATGAATAGAACTGCTGAAATCATGGTCGCTATCGAGCACCGTTTTTTTTCTTCGCATTCTTTTCATATATTTTTAACATTGATTATTTTTAATTATTTAGTAGTACAGAAATTTGCACACAGATTTCAAATATATACGTGTATAAACATATTGAGAAAAAACATTTTACAATCACGCTTATACTTTTCTCCCAAAAAAAGTCGCAAAAGTAGCATAAAATATGGACTACTAGACAAGAATACCCCTTTAAGGAGAAAGATAGTGATATAGCAACCGTAGATTTTAGAAAAAAAAAGGTGAATTTCTAAGAAAAGTAAGTAGGAAAAACTGTGAAAAAAATAACGAGATAAAAAAGTTAACGAAAATAGTTATCTTCTATATATATATATATATATATATATATATATATATATATATATATATATATATATATATATATATATATATATATATATTCAAGGATCTTTTAGACATACTTTTTTTGTGAGTAACTCTTACACAAAGCGTATTTGTTCTTTATTATTAAATTTAGAAGAAAAATGAGTTTATAGGTGGTTTCTGCATCACTGGAAACCCAAAAAAGGTTTTGTAGTGCCAATCGTCATTTGTCGTTTAGCGGGAAATTTGAATTTTCTAAAATTTAAAGTTACTCTGTTTGTTAAAATATATTTATTAGAAAAAAGTGTTTAGAATCTTATTTTATTGTAGTGTTGCAAAATTTTCGATGGATTGGAAGAAAATATTTTGGCAGTTTATTGACGAACCAACATGTATCCCTGATCGAGACGGGGAGTTCGCCAGTCTTCTTGATCTGTTTTTAACCACCAATCCGGAGATTTACACGGTCACCGTAAATCCGCCCTTAGGTTCATCCGACCATAAACTACTTTCGACATCGAGTATCCTGCCAATCAGTGACAGAGAGGCGACTAGGCTGCGCAAGATTTGGCACTACAAATCTGCTAAATGGGAAGATCTCATGGAATACTTTCGAACTTTCCCTTGGATGGACGTTTGTTTTCGATCCTATAACCCATTTTACTGCGCCAAGGAGGTCTCCGATGTTATTTTGGCTGGGCCTTTTTCGAAGAAACGCTCCTCCAACGGCAAGCCTTGGTTTGACCGAAAATGCAAAGAAGCTGCTGCTTCTAAACATTTTGCCTACCGACAATGGCGTGAAAATCCTAACGCCATAAATCGTAACACCTTTGTTCGTGCCGGGAAGAGATGCAAGGGAATTATCGACGAAACCAAAGAGGCACACAATCAACGAATTAGAAACAAACTTCTCGCTTGTCCCAACAATTCCAGGTCCTTTTGGGCAGTCGCTAAGGTAGTTAGTCAAAATTTTACCAAATCCACCATACCACCACTCACACGGCCAGATAATTCCATTGCAACCACACCTGTTGAGAGAGCGAACTTGTTGGCTGAACTCTTTGCTTCACATTCTACTGTCGATTTCCAAGGAAAAACACCATTCCCATATTGCAGTCAAGGATGCCCGATGTTGGCTTCAGACAGCGCATCATAAAGCGTATTTTAATGATGCTAGACACCAAGAAGGCTTTTGGCGCTGACGGAATACCTGCCATAGTTCTCAAAAACTGTGCAAGGGAACTAACACCAGTTTTCTGTAGACTTTTTAACCTATCCTACAGAAAGGGAATATTTCCGTCCTGCTGGAAATGTGCCATGGTCCAGCCGATACCTAAAAAAGGCAAGAAGACCTTGCCAAATAACTACCGACCAGTCGCACTGCTTTCAATAATATCGAAAGTCATGGAAAAGGTTATCAATGAGCATCTTCTAAAATATCTTGAACGATTCAATATTATTAGCGATCACCAATATAGTTTTCGTAAACATAGATCAACAGGAGATCTTCTGACTTATGTAACACATGTTTGAAACAACGCAATTGAACATTTTGGAGAATCTCGAGCGGTTGCTCTTGACATATCCAAGGCATTCGACCGTGTTTGGCACGATGGACTGTTGGCTAAGTTCCGCTCTTATAGTATGTCTGAAAGGTTCTGTTTGTGGCTCTCATGTTTCCTCAAAGAGCGTTCTTTACGAGTGGCGGTCGACGGATTTATTTCTAACACCTTCACTATTAACGCCGGTGTGCCCCAGGGCTCCATACTGTCTCCTATTCTCTTTCTCATTTACATTAACGATCTGCTGGAAAAGACCGGGAATCCAATCTACAGCTTTGCAGATGACAGTACGCTTGTCTCTCCATTCACCTTGAACGCTCGGACATCGGCTGCTCAGGCGAATATTCGCAGATAGCAGGAGATCGTTCAACTTAACAAAGACCTGGAAGAAACTCTATCTTGGGGTGACAGTAACCAAGTGGAATTTAACGCTACAAAAACCCAGGCGGCAGTTTTTTCTAAAATAGTTAACGTTGCTGAACCCGACATAGTTATGTCGGGGCACTCCATTCCCCTAGCATCGTCGCTCAATTTGTTGGGCGTTAGTTTAGGAGCAAATATCTCCTGGCATGATTATGTTGCAGGCATAGCAAGGAGAGCTTCTCAAAAGTTGGGAGTATTATTTCGAACCAGAAAGCTTTACAACGCACAACAACTGTTAATTCTTTACAAAGCTCAAATTCGACCAACTATATGGAATACTGCTCCCATGTTTGGGGCTCCGCTCCCAAACATACACTGCATTTGTTGGATTCTGTTCAGAGAAGAGCGGTCCGTCTGATTGGGGACCCGGAATTGACCGGCGGCCTTGATTCGCTGGAACATCGAAGAACGGTTGGCAACTTGAGTCTGTTCTACAAGTATTTTTATGGAAAGTGTTCGAAGGATGTAGCCCGCTTAATTCCTCCCAAAGCGGTGCATGTTAGAAATACACGTTGCGCTGGTGCTTCACATCCGTATGAGGTTCAGCTTGTTACTCCGCATACAACGCTTTTCAAGCAGTCTTTTATATGGAGAACGTCATCCCTTTGGAAAAATTTGCCCAGCGCTGTGTTTCCCACTGAGTACAATTTACAGCGATTCAAGAACAACGTGAATCGCTTTTTCCGCACACATGCCGCTCCTGGAGCGCTTTAGGGACTTCCCTGCAGCACGTGTGCTAGACCCACAAAAAAAAAATACTAATTCTCTTTCTTGAAATAAAATTGTGATGCTAGAGTGTCCTTATAAAAACAAAAACTTAAACTGCATGCTATAGGATAAAAAACTCTCTAATTGTCCGTGCGACAGATGCGGTTTTTTTGTTGGTTGTGAAAGAAGTAAAATATGACTTTCAATCAACAGATAAATTTCTTAATCTAACCAATGTACAGTATCTCAAGTAAGAACGTGTTCGCGATATTTCATTTTTTGGTAGATACGATTCTAGCGATTTAACAAAAAATCGGTAGAGGGAACCTTTGTCTAAGCCGCATTTTAGTAAAAGCTTCAATCGATTCCGAACTTTCGTTGAAATCATGTAAAATCCAAAATGAGTCACTTGTTTGCGCGTCGGTTCGAGGTAGTTTTTCTTTGTTCCCATCGAAAGGGGCCCAAAATGACACATTCCGCAGCCGATAAATATATTAAAAAGTCGGTATCGTTTATGAAGAGGTGGGTAAATCATTTTAATGAGACGAAAAATGTCGACAACTTTCCAAAACGTGACTCGGTAGGCAAAGTCACTCCGAAAATCGAAAAACGAATCATGTCCTTGTTTTCATGGGACCCGAAATTGACGCTGCGTCAAGGAGCTGCAAAATTAGGAAAATCGGATTTGAATGTGTCCCATGAGACCATTCGACAACATCTCCGTGCTCATGATGTCAAATTCCGAAGCACGTTGAGAAAACTTTTACTGGGCGAAAATTACGTCGCGAAGCGGATCGCTTGGACCCACGATACGAGACTAGAGTGGTCCTCACAATCCCAAGTCGCCAACTCTATTGAAAACGTTTGGTCTCTTGTAAGGAAAAAGTTTAGAGGAAAGAATCTGAGGACTTTGACTCAGTTGTCTCGCGAGATTCGAAAATTTGTAGAGTATGCAGAAAATCTCGTCGACAGCATGCCTCGAAGATACCAAGCGATTATTGATGCAGGAAGCGATTGAAAAACTTACTAAGGTAATTGCGCCGTTGTTAGCACACCAAAGAATACGCTAATGGCAAAAAGTGATCTCGAAACATATTTTTCCAAGAATATGAGCGGTCACGTTCTTACTTGACAAACTGTATATCAAATTCAAGAAATGAAAATCTTGCGATCATATTTTTATTGATCAAAATTTGACCAATACGATTTCGTCCAATTAATTAAAATAATTAAAATTTTGTATATTACTATAAAATGCAATTCTAAACACTTTTTCCTAATAAATAATTTCTATATTTTAACGAACAGAGTGACTTCTGGACCTCAAACTTTAGAAAATTAAAATTTTCCTCCAAACGACAAATGATAATTGGCAATGCAAAATCATGTTTTGGGTTCTAAGTGATGCAGAATATACCTATAAATTTTTATTTTTTTAAATTTAGTAATAAAGAAAAATCCTATATGTCGCACATTTACTGCCTGTCACTGCATATACATATATTCATTGCAAAAAAATCTTCAAAAAGAAATTTATATTTGAGATATTCGTAAATTAATCTACTAGGAAAATTGAAATTTTAAAAATATTTACACAGTAAATATTACATCGAAAATATCTCAAATTGGCCTTCAGATTCCAGACGTTCAACATCAGGAAATAGAACAGTAATATAATTATAAATCTCGAAGATTAAACCTTTAAAAGGATTGGAGCTGTAATTTCCATAAGATCGTAAGATTTTAGCTTCAAGACCGTTTCACCAAACCGAGACTCTCGTAATTTCTATTTTCAGTTTAATTGGTTTATTTCTGATTCAAGTTTAATGTTTAATTTAGGAAAATATTTGAGGTAATTAGACTAACACTTGGAAATTGTGTGTGTGTGTTTCTATAATAATTTTTACTGCTAGTTATCCAAATTTACTTTATTGAACTTTCAAATTTTATTTGCAGCAATACAATCTATTTATCTAATCAACTAGCGGAGATAACACGAAAAGGAATATTAAAAATCATGTACATGCAACGATCTAGCCCATTTAGTTTTAAATCCAGTACTATTGTACTACATGAACAAAATATTTATAATGAAAATATAAATTTGCTAGTATTATAGTATGCTGGAAAATTTAAAGATGAATAGCGGTAATTGTTAAGAAAAAACTCAAAGAAATCAAAGAATTAAGAACTTTATCTTTATAATACTTCCTATCCCGCCCTTTTACCTACATTTTCAGGGAGATATGGGCGAAGGTATAATGATATTTATCAACGTTGTCCAAGTACCCTAATATTTGTTTGTATTTTACGATACTTTCTAAGATAACGCAGTTCTGACACCACGAGCATTATTGTATTTTTACGTTAACTACTGCCTATACCCACACAACACTCAGTAGCTGGCCAGAATTGAACTAGTGGCCAACGTTACTATGTAGGCTACTTATCTACCAAGCCAGTGAGCCCGGAAATATAATATTCAATATATTATCTAGTGAGAATGTCTGAGCTTTTGTTTTCAACTTTGTTTTATCCTTTGGTCTTAGATTTTATTAAGCTACTTAACATTCCTATGTAAAGGTGAATTTTGACATAAAGGCAATCTACAGTACCGCACTATAGGATTTTTGGCATTTCTTGTATTATGTCTACTATGTTACTATTCTTTTTATTTAAGTCTTGATGAATTATATTATTTATACATCATATAAGCGTGGTAAAGTAAGAATACATATAGACATATTCTTTAAATAGGTCTATACATAAATACAAATTGTATGTACAACATGTACACCTAATGACCTAGCAGTCACAAGCCGACAGAGTGGTTCACAAAGTCAACCGCGGTTTTTGAGGTATCCCCCTTAGGCATCATACGGGCTAGGATCGACAAAGAAGAGAACAGAATTTTCTAGTACTTATGCCAGTACTTAGGGTCAATACTAATAAGATATAACGCATACCTCGTACTTTATACTTCATCGGAGGGTGACTCGCTGCAGCCATAAATGTCGACAGAGTGGTTAGCAGATTGCCAACACTTCACCGTAGGCAGTGCGATTTTTCTAGAGATCCCCCTCAGGCATATGTGGTTTAATATAAAACTACTGAAAACAAATGTCCATATTTGAGCAGTCTACCCTCTGTTCGCTTATTTGTCAATCCATCTCAAGATGTGTTTCTCCGTATCACGGCTTTATGAGGACTAGTAAATTCTGTTCTTTTGTTTGTGGATCCTAGCCATACCGATGAGCTGTAATACGGCGAAACGCATCTCGGGATGGATTGACAAATACGAGAAGAGTGGGTACACTGCTGAAATATGGACTTTATCTGTTTTCAGTAGTTTTATATTAATCCACAGGTTATATGTTTTCATATATAATTTATAAAGTCCAAATTTCAAAAATATTCATCCGTTTTTTATAAATGTAATGCTATTTATTTTCTTCTTTATTGGATAAAATTATGCATTTCATTAAATTAGACTTTTAATGATATTGTGAAAGGCAGTCAATTTTTTATTGGATTCCTTCCTAGTTTTTAGGCCAGGTTAGATATGTGATCGCATTTTAGTGTAAACATGCAGAGCCTAGCCTAAGCGCTGGTCAGTAAATAAGTTTGGAAAGCGGAAATGAACTAAGACGAATTCATGAGTCAAAATACATTAATTCTTCAGTATAATCTCCCTTAAGTTTAATACATTTTTTCAGCGATATTTCAATCTATTTCCCACATTTGACCTTCAAAATACCCATCTACGGATGCTATCATCTCATCATTTGTTGAAAAACGCTTCCCACGTAGAAATCTTTTGAAGTTCGGAACATATGAACGTCAGACGGAGCCAGATCTGGCAAATAGAGTGGATGTTCCAACAATTCGTATTTGCCGGTGCACTGTCATAATGAAAGATGATTTTTTCTTCTGCAAACCGGGCCTTTTCTCACGAATTTTCTCATCCAGTTGGTTCAAAAAGATGTAATAATACTCTCCTGTGATTGAAGGTAATTAATTAACGAAATTTCTTTTGTACCTTCAAAAACGACTTTGATCACTTTGGCTGCTTTGGAGCTGAACAACTGGGCTCAGTTCACTGTGCGGTTTGTTGTCGCAGTTCAGGATCATACTGGTAAACCCAAGCCTTATCCATGTTGTTTAGAAAGTTTCACTCGAGTGCGTTTTTGTTTCGATGTTAGCAAATGCGGCTGCCATCTTGTGAATAGCCTTCTCATTTCTCAGTTAAATCATCCACGAGTAATCGACGGTCTTCCATTACCATATCTTGTACTTGCACAACAGGTTCTTCAGCTGTTGCAGTTCTTGGACGTCTTAAACGTGATACACCATTGACGCTTGTACGACCACGTTTAAACTCTAGAGTTCGTCTAGGAACAGTTGGAAATGAAGGAGCAGACTCCTTTAAAACTTTCACTAACTTTGCATGGATTTCAGTTGCCGATAAACCTTTCCAAACAACGAATTTTATCACTGCACGATATTCGGCTTTTTCCATTTTTAAAAAATACTCAAACACGTATACTTTAACCAGCTCATAGATAAAGCATTCTTTAGCAATTTAGCAATTACTACTCAATATATATCACCACTACACCAAACACTTTATTTTTGCACTCGACGCGCGTTTCGCTAACCATGTTAGCTTCATTAGGAGCGATGATTAACTAAAGCTAAACTACAAATCTACCCTATTTATACTTAGCCTAATTCTTGAATTACTCAGGCGGAACTAATGGCATAGGTAAGGCCATCAGTTCCGGTCAAGTAACTAGTAGAGGGGACTATAAGGAATAGGCCCTCGTGTCTTTATTTAAACTACTTTTACATTTTATAATTTCCATACTTTCGTATGCGTTCAACAATCTCCTATCAGATACATTTTTTATTAATCTTAAATTATCTAATGTTATCATATTAGCTTCAAGGGCATGTTCGGCAATGCTAGAATTTTCTGTTCTACTGTATTTTAAGTGTGCTAAATGTTCTTTAAATCGTGTTTTAATTAACCTTTTTGTTTGCCCAACATACTTTTTGTCACAATCATTAAAACTAATTTCATAAATTCCACTTTTCTCACAATTAGGAATCTTATCTTTGGGATTTCCTAAGATATTCCTCAAATTGTCTGATGACTTATAGACTAAGGTGAGGCCTACCTTATTAAATACCTTATTGAGTCCCTTGCTATATTTCGGACTATATGGAATGAAGACATACTTGATGTTATTTTCTTCGCTTGTAAAAAAGGTGGAATTCTGAATATTAAACCTAAACTTTTGTCTATTTATTAGCTTATTTACTAAGTCATCGTCATAACCATTAACTCTAGTTATATTTCCAACACGATTCCTGTCTTTATTAAAGTTTACTCTATTCAGAGGGAAAGTGACCAAACGATGAACTAAAAAATGTAATGAGGCTAATTTGTGTTGTTTGCAATAAAATGAATCATTAGAAATATATCTATCTGTTACTGTGTCCTTCCTATAGATATCAATTTCTAATCTATTATTATTTTTAATAATTAAAATATCTAGAAAAGGCAATTGTCCTTTGTTCTCAACTTCGTAAGTGAATTTAATTGAATCATACCGGCTATTTTAATTTAGAAACAAAATCATCAATATTTGCTTTCCTTGTATCAAAAATTGCGAAAATATCATCCACATACCTATACCATACCCTTGGAAAATATTCGAGTTCTTGACTGGCTTCGGTTTCAAACTTACTCATGAATAAATTGGCTATGAAAGGAGATAAGCAGTTACCCATAGCTGTTCCTTGTTTCTGAATATAAAATTGACTGTTATATTGGAAATAATTTTTTTCCATACAAAGTTTAGATAATGTTAAGTATTCACGAATAATTTCGTCCTCAAAGTCATTTATTCTAAGTAATTCTTCGAGATATTGTAAAGTTTGTGGTACTGGCACACTTGGGAACAAAGAACTGACATCAAAAGAAATTAAGATGTCATCTTCATTAAAAACTAGATTTTTTGTTTTATTAATGAATTCTAACGAATTCTTCACTGCGAAAGTATTTAATGGTAAATTCTCAAGTTCTTTTGATAACCATTTGGATATTAAATATGTTGGTGATCCGACCGATGAAACAATGGGTCGCATTGCTTTTCCAGGTTTGTGAATTTTGGGTAAGCAATACAACTTTGGTATGGTTGGATTGCTCACATTTAATTTAAATTTTAGCGAATCGGAGACAAGGTTCTTACATTTCTTTAAAGAATTTTTAACCTTCTTATTACCTTTTCATAAGGGCCAAATTCGATAAGATTATCTACGCGTTCAAAGTAATCTTATCCAATATAACAACCTTATTTCCTTTATCCGGTTTTAAGTAGAAGACATCTTTCTTTTTCAATCCTTTAACTACTTTTATGTTTTTTTGTGAATAAGAATTTGTGTTTTTAACCATTAGATATATGATTGCGACATGCTTCCCTAGCATAAATAGGGTAGATTTGTAGTTTAGCTTTAGTCAATCATCGCTCCTGTTGAAGCTAATATGGTTAGCGAAACGCGCGTCGAGTGCAAAATAAAGTGTTTGGTGTAGTGGTGATATATACTGAGGAGTATCACTGTGCCAAATATTCCACATTCCCAACTTAATGAACGAATTGACAGATTGACATGAAATTTAGGGTGTGTTCAGATGATGGTTCAAAGTTCAAACATATTAATATTTGATTCAAGTGATTTTCCAGAGGAGTCGCTTTCAAAACTCATTGACTGACATGATATATTGCGGTACGTTATTTATCCACTTCAGTATCTGTTTTAGAGCGACAAACACTTAAGTTAAAAAAATTGAAAGACTTTCACATAAGTCATGATTCTTTTTTAGTAGTGATGGCAAAAATACTTTCATTTTCGAATAATCGCATTGAAATAAAAAAAATTATGGAAAATTGAAATTGGAACTCGAATAGTAAATAACACAAAAAAAGCTAACAGAAAACACAAAACTGAAGTAGATGTGAAACAAAATAAATGAAAAATAATCTTAAAATAAAGTCCTCTTTTGTCTCAAATAAATTCGTTGAAATATTTCAGAAGTAAAACTTTCGAAAAAAATACCTACACCAAATTTACTCTATATAATTCGAAGCTCTTGTGATATAACCTAGGTTTAAAGGGATTGGAATTGTAATTTACATGGGGTAGTCAAATTTAGGAGTGCTTCATCAAATCGGCCCTCGAAACTTCCATTTTAAGTTTAATTTAATTACCTTTATTGTCTAAAGTTAGAGAATGTTGGAAGTAATTATACTCGGAAATTTTGTTGGTTTTATTTGATAACTAATTTACAGCAAGGCTTAAATATTGTTTAAAATTCTGTGGTAGCAACAAAATTTGAAATGTTCCTTAAAAAATATATTGTGATGATGATGAAAGGAAAAAATGGAAAAATTAACCTTGTTTATTGAGCTATCAGTATCTTCGAAAATATCTAGAAGAATTCAATATTATTAGCGAGCATCAATGTGGCTTTCGGAAGCAAGGATCAACAAGGGATCTAACTGATGTCACACATATTCGGAACAATGCGATTGAACATTTTGGAGAATCTTGAGCACTTGGTACACCCAAGGCATACGACCGTCTTTGGCATGACGCATTGTTGGCTAAGCTACGATTTTATGGTATGACTGGAAGGCCTTGTTTATGGCTTTCGTGTTTCCTTAGGCAGTGTTTGGTACCCATGTGTCAACCAAAATGAGTTTCTTTATTCAAATGACTTTGAAAAAGCCTTTGACAAGTTACGCCACGGAAAACTTCTAGAGATTTTTAAAACGATCGGTATAGATGACAAAGACATTCGTATCATCGTCAATTTGTACTGGCAGCAGACAGCTGAATTAAGGTTGGAGCGTCAACTATAGGACGAAATTAAAATTAAGCGGAGAGAGCGTCAGGGTTGTATTCTATCGCCTTTGTCGTTCAACTTCTATTCGGAGATAATACTCAATGAAGCACTCAGTGGTACCACTGAGGGAATCAACGGCGGTAACATAAAAAACAATAGATATGTCGATGATAGATTAATTATCACTAATAACGGAAAAGATCTACAACAACTTATGGATAAAATGACCAACACTTGTGCACATTTTGGTTTAAGATTCAGTGCAAACAAAACAAAATATATGATTATATAGCTTAAACCAAATGTGTACAAGTGTTGGTCATTTTATCCATAAGTTATAGATAATTAATCTATCATCGACATATCTAATGTTTTTTATGTTAACGCTGTTGAGTATCATCTCCGAATAGAAGTTGAACAACAAAGGCGATAGAATACAACTCTGACGCACTTTTCGCTTGATTTTAATTTCATCCTATAGTTGATGCTCCAACCTTACCAAAGAATTTAATGCTGAAGGTGGTGGTATTACAGTCAGTGGCACAAAGATAGAGAGAGCTGATAAATTGATGTATCTCGGTAGTAATATCAACGACCACTGGGACCCGATTGTGGAAGTCAAAATTCGAATGGAGAAGGCCTGAGCCGCATTTATCATGAACAAAAAAATCTTAAATAGTCACGACCTATCATTGAAACTACGAGTGAAAATGGTAGACTGCTATGTCTTTCCGGTTCTCTTGTACGGTATGGACGCATGAACGCTAACTGAAGCAATGCTTCAACGTTTGGAGGCATGCGAGATGAGGGTGTATCGACGACTGCTGAAAATCAGTTGGATGTACAGAATTAATAACTCGCATGAACAACGACTTGGAGGTGGTCACAACCCGCAAGCGACGCAAATTAAAATATTTTGGCCACATTATGAGATATACAGAAAAATACGAAATCTTTCATCTGATTACAGAGGGAAAAATTCCAGGCAGACGTGGTTCAGGGAGAAGGAGAACATCGTGGTTGAAAAATTTAAGGCAGTAGTACGGAAAGTCTACGGTTCAGTTGTTGGCTAACCTACGTTTTTATGTTATGCCTGAATGGTTTTATTTATGTCTCTCGTGTTTCCTTCTTTACGAATGATAGTCGATGAATTTCTTTCTAATACCACTATTCACTATTAACGCCGGTGCACCCCAAGGCTCCATCCTGTCTCCTATGGTCTTTCTCATTTAAAATAACGATCTGCTAGAAATGACGAGGCATCCAATCTACAACTTTACAGATGACAGTACGTTTATTTCTTCATTTACTTTGAACGCTCGAACATCGGCTACTCATGCAAATATCCGCAGGCAGCAAGGAGTCATTCAACTAAACAAAGATTTTCTTGAGACTATCTTGATGTAACAATAACTAAGCAGCTACAAAAATTCAGGTGGCAGTAACGTTGCGGAACCCGACAGAGTTATGTCGTGACTGAATTTGTTGGGCGTTAACTTGGGAGCAAATATAAATCTTGGCATGAACTTGTTGCATGCATAAAAAAGAGAGCTTCGCAAACCCTGGGAATTTTATTTCAAACTAGAAAGCTTTACCCTCCACAACTGTTAATTTTGTACCAAGCATATATTCGATCAACGATGGACTGCTGCTCCCATAGTTGGGGCTCTGCTTAGAAACACCGTATTTATTGGATTCTCTTCAAAAGAGACCTATTCGCCTGATTGAAAACCTACGACTCACTAGCAACCTTGATTCCTTGGAACATCGAATAACGGCGCCTTGAGCCTATTCTACAAGTACTTTCATGGAGAGTGTTCGACTGATGCAGTCCACTTAATTTCTCCTAGAGCGGTGCATGCTAGGAATACACGTCGCGAGAATACATCATACCTGTATGAAGATTCCCTCGTCCTTCCTCGTACAACCTTCGTTCAACAGTTTTTTATATAGAGAACCTCATCCCTTTGTAATGATTTGCTCAGAATTCTGTTATCCACTGAGTACAATTTACAACAAGTCAAAACTAACGTGAATCGCTTCTTGCGAAAATGTGTTGCTCCTGTAGCGCTTTAGAGATTTTTTCCTACATCAAGTTTGGTATTCCCATTAAAAAAAGTAAAAAACTAACATTTATATGTTTCGGTCCTTTAAAATCATTATCAGGGTCTACTGTATGTAAATAAAAAGTAGTATATGTTATACGATTTGTAATAGAAATTAAAATTGTGGAAAATTTTATCTTCTCAGTTTAAAATCTTGAAATTTGGCAGAAAAACATTACTTACATTAAAATAGTTATGAAAAATTATTTTAAAAAATAATAAAATGTATGAAAATGCTACCAAAGAAAACGTTCAAATAACATAAAATAATACAATTTGGTGATATTAGGTATTAATAAATTAAGGGTAGGCTAAAGATCCATTTCAAAAGTATGCTGATTTGCTTTAAAAAAAGTATTTTAAAAGATACCTATTATCATATTCAATCCTGCTAGATCCTATAGGTTTTTTGATTCTTATTCGAAACAACCTGTCCATTTGTCCTACATATTTTACAGAAAATGAATCATATTATTACCAATAAAACTCTCTTTTATCTAAATTTTTCTATATGTCCTTCAGATCAGAAGTGGTATTGTGTTTACTGACAGTGACACAAATTTTAATATGGTTATTTAATTTCTCAAAGATAAAGTAATGCAGTATTTGGAAGGCAATTTTTTTCCGATGAACGACTTTAATTTGACAGTTTTGACCCCACTTTCCCCAAATTACTTTATTCAGTTAAATTGCTGTGAATAATATTGAAAGTGAAATTTTATGGGACATAGGATTAGAATTACTATTTTTGTAAATCTTTGCATGTAAAGGCGGTTCTTTACTCTGGGTTCAATTTCTATTTGGAGGCGATACTCCACGAAGCACTCACTGGTACCACTGAATAAATCAACGGCGTTAACAAAAAACATCAGATATGTCGATGATACATTAATTATCACTAATAACGGAAAAGATCTACAACAACTTATGGATAAAATGACCGATACTTGTACACATTCAGTGCAAATAAAACCAAATACATGATTATAAACGAAGAATCTAAGGTTGACGATAGTGGTATTGAAAGTGAAATTTTATGGGACATAGGATTAGAATTACTATTTTTGTAAATCTTTGCACGTAAAGGCGGTTCTCTACTCCGGGTAAGTGCAACCTAATTTTCGTGAAGCGGTGTTACGTTAAGTATCTTGTTCCGACCACCTCATGGGTTCGCGTAATAAGCCAAACAACACCTTTTATTATTTTCTTCGTTTAGAAGAGATTTCGATCTGCCAAGAAACAGCTCTGGTTGCTCTGTAGGTACGAGATCAAACTAAGGTATTTGGGAAAGAAAAGTATATGAATAAGATAAATTTTCATGAAGAATAACAGAGGAAAGGAACATGTACGCTCTAAGAACACAAGCTGGTAATAAATAATGGAACAGTAATACTAAATAGCCCAGTGCCCAGGGGTTTTGAGCTCTCATTAAATGTTAACAGGCTGCATTTTGGCACACAGATAGCTTTTTGGACGTAAAATACGATAAAAAAAATTTGCTAAAGTATGATGTACACTAAGCCTACGAAATCCAAAATAAAATAAAAAATTCGGTTTATCGGTAATATCTTGAAGAATAAAAAAGGTATCGAAAAAATAATAGCACCATGTGAAAGAGCGAGAAATTTTACAAAAAAATGGTATAGATGGTTTTGTTTTTCTGGATTTTTTTTTTATTAGCGTGAGAATTTATTAAAAATTCGGATAGGTGATTCAAAAAGTGTAGCGCGCCAAACAAGTTAATTTGAAAGTCTCCGCGCGCCCGCTCGAAGGATAATCGATATTACCTGTTTTCAGAGTGTAAAAGAAAAATTAAAAGATGAATAGGAGACTTTCAGCTGTCCGATGATACTAATAGTTCTTATTTTTGTTGCTTTAGAATTTGTAGAACTTAAAACAACATTTTTGTTTGCATGATTTTAACGGGCATACAGTAAATTACAATTATTTAAAAAAAATATAGTACTGAAAAAAAAAACTCCTTGTGCATATATCATTGATATACCTTAAGTTTCAATATAAGGTTATTAAAAATACCCACAGTGTCTCTGTTATTTAAAAATTGAGTTTCAAAATATGAAAATTTGCCTGTTGTAGTGCACCGCTGGCAATTTTACGTTCAAAGCAGTATGAAATTGACAAAAAAGTCGGATTTTTTGAGTTACAGTTAAAAGTATACTTGATATTAGAAAATCATTAGAAACTTGAAAAAACCTTTTTTTGTAATTTTGCTTTTAAAAATGTGTTAATGTTAAATGTATTTTTTGCTTATCATGCAACTAAACTTAAAATAAAAAAAATATTTAAAGGTGGGAAATGAGAGATAAAAGTCTAAGCTTTAAATATAAAGTATTTATATTTCATATCATCCAGGTACAAAGAAAATTCTAAATTACTTGAAGGAATGTTGTTAATGGCGATCGGAGAAGAAATGTGCGCGCAGCACCAACAGCTTGATCTGTTTTCTGTCTTGTTAAATAAACTTTTAAATGAAAAATAATTAACTTTAAGTGTAAACAAGTGTTGCTTGCTGTTTCGTATTTATACAATTATTATTAAATATATTCATTTTTTTATATAAATAAATGTATATACACTGACTGCCATCTTGGATCACCCATTTCGAATTTTTTAAATCTGCCCTCAGATTCTTGATCCGCACCCCAAAAAAAAGAAAATTGGAAATTTAAATCAATTACGTACTTTCTGGTTGCAATATTCAATCAGCTATTTTGAATTTTTAAAATCTGTCATAGGATTATTAATCAGCATCCCGAGAAATCCCTTAATAGCCAATTTCAAAATATATAGCAGTATACAGAAACGTTAATTTAACCATAAATGAGGTTGGAAGCATGATTCCCACTACAACTGAAGGGCCAGCCATTTTATTTTCAATATTTTTTTTTAAATTACGGTAAAACTAAAAAAAATAATCTGTATACTATTTTTTGTAAAATTTCCCTTTCTTTCACGTGGTGTAATTAATTTCTCGATACCATTTTATTTTTCGAGATATTTGCGTGAAACCGAATTTTTCATTTTATTTTCGAACTTGTAGGCTTAAGTGGTTACACCACATTGAGATTTATGTTTTTTTGGCTAGATAAATTGTTTATACTTTTAATAATATTTTAAATGTGTAGCCATTACAAAATTCAAATTATTTAGTTATAGCAATTAGAAGTGAGCGCGGCAGAGAGTTGGCCCGAAACTCAGGTAGCGATCGGTACGGTACGAGTGGTCAAAGCCTTGACAAAGAGTATTGTTCTTTTAGTCAGTGCTTTATAACAATACTTCTGATAGATTAACTGTTTCCTATTTGTTAGAAAGCTGTTTAGAAGGATACACTCAGAATAATAACGAAAGTCTAAACGCTGTCATTTGGTCTATGGCTCCAAAAGTGCATTAGAAAGGCACAAAAATCGTTGAGATTGCATCTTATATTGTAGCTAGTATATTTAATGATGGAATTACTAGTGTAGTACAAACGATGCAATTATTAAACCTTGTAACTGGCCCAAGTGCGATGCGATTTACCGGGAACTTGTATTCTCAACGAATATCTATAGCCAACATGAGAGCCCAACAGGAGACTAAAGAGGCCAGGAAACTGAAAAGAGCTGCTCAAAAGGAGTCGGAAGACATCGCAGTAACAATAGAAGACCTCATGTATGGTCCAGGAATAGCAGATTGAAGGTAATTTAAAAAAAATATTTGGTTTTAAGACGGTGACGTCGTACTGTTTTTTTATTTTGCGTTTTTTTTCGAAACTGATGTACGAGATATCTTAAGATCTACTTAACCGATTTTGTTAAAATTTACAACACATATTCTTTATAATATTATCTAAGATGTAGCATAGGATTTTTTTTTTGATTGGGTGTCACGTTCATCAGTTATAAATTTTTTAAGTTCAAAATTTCCATAAAAATGAGATTTTTTTTTCAAACAGATGTAATTTTTACAAAATTTTCTAAATTTCTAAATAAGAAAAAAAAATATTTTTTGTTTTTCAGACGATGCCTGACAGAGAAAGTAAGTACACCATCAACAAGGATTTTAGAAAGGGGGTCCTACTTGATGGCTTATATCTCCGTCATTTTTTTTTTTTTTTATTCGCTATTATTTCAAATTATTCATAAAACTACTGTGTATATGAGTAAAAGAAAAATTATTTTAGATATTTAGTAGCTGCGTCAAAATTTTTTTTTATATTTATACCTATTTTTCCGAGTGCCAAGGTGACGTAACCCCTTTACGTAGACTTTAGAGCAGCAAACATTTTTTTTTATCGTATTCTACGTCCAAAAAACTATCTTTATACCAAAATGTAGCCTGTTAACAATTAATGAGAGCTTATCGTCAAAATTTGCGTATGACGACTGGACTAAAAGTAATTTTCAAGGTTAAACTTCTAAAGGGATTACAGTTTTATTTTCCATAGAATAAGAAGCTTTAAGATTGTTCCACAGAACCAACTTTCGTAATTTCCATTTTCGGTTTAATTAGTGAAATCCTCTTGCAAATTTATTTTACTTTCACCGTTTAAAGTTAGGAGAGCCTTCGGGTAATAACACTTCCGAGTTTTATAGGGTTTTGTATTAAATTTGTAACAATAAATTTATTTTAATGTTGTAATCAAAGTTTATAGTCGTTTTTAAATGTTTAGTTACTTTGTATTAAATTGTAATATGTGATAATAATGAGCGGCTGTGGAGATTTTTTAAGTTTAATTTTTTTGACTCTTGATAGCTAAATTACACAGGCGAACATTTTTCAAACCCTGAGAAGAGACTATACTTTTTCGAAGGTTTTTGGTGCACTGAATCCAAATCCGACCAATTGCTTGAGTTAAATCTTACCTTCTTTTAAAGAATGTAATAGACTAAATTTCAGACCGATCGGTTAAATGGTTTCTAAGTTATCGTGCATCGTTTCGACAAATGAATTTTCACATAAAAAATCTGCTTCCGTTCAATCAGCTATGCCTGCTGCATACAAAATTCCTTCCGACTCCTCATACGCCTCGTTCTCAAGTGCTCTTTCGTCTCTTTTGTTGTAAAATTGTAAAAACTAAAAATATACTGTACAGTAACTAAAAGTCGGATCAGAGCTTGAACTCAAATCAGAAGTTTTTACAATTTTTTCTGTAGATGTACTGGCAAAATTAGAATTACTTTCATCTGAAAATCGATTAACATAAAACTGTAGTTTACGTGGTTTACACACTCGCTTCGGACTAAATTTCCCGTATTTTGCACGATATTAGGCGAGACGTTTACTGAGTGATGTTAGCCCTGCGAGCGATATTTTCGGACTGAGAAAGCCAGCGTACCGTTTGCTTTGGAGCTACACTTTTGCCTCAAACTGAAAAGATATTATAACCATTATCGTAAGCTCTTTTTTTACCTGCGTCTATCTTTCTTAAAATCATAAAAGTAGCAGTAGATGTTTGACGCAAGTAGAGCAAAACCATTGTAAACGGCCGAAAGGTAAGTTGGCAAGCAGCGTGGTCGATTTGGTCTACCTTACACTGGCCGCTATAATCGCCTATAACTTCGAAAGTATTTGAAATTTTCCTCTGAAATTTATAGAGAATATTATTGAGATATAATACTTTCCAATAGGATACTTTCTAAAAAGTCGATTTTTCCGACTCGAGAAAGTGTAATGTTCCCTTAAACCATCATGGTGTTTTAAGATGTATCCAACCTGGAGCCCTCGACGAACCTTTTCTTATAATGTAAACATTACTATCCTAACTTTCGAATTTCTACATAAAATTATTTCGATGAAAAATATTATTGCATTTTTCTTTGTTGATTGAATCACCTATTTTTATTTACTTATTAATCGCACTTTGCTAGAATTTTTCATATAAATAGTGCGAAATTTTTTGTTTATATTTTAGAATATATATTACCATCCTTAAGAAATACTCGGTCACCGCAATTTAAACTTCACGCGTGAAACGTACAGGCGTATTCTTTTTTTTCCATAAGTTGTAGACATGTTATTAACATTCACTGCAAATACCATACCATATACCTTCAAAACAGTGCTTTGTTAACATCAACTTTTTGCTATTCTTCGATTTTTAATATAGAAGGAATTATTAAAAAACAAATTTGTGTTAAATTCTGTTCCAAAGTGAAATTAATCGTTCTGATATACCGAGCATGTTACAAAAGTGTTATGGTGACCTTGCCTAATCGAAAACAACAACAAATGAGTGATATTCACGCTTTCGAATTGTTTGTGAATAAATAAAAGATGATCCAAGACCTTAAAGACCATCAACAGTGAAAACAGATGAAAACATCAAGAGAATTGCTCCATTATATCAGGCTTTCCAGATATGTTATCTAAAAATATAAAAAATACGGTTTTTCGCTATATTCGGGATTATATTACACCGGGAATTAATTTTTCTCCACAAAACTCGTTGCGGCATCTAAAAGTAATATTCTACTCCTTCAAAATGCACTTTGGATTTTTCAGATAGTTTATTTCTTCTCGGAGAAATCGTCCGTTGAAATTAATTAGTTTGGCGTTTTCGTTACAACCATACCAAAAAAAGTTGATCCGGCAGGCTAGAGTAGTGTAATTATATGATTTTTGGGACGCTGAATCCGAATTCGTTGTTGGTTTAACCTCAACGAGTCACGGTTTGGCCCTAATCTTAAGAAATTCTAAATAACTGATCCGATATGACTGGTCGGAATTCTGAAGACTCTAAATTACTATAAAACTTACGTTTGCCTTTCTGTTGGGTTAAATTTTGATTCTTTTAGGATCTGAGAATGTAATATCTTTTATCAATTTTCATTCGACGCCTGAGGTTATGTTAGGTTATTTTGTTTTTATGCTTGTTTAGGGATTAAGATTGTAATGTCTTTTATCAATGAAGTACTGAAGAAAGGAGTATTATCGGGAGAAATTTGTAGAACAAAAGTTGTGTATTTTTGCTAGAGAAACCATGATGCTGTCATAAAAAATATGGGTTACCGTCTAAAAAGTTGACCTTGAAATAACCTTCACAATGATCTTCCAAGGTCTCTACAATTATATCATTTTATTGCCCCTTCAAAATCCTTCAACTTTTGTCTGAAACTTTTTTTACTAAAAGTTGATATAAAAAATTAAAAAACCTAGTACATTAGAATGGGACACCATGTACGATAACAAATAAATCATGTAGCTACTATAGGGTGTTTTTTATAGAGGTACAGAACTTTGAAATGGAATAAAACAAAGATGAATTTTTTAAATTGACATGAAATTTATTTTATTCGAAAGATAATCTTCTGG
Organism: Pachyrhynchus sulphureomaculatus; assembly: GCA_019049505.1. Lineage (NCBI taxonomy): Eukaryota > Metazoa > Arthropoda > Insecta > Coleoptera > Curculionidae > Pachyrhynchus > Pachyrhynchus sulphureomaculatus. Next base: position 133,237,562 of record CM032454.1, on the reverse strand, counting down.
CATTATAATTTAAATATGACTTCTGGCATATGACCGCCACGGCTGGCTCGGACGTAGTCTAATCTGGAGGTTCAATTTTCGATGACTTTTTCCAACATTTGTGGCCGTATATCGGCAATAACGCGGCGAATGTTGTCCTCCAAGGGGTCAATCGTTTCGGGCTTATCGGCGTAGACTAGCGACTTCACATATCCCCACGTGAAACGTGAAACTATGCGGTTACCAAACGTTTCCTTCAATAAATCAATTGTGGCACGCGATGTGTGACATGTTGCGCCGTCTTGTTGAAACCACAGCTCCTGCACATCATGGCTGTTCAATTGATGAACGAAAAAGTCAGTAATCATGGCTCTATAGCGATCACCATTGACTGTAACGTTCTGACCAGCATCGTTTTTAAAGAAGTACGGACCAATGATTCCACCAGCCCATAAAGCACACCAAACAGTCAGTTTTTCTGGGTGTAACGGTGTGTCTCAACTTGAGGATTATCATCACTCCAAATACGGCAGTTTTGTTTATTGACGTATCCATTCAAACAAAAGTGAGCTTCATCGCTAAACGAAATTCGCTTATGAAAATCGGGATCGACGGCAATCTTGTTTTGGGCCCATTCCCCGAATCTACGCCTTGCTAGGTGATCGTGTGGCTTCAATTGTTGCACGAGTTGGATTTTGTAGGCACGCAAACCAAGATCTTTCCGCAAAATCTTCCATAAAGTGGATGGACACATATCCAATTCCTGTGCACGATGGCGGATAGACTGATTCGGGTCTTCCTCTACGCTACACTCTACAGCAGCAATGACTTCTTCTGTACGCACTGTACGACGTCTCTGTGGATGCGTATTATCATCTAGAGTAAACGTGGTGCGAAAACGTTCCATAGTTAATCGAATTAATTGCTCTGATGGACGATTATGTTGACCGTAAAATGGACGTAGTGCGCGATACGTATTTCGAACAGAACCATGATTTTCAAAATAAATTTGCACAATTTGGAAGCATTGTTCAGGCGTCAGTCTATTCATGTTGAAATGCCAAACCAAACTAAACATAAATCACTAGACAGCTGACAAAATGGCCGCCAGTTAAAAAAGTGTTGCCAACTTAAAGTTTTATACCTCTATAAAAAACACCCTTTAGAAAGATGATTTCTCCGAAAAATAAGATATCTGAAAAATTCAAAATGCATTTTGATGGGAAAAAGTAGTACTTTCATATGCCGCAACGAGTTTTTTGAAGAAAAATTTATTCGCGCGGTAATATAATCTAGAATACAGCCAAAAAATGTGTTCTTCACATTTTTAGGTTAGGATGTCTCGGAAACCTGATGTGATGGAGCAATTTTGAGGTCGAATTCGGTTTGAACGCACCAAAAATCTTGGGAAAGTATACTCTGGACTCAGGGTCTGGAGTTTCGTCCAATTTTGTCGGCCTGTGTTATTTTTTTAATTTAGGTTACAATTAAACAAAAAAAGTATATTCTTAAAAGAATCATTGATAGGTAATTATTGTTTGTAATGACAGAAAAAAAAACCTAGCGCAAGACAGATGTCAGATTGATTGTTCGCCATATCAACAAACTTTTGAACAAAAAGAAAGATAAATATATATTGTTGACTGAGTATTTGTGTTATAAAACTACCATACGTATGGTGGGAGGAAGGGTAGAATTTACAAAATGAGAAAAAAAATCATTGCCATACCATCATTAATGTAGTATCAATTTTTTACTTTATCAAAGAGTCCAAGTCAGATAGTATTTCGGCATGAGCAAATATGACATTTGTAAAACTCAAGTTAAAAATCATGCCCAACAAAGTCGCCATTTCTTGTACCATGTGTAGAATGAGTTGAAGTATTTTAAGAGATGAGAACTAATATGAAAATCAGGAAAATATCCAAATAATATATTTTTTTCAATTTAATAATTGAATTGAATACCTTTAAAAAAACATTCCTAATTTTAAATAAAAAAGATGCATAGCATTTCTGATTTTTATTTAAAATTTCGTGAACAGGAAAATATATAAACCACAATTAAAAAAAATGTTCCTCGGTGCCGGTAAGGATCGACCCACGACGTCAGAGTATATGCATCTGTGCTTTAACCAAATAAGTCACAACACTGTTTTAATGTCATCTGCTGGTCGAAGATTTATTTCGTCGCCTTCCCCCCACATTCGAGAACCAATCGTTAATACCGATACGTGTATTGGCATTGTCAATAACCAGATCTAACTTCAGAGATATCATTTTACTGTTTTACTCATTCGTGAGTCCACAATATACGTTAAAGATTACGTCGACCATAATTTGAGGGAAGTGAAAAATTGAAGGATGATAAGATCCGTATTTAGTCATTTTTTCCTCGACCCCTCTTCAAGTTTTATTTCATACTAAATTCTATCATTTTCTTTAAGGCAGAAATTGTTAAATAATTGGAATGAACGTTAATATTACATTTTTTATTGTCATCTAAAATGTAAATTCTCTTACTTCATCTTATATTTTACGGACATTTTAAGAATTTGTTGCTTAACTTCATAATTTGTCCAGAAAGTGAAAAATTATATCCACTAATATATTTTCATAGTTCAATTTTTTACGTTTTCTTATTATTAGCTTAACTTTTATCTAATGAGTTTCTGTAGGTTTTTCTATAGAAGGTTGTCCATTGAAAGTTATTTTCTGGATTATACGTTTATCTTAACATTTCTATTTCAAACTGACTGCTTCAAAATCTTCTCCAACTTCTAAAAGCTCTATGTAAGATTAAATTTATATTATGACCCTAGTAGGAGAAACATAGAAAATGATAATGATGTTAAATATAGTGTTTCTAAAAATGTAACTGAATTTTTGTCAAATAACTGACAAACTTATTTTGAAATGCAGCATTTTTTGAAAAAGTTTATTTCCTATAACAACGCACCATTTTGTTTATAAAACTGTATGACTAACTTTTCAAAAATATTAAAAAAAAACATGATATATTTTATCGTAAATTGCTTATTATTCAATATTTGTTTACAGTCAATACAGAAGAAAAAAATATGAAAAATAAGTTTTCTGCAGTCGAAACAATACTCGTAATTTTACCAGGAATTAGATGACTTCACGAAAATTAAAAACATAATCTAGAAATATCGCTTAGGAGTTCTCAGTCACACAAAAACCATCACTGAAGTTAAATTGAAAGTCTACAAGCTCTTCAAGAAATATTTATGAATATGGGCCTAAAAGTACCACAGTTTACGGAAATAAAATTAATTTAGATTAGTTTCCGTCATATACAAGTGTAAAAAGCATTACCCGTCGATACGATACCCAGTGGTCTCGTGGTACTTTTTCATTCTTTATTTTACTTTTTGTGTAAACGAAATATTGTTAGTATTTAAAACATTTTACGTTATAGCATGTCTATTTACAAAGGTTTTGTTTTGGGAGCAATCTGATAAAACAAGTGTACGCAACAGAAATTGCAAAATTAAAATGACTTTAGGGCATTTTTAATTTTTACTGTAATTAGAATGTAGCAATGTACTTAGCTCGATAATAGGCAAAGGAATGATTATTTTGATGAGTAAAATCAAAGTATTTATTTCTGCAATTATGCTCATCCACTAATTACATAAATTTGACCTTAAATTTAACTGAATTTAATTATAATTATCAACCTGGCGAAAATAACATTGTACTATTACTATTCTCCTGAAGTTGATTATTTAATAACAAAATATCCCTGTTTACCTGGTCAGAAACCGGGTATGAAACAGTGAGCAGGTAGGTTATTCTTGTTAAAGTTATATATCTCTGTTATTACTGGGGAATAACAAAAAGTTCATAAATTGCATTGAGACCATAACCAGTTAAATTAGTTATACTGAAGCTGTGTACGTCCGTTGTGTTGGAGTGGATGAGAAGGCTGAAACTATTTATGCATTTAGAAAGTTGTTTTATTTAATGTTTAGAAGTTATTCTTTACATTCCATGAAATTAGTTGCATATATTCACCTTTGGCTTTGGATTTTTTTATTCTTAATCTTATCTTATTCAGTTAGTACAGTGTTTAAAATATAAGCAAATTACTTTTTAGAACTTATGTATGACGTAAATTGTGCGTAAGAAGATCTGTTTATTAGAGATTTACCTAACTGTTTCTATACAATTTAAAGCTTGTTAAAAATTATAAAGCATTTGCTTCTTTGCTAATGGCGAATCGGTATTATAAAACATTTATTTTGGTTCCAAATAACATATAAAATACCTCTATAGTCATAAAAAACCGGTCAAGTTGGGCTTGTGCCATTAGTAAACCGTACGTTTATTGCTTTTAAAATAAAAATTTTCTTTACGGATGTATAAAATGATGAGTGACTTCACAAAACATATCCCAAATGAGTTTTCAACAAAGCTTCTTCCGGTCTTTACTGAAAACTGATGACCTTGAAATTTTTGTTTTTTTTTATATATCAAATAAATTATTCACTCGTGATAATTTTCGTTCAACTACACCCTGTGGAGAATATTCCAGAATTTTTTCGAAATTTTTTGATCAGTACTTTTCGAGATAACTAACCCCTTAAGTCAAAATTTAACTTTTAAAACTAAACGCAAATTTCAACTTTCTAGATTCCGAGAAAATCGGGTGTGGCAGCCAGGCGGACAGATCTACAGACAGACGGACCCCAAAGTGGTTTTATAAATGTTTCGTACGGAACACTAAAAACAAGCATATTTTAATTCAACCTCAACAATATCAACACTTTAAAATTTAAAATATTTTTACATACTTTGATTTCAAAAGCCATTTAACAAATTATCAAGTGATTGTGCTCCAAAAAAATAATCATTTTGACATTATTTTGTGAAGAAGTGACAGATTTTGTGTGTCCTTTTTCTTTTTATAGAACTAAAGAGATAGTAAAACGATGCGCAAACTTGTGTCTATGACTGAAATATCAGTCCGTGTCAATAAGCTCTCTCCTTTAATTCTCTTTGTGTCTGCCATGTAGGTGTATGTATTAAAAATTTTGCACTGACTATTTAATAATAATTAGAAAAGAGATTAGATTTAAGAACCAAAAATACTACCTTAATGAGGAAGTGGGTAGAAGTTATTTTACAGGAAAAAGTTATAACAAGTATGTTTACAAAGTTATACACCAACTGTTATTGTTATTGTTTACACGGTTTTATTGGCTCTTACTTTTTTACAAGGAATTTTTTTTTTAGATAAAAATTTCTCGCTCATTTATAGCAAGCTTATCTTTTAAATGATATTTAAAAGAGCTAAGTATCGAGTTTTATTTTTTCTTTTAATTTGAGTTTAAAAAATACAGTCTCAACGGACAAATTTTCCTCGGCTTTCAATGGTCTCAAAATTTATTCCATTAACAACAGAAGAGTATCGTTACATCACTTACAAACTTACCTCAGCTGGAGGATCAGCATGGATAACACAATCTAAGTTGGCTTCTAATCCTTCGCCTGAATTAACCCAAGATCTCAAAACACTTACTTCTGGTGGATCTAAAATACAGATAAAATTAGATAACTTGCCAGACAAAAGAACTATAATGTTAATATATAATGTACTTTTTCCAATCGAATCCGAAATACCATTTCATTTATCTTAAAAACGACAATAAATATAGGATTATGGTTCAGTATAAAATCTTGCCTCTAACTTGATAGAACAGATATATGTGAAAACGACAACTGCAAAATGAGTACAACCGCTAGTGTGGCGAAGAAATTTCTATCTTAATGTATACTAAAAGGAATTTAATACCTATACCTATACCTGATACAAAGAAAGCAAATATTGATGATTTTGTTTCTAAATTAAATAGCCGGTATGATTCCATTAAATTCACTTACGAAGTTGAGAACAAAGGATAATTTTCTTTTCTAGATATTTTAATTATTAAAAATAATAATAGATTAGAATTTGATATCTATAGGAAGGACACAGTAACAGATAGATATATTCCTAATGATTCATTTCATTGCAAACACAAATTAGCCTCATTACATTTTTTAGTTCATCGTTTGGTCACTTTCCCTCTGAATAGAGTAAACTTTAATGAAGAAAGGAATCGTATTAGAAATATAACTAGAGTTAATGGTTATGACGATGACTTAGTAAATAAGCTAATAAATAGACATAAGTTTAGGTTTAATATTCAGAATTCCACCTTTTTTACACGTGAAGAAAATAACACCAAGTATGCCTCCATACCATATAATCCGAAATATAGCAAGGGACTTAATAAGGTATTTAATAAGGTGGGCCTCACCTTAGTCTATAAGTCATCAGACAATCTGAGGAATATCTTAGGAAATCCCAAAGATAAGATTCCTAATTGTGAGAAAAGTGGAATTTATGAAATTAGTTGTAATGATTGTGACAAAAAGTATGTTGGGCAAACTAAAAGGTCAGTTAAAACACGATTTAAAGAACATTTAGCAAAATACAAGTATCTGATAGGAGATTGTTGAACGCATACGAAAGTATGGAAATTATAAAATGTAAAAGTAGCTTAAATAAAGACAGAGGGCCTATTCCTTATAGTCCCCTCTACTGGTTACTTGACCAAAACTGATGGCCTTGCCTATGCCATTAGTTCCGCCTGAGTAATTCAAGGGTTAGGCTAAGTATAAATAGGGTAGATTTGTAGTTTAGCTTTAGTCAATTATCGCTCCTGATGAAGCTAACATGGTTAGCGAAACGCGCGTCGAGTGCAAAAATAAAGTATTTGGTGTAGTGGTGATATATACTGAGTAGTATCATTGTGCCAAAGATTCCACATTCCCAGCTTAGTGAAAATCTGTAAATGTAGCGAATTTTCGTTGATTTTCCGTATGTAAATAGACTCTGAATGAGTACGTCCCGAGAAGCTGAAGGCACCTCGGACAATAAATCGCCCAGACCAGCACAAACTGGTCTGGGTTTCAAATATACCAATATCCTTGAAAAGACCTTTTTAAAAGACAATAAAATTGGAGTGATCAACACACTAAAAAACACTGACAAGAAGTGCGCAGAGTGCAATTTATACTATGAAAAATACTTGGTAAAGAGTAACAGGAACAAAATAAGTAGTTATGTGAAAGGTCACTTACAAAACAGACATACCATAATAAAAATACCAGAAACTTCACCACCTAAGAAGCCCATAAAATTAACACTAAAAAGAAACGTGACAAATGATCAAACCATTGATGTAGACATGGACATCGATATTAATAACACAGGCCAACAAAGTTTGGCCAGACCTTTTACCCAGAAACCAGAATATACTTTTCCGGAGGTTTTTGACGCGCTAAATTCAAATCCGAAGTCAGAATTTCTCTCATAGCTCCGGTTTTCGAGATATTCTAACCTAAAAGTGTGAAAATCACGGTTTTTCGACATATTTGAGGTAATTTTTTTTTATCAAACCATTAATGGGGTCCGAAAGACCTAATCTTCCTCTTCAAAACAAATTTAGATTTGTCCGGATATCTTTTTTTATCTTTGAGAAATCGTATGTTCAAATTCAGAATTTCGACTTATTTCGCGATTTTTGGAAAATGAAAGGCATCGAATAAATATAATTCTTTGACGCATTAAGTTTCTAGAAACAAGTCTAACTACTTAAACACGATTTCGCAAAGATAAAAAAGATATCTAGACAAATCCAAATGCGTTTTGAAGAGGAAGAGTAGTTCTTTCGGACTTAATGGTTTCATAAAAAAAATGACCATTCGATGTAACATAACCTCAAATATCTCGAAAAACCGTGATTTTCGAACATTTAGGTTAGAATATCTCGAAAACCGGAGCCATCAGAGAAATTCTGACCTCAGATTCGAATTTAGCGCTTCAAAAATCTTCGGTAAAGTATATTCTGGTTTCTGAGTAAAAAATTTGTCGGCCTGTGTAATATGGGATCAGCAGCTCCTCTAGCAAGTAGAGAAAATTCAAATCTCTCAAACGCTAATTTAGAAAATACCAAAAAAAGGGAGGTAGGAGAAGAACAAAATCCCTCTAGTAACCAACTTGAGATATTGCTACTATTTTGTCCAAAGAAAGCATCCGATCATAACAAAATCCCAAGTGCCCATCAGTAATGCCTTTGACCCTCTCTTAAGGGATTGCGAATCGGACATTGAAGTTGATGACGTAGGAAATACAATGGAAGACACAAACAAGAAATGACAACACACAGAAGAAAATAAACAACGAGAACCTGATAGATGCAGCGTTAAAAAGCAGGCAGCAAAAGCCTCCACCTATAATAATCTCCGGCACAATCAAAAATAACGCAGACTACAATAACTAACTACGCAATTAAACAAACTCATTGCCAAAGGGTATGTAATAAAATTCACTAAAAATAATACTATCATAAACATAAATGACACTAAATACTGTGACAGATACAAGACAACTTTATTAAGTGAAAATATTGAGTGGCATACTTAAGCATTAACTGTCCCATAGAGCGAATTATAAGGCTTGCGCTGTATATTTATACCGAGAGTCAAATAAAAATAAGAGAATCGGAACCTACAACATAATCTAAAAAGTATACAGCAGCTCCTCCTCCACAGAGCAACGTTTGGGAGAGAAGAAAAACAATTGGCCGAACAAAGACAAACAGAAATAAATGACAGCGAAGGAGAAGCACCAACCAGATCAGAGCCAAGACCAGAAAGAAGACCCCCAGAACAGAGACAGACGGGAAACATAAACGACCTAACTAGTGCCATGAAAAGCTTAAACCAGGCCATAAACCTTAAAATTTAGAAAGACTAATAAATAATCTCGCTAGAGTAACAGAAAACTGTAAATCGAAACAGGAAATGTTGGGAGCCGTGATGAGCTTCTATATGAACATTGAAGATTACAATACATAAATCAAATTCAGCATAAAAATACCTCGATGGCATGCCAATGGCGCGAAAAATAAAATAGGTGAACTTGTATATCTTCTCTGTTCACAGGGAATTGACATCTTGGTTTCATCAGGAACCAAACTAAATCAAAATAAAAATTTAATTTCAGAAAACTTCGTTACTATGGACAGATACAAACTGGACTAATTTTTCTACCCAATAACAGTAAAAAAAATAAAGCACAGAAATTCCATACCTCGCTGGACGCGTGTCTAAAGCTATCTGAAGTCGAAAGCACACTACAGGACTTCGGTCTATAGCGGTGAGTTGTTGTGCTTCTGTGCACATATAAAGGTAAACAATCAAAACTTAGATCATGGGACACAAGGAGAAATAGTATAATTAAAACAAATATTTAGTCATAATTACTATTAGGTAATAATAATATATTGTCAAATGTAAAAAGTGATAAAAATATAGTGCAGTGAGGTGCAATGTATAAAAATTTCTAAAACACATACATGTAACATAATTGTAAAAATAGTATTGGATATCTATAAATATATATACCCCATACATGATAAAACTGTAAATAAAAAAACAATGTAAACAGAGAGAGAATGAGGTTATATGTATATAGACGCGAGAGAGAAGTATGAGGGAGAGAGAGAGAGAGAGAAGTATGAGGGAGAGAGAGAGAGAGAGAGAGAAAAGAGAGAGTGAGTGAGTGTGTGAATGCAACAACAATTATAATTAAGATAAACTATTAAGAATAATATTAATATATATATATATATATATATATATATATATATATATATATATATATATATATATATATATATATATATATATATATATATATATATATATATATATATATATATATATATATATATATATATATATATATATATATATATATATATATATATATATATATATATATATACATACCTTGTTTAAGCTGACAAGATCAAGTTGGGTTTTTTTGAATAATTTTTCACAACGAAATTATACGCAAAAATCCTATCTAAAATAAATGAACACTTTTAAACACCTACATAAAAAGAAATTTACCAAAGTCATGTAAGACTTTGTCCGATATGATTGGACGACATATAATATACACAAAGTTTACTACCAAGGCAGATCACCAGCCAACCCTAGGGCTCAATGATAAATGAATATATTGTTTAGAGTATACTTTATTTGTAATAACTAGAAAAGTAAGACAACCTTTTAAAAAATATTTGTACAATAAAGAGATGTTGAATCTGAATCCGTATACTAAAGGTAGATAAAGTCAGTCTGTCAAGTAAGAACGTGTCCGCGATAATTCATTTTTGGTAAATGGGATTTTAGCGATTCAACAAAAAGTTGGTAGAGAGAACCTTGGTCTACGACGCGTTTTAGAAAAAGTAGCAGTCGATTTCGAACTTTCGTCGAAATCATGTAAAATCCAAAATGAGTCACTTTTTTGTGCGTCGGTTCGAGTCAGTCCTTCTTTGTTCCCATCCAAAGGGACCTAAAATGACACATTCCGCAGCAGCAGAATATATTAAAAAGTCGGTGTCGTTTGCCAAGAAGTGGTAAATCATTTTAACAAGACAAAAAATATGGACGACTTGCCAAAACGTGGCTCGGTAGGCAAAATCACTCCGAAAGTCGTTTTTGTTTTCACTGGACCCGAAATTGACGCTGCATCAAGGAGCGGCAAAATTAAGAAAATCGAATTTGAACATGTCCCATGAGACCATTTAACAACATGCTCATGATGTCAAATTCCCAAGCACGTTAAGGAAACTTTTGCTGGGTGAAGCTGCTCGCATGAATATTAAAGTGGCCATCACAATCGCCGGACGCCAACCCTATTGAAAACGTTTGGTCCCTTGTAAAAAGAAAGCTCAGAGGAAACACTCTGAACACTTTGACTTAGTTGTCTCGCGAGATTCGAAAAATTTGCAGAGTATGCAGAAAATCTCGTCGACAGCATGCCTCGAATACGTTAGACGATTATTAATGCAGGAGGCGAATGGGCAACTTATTAAGGTAATTACACCGTAGTTAGCACATCAAAGAATACATTGATGGCAAAAATGTTCTCGAAACACATTTTTCAAGAATACGAGCGGTCACGTTCTTACTTGACAGACTGTATATTTAAAACTTTTAATCTTACCCTTAATATATCTCTAACAAGTCTAGTTAAGCTTAAAAGTAATAGATTTATAAAGCTCGAACAAAGCTATCAGAAGCCGTGAAAATCTTAATAGGAACATTATTTTTCTAAAGAGTAGCGTAAGGAGACCCATAATTTAAAGATGGGGTATAAACTACTAATATTGGCCTCTATACTGCGGTCAGAAGTGTTCCCGTTTAAATTGCTTTTTATTTTTATAGTTAGCCGTAAACATCCTTGGTATTAGCACTATACTTTTAAAGTTACTGCTAAACATTTAATAATGGTATTAGCATTCTATTGGCTTTTCACGACGGAGGTACAAAATCTCATTTTTCTCTACCATGCTTTGTTCAGTTCACACCGCTGGCTATTTTTAGATGTATGATATTTAAGTCTCACCTGCTTTTACGGTTGTGTTACGATTGACTTTTCATTGCTGATGAGCTCTGATATGGAGTAAAACATCGTATTTCTTAGTTTGGTATTTCATAGATGGCACGTTAAAACTTACTTGACAGTCTTCTCCTGATAAATCATTATATACTTATTTTTTACTTAATTTTAACAGTAGCAGAAAATTTTATGTTTTTATATTTTATAAATTAGGTTAATCAATCATCATCATCACTAATCTCCAATGAACTCTGTTGTTTGCTTCTTACATCCATCGTGTCCCGCTAATCTTTTATGTCTTCGGTCCATCCTGTCTGTGGTCTACCTCTGCATCTTTTATGTTCTCTAGGCCTCCATTCAACCATACGGCGTGTCCATCTGTTATCGATCATTCTTGCGATATGCCACATCCAATTTCACCTTAATATACATATTCGTTGTATTACATCTGTCATTTTTTATCTTCTTCGTATCTCGATGTTAGGAATACGATCTTGGAGTGCATTCTCCTCTCCATTGCTCTTTGGGTTACCTGGAGTTTATTTATTATACTTTTATTCTAAGCCTACGTTTCAGTGCTATATGTTAATACTGGAAGTACATATTGATTGAACACTCTGGCTTTTATTGTATTTGAGATATCCATTTTAAATGTAGATTGTACCTTTCCGAACGCAAACCAAGCCAACGAGACTCTTCTATCCAAGTCTTTAAATTATTTTTTGATATTTCGATTTCTTGTCCTAAATTTATGAATGTTTGTACCTCTACTATGCTTTTACCTTCTATGAACAGTTCCTGGCTATTATCTTCATTTTCGTTGTTCAAATATTCGGTTTTGGTGAAGTTTATTTTTATATATATATATCTCTCAAGACTTGTGTGAGTGACATCATCTGCGAACCTTAAGTGATTTAATCGTTTACCGTCCATTAGTATTTCTTTGTTTTCTCACTTTAGAGATTTAAACATGTCTTCTAGAGTCAACGTGAACAGCTTTGGGGATATTGCTTTGTCTAATTCCTCTTTTAATTTTGATTTTATTTGTTTAATCAATACTACCTGCCTAATCGAAAAAGCAGTCGAGAAAAAAAATGTTGAGTATTTTTTTAAAATAATCTCCTTTATCCTCTTCCTAGTCTATTTTAGGCGTGCATGCTGCCATCCTTCCCTCATCCATTCTACTGACCTGTTTGTTCCACTCTGTTTTTGCTGTTTTATACCAAGTTATTTATGCTCTGTACCTGGCGTGTTCTTCTAATATCTTGGCTTCTTTTTCTGTCCAATAATGTTTTCCCGGTCGTTCTTCGGCCTACCTTCATTTTGTTTATCTCTGCGGTGTACGTCATTATAAGTCTTACGACCGTTTTATACATCCTTGATTTGGTTTCGATCCTCATGTGCTTATTTATCTATATGGTATCATTCAATTATGCCGCAATTTTTGTTGCTTTTGTTGGTTGGTGCTTCATCTCTGTTTATACGTCACCATATCCGGAGATTTCTATTCCTTGGTATTTAAATTTCATCTCTTGTACCATTTGCTCATCAACGACTAGTTTATATCTTATAGATATTTTAGACGTTATCAACCATTTAATTTTTGAGGCAGGCATGACCACGTTATATTGTTTAGATGTACAGTAGAAATGGTCTAGGAGTCTCTGAAGATTATTTTTGTTTTCTGCTATCAACACAGCGTCATCAGCATAGCACAAGATTTCGTATCCTTTCAGGAGACGCATACTATTTATTATATTTATTATTATATAAATTAAGGATAAACCTAAGGAAAGTACTAAATGTCAAAATTCAGTTGTAATAAAGTTATTTATATTTTTACTGACACATTTTGAGTAATGATAACTAAACGACCTAAGTTAAGGATTACTCCATCGCAAATTCTAATATAATAATAGATAAAATACCACAGGTTATGGACGTGACAATTTTGGGTTTGTTTAAGTTTTATTATTGCTGCTATTAACAAAAATAATTAAAATTACCCAATACTTGAGAAGTAAATCTATTTCAATAGAGAAAATTGAAACATTCGAAAAGTTAGTAATTATATTTTCAAAAATTTTGGAAACCTAAGACCAATAAATTCAAGCGATTCAAGAACAACGTGAATCGCTTTTTCCGCACACGTGTCTTTAGGGATTTCCCTGCAGCACGTGTGCTAGACCTACAAAAAAAAATTAAAAAAAAAAAATTAATATCTTACCAGTGAACAAAATTGTGTATGTAAAATCTTCAACATCATTACGACGTAAGCTGCACATTATTCTCGTGCTCAGTAAAATTTATTTAAAATTATGAAATCGTGGATTTAAAACTTAAAATTTTTAATTTACATTAGTATTAGTTTTATTTAGTGGGAAATGCAATGTTTCATCCAGTAAAGCTATACAATAATGCATCAAGATCAATTGCGTAAAAGTGCAGATGAACTCATTCCATGCTGTTTAAAGAGGATTAAAGAGTTAGTGAGGGGATAAATTAAATAATTTATATATATGTATATATATGTATATATATATATATATATATATATATATATATATATATATATATATATATATATATATATACCAGGTGTACAAGTATGAAATGCGGGTTTTTTTTCTAAAAAAACATGTTAAATTCGGAAGAATGATAAAAAGTGTTTTATTAAAAGTATGCTTCATCGCTTGTTATACATTTTTCAAGTGGTAATCGGAACGAGCCAAGTCTGGTGAGTAAGCCCGTGGGGTAGAACTTCCCAGCTGAGTACTTCCATCGTGTAGCGAACTGGTTTTGCCGTATGTGATGGAGCATTGTCTTGAAGAAAAATGACTTTGTGTTGCCTCTTTTGGTATTCTGGCCTTTTTTCAAGCAGTGAACGGTTCAAATAGGTCAATTGTTGTTGGTAACGTTTAGTACAAACCGTTTCCCCAGGTTTTAAACAGCTCATAATAGACCACGCCCCTCTGGTCCCACCAAACACAGAGCATCGTCTTTCTGCCAAAGCGATTCGGTCTTGCGGTCGATATGGATGGTGCGCTTGGGTCTACCCACGATTTTTTGCGCTTGGGATTTCAAAATAAATCCAGTTTTGATCCCCTCTAACTATACGATGCAAAAAACGACTTCCTTTTGTACCGAGCGAGCAAAATGTCATACGTGTTTTTGCGCTTTTCCATTTGCCTATCGTTCAACTCATGTGGTACCCATCTACCGGTTTTCTGAATCTTTCTCATCTCTCGTAGCCGATTGGAAACAGCTTGTTGACTAACGCCCAATTGCTCGACGAATTGTTTTAGTGTTTGCGAATCATCCTCGTCCAACAATGCTTGCAATTCCACATCTTTGTATTTTTTTTGCGGTTTTTTCCACGTTCCTTGTCTGCAACATCGAAGTCACCACTTTTTTAAACGCCGAAACCATCGTTCACACGTATCTTGCGATGGAGCATGTTCACCATAAGCTTCTCGAACTAATCGGTGTGGTTCAACAGCAGTTTTTTCTTCAAATGAAAACAAAAAATTAATGCTGTCCGCAAATGCTCTTTGTTCGGTATAAATTTCGACACATTGAACAAAACAACATAACACTATGCACACACTTTTCGAATTTATCACTCGTGCGCATCTGACACTTGTTGATGACATAACAAAATGGCGCAGTGTCAAATCTTTATAGCACCATCTGTTGTCTGAAACCCTCATTTCATACTTGTACACCTGGTATAGTGTCAGTTAACAAAGTAATTAAGTAATTTAGTATATGTTAAAAACAGCCATTGACATTGTTTTGAAGAATTCTGAAATCAGTTGAAAGATGATATTTTTATAGAGTTTTAGAACACTATATTGATATTAACTCAGACGAAATAGGCATTTTTGATCTTCTTCTTCTTCTTTTATTAGGCGTTAGCCTGTTTTTCATCCACGGTTTATGGTGTGTCCTCAGACGTTGTTGCCCAACTTTCAATTCACCGTTTTGCTGGTCATCCTGGTGGTCTGGTCGTTGTGCATATTTTAATTAGCCGTTCTCCACTCGCTCTACTTACGTGGTCGTTCCATTCCTTTCTTCTAGTTTTGGCAAATTTCGCTATATCTGTTATGTTACATTGTTGCTTCACTTCTTTGTTTGGTATTCTATCCATTCTTGTTTTTTTCCATAATGAAACGTAAGATAATCATTTCGGCTGTTCGCATTATTTGTTTAGTTTTGGCGGTCTCGGCTCAAGATTCTGCTCCATATGTCATAATGGGCCGCACCATTATTTTATAGATTCTTATTTTGGAGTTAACTGTTAAATATTTATTTTTTCCAAGTTATATCTATCAGATAACCTGATATTCTTGTCCCCTTTGTGATTTGTTCTTTTACTTCGGCGTTAAGATTTCTGGCACTTGTAATGTTAACTCCCAGGTATTTAAATGTCATCACTTGTTCGATTATTTTTCCCTTCTATCTCTAATTTGCATCGCAGTGGCTCTCTTGAAATTACAATGCTTTTTGTTTTTTTTCGGTGGCTATCGTCATGTTGTATTTCTTTGTCTGTCTTATGTTCTAGATGAAAAATATAATATTATTATTTTGATGCAGTTATAGAATATTCTATGTGAAAATAAGTCGAAATATAATATTTTTTTAGGCTTTTTTGTTTCCGCTTAAGAATATATAAGAATTGTGCGAAGCTTAAAAATATTTATTTTATTACCAAATTACACGAAATTAACACATATTCCCTAGGTCCTGCAACATTCTAATGATAAGTTCGATAAAGGACATTTTTACAAATTTTCAGAAGGTACTATGGAAAATTAGCCACAGTACAATATGTTCAGAAAATTCTTTTGTCATTCAGACGACATTTATAGAAAAAAACTCTGGCCAAAATGGAAACTATTTTTATAAAATTTTTAAAACGTTGAATGTCAAAGTTATATTTGGGCAACGTTGACGGATATTATAACATCCCCGTCATATAGTAAGAAAATTGGGTAAAAATCCCTGTAGTGGAGGGGAGGTAGACTATAAAAAAATATTTATTATGTGAAGAAATTACAATGTAGTAAACAAGTCGTGAAATTTTAATTAAATTCAGTGGAAGTTTCGAGTTAATTTTTTTTCTTTTTCGGCCGACTTCCTCAGGGCTTGTTCCGAAAACTGACTTTTTTTGAAATCTAGCAAGAAACTGGAGTCCTAGGGTGTAATGCTTTTTTTAATGGCTTTGATTAAACGTCCCATTGAAGGTATTGAATATTTCTTTAGTGTTCAGTATGAGCTGTGAACTAGAATTTTCTGCCTTTTGCTGTGATATTCTGCTGAATCCATGACAACTGTAGCCTTTATCTGCTTTCAAATTGATTAAATTCTGGTCCGACTTGAAAGCTTTTTATGCCAGGAATTCTGATTTAGAAATGTTTGATGCGGGTGGCTTAGCCTTCTTGAGAATTTAGGCTTTTTCGAAACGAACTTAATTTGCAGCTTGTGAACAAACCTTGTTGAGAATACTTTCTGCATGAGAAATTATTTCTTCTGTTGGACTTTTGCGTAGAGCCGTGGCTATGACTGCGAATTGGGGGTTTGAGACGACATTAGATTCTGATACTTCTGAATATGTCTTTGAGTGAAAGTACTATGTAAATGGTGAGCTTTGTTTTGTGTAATATTATCGAGAGTGTACTAGTCGAAGGAAGATAAAGTTTACGATATTTCTAGATGAAAAGAATAAAGTTATATTTATTTAGGCGGTCGATATCTTTGCAGGTATTATGTATTCTTTCGCGGAGAAGAGTGAAGCTTATGAACTTGGGTCTTGATGTGGTAGGAGATTTTCAGAATATTTGGAATGATATTGTTACATTTACATCGTGTGAGAAAGGTGAGTGTGCCAAGAAGTTTTACTACTTTCAAACGATGGTCTTCTAACTTTCTGCATTTTAATTTGATATCTTCTCCATAAAGGCTTATTAATTTTGATAGGAAACTTATACAGGTTACAGACCTTATAGGTATAATTTTTCTGGATTTTCCTTTGTCAATTGACTAAGTAATGCTGATGTTTTGTCAGTTATCCTTCGGCTTCTTCAGAGCTTCTTCCGAGAAATGACTTCGTCGAAATCCCAATTAGTTTCGTGCTAGATTCCGAAAAAGTCAGTTCTCGGACCAAACTCTGAAGAAGCCGGTAGGATGACGGCGAAACATCATTTTGTCAATCGGCACAGAAGAAATCTAATACCTATAAGCTCTGTAACCTGTGGAAGGTTTCTAACAAAATTTTTACAAATTTTTAAAATATTTTATGAGAAATTCAACCAAAGTAAACAATTTCAGAATATTGTCAATCGGCACAGAAGAAATCTAAAATAATTATACCTATAAGCTCTGTTACCTGTAGCAGGTCCTATCAAAATTTTTACAAATTTTTAAAATATTCTATGCGAAATTCAACCGAAGTAAACAATTTTAGAACACAGAATTAAGAATATTAAAATTAACATATGATGAAAAAACTTTTAGAACATTATATTTAACATATTATCACTTGAATTATTACTTACATAATACATGTAATTTGATTTCACCAGTAACTGGCTGACCAATACCATTAGATGCTGTACATTGGTATGTTCCACCATCTTGTCTTTGCACTTCGTTTATATTGAGCAAATAACCAGTTTCTACTTGTAATCCTGATGGTAATAATCCATTCTAAAAATAAGTTTATTAATACTTACGATATCTTCTACATCCTGGTTCAGACTTATAGTAAATAATAACTAAAAATACCAATAAAATTATTATTAATTATGGTTTAACATTTACTGCAAACTTCCACCTCCTGTCCAGTTTTACCATCTTTTTATCATATTTTACCAACTTTCCGAACTTAATGTAATAATATATATATATATATATATATATATATATATATATATATATAAATATATATATATATATATATATATATATACATATATATATATATATATATATATATATATATATATATATATATAAAGGGTGATTCATTTAGAATAATATAACACACACATATTATAAAATAAAAACAATTTTATTTTATAATCTTTATTATCATATAAAAGAACCATTCTTTACAATTATTTCTTAAAGATAATTTCTTTCAAATGTTGTCCGCGACTACGGTTAACAACGTCCATTCTGAAGTTCCAATTTTCAATGACGCGTGTGAGTATTTCGAGTGGTATTTGGCCAATAACTCGAGTAATATTGGCCTCCAATGCCTCAATTGTAGCTGGCTTATCCATGTAGACTTTGGACTTTACATAGCCCCAAAGGAAAAAGTCAAGAGGTGTGTCACATGATCTAGCCGGCCAATTCACTGGTCCAAAGCGTGAAATGATCTGTTCGCCGAATTGTTCTCGCAGTAAAGCCATGGTTTCACGGGCTGTATGGCAAGTGGCGCCATCTTGTTGGAACCAAATTTCGTCGAGACCACGGGCTTCAATTTCTGGCATCAAATAGTCTGTTATCATGGCGCGATAACGGTAACCATTCACAGTAACATTCCGGCCGGCCTCTGTTTTGAAGAAATATGGACCGATTATTCCACCGGCCCATAAACCACACCAAACAGTTGTTTTTTTTTCTGGATTTAATGGCAGCTCTTGAACCTCTTCAGGTTGTTCATCACCCCAAATACGGGCATTTTGTTTATTCACGAACCCATTAAGCCAAAAATGGGCCTCATTGGTGAACAAAATTTTTCTCGAAAACAGTGGATCTTCTGTAAGCTTGTCAAGAGCCCAACGACTAAAACGGAAACGATTCGGAAGGTCGGTCGGCTTCAGTTGTTGCACTAGTTGAATTTTGTATGCTTTTAAAGAAAGATCCTTACGTAAAATACGCCAAGTTGTTGAATATGACAGGCCAAGCTGTTGAGAACGGCGACGAATCGACACTTCACGGTCTTCGCGTACACTCTCCGCTACCGCCCCTATATTTTCTTCACTACGTGCTGGATGTGGTCTATTCGGTCGAGCATTATCCAATAATGAAAATTGGGTCTCAAACTTATTGATGGTAGAGCGAATTGTGCGTTCGGTAGGCCGATTATGTGGACCATAAGTTGCTCTAAGCGCCCGATACACATTCCTCGTAGAAACGCCCATTTTGGTAATAAAGTTGAACAAATTGTAGACGCTGTGCCGTGCTAAGTCTTTCCATTATGAATTGTCAAACACTATTGAATAGGAATGCCACTTCAGTTGACACGACGCATGTGCAATCTGCAATTAAATCCCCATCACAAAAAGTACCTCTAAATGAATCACCCTTTATATATATATATATATATATATATATATATATATATATATATATATACATATATATATATATATATATATATATATATATATATAATATATATATATACATATATATATATATATATATATATATATATATATATATATATATATATATATATATATATATATGTATATATATATATATATATATATATATATATATATATATATATATATATGTATATATATGTATATATATATATATATATATATATATATATATATATATATATATATATATATATATATATATATATATATATATATATATATATAAAATAAGAAGTGTTTGCCAACTTACTGTTTTCAACCACTAACTAACGTCTACTACAAGGTTAATCATCTGTAAGTAATAAGAAGGTAAAGTTAGTTTTTTTTATTCTTCGCCAAATCTTTCTAACATTGGTAACATCGTTCTTATATTTATATTTTTAATCCTGGCAAAATGTTTTTAAATTTAAAGGTTAACTAAACAATTGTGTTTGATAAAAAATAACAAAATAGAAAAAAAAAAAATTAAAAAGATACTAGTATACTATACTTTACTTTCGTTCTAGCTTTGAAGCATATTTTTAAAAAATTCTTAAGTCCCTACTTATAGAAAATTCCAATTAATGATAAATTTTGGTTTGGATGCCTTCTGGCTTCACAAAAAATCTATATTGTGTTTTTGTCTTAAGTTTCCAATATAACCCCCTTTTTTGCAATATCTTCCATATTTGTTTTGAATATACGCTGTTTTAATGTTACTCATAAAATCAAATTTTAATATGTAACAATATAAAATTTATAGGTAATTTAATAGATTTAACAGGCTAGGAATACGTCCTCCAAAAAATGTGACCTTGCTTTGGACTATAAAAAAAAACTTTGTTATATAATTTGTAGTATAAGGAGTAATTGAGGTTAAAACAATAGAAAACTTCACCTTAATTTAAAATCATAAGAGTACTGACAGAGAATGGAGCAGATATGAAAAGGAGCATGGACGAATATTTATCCTAAATTTGGCAGGACGTCTAGTAAAAAAAATGAGGGCGATTTTCAACCCTATCGTTGTTTTAAAACTTCAGGTGCAGATAGTCGAAAGGAATATAGATGTAGATATTGCCGATAATATTCGTCACGAGTAAGTTGTCCAATCGCCTCCTGCATCAATAATCGCCTGGTATCTTCGCGCCGTGTTGTCGACGAGTTTTTCTACATACGCTGTAAATTTTTCGGATCTCGCGAGACAACTGAGTCAAGGTCCTCTCCTCTGAGCTTTTTCTTTACAAGGGACCAAACGTTTTAAATAGGGTTTGCGTCCGGCGATTGTGAGAGCCACTTTAGTATCTTCTCGTGGGCCCAAGCGAACCGTTTCGCGACGTGATGTTCGCCCAGCAAAGGTTTTTCCAACGTGCTTCGGAATTTGATATCATGAGCAATGGACACATTTAAACTCGATTTTTTTAAGTTTGCCGTTCTTTAACGCAGCATCAATTTCGGGTCCCGTGAAAATACACGATTCGTTTTTCGATTTTCGGAGTGACTTTGTCTACCGAGCCACGTTTTGGCAAGTCGTCGACATTTTTCGTCTGGTTAAAATGATTTACTCACTTCTTGACAAGCGATACCGACTTTTTAATGTATTTAGCGGCCGCGTTAGAAAGAAAGACTTTCTCGAACCGACGTGCAAACAAGTGACTTATCTTGGATCTTACGTGATTTCGACAAAAGTTCTGAATCGACTGATACTTTGACTAAAATATACCGTACACAAAGGTTCCCTCTACCGATTTTTTGTTAAATCGCTAGAATCGCATCTACCAAAAATAAATTATCGTGGACATGTTCTTACTTGACAGACTGTAATTACCTTTCATTTTTGTCGATATGTTCTCTGGTAGTTTTATAAGTTTTTTTCTTGTTTTTCTGCGTTATAAAACTTATTGAACTTATTTTATATTATCAAAAATTAATGAAAATGTTATATTTTAAATGTACTAGCAAAAAAGTAATTCAATAAAAGATATTGTTCAGGTACAATATTTTAAAAAATGCGATACTTACCTCCAATAAAACAATTGGTTTTAAATTACTTTAAAAAATTAATTAAAAAAACTGCTCATAAAATGGTCGACTATTTTACAAATTTAGGATTACAAATTTTTTAAATCATTTTGAGATGCGTTAATTTACCAAAAATTTAAAAAAAATTAGTCAGGTTACCAGTTTGAAAACATCTAAAAGCTTTCCAAATCTAATTTAAGATTCTTGAAATTTACACTTTTCCCATGTGTCTTAAATTAGGTGACTATTATTGTACTGGTCCACTGAAAGAATTGCCAAATCAATAAAAGTTGGAGGATATTTAATGTTTATCAGTGGGGTTGCAATGATCATTCAAATTTGGAGGAGACACAGAGTGTAGAGGTTTAATCCCAATATTTTCCGAACGGGACTAAGCGTTTACTTTATTTTTAGGGTGGTTAACATTTTCCCAACAAAGCTAAAGATAATACGTAGGCTGAAGAGTTTTTGGTCTGACCAATAGATGTCGCCCTTTTAAAAAAATCCATATGACTTTTAGGAAGTACCAACCTTCAAAGCATAAGTGTCAAAATTTTATGACATTTTGACGATTTTACAGTGGTTTTAGTGACGCTACTTGATATTTTCAAAACAATGAAAACAATTTAATTTCTTATTGATTAAACACTATTTTTTGATGGGAAAAATACCATTCAAGCAAAGCAATGGCTTCATAAGTGTCACGGGGACTCTACCCCTGGAAAATCGCTCATCATTTACTGGTATGCTGAATTTAAACGCGGTAGTACAGACATAAATGATGTTGCACGCTTTGGACGCCCAAATGAGGTGGTTACTCCGGAAACATTATAAAATCCACAAAATCGTTTTGGATGACTGTAAAGTCAAATTGCGTGAGATAGCTGAAACCCTAAAGATATTAAAAGAACGTCATATTTGGCATTTGGGCATGAAAAAGCTTTGTTCGAAATGGGTACGCATTTGCCCACAGTGGACCAAAAACAACAACGTGTTGATGATTCTGAGCGTTTTTTGGACCTGTTTAAGCGCAATAAATAGGATTTTTTCATGCGATATGTGATAACGGATGAAACATGGATCCACCACTACATACCGGAATCAAATCCGCGGTCAGTTGAGTGGACAGCAGCCGGTGCGTTTGAAGGCAGAAATCGTAAAGAAACGGCCCCAAATGAACAAGAAAAAAGTGCTTTTTCATCAAGATAATGCACCGTGTCACAAGGCAATGATTACGATGGCAAAATTGCGTGAATTGAAGTTCGAATTGCTTCCTTACCCACCGTATTCTCCAGATTTGACCCCCAGCCTATTATCTATTCGCAGACCTCACGGAAAAGAGATTTAGCTTCAATGAAGAAGTTATCGCCGAAACTGAGGCCTATGTTGAAGACAAAGGTCAATTCTTCTACAAGAAAGGTATAGAAATGTTAGAAAAGCGTTAAACTGATTGTATCGCTCTTGAAGGAAACTATATTGATGAATAAAGTCGAATTTTGCAAAAAAATGTGTTTTAAGTATCTAGACCAAAAACTTTTTAGCCTACGTGTTACAAAGCGTTTAAATGACAGTTTTTCTCTATACACAACAATGAAATAGAATACAATAAAACATAGTATCTTACCATGCAGAGTATATGTAGTAAGTAATTAGCAGGTGTACGAGTATGAAATGCGGATTTCAGACAACTGGTGATGCAGTTTGTGCTATAAAGATTTGACACTGCGCCATTTTGTTGTGTCATCAACAAGTGTCAGACGCGCACGAGTGATAAATTGTAAAAGTGTGTGCGTAGTGTTGTGTTGTTGTGTTCGATATGTCGAAATTTATACCGAACAAAGAGCATTCGCGGACAGCATTAATTTTTTGTTTTCATTTGAAGAAAACTGCTGTTGAATATACCGATTACTTCGAGAAGCTTATGGTGAACATGCTCCATCGCAAGATACGTGTGAACGATGATTTCGGCGTTTCAAAAGTGGTGACTCCGATGTTGCAGACAAGGATCGTAGAAAACCGCCAAAAAAATATGAAAATGTGGAATTGCAAGCATTGTTGGACGAAGATGATTCGCACACAAAAAAAACAACTCGCCGAGCAATTGGGCGTTAGTCAACAAGCTACGAGAGATGGGAAAGACTCAGAAAACCGGTAGATGGGTACCACATGAGTTGAACGACAGGCAAATGGAAAAGCGCAAAAACACGTGTGACATTTTGCTCGCTCGGTACAAAAGAAGTCGTTTTTGCATCGTATATTTACAAGGGATGAAAAGTGGATTTATTTTGAGAATCCCAAGCGCAAAAAATCATGGGTAGACCCAGGCGCACCATCCACATCGACCGCAAGACCGAATCGCTTTGGCAGAAAGACGATGCTCTGTGTTTGGTGGGACCAGAGGGGCGTGGTCTATTATAAGCTGTTAACACCTGAGGAAACGGTGAATACTAAAAGTTACCAACAACAATTCGCTGCCTGAAAAAAGGCCAGAATACCGAAAGAGGCAACACAAAGTCATTTTTTTTCATGACAATGCTTCATCACATATGGCAAAAACCAGTTCGCGACACGTTGGAAGCACTCAGCTGGGAAGTTCTACCCCATGCGGCTTACTCACCAGACTTGGCTCCTTCCGATTACCACTTGTTTGCATCGATGGGTCACGCACTTGCTGAGCAGCGCTTTGGTTCGTACGAAGAGGTGAAAAAATGGCTCGATGAATGGTTCGCAGCAAAAGGGAAAGTTTTTTACTAGCGTGGTATTCACAAATTGCTCGAAAGATGGGAAAAATATATAACAAGCAATGGAGCATACTTTAAATAAAGCACTTTTTATCATTCTTCCGAATTTAACATGTTTTTTTTTATAAAAAAAATCCGCATTTCATACTTGTACACCTGGTATGAAAGTAAAACACGAAAAATAAAAAACAAATTTTTTCACTTAAAAATTGTTGTGTTGTTTATTCCGAAATTAGTTGACAATATCAGTGGAGAATCTGATAAAGAACGCCTTTCTTCTTGAAATTTCCTTTACTTATTAGAATTGAGAAAAGGTCCAAAAACTACTATCATCCAAGTATTACGGAGTCTGCGTCTACTTTTCCTTTCTACTGGTGTCCATTGCTTAACTTTTTTTGACAAGACTTCACTTTTCTTAGAGATACTGTTTTGCCATACAATTGAGTTAAGCATTCCGATTATCTATTTTGCACTAGTTACTCTGCTTTAGATTGTTTTATTATACCTATCGTCCTGTGCTACGTTAATGCCACGGTATATATACTCATCGCACGATTTTATCACGCTGCCTGCCTCTATATCCAATTCTCAAGTTTCTCCAGTTATACATTTATGATTAATGTGGTCAATAAATGCCAAAGGATCATGTCCTTGTATTATGTAGGCTTCCTTTAATAATATCTGCTCTTTTCAGGGTAAGATTCAGAAAATTTATTTTATTTCACTTTCAATTTCCAGTCAGTTATATGTTTGGGTACTATTGAAAACCTGATAAAATGAATGGAATTTATTGAAAGTGTAACTGTATGCGAAACATGTGTCATCCACATGCTATCTCTGCTAAAATGCTATTTTCTTAAAAAAAAGTATACCTTCAAAATATTTCATCAAGATTGTTGCAATTTGGCAGTAATAGGGACTAGCTCAACTTTACTTATTTTATTAAGCACATTAAATATTTTTCTTCTTCTTCTTTTTCTTAATTGAGATCTACTGATCTGTTAGTTCCGATTTCGTACCAGTTCCTGTGAGGTACCCTGCCAACTGTTCTTCCATCTTTTGGTGGTCTTCTAGGTGGACGCGCGTCTGCTGGCTTCCCTTCCAATAAAATGCGGAGTAATCTGTAGTCTAGCATCCTCTCCTCATGTGATCATATCATTGTCGTCTTCTCTGTCGTCCCCATCTTACTATATCCAATATTCCACACTGTTCTCTGATGTCGGAGTTTCTTACATGATCTCTCAAGGTCTTTCCCATGATTGTTCGCAATGTTTTCATTTCAGCAGTTTGCAAAATTTGTTTAGCTCGGCTAGTGTTCTCTCTGGTTTTTATGTCGTATGTCATAACCGGTCGTATACATGCCTTATAAATTCTTAATTTGCTATCCGTTCTCATGTATTTGTTTGCCCACACAATGTCTCTTAGCAATTGCAGTTGCTTTATTAATTTGACTTTAAATGTCTCTAGTCGGATTATGACTACCTCATATTCATACCAAGGTACTTGAATTCATTTACCTGTTCTATCGATCTGCCCTCTATAACAGGTTTGCATCTTATTGGGGCTCTTGAGAAAGTCATGCATTTTGGTAGAACTGGAAGAGCTGCCTTTGAAGAGCAGCCTCTTTTTCTCCAATAATAACTGCATCGTCCGCGTAGCATATCATGCCAATCCGTTTTCTGTTCATTCTGTATCCCATATTTAATTCCATGACTTTTTTTTATTATTTCATCCAACAGATTAAACAAGAATGGACTCAAGCTATCTCCCTGTCTTATCCCCCTTCTAGACTTTATCCTTGTAGTGTTTCCGATGTTGAGATATCGTATGACCCGTATTATATCAGCTGGTGTTTTCTTTTGCCTGTGTATGTTTATGATATCTCCTAGCCTAAGTTTATCGAAGGCTTTTTTCAGGTCTATTAAGCAAACGTGCGCTGGTATCTATTGCTTTTTTCTTGATTTGCTTAATTATGAATATGGCATCTGTTGTCGATCTGCCTCTGCCCTGTTGTTTTTCTCTGCTTGTTATTTGAGATCCTAGTTCTTCCTTTAGAATGCTTGTGAATAACTTCATTGTCGTATTTAAAAGGGTTATTGCCCTGTAATTTTCTGGGTAAGACTTGTGTCCTTTTTTAAAAATAGGTATTGTCACGCTAGTGCGCCACTCATTTGGGATTTCTGATGTCTTGAGGATCTTGGTGAATTATATGGTCAATTTTCTTGCTAATCCAGAGCCGCCATATTTCAATAATTCAATAGGTTAAATATTGTGAATCTGTTTCAAATAGTTTTCAAGATATTGCTGAAGATCTGATTTTTAACTTTCTCCTTTGGAGGCGCTAGCTAATTTAAAGTATCATTTAAGCATATTAGATAAAGTTTATTTGGAATATTTGGAAGTGAGATATCAAGAAACCACCTGGAAATTCTGTTTACTAGTTTGAGACACTCCGTTTAATCTATACAACTGAAAAATTATTGTTTCTTTTTTCGGAAAAGTAGTTGGTAGGTATAACTTCATATAGTTATTTATACATATCTGTTTACAACGTTCTCCGACGTTTTCCGACTTCCAATCTCCATCTTTTTCGGTCGTTCCATAGATCTATCAGGTTTCCTTCTTCAATTCCTGTCTATTCCCTCTTTCCGACTTGTTCCCGGTCTACTTCTCTTTTTCTTGCCTTCTGGTTACCATTTTAGTATTTGTTTTGGGATTCGATATTCATCCATGCTTTAAATGTGCCCAAACCAGATAAGTTATTTGGTTAGAATGTCGTCTGTAATACTGTGTCTGATTTCCATGACTTATTTAATACGTGCGTTGGTGAGTCCTTCTGTTCTAGATATTCCTACTTCTCTTTTCCAGAAGTCCATTTTCGTTGCTCTCAGCGTGGCTAATGATCTTTCCTACAGAGGCCATACTTCACAGGTATATAATGTGATACTTTTTACTGTGTTTTCATATGTCCTCTTCTTGTTGACTTTAGTAATAGATTTATCCTACAGAATGTTGTTTAGTTGTTTAATGGCCTTTCTTTCTGCCGCATTTCTCTCTCTGATTGTCCTGTCAAGTTTTTCATACTCCGAAATTCTTATACCCAGATACTTGTAGTCGCCGAAGTGGTTCGATCGTCCAGTGTAAGATCTTTTTATTGCTCTCCAATGCATAGATATTCTGTATTCTTTATATTGACTTCTAGACTCCAATCTTTGTATTCGTCAAATAGTTTTTTCGTCATATAGTTCAGACCGTTGCAATCTTGGGCCATTACCGTCATCACTGGCGAAGCATAGCGTGTGCAACATGGTATTAATTGATGGCATCTCCATTGGTCTACATTTTTGCTTCCATCTCTTTCTAGATATATCTTAAAAAGTGTAGGTGATAAATAGGATCCTTGCTTCAGAACTTTTGACGTAATAAATCCTGGTGTTAATTGTTCTACTATTTTAATTTTTGTCAAAGGTTGTAAGTATAGTGTTTTGACAGCTTTAATTAATTCTATGTTAATATTAGTACTGTCCAATGATTGCCAGAATTTTTGCAGAGGAACGCTGTTTCGTGCCATCTTTTTTTCTAGTCATTGGGTTAAGGAGGAAATGATAAATAGGTTCTACTCATGCATGCAGTAACTGCTATTCCTCGGTAATTATCGCAATTGTTCTTCTCCCCTTTTTTATGTAAAGTGGTTAGGAATAACACTTTCCATTCCTTTAAAATTCCGTTTGTATTTATATATTTCTGGAATAAATGTCTAAGGTGTTCGTATAACTTATCTGTTCCATATTTGAACAATTCTCCCGGGATATCCCCAGGCCCAGGTGACTTGTTATTCTTTAGCGCTTTACATATGGTTTTTATTTCTTCTGCTGTTATTCTTATTGGTGAACCTATTACTGTAATCCTTTGTTCATTTAGTTCCTTGTCGCCTTGAAATTTTTCTCTGTCCTCTACCAATAGCTTTCAGAAGTATTCCTCCAAATATTGAGGTTTTATAGGTGTTATTATTTCTTTGTTTTTATCCTTTCTTAGGTTTTTTATTACTTTCCAGCTTTACCGTGTTTCTGGTTCTAAATAGGCATATATTCTTTGACAGTTTCTTTGACAAGAGTCTTTTTTTCTTAGATCTTTTTCTTCTTAACACTGCTTGCATTTCTTTATACTTTATTTTATCTTCCAATTTTTTGGTGTTTAAATATTTTTGATGCAGAATATATTTAGAAGTGAAAGCAATTGAAGATTTGTTAAATATATTTTTCCTGATCTGTTCTGGCATCTCACAAGAAAAGAGTGGACTGGTCTTAAAAGAGTTTTCATTAAATTTACAATTTATTCAGGTTACAGAGTACATTTTATCTCTAGAAGTTATATGTTTTAAATTATAAAGAAAAATAAATTAAATTATAAATTATTTTTACTGAATAAATTTAAAAAAATGCTTTAAAAATATTTTTTTCCTGTAACAATGAGATTAAATAGTGTATACTATTAACAATTTTAAAAGCCAATGTTTGCACAATGATGAGTCATGTTGTTCGTGCAAAATCACTAAATGAATTAAAAAATTACTTTTTTAGAAAGCAGTTCGCAGCTAGCGAATGGAATAATGTTGCGACTTAAAAATATATCCCGACATGTGGATTTGATATTATTTTGTACAGTACAACCAGTTGTATCTCTGGCCAACCTAACATAAAAAGAAATGGTAAAGTTATTTGCTTAGCTACCCTTGAATACACAGATTGTAAAGATAATATGTTTTTAGTGTTCCATACGGAACACTTATAAGATGACTTCGGTGTCTGTCCGTCTGTCTGTCTGTCACACCCGATTTTCTCCGAAACTATTTGTCATAGAAAGTTGAAATTTGGTAGTAATATAGGAATTGATGGCCTCATCAGAGCCATGTAGTTTTGAAAGTTAAATTTTGACTTAAGGGGTTAGTTTTATTATTTTTTACTAGGTAATCAAGTGTGGTGTCAAAAATATATATATATATATATATATATATATATATATATATATATATATATATATATATATATATATATATATATATATATATATATATATATATATATATATATATATATATATATAATATATATATATATATATTATATATATATATATATATATATATATATATATATATAATGTAATACTTGCGCGCACTTTTCTTTGTATTATTTTTAAAAAATCGCGAAAAATCGCTGTCCAGCCGCCTTATCTCGAAAAGTAGTAAAAAAAATTTAGAAAAAATTTTGGAATATTCTCCACGTGGTGTAGATTACACGAAAATTATCACGAGTGCATTACCTTTAATAATTTATCTGATAAAAAAAACAAAAATTTCAAGGTCATCAGTTTTCAGTAAACATTGGAAACAAACTTTGTTGAAAACTGGGGTGTGTTTTGTGAAGTCACTGAATATACCTCCGTAATAAATTTTTTTATTTTAAATGTACGGAACACTAATTGCGCAATTTCGACTTGCACTTGACCGGCTATTTAAACTTTCAAAACTACACAGCTTTGATTGGGCCATCAATTTCTATATTTGTGCCAAATTTCGACCTTCTTTGTCAAATAGTTTTGGAGAACATCGGGTGTGACCGACGGACACCGAAATGATCCTATAAACGTTCCGTACGGAACCAAAAATCCCTTTGACAATGAAACGTTGCAAATTTCCCCCCGAGAAAAACCGCTCTTTTCTACAACTATAGAGGGGGACATATGCACTTCTCCTTCCTCCTTGGGTACGTCACAAATATTTATTTTGCAAAACAGTTAAGCAGCAAAAACCCTCTAAAATATAATTTTTTGGCCATCGCGGTTGCCATGGATCGTATGCCACGTTCGGCGGTTTTCAAACAATTTATCTAGTAGGCGGCTGTCATAATTTAATCTGACAGCTCTTGTGTGCACACCTATTCATTTCAATAGAATTAAACTAAGTAAATAGTGTGTTAATAGCTTCTGGTTGTAGTGGTTTCCCACGATGAAAAAGTAGATATGTTTCTTATTTATGGAGAAGTAAGAAGAAATTCTCGGGAAGCCGTTAGATTGTATCGAGAACGTTACACCGATAGGCATAGCCCAGATCACACTATGTTTTGTAGATTAGATGTTTAGTATTTTCAGAAAGGTATTTCTAAACGAAACACTGTTTTAGCAGATGAAAAAGTAAACGAAATTATGCAATATTTTCAAAACCATCCATATGATTAAATCAAATAGTTAAGCAGGCAATTGAATGTATCTTATGGGGTTATTCAGAAATCTCTTAAAGCTAACAAATACCAGGACTATAAAATGTATAATCTTCAGTTATGAACACAATTTAATTTGGAACGACGACTGAGTTTTGTAGCAGAAATGATAATTAAATCTCACGAAGAACGTTATTTCCTGAAACATATATTATGGACAGATGAAAGTCATTTTATCAGCAACAGCAAACCTAATAGAAAAACTTATTATTACTGGTCTGACAAGAATCCATAAAACGTTAATCAAATTCAGAATCAAAGCCATTATGGCGTTAATGTATGGTGTGGGATAATTGAGAGATATTTGGTTGGACCATATTTTTTTGAGGGAACTGGAAATAGATACCTTAATTTTTTGATTAATAGTCTACCAGTTTTATTAGAAAATGTTTCCCTTATTTCAAGAAGGCATATGAGGTATCAATACGACGGAGCACCACCTCATACAACTGCTGTTGTTAGAGAGTATTTGAATGAAGAGTATTTGAATGAAGAGTACTTGAATAAAGAGTATTTAAATGAAGAGTATTTGAATGAACAGTTTCAATGAAGATGGATAGGTGTTCGAAGCCCAGTTATTCAATGAGCACCTAAGTCACCAGACCTCACGCCGTTAGATTTTTTCTTGTAGGAGATTCTTAAAGATATTGTATACAAAATAGCGACAAATAATATTGAGCACTTAAAAGCAAAAATACCAGATGCGGGCAATAGTATATCTGGAGAAATTATTTACAAAGTCAGTTAATGAAAAGAATGGAAAAATGTATGATAGAAGAAGGAAGACATATAGAAGATTTGATTATTTTTTAAGTTTTTTAAACATTTAATTTTATAAATATGTAATAAATTATGTAATGTTAAAAGTTATATAGTTTTTTTTTTTGTGGTTTTAATAAAAATATTGTATTCTTGTTTTTTATTGTTCGAAGATATTCTGTTAAAGGAAACACCTCAACAGCATAGTAACTAATATTATTATAATTACTATCAGATTAAACTATGATAGCTGCCTTCTAGATAAATTGTTTGAAAATCGCCAAACGTGGCGTGGCGATGACCAAAAATAATATTTTAGATGGTTTTTGCTGCATAACTTTTTTGCAAAACAAATTAGAAAAAAACAGTTTAAGGGAAAAATGTTGAAAAAAATTAGGGCTTTCTAATGATGTTTTACAAAAGGTATGTCGATGGAAAAAAAGTTGTTTGGCGTCGCGGCGCCCAGCGTCATTTTCACTACCAAAAGTCAAATACGTCAGTATACTCCTTGGCATGCACTATACCATTCTACATTAAAAAAAAAAAAATATCCAACATTTTTCCATAAATCCGAGCAGGGCACCTAAAAATGATCACCCTGTACATATACATGCAAGCGAAGCCACGAGTATAGATTAATTTGCAATAAAAACATATTTATAGTAAATCTATTGGTTAAGAAAAAAAATGAACAAACCTATCCAAAATTTTATTTGTGTGTACATTGTAATAAATTTTACATAATTTAGAATACTAACATGTTTAGTAATATGATTAAATGATAGAAAATATCTTTGGAAGCCCAATAACGGGATAAAACGGATTTATCCAAGACGTAACTCGATTGAGGAAAATCTACAAAGTCAGATAACAAATGAGCAGCCATTTGAGAAACAATGTGGAACCGATTATGTTAATACTTTTCCATCTCAGTATTCTCAGTTTGCCGAAACCCAAATTCTCAATTCAGATGGCTGCAAGATATCCTTCTTCTGGAATATAGACCCGAATGAAGGCATTTAACTTAGATAGTTCCATTCGAAATGGAAATGCGACAAGTTTAGAAAGTTAAAATGGATTTGATTGTTTTGGAAGTTTTAAAGTGTTCTAGTTTAGACAGTCGATAATTTAAATTAAGGGTGTTTGAAGTAATATTAACGAATATTTAAAAGAAAGTTTTTTAAATTACTTGGGAAATAATTAAAAAGTCGAAAATAAAATAGCATTACGTATATTCATGATAAAATCACCCTTTGAGATAATTGTATTTCTTTAGGTTTCAGGATCTCTAGATTAGAAAAACATTTTCCGTCTGTATACCGACTGTCGCATGTCAGATATACACGCCGACAGAGTTCAGTTGCCTCCGAGCCGTTTTAGCTAATGCTAGCCTAATTTTGTGTACTTTGTTTAACAAGAGCCCATACCAAATTAGTGTGGAACTGATCACCGGCCACTGTCACCTGAGAAAATGCGACATGCAGCCTGTGTGGTGAAGAGGAAGAAAACGCTATACACATCTTATATGAATGTAAGGTTTTGACATAACCTGGTCTTCGGCACGGCGATAAATTACCATATGAAGGGCTTGGAAGGAAATTTTCTTAAAGGAACGACGCTTATATAACCAAGAGAGAGGAACACAATAAGTACAAGAGGCTACAGTACACAAACAGACACAATTGTATACTTCGCCTACAATTGACCAACTATAAGGGTATATAAAAATGTCTACCTTTTTTGACCATTGGACGGTTGGACTTGGATTACCGTGGGCTTTGCACTCAAAAGACACTGGTCCGCCTTTTCTTGTAACGACTTGTCCACTAGGGGGCATTATTTGAATACTAGGTGGCACTGTAATAGAAAAAAATACATTAATTTGACTCATCAAAAAGAATGTAAAAAGTCATACTTTGTTATTTCATATCAATATTAGAAAAAATATACGAGACTACCTGCAACCAAATAGTAAAATATTGGTGAAATAGTTACTAGTATATCAGTTGTTAAAAGTTTAACTTTATCCATTGTCTACCTAATTGGTTCATATAATTTTACAAAATGGAATTGTAAGTTTGCTCTGCAATCTCACACGATATATTACTACCTTTATTTTTTTCGTAAACTGTCTTGGAATAATTCTGTAGATGACATAAATTATAAAATATCATGATCACATTTTCTAACAATAACAATATTTAAATTCTGCAAGTATTTCTAAAGTAACCTGAACTAAACTTTTGATCTGAAAGTAGAACGAAAGAACATGATTGAACATAAATGCACAAAGTTTCCAACCATGGAAATGCTCAAGAAAAATCAATCACAGATACAAACAACATTGAAAAGTAAACTCTAATCAGTAGTAGTAGTAACAATTAAGAAAATATCCTACTAAAAGCAGAAAGTAAACAAACCCTCTTCCGAAACAATTAAACTCGCAGAAGAAAGAAAATCAAAAGAAATGGAGTACACCCGAATATAACATTCAACAAAGCCATAAAGAAAGAACCACGGAAAGACATTAGAAAATACAACACAAACATAATAATTAACACCATTGAAGAAAATAAAAATATGAAAGTATTGCAATCTTAGATCACAAGATAGAACTAAAATAATGAAATTACGAGATAAAACAGGTAAAATAATAACTGATAGAAAGGAAATAACGAATGAAATAAAGGAATTCTACACAAAACTCTATTTCTCGACTATACCGAATCCAAATCAGCAGCAAAAACATATTCTTAACGTTGGCTAGGAAGAAATTTCTGAGGGAAGCCGAAGTTAATTGAAAACTGCTTTAAAACGGATAAAGAATACGAAATCTCCAGGTGAAGATAAAATAACATCTGAAATATTGAAAATGGGAAGATATGAGCTTTTTGAAGTGATGCGGATTTTACTCAACAAATGTATTGAAGAACAAAGAATACCTGTACATTGACAAAACAGTGAGGTCATACTTTTATTCAAGAAAGGCGATTACGAAAACCTTGAGAATTATCGCCTTATCAGTTTGTTATTATCGCATTTTTTTAAGCTTCTTAATAAAATCGTCACAAACCGTCTAAGAAATAAGTTCAATGACTATCAACCAGTCGAACAGGCGGGCTTTCGCAAGGAATTTGATCACATCCAGACGTTTCGCCTTTTGATAGAAAAAGCGACTCAATAGAATATTAAGCTGTACCCAGCTTTTATCGATTATAAAAAGGCTTTCAACTCCCTGGAACATTGGGCAATTATGCAGTCCTTAGCTCACGCCAGAATAGACTCAATATACACCGAACTCCTAAAATCCTAAATGAAAATGCGACATTAACCATAAAGATTAAGAAAGGTGTTAGGGTGACACAATTTCACCAAAATTGTTTACCCTGCCTTGGAAGAGGTATTTAGAAGTCAAATTAAAATCGATGGCATATATTTACATCAATTACGATTCGCAGATGATGCAGTACTGAAATCATGACAGAACAACTTAATCAAGCTTCATAGAAAGTTGGACTCGAGATGAACATCAAGATAACAGAACTTCTAAGCCCACAAAATACAAAAATTGAGATCGGCAAGGAAGGAATCGAGAGAGTGGAAGAGTATATATACTTGGGACATAAGATTCGATTGGATAAGGACAATTAAACAGTGGAAATACAAAGGCGTATTAGTCTCAGCTGGACTGCATTTCAAGAACTGGGATTCATTCTAAAAAACAGACATATCCCTATGACCTCAAAAAGAAAAGTGTACGAAAACTGCATATTTCCAGTAGTACGTATGGGCCGGAAACCATTACCCTTACAAAAAATAGACTTTGTCGTTTCCAATGTACTCAACGAGCCATGGAAAAACAGATGTTAGGTGTTAGTTTACGAGAACACAGTAAAAGCGAGGATATCAGATTCTACTGTCGATTTCCAAGGAAAAACACCACCTACTATTCCCATAGTGCAGTCAAGGATGCCCGATGTTGTCTTCAGACAGCGTATTATAAAGCGTATTCTGATGAAGCTAGACACCAAAAAGGCTTCTGGCGCTGACGGAATACCTGCCATAGTTCTTAAAATCTGTGCGAGGGAACTAACATCAGTTTTCTGTAGACTTTTCAACCTATCCTACAAAAAGGGAATATTTCCTTCCTGCTGGAAATGCGCTACAGTTCAGCCGATACCTAAAAAAGGCAAGAAGACCTTGCCAAATAACTACCGACCAATCGCACTGCTTTCAATAATATCGAAAGTCATGGAAAAGGCTATCAATCAGCATCTTCTAAAATATCTTGAAGGATTCAACATTATTAGCGATCACCAATATGGCTTTCGTAAAAATAGATCAACAGGAGATCTTCTGACTTATGTAACACATGTTTGGAACAATGCAATTGAACACTTTGGAGAATCTCGAGCGGTTGCTCTGGACATATCCAAGGCATTCGACCGTGTTTGGCACGATGGGCTGTTGGCTAAGCTACGTTCTTATGGTATGTCGGAAAAGTTCTGTTTGTGGTTGTGTTTCCTCAGGGACCGTTCTTTACAAGTGGCAGTCGACGGATTTCTTTCTAACACCTTCACTATCAACGCCGGTGGCTCTCAAGCTCCATACTGTCTCCTACTCTTTTTCTCATTTACATTAACGATCTGCTGGAAAAGACCGAGAATCCAATCTACAGCTTTGCAGATGACAGTACACTTATCTCTTCATTCACTTTGAACGCTCGGACCTCGGCTACTCAGACGAATATCCGCAGACAGCAGGAAGTCGTTCAACTTAACAAAGACCTGGAAGAAATTCTATCTTGGGGTGACAGTAACCAAGTGGAATTTAACGCTACAAAAACCCAGGCGGCAGTTTTTTCTAAAAAAGTTAACGTTGCTGAACCCGACATAGTTATGTCGGGGCACTCCATTCCTCTAACATCGTCACTCAATTTGTTGGGCGTTAATTTGGGAGCAAATATGTCCTGGCATGAACATGTTGCAGGCATAGCAAGGAGAGCTTCTCAAAAGTTGGGAATATTATTTCGAACCAGAAAGCTTTACACTCCACAACAACTGTTAATTCTTTACAAAGCTCAAATTCGACCAACTATGGAATACTGCTCCCATGTTTGGAGCTCCGCTCCTAAACATACACTGCATTTGTTGGATTCTATTCAGAGAAGAGCTGTTCATCTGATTGGAGACCCGGAACTGACCGTCGGCCTTGATTCGCTGGAACATCGAAGAACGGTTGGCGACTTGAGCCTATTCTACAAGTACTTTCATGGAAAGTGTTCGAAGGATGTGGCCCGCTTAATTCCCCCCAGAGCGGTGCATGTTAGAAGTACACGTCGCGCTAATTCTTCACATCCGTATGAGGTTCAGCTTGTTACTCCCCGTACAACACTTTTCAAGCAGTCTTTTATATGGAGAACATCATCCCTTTGGAATAATTTGCCCAGGACTGTGTTTCCCACCGAGTACAATCTACAGCGATTCAAGAACAACGTGGATCGCCTTCTCCGCACACGTGTCGCTCCTGTAGCGCTTTAGGGACTTTCCTGTAGCACGTGTGCTAGACCAATAAAAAAAAAAAAAAAAAAAAAAAAAAAGAACAACAAGATTTACAGATATTAGTGAAAGAGTGTCAGAAAAGCAGCAATGGGCGGGGCATGTGGCTAGAATGATAATGGTAGATGGACAACAAAATTACTTAAATGAAGATTAATGAAAAGATGGACTAATAATACTTGAAGAAGCCTATCTCCTGCAGTGAAGAAGAAGAAACTTTTTTGTACCTTTTATGGGTACCCTTCCTTATCCCTCTTAAATCCTTTTTATACCGTTTGTATCTTTTACCAGAAACAAGTAAAAAGTGAACATATACTATTGACCCCCTGTTAATCCTCCAACAGTTACATTCTATTTCACTTAAGATCAGAAATTACCAAAATATAACATGATGCACCTATAATTTTCCTTTTTTTATTTCACTGTAAATAATTACGACTAAAATTTGTGCAATATACCAAACACAAAAAAATATTTCCTCTTCAACCCCCTCATTTTAAGTGTACTAAATTTGAAATCGATATCGTATATTCTTCGGAAGTTATCGCATTAGACACAACAACAAAGTGACTGAAGCCGGAAACTATGTTTCTCGTAATCTTGAGACACATTGCAGGGTGAATAAATAGAAATACGGTAAAGATGTGGCGAGGAAAGTAAAAAACACATTAGTTTTAACTATGTACATCACAGTAAATTAGTTTGGTTACGACATGTTTTAAGAGAATGAATTTAAAACAAAACTCAAGTTCTAACCTAACAAGCTATTTTTTAGAATTACATAAAAAAAGTAATTTCATTTGAAAAGCCTATTTTCGTTGCTGTCTGTGGTATTAAATTAATCTCCAAAGTTTTAATTGATAAAGCCGAATGCCGTTCGTAGAGACATTTGAAATGCAATTTTTTTTTTAAATGAACTTAATAGCAGTTAGTCAAAATTACTTAATAAACTTAAATTAACTTCATAAAAGTTTGTTTACAGTTTTGCACTCCGTATACCAGCCCCAATCTGATACAAAGCTAAGTTTTGAGAGGTAATTTATTTTTGTAAAAGTTATGTCATATTTTTCTTGTTTTTAAATTGAGTTTTTAAATGGAATTTGTAACCTTAAAAATATTCATATTTTTGCTCGTGTATTTTTAGTCAAAGTTAAAAGGGCAGGAAAAGTTACATTTATTTTACTGTTTAGACTTTTTTTGGTAAAGTAATATATTCGTGAAAACAACTTCACGTTACAAGGTCCTTAAAACACGAAAACTTGTGTTTATAACTTCCGTCTATTGCTTGATCTGTTAGTCTGACATTCTGTCAGTTTGTTTGCTTCCAATATAACCAGAGAATGAAATAAAATATCGACCGAAAATTAGTTGTGTAACATTTGAAGACAGGAAGAAAGATATAGTTGTTGAGAGCAATATTGTTTTAAGAAAAGACGGTCAAAGTGGTGGAGGTCAATATACAGACTGATGAAAATTTGAAATAATATTTTTCGGGATCTAGGAATCTTCAAACGTGGCGAAGTTAAAAACGTTAAATATATATTTTTTTCCTATTTCTACACTTCTCTTACCTAGGTGAATTAGAGGTAATTAATACATTTCTTTTACATTGCTTTCCTAACACTGCAAGTCTAAAGACGCTTGCCAAGCGCCGTTCCAAATGGAGAATTCTTATTGACAGCCTATGCTCACTTTGAGGTAGCTTGGAATTTGCAGACGTCGAGCAAAGTGCTAAGTTAGTAGGTAAGTAATACGTTTTGCAAGGTTGAACCACAGTAAACATAAAACACAGTAGCGACGCTCAAGAAAATTTTTAGGTCCTGTTTTTATCACACATGCAACCAACAATATGGCCGCCAGCGTGGTCTCAGGTTGTGCTTACATTTGGATTTCAAGGAGAATTTTTTTATAACGTGCTCCGAAATTCATTATTAATAATTTTCCAATAGGTAAATGACTCGTTTGAGGTTATAATTGATAATAATTATAAAAAGATGTCAAGAGGAAGTTTTTGTTGTGCCGTTAGTGCTTATAGAAATATATGTGGTATCTCCAAAAGAATTAGTTTTTGTAGTTTTCCTAAAGATCCTAAAAGGTAATTTATTCATAATTCTCTATTTCTAATATGCAATATATTATCCTCCATATTAAAATTTTTTGCTAGAGTTAAGTTATATTATCTGCTAAAATTCGCTAACCAAACTTTCAAAACTCAATCTGAGCATGCAAAAGTAGTAATTCTCCAGCACGAATGAGTATGAATAAGTCAGTGGATGGATTTAATTTTTTTATATAAGTAGTATATAGGCAGGTCATTAGTTGTCTGAAAATTATTATATTAGATTTAACTAAAGATAAAATGAAGCAAAGCGTGTTCACATCATTTTTAAGTTAAGATGAAATGATAATTATAATTATTTTCAATCTCTCCAGATGACTGGGATTTGTTAAAATATAAGGAGCATGAATGTTGACATTATTCTCAAAATGAACATTTTTCCCCCCCGGACAATATCTGTTAGTTGAGAAATATAAATTCAACAATGAGATATTTAAATGAATAATCTGGTTTCAATATTCCTTGTATTTTTTGCCTTTTTTCCTGTTTTTTGTATATCTGTTTTAATAAGAACCTGATAAAAAATGTTTCTAAGAAAAACTTTTCTCTTTTTTCTTCTTTCTTTCAATCAGCAAAATTCATTTTCATTCTACTTGAAAGCAAGAATCTGAATATTTCAAAAACTTGCCCGCATCATACCAGCCATATGGTGACAGGCCATGTGATCATTACAAACTCGAACCCCTTGAGATCAAAGGTGCCAAGTTGGAATATTGGCACTGCGTTTTATGTTGACTGTGGTTGAACGTTCTATAAGGTCAAAATAAATAGTGTTTTTATAATTTAAAAAAAATAGTTGAGATACAGAATTTTAATTATTTTGTATTCTAAAAACCTCTAAATTGAAATAAATATAAAGAATTATAAAGTTCCAGAATATTTTTAGTCAAATAAAAGCTTTGGTTTATTTTTAACGAAAAAAAAAAATAGATACAACTGCATCATTATCAGCCAATTCTCAGCCACTGTTGGATATAGGCCTCTCCCAAGCTCCTCCATTAGTCCCTATTCTGAGCCCTCCAACATCTGTTCTGCACACGACGACGGTCTACCCATCTCGTTGGCGGTCTTCCTCGGCCTCGTATTGTATGCCTAGGCCACCAAAAGGTTATTCTTGATGTTAATTTATTACCATTGTCCCTTGCAATATGTCCTGCCCAAGTCCATTTCAATTTTGTAATTCGTTCGATAATATCTCTTGTATCTGTTGTGAGTCTTATCTCTCCCAGCCTTGTTTTCTCCATGGCTCTTTGCATTGTTCTCAACCTATTTGCACTATCCTGTATCAGGGCCATAGTTTGGAATCCGTAGGACGTAACAGGCACAAAGCAAAAATCAAATGCTTGTCTTTTTAGATTTATGGGAATTTCTTCATCCTCTAGTATATAGTTCAATCTTCCGAAGGCAGCTCAAGATAATAATAATAATCCTGAGGTAAATTTCTAGTATTTGGTTTTCTTTGTAATTGTAATATTATGTCCCAGTTATGTATATTCATTTACATTTTCTATGTTGTTACCGTCTATCTTGATATGGGGACAGCCTTTGCTCATTATCTTTGTCTTATTCAAATTCATCCTAAGACCAACCTTCCATCACAATGAAATTAGTTCTAGTAGCATCTGTTCTACTTCCTTGATGTCCGAGGAGATTAAAACAATGTCGTCAGTAAAACGCAGATGGTTCAAGTAGGTTTTATCAATATTTATGCTCTTACCTTCCCACATCTTCCCTAGTCATGATGAAGAGTTTTGGCGAGATGTGTGTGTCGCCCTATCGGATTCCTCTTTCTACCCGAATTTTATCGGTTTTTAGTTGTTCATTAATTTGTATGTGAAAAATAGCATTTTCATAGATATTTTCAATAATTTCAGTATATCTGT
This sequence comes from Pachyrhynchus sulphureomaculatus, assembly GCA_019049505.1. Lineage (NCBI taxonomy): Eukaryota > Metazoa > Arthropoda > Insecta > Coleoptera > Curculionidae > Pachyrhynchus > Pachyrhynchus sulphureomaculatus. Next base: position 133,196,352 of record CM032454.1, on the reverse strand, counting down.
AGTCTATCCTGGCAATTTGGAGTAATTTGAGTATTGCCCATATTTCGATACTGTCAAACGCCTTTTGAGAAATCAACAAATGCAAAATGGATAGGGAAGTTGTATTCATATACCTTTTCAATTATTTCTCTCACAGTATGGAGATGGTCCATGGTGCTGTATCCCTTTCGGAATCCGGCCGGGTTAGTAGAAATCGCGTTTCTTTGTTTGCTGGTTAGTTAGTATTTTTGTAAATAATTTGTAAAGATGGGATTACAAACTGATGGGTATATAGTTCTCTATATTTGACAGGTCCACTTTTTTAAATATTTGTTGCACCTCTGCATTATTCCAAGCTGTGGGTGTTTTCCCTTCTTCTAAACATCTGTTCATAAGCAGTCTTAAAGGGTCTATGATAGTGTTCCCACCTAGTTTAAGCATCTCCGTCATTATTAGATCTTCTCCAGGTCATCTTCCAATGTTCTTTTGACACGAGTACTTTTCTTGTATGCAGTTGCACGAAAAAATAAAAAATTTAATGAATTTATTCCTCGAAATAAAATAAATTTTAAAACAGCGTGGATGTGTTAAATTACTAGTGCAACTCTCCTACTCAGGCATGTCACCAAATTCGCCTGAGTCTAATCCTAATTGTGTTCATATTTTAACTATAATATTTAATTATTATATTATAATAAACAATAAAATAAATCATATAGGATACATACATGTATATATATATATATATATATATATATATATATATATATATATATATATATATATATATATATATATTTATATATATATATATATATATATATATATATATATATATATATATATATATATATATATAAAGATATATATATATATATATATATATATATATATATATATATATATATATATATATATATATATATATATACAGTAGAACTCGGATTAACCAAGTCGCGATTATCCGAGCTCCGGATTAATCGAGCCAATCTAAGAACCTGATTTTCCGAGGTACGCGCGTCTATGCATTAACCGAGCTTCTAAAATATGTATGTACATATTTCCATTTAAAATCGTCGGGGCCTTCGGGGAATCCCCCTGGCCCGTGTGAGGGTTCCCCTATTTATGTTTTTGGATTCTTTCAGCATGTACGAGTAAATTTGCGTGAATGCAGTGCGTTATAGCGTTTACTACGGAGAAGTAAGAGTATATTCACATAATTTATTTGGTTGGAGTTCTGGTAGTTAAGAGTAATTAATACGAACTGCTTTGTTTGAATTTTTGTTTGTCGTATTATAATGGAGCCACAAGAGTAAAAGAATCGTCGTTCCTATTGAAGAAAAATGAAAAGCCATCAGAAGAATTGAAGCAGGAGAGACAATTAAAGTTGTTGCAAGAGATTATAGAGTAGGTGAGGTAACAGTTGGAGATTGGAAAAGAAACCGCACAAAAATAGAAGAGTGGTGTATAAATCAAGCCTCCTCGTTCTCAGGAAGAAAATCAATGAAAACCGGCGACTATGAAAAGATTAACGAAGCTTTATTCATGTGGTTTAACCTACAGAGATCAAAAGGTGTGCCTCTGTCAGGTCCAATTTTACAACAGAAAGCAATAATGATTAGTAGGCAATTCCCAGAGATAGATCAGTTTACCGCCAGTTCTGGATGCCTTGACCCCTGGAAAAAGATGGTACGGTGTACGACAACTGACTGTATGTGGTGAAAAACTTTTTGCTGATGTGTCATCAATTGAGAAATTTAAGCAGAACTTTAAAAAGCAAATCGAAGATGGTGGATACACATGTGAATCTTTACAACTGAATTATATAAAATGCTTCCATAAAAAACATTGACATCTCGACAGGAAAAATCAGCTCCTGGGCACAAACGAAGTAAGGAAAGATTAACTATAATGGTATGTTCCAATGCATCTGGCAAGCACAAAATCCCACTGATAGTGATTGGCAAGTCTGCACGTCCAAGAGCTTTAAACGACATCTCACCCAAAGCCCTACCAGTCTATTACAAAAGTCAGAAGAGCGCATGGATGGATGCGACCTTATTTACTAACTGGTTTGAAGAAGAGTTCGTACCATCTCTGACTAAATTTTCGAACAGAAACCGTCTTCCTATTAAAGCAATTTTGTTAATAGATAATGCCCCCTTTCACCCTGGAGAAAGACTTCATGTGGGCGAAATTGTAAAATTTTTTCCTCCAAATGTAACCAGCATAATGCAACCAATGGATCAAGGCATCCTCGAAAACATTAAAAAAAATTATAGGCGTTTATATCTTGAATATCTGTTAGAATACACAGAAAAGGAGGATATTATCAATAGGATCAGAAAGATTACACTGAAAAATGTTATTTACTGGGTAAGTCAAGCTTGGGATTCTGTGCGTACTACCACTATTTAAAAATCTTGGTCAAAAGTTATTGACTATAATGACAGTGAAGATGATACTCCATTAAATGAACAAGCTTTGAAATTGAGAAACAATGAAGAAATGTCCTGTTAAAATTTTGACAGCGAGATAGAAGAAAAAGAAAAAAGTTTATTTGAATTAATGCAAAAATTAAAAGGATGTGAAAATGTGACAAGAGAAGATGTTGTTGAATGGATTACAGTAGATGATTTAGAAGAAGAAATGAGTATTGAAGAAATAACGAATGCCTTTCAGAAAACCGAAAAATCAGATGACGATGACGAAGCGGCGGTAGGATGAACAGTCTCCCACTAAGATCTCTCATTAAGAAGGTTTTGTTTCTTTGGAAAAAGCTTTGAGGTATATGGAACAACAACCAGAGTTAACCCCAGCGGATTTTTCTTCTTAATAGATGGAGAAACACTGCAGCGAGAAAAAGAAGATGCAATGTGAAACAGAAGCGCATAGATACCTATTTCACTGTTTTATAATGTAGGTAACTATTTATATGTTAAAAACGTTAATACATCGGTTTAAAAAGTATTGGTTTTTATTTTTTAATGAATAAAAAACAAATCCGGATTATCCGAGTTTTCAGTTATCCGAGGAGGGTGTCCCCCACGTTACCTCGGATAACCGGGTTTCTACTGTATATATATATATATATATATATATATATATATATATATATATATATATATATATATATATATATATATATATATATATACATATATACATATAGACCAGAATGATAGACGTAAGAGAAGAAAACAGGTAGCAGGTTTGAAATAGAGATGAGCAGGCAATGAGACAACAAGAGAAGAGATGAAATAAAAGAATATAAGAATGCAGGCCATGGTTTGGACAAAGATCTAGAGTAAGGTCCTAATATCAAGTGAGAAAGAGGAAGGTTACTTTAAGAATAATATGCCCTACGCCCTTCACGAGGTTTTGAAGCTCGAAAATTACCTTTCGTTATTTACTATATTAACAGAAATGGAATGTAAAGCTGGTTTTTAAAGAAAGCTCCGTTTTGAATTTGCCGCCGTCTGTTGTTAGGAGGGGAAATTTAGCACAATGAGTGTTTAAATAACCCATACCACCAAATGTGAGTTCTTGCAGTGATACACTTTTTGTGGGCAAAAGGCTCTAGTAACTCTGAAATTTACAGAAAATTGCTTGATGTCGAAGTCTTAACTGACAGTTAAGTACGGCAATGGTGTCGTTGATTTGATAAAGGAAGACAGAATATTTATGATAAAGACCATACCGGTCGGTCAACAGCAACTTTGGCTCGAAACTTTCGATCTCCCGCCCTATAGCCCCGATTTTCCGCCATCTGATTACAATTTTTTCATGTATTCACAAAATAATCGGCCAAGTGCAAGTCAGACATGCGCAATTCCTGTTCCGTACTTTGATTGCTTTTAAAATAAAAAAATTTAATACGAAGGTATAAAATGATCAATGACTTCATAAAACACACCCAAAATATTCCAGAATTTTTTCAAACATATTTGATCAGTACTTTTCGAGATAAGGGACAGCACAAGTATTATATTATATATATTTTTGAACTCGTATTTTTACAAGCATTCATTTGACACCTGGTAATTTTTTTTTCACTTCCGTGTTCACTCCCCAAAACCAGTTAAGTCAAAATTTAACTTTCAAAACTACACGGTTCTGATGAGGCCATCAGGCCAATTAGGTCTAAATTTTAACTTTCTATGTCAAATAGTTTCGGAGAAAATCGGGTGTGACCGACAGACACCGAAGTGATCTTATAAGTGTTCCGTAGACAATACTAAAAAAAAGGTTTGCTTTGCAGTGGTTTGAAATCTACAACAAACTAAAAAGTGACGTATTTAATGCATATGTGTAGAAGTCATGGTCATTGTATATTTAAAGTCATTCTTTTGCCAAAAGCTTTTTATGATACTACTGTACTACCATAAAATATCTATGATTTAAAATAACGGGATAAAATGTTTTCATTAAGTAATGTTTTAATGTAAAAAAGCTATATTTAGTATTTATTGATTGTATTGTAATATATTTTTTTCTAAACTAGATGATGGATATGTACAGGGTGGAGAGTTTTGTAAATTCTATCAGAAAAAATAATAATATACAGGATGTGCCATTTAAAACAATTGAGATCTTTCAATTTAAGATAGTCGAAATGTATAAATTTATTTTGAACATCCTGTAGCATCTAACTCAAATTTCTTTACATATGTCTTTTTTACATCTCTATAGAATGCTCGTACCAATTATGAGTATTCCACCTTCAAAAACAATGGCGCTACTGGCAATTTTTTACAAAACTGAAAACTAGTATTTTTTTTAAAAAAATTGAAATATTAGAAAAACTACTAGGTTTAGGTATATAACATTATCAATAAAAAAGTTATAAAATTTTTCGCAGAATTTAAAAATAAATTAAAAAAGGGATGTTCTATTTAAAAAAACATATGTTATATCGGTCACACTTTTTTGAAGTACCCTGTATACTTAAAAATAGTTTTTAACTGTGCACCTTAACATTCCCTAAAACTCTTGTATATAACATTTTTTCGTCATTCCCGAAACAAATGAGATACTGAACTTTACTCTATCGTTTACTCACCCTGTACAAAATTGGACCGTTTCGTTACACAGTGACAGGCAGAAAGAATATTATTAAAGTTCGAAGAACAGTGAGCTTATAGGTCGAGTCTGCATCATTTGAAACGCAAAAAATGATTTTGCAGCACCGATTGTCCTTTCTCGTTTGGCGGGATATTTTTTGAATTTTCTAAAATTTGTAGTCTAAAAGTCACTCGGTTTGTTAAAATATCGAAAATACTTATTAGGAAAAAGTGTTTGGAATTTCCTTTTATGATCGTACTCAAAACTTTAGATAGATAGGATTAAAATCGTAGTTACTTAGTTTCCGACCAATAAAAATATGAGCACCAGAAAATATTTATTTTAGCATATGAAATAAATTTTTTAGATTGGTAGTTTTTGATTTCAAGTTATGTTTTATAGTCAATAATTAAAAAATTCTGATATTCGTAAAACTGCAACCGTCGTAAGGACAATCATCGAATATTTTTACCCTATTTCTTGCAGTTTGAGGTTTTTGTTTTTTAAAGACGCTTAAGTGTCATAATTTACTGCAAAAGATAAAGGAATAAATGCAAACTAGATAATTTTTTTTAAGATTATATATTTTTTTTTATTTAATTTGTGAAGTATCTGTAATTTATTTATTTTTTTGTGCGCTGTATAGTCAATAATTTTGTTACCTGTAGTAAATAACAATTTATTGTTTTTTTTCTTTTTTTGCAATAAAATTGTGGCGCTAGAGTCTCCGTAAAAAAACAAAAACCTCAGACTGCATTCTATTTTTTAGGGGTGAAATCGAAAGTGAAAAAAAAATCTTTCTAGGTCATCGAGTGGGGTGTCAAATGAAAGCTTGTAAAAACATGAGTTCAAATAATATATAATATAATACTTGGGCACACTTTTCTTTGTATTATTTTTAAAAAACTCGAGAACTACTGATTCAAAAATTATGGAATATTCTCCACAGGGTGTAGACTGAACGAAAATTATCATCAGTACATTATCTTTAATAATTTATCTGGTATATAAAAAAAACAAAAATTTCAAAGCCATCAGTTTTCATTGATGATCGGAAAAAAACTGTTGAAAACTCATTTGTGGTGTATTGATCATTTTATATCGCTCTAACAAACTTTTCATTTTAAAAGCAATCAAGGTACGGAACACTAATTGCGCAAGTCCGACTTGCACTTGGCCGGTTTTTAAATTATTTGTTGCGAAACAAGTAAGAGTTGGCTCGGAATCATCAAATAAATTTTTAAATTTTGCTTAACATTTAACTAACGCATTTTAAATTCAAAAAATAAAAATCTTGCGGTCATGTTTTTATTAGTCAAAAACTGACAAAATACGATTTTTGTCCAATCTATTTAAAATTTTACATGCTACCATAAAATATAATTCTAAACACTTTTTTCTAATGAATGTTTTCGGTATTTTAACAAACAGAGCGATTATTGAACTTGAAATAAAGAAAAATTCCATATGTGGCACACTTTCTACCTGCCACTATATATCTGGTTCTAAACGATTTTTCAGTATTTAATATCAAATTATATAAATATTTAAAATTAATAAATACTCAAATAATATAGATACCTACATGAAATTACTCGTAATTTGATGTAAAGATAATTACATACAAACAGTGTTTTGAATTTAATATTTACAAAACAATTTAACCAGAGGCCTCGTAAAGCAAATTCATGTTAGTAAATTTATGTTTGCATGAAAATTCTGAATTCGTAATTAGACAACTAATTTATATTATACCGTTAATGGATTGACGTAATATGATTGAATGATAGACGCTGAATTTCGAACTTAATTTGGAATATTTAAATTAGGGGATATAGGAATAAACTAGGTATGTTTGTAGCTGATTTTTAGAATTTCAATATAACAAAAATTGAAGAGTGAAGTCTATTACAATAATCATAATATTAAATAATTAATTACTAAATTACGTAACGTTTTAACAATACGAAACTTTCTCACTTTATAGAAACTGTCTTTTTTTATTACACCATTGCTTTTTTAAACTCAAATGTTGCCAACAGTTACTTTTTTTTCACTAAAAATATATTTGAAATTTAAAGAAAAGTTGATGTAATTTCAAGTATTGACTCAAGTTAAGTTAAAATTAGAATAAATAAAAGTATATTGCACTACTATTGCACTACTATCCTGAAGTAAAACGCTGCTAAATATCAAGTAGCATATTCATTGTGAGTGCAACTGTTACAATTTATTTTACAAATTAAGTAATTATTTATTTTAAATAATATGATGTTTGTAAAAAATTTCAAAATCAGATTTTCCTGCTGCTTTTTATTGTTTCATAAAAGTTTAAAGTAATTAACTAGACGCGTGATTCGATTTGGTGATACTGTTATTTGCCTCTATTTTGACATAAATGTGGCTGACTTAATTTATAGAGTCAATTTCTGAAATTGCAAGTTTGCATGAAATGTAACAGAATTCTAACGTATTGTTTTTACTTTTTTTGAAAAAAATTAATTATGTTTACAAAAGTAATACTGTAGTCAGTCGCTGACAAAAAAAAAAAATTTTTTTGAATTTGGAAATTTTACCTAATAAGTCCGTTTTCGGCGAATTTTTTGAAAACATTGCGTGTATATATATGTATATATATATATATATAAATATATATATATATATATATATATATATATATATATACATGTAATACTTTCAAAAAAATTCGCCAAAAATGGAATTATTAGATAAATTCAAAAACTTCAAAAAAACCATTTTTTTTGTCAGCACCTGACTACAGTATTACTTTTGAAAACATATATATATATATATATATATATATATATATATATATGTATATATGTATATATATATATATATATATATATATATATATATATATATATATATATAAATATATATATATATATATATATATATATATATATATATATATATATATATGTGTATATATATATATATATATATATATATATATATATATATATATATATATATATATATATATATGTATATATATATATATATATATATATATATATATATATATATATATATATATATATATATATATATATATATATATATATATATATATATATATATACTAGCCGGGCCCGCGGCTCAGCTCGCGTGGACTTGATTCACTACTATCGTCTCTGCTTATTCCTTATGTTACCCAACGTAATAAAATATCTCCCATTATTTCCCCTTATCTCCCAATATTTCTCTTTATCTCCCATTATCTCTACATAATTTCCATTATCTAGGTTTATCTCTGCTCATCTCCCATTATTTCTCCTTATCTCCCGTTATCTCACCATAACTCCCATTATCTTGACTTATCTCTACTTATCTTCCATTATTTCTCCTTACCTCCCATCATTTATACTTATCTCCCATTATCTCACCTTATTTCCCATTATCGAGGCTTAACTCGATTTGTCTTCCATTATTTCTCCTTATCTCCCATTATCTCACCTTATCTCCCATTATCTAGGCTTATATCGAATTATATAGAACATATGTATAAATTTATAAAAACACGTAAATCGGATAAGTGGTTCTCGAGTGATAAGCGCACTAACGGACAGACAGACAGACAGAGAGACGTCGCATTTTATATATATTATATTCTTTGCTACATGATATTGTTTCATATTTTATGCCTTAGGCAGTGTATTGCAAGAGAACGCGCTAGCGGCAAACTTTTCTCCGACTTGATTCACTATTATCGTCCCTGCTTATTCCTTATGTCACCTAACGTAATAAAATATATCCTATAACCTGGCCAGAGAACATACGTATGTTCAAAAAAAAACACGTAAATCGGATAAGTGGTTCTCCAGTGATAAGCGCACTAACGGGCAAACAGACAGACAGAGAGACGTTGCATTTTATTTATATTATAGATATTCTTTGCTCCATGATATTGTTCCATATTTAATGGTTTAGCATGTTTAAAAAAAAAGCACGTAAATCGGATAAGTGGTTCTACAGTGATAAGCGCACAAACGGACAAACATACAGAGAGACGTTGCATTTTATATATATTATAGATATCCTTTGCTACATGATATTGTTCCATATTTAGTGGTTTAGGCAGTGTATTGCAAGAGAACGCGCTAGCGGCAAACTTTTTTCCGATTTGATTCACATTATCGTCACTGCTTATTCCTCATGTTACCTAACGTAATAAAATATAGTCTATAACCTGGCCAAAGAACATGTGTATGTTTTAAAAAAAAAGCACGTAAAATCGGATAAGTGGCTCTCCAATGATAAGCGCCCTAACGGACAGACAGACGGACAGAAAGACGTTGTATTTTATATATTATAGATATAGATTATTATTATTATATAACCTGGCCAAAGAATATATGTATGAATTTAAAAAAAGAGACGTAAATCGGATAAGTGGTTCTCGCGTGATAAACGCACTAATGGACAGACAGACAGACAGAGAGACATTATATTTTATATATATTATAGATTATAGATATTCTCTGCTACATAATAATTTAATGGTTTAGACTGTGTACTGCAAGAGAACGCGTTAGCGGCAAACTTTTTTCCGACTTTATTTACTATTATCGTCACTGCTCATTCCTTATGCTACCTATCGTAATAAAATATAGCCTATAACCTGGCCGGAGAATATATGTATGTTTAAAAAAAAAAAAGTACGAAAATCGGATAAGTGGTTCTCCAGTGATAAGCGCACAAAGGACAGACAGACAGACAGACAGAGATACTTTGCATTTTATATATATATTATAGATGTAATAAAATATATATCTATAACCTGGTCAGAGAACATATGTATGAATTTAAAACTTACGTAAATCGAATAAGTGGTTCTCGAGGGATAAGCTCACTAACGGATAGACAGACAGACAGAGAGACGTTGCATTTTATATATTATAGATATAGATTATTATTATTATTATTATATAACTTGGCCAAAGAATATATGTATGAATTTAAAAAAGACAGGTAAATTGGATAAGTGATTTTCGCGTGACAAACGCACTAATGGACAGACAGAGAGACATTGCATTTTATATATATTATAGATTATAGATTATTGATATTCTCTGCTACATGATATTGTTCCATATTTAATGGTTTAGGCTGTGTATTGCAAGGGAATGCGGTAGCGGCAAACTTTTTTCCGACTTCATTCACTATTTTACGTCACTGCTCATTTCTTATGCTACCTATCTTAATAAAATATAGCCTATAACCTGGCCAGAGAACATATGTATTTTTTAAAAAAAAAGTACGTAAATCGGATAAGTGGTTCTCCAGTGATAAGCGCACTAACGGACAGACAGACAGACAGACAGAGAGACGTTGCATTTTTATATATTATAGTTATATATATATATATATATATATATATATATATATATATATATATATATATATATATTAATATTAAGTTTAAAGAAAAATTAGTTTGTATGTCGATTCTATACGATTTGAAACACAATAATTTTAAAGTGCAGATTGGCATTTGTCGTCCAGCCATTTAAATTTTTTAAAATTTCAAGTCCGAGAGGTACTCTGTTTGATAAAATAACGAAAACATTTATTAGGAAAAGATGTTTGGAATTTTATTTATAATTGACGAAAAATCGTATCTTGATAGTTTTTGGCCAATAAAAAACATGACACATTTTTTGAATTTTAAATATATTTGTTAGTTCGGTACAAGAATTTAAACATTAATTTTTTGATTTCAAATTATGTGTGATAATCAATAATTAAAAAATTTTGATTTTCGTTAAACCATAATTGTCGCACAGACAATTATCGAATATGTTTGCCCTGCTGTGCTTTGAAGTTTTTTAAAAGACACTCTAGCATTATAATTTATTGAAAAATATAGCAAATACATTAATATTTATTAACGAATGATAAATTTATTTCAATACTTTGAAGTTTTCGTGATTTTCTTTACTATACAAATCGGTATTCACGTATATTGACATGCTAGGTATATAATTACACAAAACTATACAACCCATTCACAATATTTGAGTAAGTATTTTTAGGTCTCGAAAACCAAAGAACTAACTGAATGTAACTTATTACATACTTATCGTAAATAACATAATGGAATTTTACTTTAGTTTTCTATGGACAAAGCAGAAGTAATATGTTTGTTGTCGCTCTAGTAAGGATGTCATTTAATTTTAGTATCTGTCAAATTGTATGTATGTACAATGGGTGCTAAAAAATTATCTCTATATATGCTAACGAGAAATTTTACGTCTAATTAAGATTTACACCATCCTTGAACATACAAATTATATAGAGGCGCAGAAAGAGCAGGCAATATTACAAATTAGGGTGAAATTTCCTCAAATAGAAATAAAACATAATCCATTGTTTGTATCCTTAGTCCAAAATGGGAGATGTTTTCGCTCGTAATCTGTTTTATTGTATTTTGTTTCTTATTAGTGTGTAAAACCAATAAGAGCTAAAAATATATCCAATAAGAGCTAAAAATATATGTTTCTTTTTTCGAAAGCTAAAAGTTTATTTTTAGTGTTCCGTTATAAGATCACTTCGGTGTCTGTCTGTCTGTCTGTTTGTCACACCGGATCTTCTCCGAAACTATTTGATATAGAATGTTTAAATTTGGCACTGATATAGGAATTGATGGCCTCATTAGAGCCGGGTAGTTTTTGAAAGTTAAATATTGTCTTAAGGGGTTAGTTTTGGGGGTGAAATCAGAATTGAAAAAAAAAATTACCAGGTCATCGAGTGGGGTGTCAAATGAAAGCTTATAAAACCACGAGTTCAAAAATATGTATAATGTAATACTGTAATTTTCTTTGTATTATTTTTAAAAAATTGCGAAAAATTGCTGTCCACCCTTATCTCGAAAAGTACTAATTAAAAAATTATGGAATATTCTCCACAGGGTGTAGCTTGAACAAAAATTACTAGTTTAATAATTTATAAAAAAACCAAAAATTTCGTACTCTGCAGTTTTCAGTAAACCTCAAAAAAAAAACTTTGTTGAAAACTCATTTAGGATGTGCTATGTGAAGTTACTGATTATTTTATACCTCCGTAATAAATATTTTTATTTTAAAAGCAATCAACGTACGAAACACTAATCGTCGTCTATATAGGTCTTTTATTGTTTCGTCTTGCAGTAAGTGTATTTTGTATTTTATTTCTTTGTCTGCGTTTTCTGTTATCTCATTAGTATTTCTGTTTTCTTGATTTATTGTTCCTTTTTGCTTTATTGTCTTGTACCACGGTACTTTTATATTTGCTATTAATAGTCTATGGTCTGTTCCACATTCTGCCCCTCTCCTTACTCTTACGTCTTTTATTTTGATAGTGGTATCGTTTTTAATTATAATGTAGTCTATTATTGATTTTAAGTTTCGTGTTTCTTGCATCCAAGTATATTTGTGGATGTCTTAGTGTTTGTAGAATCCGTTTGTTATTTTGAGGCCGTTTAGTTCACACAGCTCTATTAGTCTATCTCCGTTGTCGTTAGTAATGTCTTCTCCGAATGGTTCTACGGTATTGTCCTTTGTTTTCCTTCCTGTTCTCCCATTGAGATCTCCCATTATTATTAATTCTTGGTTTTTCTTTACTTTTTGTGTTTCTATTTCTAGTGTTTCCATGAAATTATCTTTTTCTCTTATAGTGCTGTCTTCTGTTGGACCGTATACTCCTAATATTACCATGCATTAGACCGATTCTTTATTTCTGAACAGAAGAAGCTCGTAAAATTGCTCCTGCAGAATTTATAGCGTTAACTACTTTATTCACTTCGGGAGCTGTGGTAAATTATATCTTGTTAGAAGAATAAAAATTTTTATATTGATACTGTTTTGTGTTCTCTAGGTCTCCATTCCGGTATACGGCGTGTCCATCTGTTATCATCCATCCTTGTGATATGCCCCCGCCCAATTCCACCTTAATATACATATTCTTTTTATTACATCTGTCACTTTTGATCTTCTTCGTATCTCGATGTTAGGAATACGACCTTGGATTATAATGTTTAGCATTTTCCTCTCCCTTGCTCTTTGGGTTAGCTGGAGTTTATTTGTTATACTTGTATTTAAAGCCTACGTTTCAGTGCCAAATATTGATACCGGCATTACATATTGATCGAATACTCTGGTTTTTATTGTATTTGAGATGTCCAATTTAAATGTAGATTGTAACCTTCCGAATGCAGACCAAGCTAACGCGACTCTCCTATCTAAGTCAGCCTTTAAATTATTCTTTGATATTTCGATTTTTTGTTCTAAATATAGGCATGTTTGTACCTTGCCTATTCTTTCACCTTCTATTAATAGTTCCTGACTGTTATCTTCACTTTCGTTGTTCAAATATTTCACTTTGATGAAGTTCATTTTTAGATTTATTTCTCGAGACTTCATCAGCATTTCTTGTAATTATTCTTTTGTGCTGCCGATCACAGTAACATCATCTGCGAACCTTAAGTGATTTAATCGTTCACCGTCCATTAGTATTCCTTCATTTTTTCAGTTTAACGATTTAGACATGTCTTTTTGAGTCAACCTGAACAGCTTTGTCGCCTTGTCTAATTCTTCTAATTTTGATTTTATTTATTTTTTCTTCAAGCATTATTTGTGATGTGGCATTTATATATATATATATATATATATATATATATATATATATATATATATATATATATATATATATATACATACATATATACAAGAAACAAAAGATCGAGACGAAATACTACGAATAATTGAAAGCTATTATAGTAAACTGTACGAATCAAAAAATGATCCACCAATGGAATTTAAAAAAGATATGAAGAGAAAAGTACTCAACGTCAACTCTGAGGAAATACCAGAAATAACAGAAGAAGAGATTATATCAACCTTGAGGAACATGTAAAATAACAAAGCACCAGGTACAGATGAAGTGATGGTTGAATTAATGAAGGAAGGAGGTGAACTGATTGTACAAATATTGAAAATACTGTTCAATAAATGTGAAGGACAAATACCAGCTAATTGGAATACTTCCTCAACAATATTGCTTTTCAAGAAAGGAGACAAGAAGATATTGGATAATTACCGTCCAATATCCCTATTCTCACAGACCTATAAGTTGTTTACCAGAATCATCATCAATAGGCTAGAAAACAAACTGGAATCGAACCAAACAATAGAACAGGCAGGTCCCAGAAAAAACTTCAGCACCAGTGATCACTTGTTAACTATTCGAATACTCAATGAGAAAGCGACAGAAAATAATTTGACACTTTACCTAATATTTATTGACTATCAAAATGCATTCGATAGTATTGAAACCTGGGCGGTGGAAAGGGCTCTGAATAATAATAGAATTGACTATAGATATACATAGCTAATAGGATCGATAAATAATAATACGAAGATGACAATAGAAGCACACGAAAAAACAAAACCTATACCCATAAAACGAGGAGTGCGACAGGGAGACCCAATGAGCCCTAAACTGTTTAATGACGCATTGAAGGATATTTTTAGAGACCTTGAGTGGGATAAGATGGGAATTAAGTAAATGGAGAGAGGCTACATCACTTGAGATATGCCGACGATGTGGTAATAATATCTAACAATGCAGACGATGTACAAAAGATGTTAAATGATATTAAGGGAAAATTAGAAAAAGCGGGATTAAAATTAAATAAAAAGTAAACAAAAGCCATGACAAATAACTATAACCCGCAAGACATAAGGATAGACAACGAAAGACTTGATTATGTAGAAGAATATATATATTTGGGATAAATGATATAATGCGGTAAACCCAATCAAACCGCAGAAATAGAAAGAAGAATCAGACTGGCATGGGCAGTTTTTGGTAAACAAAGGTACATCCTGAATAACAAGAAAATCCCTCTAAGACTTAGAAGAAATGTATATAACCAGTATGTCTTACCAATTCTCACTTACGCAGCACAAACTTGGACATTGACTAGGAATATAATGGATAGATTGGCCAAAACACAACGAGCAATGGAGCGCCAGATGTTGAATATAAAGATAAAGGATAGGATACGGAACGAATATATTATGGAAAAAACTAAACTAATAGATGTAAAAGAACATATAGCAAGCCTAAAATGGAGATGGGCTGGACAATGCGACAATCGGATAATCGTTGAAATAGGAAGATGCAGTATTGGAGACCCTAGTTGGGAAAGAGATCAAGGGGCAGACCTCAGACCAGGTGGAAAGACGATCTGAAACTTATAGCAGGCCTAGCGTGGATAAGAGAAGCACAGGACCGAGATAAGTGGAGAACAAAAGGGGAGGCCTATATCCGACAATATATAAGGTGTCCCAAAAACCAACGTATTTCCTACGAGGGCTGATATGCTAGCTCATAACTCACCATATTATGTAATATGACCTTAGTGAAAAATCGTTAGATTTCGAGATATTGATACTTTTATGAATTCCGTGAAAATTTACGTCTTAGATCAGTATATATATATATATATATATATATATATATATATATATATATATATATATATATATATATATATATATATATATGTAAACTACACATGTAAATTCTTTTATTTATGCAATTTCTCCATTTTCTATGTTACCTACTTTCCAATAATCTTATTTTTGCAAATATTTCGATTTAATATGTTTTTCCACGACAATTTTATCAGCTGAAAGCTCAGCAAAAGGCAAGGTAAAATTGTTTGCTATTTTAAATTGAATTTTCACACAATTCGCCAAATAAAATATAAACAAAAAATTGTATCAAGGAATGTTCAAGATTAGTATGTTGCACATACGCATACCTATACAGCTTTGAAACTGTTCGTATGATACAATATGAATTTTATAATCGGAAGTAACATTTTTATGTCCAGAGTGACAAACTAAAGTCCTAAGTGAATAAGTAGCAACGGACGGCACAAGTGACACAACTAAAGCGACACAATCAGAACCGTACGTTTGAATAGACGTAGAAGTGACACGCGACTTTCTCAGTGCGCTAGAATAAGTTTCATACGTAGGACATAGTGCGACACGAACAACACGGCTTGAGTGTCGAGAGTAGGATACCATAAGCAGCAAGATAGAAGCGACTTTTGCTGGATAAAATTACACGTTACAACACAATTCTTGGTTTGAGGGTCGCGTCGCACAAATTAATTTGAAAAAAATTTGTCTGGAAAAACCGATTAAATGAATTTGTTTACGAAATTGTTCTATTACGACTAATTCCAAACATTCAGGCGTTCAAATATTTGTGAAATCACATTAATGATAATGCTTGTGAACACTGGACAGTTTGAATTATTCATTTTAAAATGTGGAGTTATGTCTTCATAACTTAAATATTTTTTAATTTTTAGTAGTTTTATTAAGTGACGTTTATGTAAAAATAAGTATTTTCGGAGTGATTTTTCTAGACCGTAAGTCACTTTTCTTATTGTTGGAAAGTATATATCACAACCTTTATCTTGCAGACTACTCTGATGTTCGTTAACTTGGTCCGAAGTGCGTAGATTATAAGTAAAAATAAATAAATTATTTTTATTAGAAGGAAGATAGAACTTAATATCAATCTCATTTTTAGTGTTCCGCAAGGAACTCTTATGGGATCACTTCGCTATCTGTACGTCTATCCGTCCGTTACACCCGATTTTCTCCGGAACTATTTGACATAGAAACTTGAAATTTGGCAAAATGATGGCCCAATCAGAGCCGTGTACTTTTGAAAGGTAAATTTTAACTTAAGGTTAGTTCAGGGGTGAAATCGGAAGTGAAAAAAAAATTACCAAGTAATCGAGTGTAGTAACAAATAAAAACTTATGAAAACATGAGTTCAAAAATATATATGATGCGCACACTTTTCTTTGCATAATTTTTGGCCAACAATCGTTATCCCCCTCGCCCTAACTCGAAAAGTACTGATCAAAAAATGTTGAAAAAATTCTGTAATAAGTCTTCATAAAGTGTAGATGGAGTGACTGTTATCACAAATGTATTACATTTGATAATTTATCTGGTATATAAAAAACTATATTGCATGGTGGAAGTTTTTTAACTATAGTTTTCATTACATTAATGCTATCGCGTCGCTGTACCGAGACAAAATAATTTTATTTTATTTGCTTATAAATAGGTAAATATTAAGGTAGTAAATATTTGTTTCACACTTTTATTACTAGATTCTAGATTGAGGTAGGTTGATTTATTGGCTATTAGGTAGCTAAGATGCTATAACTATTATACATTATTGACCAAGAAAAAACTCGAAAATATATATTGGATCTTAAGATATATACATATCAGGGATCTAATTAACTTAGCCTAAGTAAGGATTTTTCTTTATTTTAAAAGCAATCGCCGTAAGGAACACTAATTGCGCAAGTCCGACTTGCATTGGGCCGGTTATTAGCTTTATAGTATTATATTGTTCCTTCGTGAGAGAAGTTACGATTTTATTAAAAATTAATGAATTTCATACTGCTTACTTCCACAAATACTTATTTGCAATTTCAGTGGTTCCGCAACACTTTGCCTTGGGCGTGGTAAGAAACAGTTAATAGTTTACATATAGTCAGTCCAACAAGTCTCTATACACCACCTGCTTTCTATACTATTTTTCTGTAATGTTTAACTAATTAATTGGAACTATGAAAAATATATCTAAATTACTATTTGAAACTTAACCAACGAGGATTAGCATTAAAAACAACTACGGAAAATTTTATTTAGAAGTTACATCATTGTTTTAAAAATGTCAAAAAAGTATCTATATTCATCCATTTTATCAAGCTATCTCTTGCAGGCTAAACTGAAAATAAATTTTTGGCCATACTTTATAATCTGTCACTTGTTGCTAGTAATTTTGCAGTGGGTTTTCAAGGTAATATTAAAAATGACCGAGAGAAATTGTGAAATTCCATTTCAAGTTCGAAAGATCATAACTGATTTGTGGAAAGACGGAAAATCGTACAGAAATATAGGAAAAATTGTTAAAAAATCGCATGCTACTGTTCAGTACATTGTAAACCAGTATAAATCAACGAGTTCATATAAAATTTGACCACGCTCCGGTCGTCCCAAGAAACTGACTCCACGTGTAGAGGCCAGTATTGTTAGACAAATAACACAGCCCCACAAAAAAAAAAGTGGGGTATACTTTTGATGCGATATATCAGATCCGTACTATTTTTGCCCGTTGATCACGAATCTGACGTCAGAATATCGCCATCACATCTCAATTTTTTTCTAACCTCAAAAAATAGGTAAAAATTAGTAAAAATATACTCCTAAAAAATTGATTCATGCTTTTTCATGAATCCAAAGATGTATTAATATGTATTCGGACACGCTAAGCTAATATTCATCGGTTGGATTGAGCCATACAGTTCTGTTTTCTTTCTAACCTCAATAAATCAGACAGATATAGTGCTTCTCGAATGCAAATTTGGTACACGGGGATTTTTTGGGTCGCTGATCACGAATCTGATGAAAAAATTCAAGATGGCAGATGTTTTCGCGCCATTTTGAACGCCGAGAAAATTCATCGGTCGATTTTTATTCTTCTACCTGCATCCAGGGCACCTCCACGTGGTGACGGTGGGCAACGGTGTTACTCCACTAGCCGGCAGCAGAGTCCCTGGATAACGGCTTAGATGCCGTCATGGCAGGTAAAAGAAAGAGAATTACGATGCAGGGACTCGGAAACCCAGTATCGGCGGTTGGTCAGGGTGGGAAAGCGGGCCCGCAGCCGTCGTCATCCAGCGACCGTAGCTCTTCATGTATGGGTGACTTGGCTCATGTAGAGTATAATGCTACAAGAAAACGGTCTCACGGTACAAGGACTTTTCATAAGTGCGATAAAAACAGTGATTCATTTTGTTATATTTGCTGTCAACACGTATTGAGTAAAATGGGGTCACCGATAACGGATAAGATTAAAATCTTATATAAGGATTGTTTTAACATTGAAATACAGCACCAGGATACAGATTGGGTTCCCCACATCATTTGCAGTTCTTGCAAAAAATAATGTTGTACATCAATAAGAAGGCGATTAAATATTCCAGACCAGCAATATGGAATAGACCATACAGTGAAAATGATTGCTACTTTTGTATGAATGTTGTATCTAGGCATAACCGAAAAAATAAAAGCACTATTACTTATAACGATGTTTCGACAGTAACAAGACCAACTAAACTAATTCCGCCTCCTGAACCACTTGATGCTGATGTTATGGAAACAAATGATTTCACCTTATCAGTTCATGCCGAAAACATTGAGACTGTCGAAAAAGATTCAAACACTGTTACTAATGAATGTTCTAGTGACAACCTATCATATACTAGTGACACAGATAAAGAATTTCTACCATACAACCGTAAACCAGAACCAAATACTCGTATCACAGTCAGAACTTAGTGATCTAGTCAGAGATTTAGGCTTATCCAAAGATGGTTCAGAGCATCTTGCTTCCTTTTTAAAGAAAAGACATTTACTTAAGCCAGAAGCTACGATTTCTTATTATAGAAACAGAGATGAAGAATTTCGAAAATATGTAAATGAAAAATGATGTAAAAGGTCTAATGGATGAATTTTCAAAATAACTCATACGATCCTGAAGAATGGAGACTGTTCATTGATTCTTCTAAACGGAGCATTAAGGCAGTTTTGCTGCATAATACCAACGTTTACGCTCCCATTCCGATTGCTCATTCTACAGTTATGGAAGAGCAATATGAAAAAATGAAGCAGCTTTGATAAAAATAAAATATGCTGATCATAACTGGAAAATTTGTGGAGATCTGAAAATTGTAACAATATTGTTTGGCCAACAGTCAGGGTTTACACTTTATCCCTGTTATAAATGTCTGTGGAATAGCAGAGACAGGGAACGTCATTATAAGAAAAAAATTTGGCCAACAAGAGAATCGTTCACTCCCTGGTGAAAATAATGTATTGTTTCCACCATTGGTAGATCCAGGAAAAGTTCTTATTCCCCCGCTTCACATTAAGCTTGGACTTATAAAGCAATTCACGAGAGCATTAGATACAAACGGCCCATGTTTCAAATATTTGCATAAAAAATTTCCGAAATTTTCTGAAGCTAAAATTAAGGCAGGCGTATTTGACGGGCCACAAATAAGAAAATTGTTTCAAGATTCATTATTTGTTACTAAAATGAATAAAGTTGAAAAAGCTGCTTGGCTTAGTTTTAAAGAAGTCGCAACAAACTTTTTGGGAAATAATAAAAAATCCTAAGTACAAAGAAATAGTCGAGAAAATGGTAAAAAATTTTCAAACATTAGGTTAACTAAGTTGGGAATGTGGAATCTTTGGCACAATGATACTACTCAGTATATATCACCACTACACCAAACACTTTATTTTTGCACTCGACGCGCGTTTCGCTAACCATGTTAGCTTCATCAGGAGCGATGATTGACAGTCAATCATCGCTCCTGATGAAGTTAACATGGTTAGCGAAACGCGCGTCGAGTGCAAAAATAAAGTGTTTGGTGTAGTGGTGATATATACTGAGTAGAAACATTAGGTTGCTTAATGAATCTAAAATTACATTTCCTGGACTCCCACATCGATGATTTCCCAGATAATCTTGGTGACTACAGTGAGGAGCAAGAGGAATGTTTTCACCAAGATCTGAAAATCATAGAAAATCGGTATCAAGGACGATGGGATGACCATATGCTAGCGGACTATTGCTGGTCGCTAAAAAGAGAAACAAGTCCTCAAAAGCGTTTGGGCAGAAAGCCTTTGAATAGGTCATTCGCGGAAAAAAGAACAAGATACAGCCAAAAAAAGGAAAGTTAGGCGCGGGTCTAACCTTCGCAATTCTAGGGCTTAAGGGTCTACTATTTGAGAGTATATGGTTTAAAAGTCCTGGTTTTGAGTTTATTGGGTCTCATTTTTAAAGTTAAAGGGGTTATTGAGGTCTATTTTTTGAGGTTACAGGGTGTGGGAGTCTAAGGTTTCAGGGTTTAGGGTTTAAGAGTATCAGGTTTGAGGATTCCCCAACTGTATACCAAATTTGGTAGGAATCGGTTGGTTTTCAAAAATTTTGTCCGCCATCTTGGATCCGCCATTTTGAATTTTGCAAATCCGACCTCAGATTCATGATCAGCAACCCAAAAAACCCCCGTGTACCAAATTTGGTAAGAATCGGTTGAATTTTAATTTGAATTCGTTTTTGCATTCGAGAAGCACTATATCTGTCTGATTTATTGAGGTTAGAAAGAAAACAGAACTGTATGGCTTAATCCAACCGATGAATATTAGCTTAGCGTGTCCGAATACATATTAATACATCTTTGGATTCATGAAAAAGCTTGAATCAATTTTTTAGGAGTATATTTTTCTTAATTTTTACTAATTTTTACCTATTTTTTGAGGTTAGAAAAAAATTGAGATGTGATGGCGATATTCTGACGTCAGATTCGTGATCAGCGGGCAAAAATACTACGGATTTGATATATCGCATCAAAAGTATACCCCACTTTTTTTTTTGTGGGGCTGTGTAATTATGGATCTCACGAAAAGTGCACCAAAATTAAAAGAAGCGCGAGAACTATTTTTGAAAAATGTTTGTTCGCAACAGTGAGAACTTGTTTACACAGGGCAGGCTATAAGGGATATGCAGCCAGGAAGAAGCCGTTAATTTCGGAAGCTAATTGCAAAAAGCGGTTAGCTTTTGCTAGGGAATACGTTACTAAACCTCCTGAATTTTGGGAATCCGTAATCTTTAGTGATGAAATAAAAATTAACCCTTTTGGGTCTGATGGCACTAAAGTTTGGAGCAAGAAGAATACCGCTTTCGATATTAAACACATTTATTCCACGGTGAGACAAGGGTGTGGCAGTGTTCTGCTTTGGGGATAAATGTCCGCTTAAGGGGTTGGAAATTTACCTTTTATTAATAGTACCATGGATCAGCATGTTTATCTGAACATTTTGAGAGATAATTGAAAAAAAAGTGTCCGAAAATTAGCATTTGAAAAAAGATACATTTTCCAACAGGACAATGATCCGAAACATACCGCAAACTTGATGCGAGAATGGATAATCCATAATGTGCGACAGCAGCTTCATACACCTCCGCAATCACCCGATGTTAACCCCATCGAGCATTTATGGGAGGCACTTAAACGGCGCGTTCGCAAACATAACGTTTCAAATAGAGAAGAATTAAAAAACAGAATATTGAACGAATGGGAAAACATGCCAGCAGAAGTTACTAGAAAGCTGGTAGCAAGCATGATGAAAAGGTTACAGGAGATTATCAAGACCTTAGTTGTTTTTAATACTAATCCTAGTTGGTTAAGTGTCAAATATTAATTTAAACATGTTTTCTCATAGTTCCAATTAATTAGTTAAACATAACAGAAAAATAGTATAGAAAGTAGGTGGTGTATGGAGACTTTTTGGTATATGTAATATCATTATTAAAATGTATTTATTAGTTATCGTGAATCATTTTTAATTCCTATGTTTTTTGAATTCATAACGTAAAAGAATTTTAAAAAAAAAAGAAAAAACCATAGAATATATTATTAAAAGCCATAACCCTGATAAAAAATTGCTATTAATTGTATAATACATACTCAGTATATATCAGCACTACACCAAACACTTTATTTTTGCACTCGACGCGCGTTTCGCTAACCATGTTAGCTTCATCAGGAGCGATGATTGACTAAAGCTTAACTACAAATCTACCCTATTTATACTTAGCCTAACCCTTGAATTACTCAAGCGGAACTAATGACATAGGCAAGGCCATCAGTTCCGGTCAAGTAACCAGTAGAGGGGACTATAAGGAATAGGCCCTCTGTCTTTATTTAAACTACTTTTACATTTTATGATTTCCATACTTTCGTATGCGTTCAACAATCTCCTATCAGATACATTTTTTACTAATCTTAGATTATCTAATGTTACAGTATGATCAGCTTCAAGGGCATGTTCGGCAATGCTAGACTTTTCTGTTCTATTGTATCTTAAGTGTGCTAAATGTTCTTTACATCGTATTTTAATTGACCTTTTAGTTTGCCCAACATACTTTTTGTTACAATCATTACAACTAATTTCATAAATTCCACTTTTCTCACAATTAGGAATCTTATCTTTGAGATTTCCTAAGATATTCCTCAGATTGTCTGATGACTTATAGACTAAGGTGAGGCCTACCTTATTAAATACCTTATTGACTCCCTTGCTATATTTCGGATTATATGGTATGGAGACATACTTGGTGTTATTTTCTTCGCGTGTAAAAAAGATGGAATTCTGAATATTAAACGTAAATTTATGTCTATTTATTAGCTTATTTACTAAGTCATCGTCATAACCATTAACTCTAGTTATATTTCTAATACGATTCCTTTCTTTATTAAAGTTTACTCTATTCAGAGGGAAAGTGACCAAACGATGAACTAAAAAATGTAATGAGGCTAATTTATGTTTTTTGCAATGAAATGAATCATTAGGAATATATCTATCTGTTATTGTGTCCTTTCTATAGATATCAAATTCTAATCTATTATTATTTTTAATAATTAAAATATCTAGAAAAGGCAATTGTCCTTTGTTCTCAACTTCGTAAGTGAATTTAATGGAATCATACCGGCTATTTAATTTAGAAACAAAATCATCAATATTTGCTTTCTTTGTATCAAAAATCGCGAAAATATCATCCACATACCTATACCATACCCTTGGGAAATAATCGAATTCTTGACTGGCTTCGATTTCAAACTTACTCATGAATAAATTGGCTATGAAAGGTGACAAGCAATTACCCATAGCTGTTCCTTTTTTCTGAACATAAAATTGATTGTTATATTGGAAATAATTTTGTTCCATACAAAGTTAAGATAATGTTAAGTATTCACGAATAATTTCGTCTTCAAAGTCATTCATTCTAAGTAATTCTTCGAGATATTGTAAAGTTTGTGGATTTGGCACACTTGGGAACTAACATTAAAAGAAATTAAGACTTCACCTTCATTAAGAACTAGATTTTTTGTTTTTTTAATGAATTCTAACCAATTCTTCACTGCGAAAGTATTTAATGGTAACTTCTCAAGTTCTTTTGATAACCATTTGGATATTAAATATGTGGGTGATCCGACCGATGAAACAATGGGTCGCATTGCTTTTCCAGGTTTGTGAATTTTGGGTAAGCAATACAATTTTGGTATGGTCGGATTACTCACATTTAATTTAAATTTTAGCGAATCGGAGACAAGGTTCTTACATTCCCAACTTAGTGTATAATACATGTGAAAGATTCATAGCTCTTTACGATTTACTGAGTCTGCCATTACGAACAAACCGTGGGACTGCACTCTTGACACGAGGAGTTAATTCGCACCGCGTGCGTGGATCGTATGTGCAGATAGCAAAATTGGGAATAAGCAATTGTGGACTTGTTGAATATTAATTATTTTTCTAGTGATATTTTACCTCTGATATATTTTATCTCTGATATATTGTACCTCTAATATACAATCTTTGTACTCGATCGAAATTCATAAAAAATATAAAGAAAAAATTGTTTTATTGAAATTTATTGACGTTGATCTATTAATATTAATTTTATTTATATATATTATAGTGAAAAATTTCGTTACATAGTACCTTCGTAGGATGAGATCGCAATTTCACAAAATATTCAATTGTACAAAGCTTTAAATCCTCCTTTAAATTTGATAAATGATATAATAATCCTAATTATTGTACTATATTATGAGAATTCACATTGAACTTTATTGATAGTACAGATTCAATAATAACACAGGTCAACACGAATTTTGACTTTGATAAGAGGGTATGAAATTTTGATAGATTTATCGACAGATAGACGAAAAAAATATATATGGCCTGAAAAAGTTTGCTTTTGTATCCAAGAGAACGGTTGAAAAGTATTTTAGAAAATCCATAGTTTAAATTTTCATTTATTGATAAATCGAAACAAATATATTTAACACATGGGCTGAAAAGTCCCGGGCCTAACACATAGATAGCGCTAGTTTTATTGCAGTCACCCTTTTTTCAGTTAATACTAACCTTCAAAAGACAGCTGTTAAAATTTCATGATATTCTATTCATTAGTTTGTGAGCTATTGTGCTAAGAGTGACGCTACTTTTGTTATTTTCAAAACAATGGATCAAAAACAATTTCGTGTTTTAATTTTACACTGCTTCTTGATGGGAAAAAATACCGTTCAAGCGAAGCAATGGCTTGAAAAGTGTTATGGGGACTCCGCTCCATCAGAAACAACAATAAAACGTTGGTTTGCTGACTTCAAACGTGGTCGTAGAGACACCGATGATGCAGAACGCAGTGGACGTCCAAATGAGGCGGTAACACCAGAAAACATCAAAAAAATCCATAAAATCGTTTTGAATGATCGAAAAGTGAAGTTGCGTGAGTTAGCTGACATCGTAAAGATATCAAAAGAACGTGTTGGCTTTATACTGCATGAGCATTTGACTATGAGAAAGCTCTGTTCAAAGTGGGTGCCGCGTTTGCTCACTGTTGATCAAAAACAAGAACGTGTTGATGATTCTGAGCAGTGTTTGGCCATGTTTAAACGTAACAAACCGGAATTTTTGCGTCGATATGTGACAATGGATGAAACATGGATCCATCACTTCACTCCGGAATCAAAACGATCGTCATCTGAGTGGACAGCAAACTGGTGAACCTCGTCCAAAGCGCCCGAAAGCACAACAATCGGCTGGAAAGGTTATGGCCTCGGTATTTTGGGATGTGCGTGGTGTAATATTCATCGACTATCTTGAGAAAGGAAATACCATCAACAGTGAATATTATATAGCGTTATTGGAGCGTTTGAAGGCCGAAATTGCAAAGAAACGACCGCATATGGCAAAGAAAAAAATTTTGTTTCATCAAGACAACGCACCGTGTCACAAGTCAATCAAAACAATGGCAAAACTACATGAATTGAACTTCGAATTGCTCCCACATCCACCGTATTCGCCAGATTTGGCTCCCAGCGACTAGTGGCTGTTCGCAGACCTGAAAAAAAATGCTCGCCGGTAAGAAATTTCGCACGAATGAAGAGGTTATCGCTGAAACTGAGGCCTATTTTGAGGCAAAAGATAAATCGTTCTACAAAAGTGGTATTGAAATGTTAGAGCGGCGCTGGAATGATTGCGTTGCTCTTGATGGAGATTACGTTGATGAATAAAGCTAATTTTGAACCAAAAAAACCGTGTTTTCTTTGTTAGGCCCGGGACTTTTCAGCCCATGTGTTATATATGATTTTTATCAACTTTTACTATCATATCAAATTACAAAATAGTGAAAAAAAGTTTAAAATGAACCCTATTACTTTTTCTTTCATGTTCGTAAGTACTTTCTCTCACTAAACCCCAAATGTAGTCCCCCATCATATTTTCGTTGCATTGGCCCTGATAATGTTGTTCGAAGTTCATAATATCTTGAAGAAAACGTTATCCTTGTTCTTCTGAGTACGCCCCCATGTTGTTTTCAAATTTATCTAAATGAGCATGCAGCATATGTACTTTTAGAGACATTCTGCAACTCATGGTTTTAAAGTTTTCTAACATGTTTTCAACTAGCACTTGGTAATTTTCAACTTTGTTATTCCCTAAAAATCCAGAGACTACTGCTCTAAAACTATTCCAACTTTTTTTTTGAGCACTAGTAAGTAATTTTGGAAATACTTCACTGGCAAATTTTTTTTAATTTGTGGAGCGACAAAAATTCCAGCTTTAACCTTCGCTTCTAAGAACTTTGGAAAAAGTTTTTTAAAAAATGTAAAAGCTTCAGATTTTTCATCTAGCTTTTTTACGAATTGTTTCATAAGCCCTAACTTGATGTGTAAAGGCGTAATAGGTTCACATTTAACGTTTTGTTTTCCAACACAAAATTTTGTTCTTAGTGGCCATGATCATTGAACATAGTGTTGAGCATCCGCTCTACTATCCCCCAAACAGAAATAACACGGATATTTTGTATATCCACCCTGTAGTCCCATCTTAAAATCCTTTTTTAGTTGTTACTCGAAGCTGGCTTCGAGTAAAATTTTAACACTTTCATAGTTTTCTTTTAGATGTACAGAATGAGCGATTGGATGAGATGGAAATTTATTTCCGTTATGTAATAAAACGGCTTTCAAGCTTTTCGTCGAGCTGTCAATAAGCAAACGTCATTCACTGGGAACACAGGGCATCTCAATTGCTTCAAACAAATCTCTTATATCGTTACGATAACAAAGTCCATCTTCTTTGGTGAAGAACGCAGCAAATGTCTCATGCCGACTTTGTTGATCTGTTATTTTGACATCAATACGCAAATTCCATTGCTTCAAACGAGAACCCAAAAGCTCTGCCTTACTCTTCGGCAAATTCAAATCTCTTATTAAGTCACTAAAGTCTTCTGAGGTAAGGAAATGTAATTTCGGTGGTTCCTGTGACAGTACAAATTCTTCAACTTCAATATTTTCATTTGAACTCTGAGATGAGCTTGACTGAGACAATTTTGTAGGAGGTTCAGGTACTGGAAGTTATGGGCTATGTGAGATTGGAGCAGAAGATGAAGCAAGGTCAGGATATTCGATGGATTTCGCATTTTTGCCTCTACGTCTTTTAGCTGTATTTACTACGCAAACATAACAGTCATTAACGTGGTCTCTTGGCTCTCGCCAAATTCTCGGTACTGCGAATTTCATACTCCGTTTCTCACCTCGATACCAACTTGAAATAAATAAAGATAAAAATAAACATATTTATTTTTTTTTTACTAAAAATTGTTTACCTTCTAAACATCTTTTGCAATTACTACAAGCAACATGTGGAGCCCAGGGCTTGTCTAGATTCCGAACAGGGCAGTTGAAATAGGCTTTGTAGGCTTCACAAAGCTTTTCACATGCGTTTAAACAAAATTTTATATCTCGTACTTTAATAAATATACCACATATATAACAAAATGCATCAGCATCATATTTACACTTTCTTGACGACATTTTAACCTCTTTAAGTCTTCTACAAAACAGTCAATTGTTGTTTATCAGTTAAGTGACATCTGTAGACACTGTGTGAAAGTTACGACCCCTTTATTTTTTCGCGGTATTTTTGAATATACCAGAACTATTTAATATTTCTACGATAACTCAAAAAAATGTATTATTATCATAACTACCACAAAAGCAAACTTAATATGGAATACGGGTACTTTTCCTTTATTTTGGAGTATAATGAATAGAAAAATCATAAAATAAATTTTAGGACAAAAACAAAAAATTTTTTTGTAGAGTTGTGTAATAAGACACTTTGGATCAGGCAGTATTTTTTTTTTTTAGAAGAGCATCTAAATATTTAAATTGATATATTTTCGAGCTTTCTAATGAGCTTAATTTAACGTTTCTATTTTCTGTATGAAATACTTTGAAAACATCATCGAATAGGTGTGTTTGTTTTATTAAATGGTTGCTGCATATTGAATTGATTTCATCTCTAAGGCAATTTGAATTTTGGTGCATATCTGATTTAGCACATGATTCATATGTTAATTTACTTTGTTTTTCTTTCGAATTTTTAATATGTCCCTAGTAATAATATTCGTTGTGCAGATGATACCACAGCAGTTGCCAATAACATGGAAGATCTGCTAAGTCTAATCAATAAACTGAATGATATTGGCGAGGAGTATGGTCTACGTATAAATATCGGGAAAACCAAAATGATGATGATTAGTAGACACTTCTCAGAGGATACATCTCTCTTTAGGATCAAGAGATTGAGAGGGTTATTAAATTCAGATATCTTAGCTTTGTAGTCAACGAACGATGGGATTGTGATGGGAAGGTTAAACTGCCGATTAGCAAGGCAAAGTATATCTTTCTAAAGTTGAAAAATATGCTGCTTCAAAGACAATTGCAACTGGCCTGCGCCTACAAGTAATAAAATGCTATCTCTGGCCGGTCCTCTTATATGCTGTAGAGACAGGGTAGTTAAAAGTGAGATCATTGAATCGTATCGAAGCTTTCGAGCTGTGGATACTGCGACGGTTGCTACGAATTTCTTGGACAGAACATCTAAGCAATGAAGAAGCAATTCAGAAATGCGAGGTGGAGAGGCAACTACTTAATATCGCAAAACAAAGAAAATTGTCTTATTTGGGATATATACTAAGAGGTGACCGCTACTAGATTCCAAAACTTATTCTTCAGGGAAAAATGAAGGGTCGGCGAGGTCCCGGTAGAAAGCAGCCCTTGTGGCTCCGGAATATCAGGGACTGTTGTGGTGTTCCGGACACTGCGTACATTGTTCGGCTAGGAGAGAATAACAACCTGAAGAAATGGTACAGAGCTGCCGACGTATGTGAATACATGGGGCAAGAAGAGGTCACTAGTAAATTACTTATTATGAAACTATATTGATGTCGGCGTTATTCAAGAGTTATTTGATTTCTCTGAGGATCATTAACCTCTTTTATCTTCGAGCATTTCGGAAAAAATTGTTTTACTTGTTTAGATTTTTTTTTCCATAATAGAAATTCGACGCTTCAATATTTTTGAATAAAAATAACATTGAATTTTTGAATAAAAATAATACATGAGAACATATATCAAAAATGAAAAAGAAAAATAAATTAGAGCGAATAAATATGGGGTTTATCAATTTACATATATGTCATATCATAAAACCTATAGAGATCAATTCTAACTGATCTCTATAGGTTTAATGATATGACTCATATGCAAATTGATATACCCCATATATATTAGCTCTAAGTTATTTTTCTTTCTCATTTTTAGTGTTCCATACGGAACACTGATAAGATAACTTCTGTGTCCGTCTGTCTGTCCGTCCGTCCGTTTGTCTGTCACACCCGATTTTCTCCGAAACTATTTGACATAGAAAGTTGAAATTTGACACTAATATAGGAATTGATGGCCTTATCAGAGCCATGTAGTTTTGAAAGTTAATTTTTGACTTAAGGATTTAGTTTTAGGGGGTGAAATCGGAAGTGAAAAAAAAATTTACATAATGTAATACTTGCGCACACTTCTCTTTGTATCATTTTTAAAAAAGTGCGAAAAATCGCTGTCCCCTCCTTATCTAGAAAAGTACTGATCAAAAAATTTTGAAAAAATTCTGGAATATTCTCCACAGGATGTAGATTGAACGAAAATTATCACGAGTGCATTACCTTTAATAATTTATCTGGTATATAAAAAAAACAGAAATTTTAAGGTCATCAGTTTTCAGTAAAGATCGGAAAAAAACTCTATTGCAGGGATCTCAAAGATACGGCCCGCGGGCCGCATCAGGCCTCCGGGACGTATCAATAAGGCCCGCGATCGCAATGTGTCACACAGAAAGAAGAATATTATATACTATATAATTAAATAAATAAAATGTTATAATAATTCAGTACATTTTTTTATTTGAATCTGGCCCGCCTACACATTCTAAATTTAATATATGGCCCTCTGCAAAATTAAGTTTGACACCTCTGCAGTCTATTGAAAACTCATTTTGGATGTGTTTTGTGAAGTCACTGATCATTTTATACTTTCGTAACAAAATTTTTTATTTTAAAAGCAATCAGCGTACGGAACACTAATTGCGCAAGTCCAGCTTGCACTTGACCGTTTATTGATATATGGTCTCAGTGAAGGATCCTTCTTATCCTAATTTTGTAAACGATAAGGTTGTTTATTCCTAGATTTCTAGATTTGCTTTTGCGTGGTTTGCTAACTGCGCCATTGTTTGTGGGATCTTTCCGGTGCCCTTTTACTATGGCGTTTCTGGTTACTTTTAGTACCCTGTTGTTCTTCATTCTGTTGACATGCCCGTTCCCGTTCTTTCAAGCATGAAGCCCAAAAATAAAGCCGATTTAGTACACTTAAGGACAAAATCCTCACCTATTTTAAATAAACAGGAGTAACATATACATACCTGTCCGGCTTATGGTATTTCCTAATTATAAACGTTATACTACAAATAAAATTCAGTATGAAAACCCGAAATATATTACTTAGGATTAATATATAGTTTGGTAAATACAAATGTATATTTATAGCCTAGAACAATCAAATATTTTGGGAAATATTGATCGCATCGGATGAGGTTACTGTGCAACAAAATGCGTCATGTTTAATAAATCCATATTCCTCTAGCATCGTCACTCAATTTGTTGGGCGTTAAATTGGGAGCGAATATGTCCTGGCATGAACATGTTGCAGGCATGGCAAGGAGGGCTTCTCAAAAATTGGGAATATTATTTCAAACCAGAAAGCTTTACACTCCACAACAACTATTAATTCTTTACAAAGCTCAAATTTGACCAACTATGGAATACTGCTCCCATGTTTGGGGCTCTGCTCCCAAACACACACTGTATTTGTTGGATTCTGTTCAGAGAAGGGCTGTTTGTCTGATTGGAGATCCGGAACTGACCGGCGGCCTTGATTCGCTGGAACATCGAAGAACGGTTGGCGACTTGAGTCTGTTCTACAAGTAAGGGTTCGAAGGATGTAGCCAGCTTAATTCCTCCCAGAGCGGTGCATGTTAGAAATTCATGTCACGCTAATACTTCACATCTGTATGAGGTTCAGCTTGTTACTTCGCGTACAATGCTTTTCAAGCAGTCTTTTATATGAAGAACATCATCCATTTGGAATAATTTGCCCAGGGCTGTGTTTCCCACTCAATACAATTTGCAGCGATTCAAAAACAGCGTGAATTACTTTTTCCGCACACAAACCGCTCCTGGAGCGCTTTAGGGACTTCCCTGTAGCACGTGTGCTAGATCCATAAAAAAATAGAACTTGTGACATGAAAATTATATATTTTAAGATGTTTGACCTTTACGAATATATTTTCCATATTTCACATGCCGAAATTTAAGTCACTTCACAGTATTCACTCAGAAGCCCCCAAATCTGATTAAATTAAAATGTACAGTGTTAAAAAATATTGTGAAAGAAAATGGAGCTATATCTTGTTCAAAGACTATGTGTATTATCTCTGCCAGCTGAAGATATTAACGCTAATCGTGATGGAAGGTTCTAAAATAAACAAAACATATACAATAACAACATGTCCTAAAATGATCATGTGTAAATTTAATTAACTCTAAATTAAGAGTACAAATTTGTCTCAAATAAACTAATATAATTTATCATCGTCTTATATTAAAAACTCAATTAATCGTATTCCCAGAAAAATATCTTTATGAGTTTCAGAGAGTCTTTTTAATCAGCATAATAGATGAAATGAAAGATAATTGAACCACATCTATAACAACTTCAATAAAAGTTCAGACAACTAAAACTGTTGACGTTCCCCAATACAATGTACAAGTATTTTCTAAAGAGCCATGCGATCCAACAACTAAAAGGGAAAAAGGAAAGAATAAAGATGTAAGGGAATCAGAGTAAATTTGTTACGTTTATATTCTTATCATGAACGTCGTTTTAGAGGGGGCTGACTTTAAAGATGTACACGATCGAAACTATAAAGTAATGCAAGACTAAGTTGATGGCTTTTCTCCATAACTGAATGATTTCTTTTTATATATTTCTATAATGTTTACTTAAAGTTCGTTTAAGTCGTTAAGTTTAAATAAACTAATCAGCAACAAGTGACACAAGTAAACACATATATCTGACATCGAGAACTAATAAATCATCATAAAATCTTAAATAATTCTCATAAAACTCTCGACAGGCTCTTGACTATTAATAAAATACCTAAACCTTATATTAAATATATATATATATATATATATATATATATATATATATATATATATATATATATATAAAATGGCCAACTGCAAGTCGGACTTGCGCAATTAGTGTTCCGTACGGTGATTACTTTTAAAAAAAATAAAATCCTTACCTAAGTAAGTCCCTGACATGTCTATATCTTAAGATCCAATATGTATTTTGATGTTTTTTTCTTAGTTAATAATGTAAAATAGTTATAACATCTTAACTACCTAATAGCCAATAAATTAATCTAGCTCAATCTAGAATCTAGGAGAAAAAATTAAAACAAATATTTGTCTAATAATAAACAAATAAAATAAAATTATTTTGTCTCGGTGCCTATTCGTTGGCCTCCAGAAAAGTATATTAAAAAATCTTTACCATATGGTCAACCCAAATATATTTTTTTTATACCAAATAAATTATCAAATGTGATGCACTCGTGACAATTGACGCTCAATCTACACTTTATGGAGAATATTTCAGGATTTTTTCAAAATTTTTGACTGTATGTTTTCATAAGCTCTCATTTCATGGTTCACTCGAAGCATTGCTAATTTTTTTTTTCATTTACGATTTTACGCCCCAAAACTAAACCGTCAACTCAAGATTTAACTTTCAAAACTACACGGCTCTGATTGGGCCATCAATTCTTATATTTGTGCCAAATTTCAACTTTCTATGTCAAATAGTTTTGGAGAAAATCGGGTGTGACAGACAGACAGACGGTTCCGTACGGAAGACTAAAGAGCATACACGCTCAAGGTGAGTAAAGAAATCATTCTTGTTTTCAGTCTTTACATAGCATCCAAGTCAAAATACAATATTTTCATATTTTACAGTTATTTAGGTGATAAGTTGTGAAAGTGGTATTCTGCAGAATTGTTATATGGATTTACTTGTTGAAGTGTATTTTTTATATGTGATCAAGAAATAAAAGTAGGGTTTATGAAATTTTAAATAATAAAGCCCTCTTTTTTTTAAAGTTATTCTCTTTTGCTGGCTTAAAATAACAGTTAAGTCTACATGATGTTCTATAAGTCATGAGCCCAACGGACGAGGCGGACAGAGGAGATTATTTTCACCAAAAAATAAATAGTGTAGCGATACGATTTTATGCCGTTGTTTAATTCTTTCACGTTTTTTTATAGATAAAATGTTTTCACAAAAAAAATGTTCCTTATAATATAATTTTCTAATTATTTTTAATATTTTTGTTATATTTTTTGTTTTTCAAAAATCCGTATTTTATGTTAATGTAAATTTTGAAAAAAAAATAGAATCTTCCATATTTCATTAATATCGTATAATAATTACAGTTTTTCAGTTAATACCGCAAAGAAAATCGGCAAATTGAATTACTCAGTACTTTCGTTGGAAACACGTAGTTCTAAAATAAGTGCTAACTTTGACTTTCTCACACTAAAGGATAATTAAACCAACTCCCAGAGCCCTAAAAGTAACATAAAACTCGATATAAGCGAAACAAACCCTTTCCACTCCACTAACTAATTGAAGATAATGAAAATATAAAATATAATTTTTAGATTCATTTCCTTCAAAAATTCTTTCAAAGAATACACTCAAGATATACGAAGCAACCTTTCTAACACCTTCCTTCGCCCGCCTAACTTCTTATATAATCGACTACAAATAACTATGCTTGATTCTTTATCTCAACAAAAGTATACAGGCCAGCTATACTAAAATTAGTTATATTTTATACAATCTGTAATGAAAAAGTCTAAAGAAAATCTTATACTATGAAAATTCGAAAAGTGTTTCTATTCTCTAGTCTTGTATCACCCTTTTCGCTCAAGTGTAAGTCTGCCTTGCGCAATTAGTGTTCCGTACATTGATTGCTTTTAAATTAAAAATTTTTGT
Source organism: Pachyrhynchus sulphureomaculatus (assembly GCA_019049505.1). Classification (NCBI taxonomy): domain Eukaryota; kingdom Metazoa; phylum Arthropoda; class Insecta; order Coleoptera; family Curculionidae; genus Pachyrhynchus; species Pachyrhynchus sulphureomaculatus. The sequence goes on along the minus strand of CM032454.1, from coordinate 133,161,599 downwards.
TACGGAGGTATAAATTGATCAACGATTTCACAAAATACATCTCAAATGAGTTTTCAACAAAGTTTGTTTCCGATCTTTGTGGAAAACTGATGACCTTGAACTTTTTTTGTTTTTTTTTATATACCAGATAAATTATTCAAGGTATTGTACTCGTGATAATTTTCCTTTAATATACACCCTGTGGAGAATATGTTTTCAAAATTTTCTTGATCAGTACTTTTCGAGATGAGGGTGGGGGCAGCGATTTTTGACAACTTTTTAAAAATAATATAAAGAAAAGTGTGCACAAGTATTACATTATATATATTTTTTAACTCGTGTCTTTACAAGCTTTCATTTGACATCCCACTCGATGACCTGGTAAAAAAAATTCACTTCCGATTTCACCCACAACTTACCTTTTTATTTTACTCACTTACTTTAAGTTAAAATTTAACTTCCAAAACTACACGGCTCTAATGGGACCATCAATTCTATTAGTGTAAAATTTCAACTTTCTATGTCAAATAGTTTCGGAGAAAATCGGGTGTGACAAATGGGCAGAGACCGAAGTGATCTTATAAGTGTTTCGTAAGGAATATTAAAAAAAATCAAATTATAATATTAAAATACACAAATTTTCTGAACTTCTAATACTTTCACTTATTTCTTTCTAAATTTTAAATTGGACATAAACCTTATTGTTTAAATAGTGTGGAAATTGTTATAGTTTAAGCATAATTACTTATAATCAAATGTATAGGAGGTTAAACGGATGTGGAAAGAGTCTGAGAGGTTGCTTCACTATAACTATATCATGTTATATATTCTATTTAAGGTTTTTGGGGTCAAAAAATCTGAAATATTGTTTTTTCATTCTAGCAGAAGAAAATATTATCTTTCAGTTATAAATATCTTGGAAGCTCTGTTGTCATTGGTTACCAATTTGAAAAATGTTAGTATGAAAAAGTTAAATTAAATATTTACTTTAAAACTGTTTATTTGCAAGAGAAGCACTTGGTAAATCACTTTACCAATTTTGTACTAATTGCAAATAAGTGAAATTGAAAGTTCATACTTTATTTAATCGAAATAAGAAGTATTATTAATAAAATAGTGATATCTTTCAATATTTGTGTTAAAATGAAAGGTCCTTGGGTATTAGTCGAATTTTCCTTATGAGATCTTTTTTTAGGTACGTTTATTTCGCTATTGTCTTTTTAGTGTTTCGTGCGGAACACACCGAAAGTTGAAATTTGGCACAATTATAGGCCGATGGCCCAATCAGAGCCGTGTAGTTTTGAAAGTTAAATTTGGACTTAAGGGGTTAATTTTGGGGGCAAAATCAAATTTGAGCAAAATTTTTTTTTTACTAGGTCATCGAGTGGGTTGTCAAACGAAAGCTTGTGAAAACACGAGTGTAGATTGAGTGAAAATTATCACCAGTGCATTACATGTGATAATTTATCTGGTATAAAAATGTGTATGTGGTTTGACAACATGGTGACAGTTTTTTTTTTTAATATACTTTTCAGAACACACACTGGTGGCCAACGGATAGGTACCGAGACAAAATAATTTTGTTTTATTTGTTTATAATTAAACAAATGTTTAGGTAGTTAATATTTGTTTAAAACTTTTATTACTAGATTCTAGGTTGGGCTTTTTTTTTTTTTTATTGGTCTAGCACGCGTGCTGCAGGGAAGTCCCTAAAGCGCTCCAGGAGCGGCACGAGTGCGGAAAAAGCGATTCACGTTGTTCTTGAATAGCTGTAAATTGTACTCGGTGGGAAACACAGCGCTGGGCAAATTATTCCAAAGGGATGACGTTCTCCATATAAAAAGATTGCTTGAAAAGCGTCGTACGCGGAGTAACAAGCTGAACCTCATACGGATGCGAAGCACCAGCGCGACGTGTATTTCTAACATGCACCGCTTTGGGAGGAATTAAGCGGGCTACATCCTTCGAACACTTTCCATGAAAATACTTGTAGAACAGACTCAAGTCGCCAACCGTTCTTCGATGTTCCAGCGAATCAAGGCCGCGGGTCAATTCCGGGTCCCCAATCAGACGGACCGCTCTTCTCTGAACAGAATCCAACAAATGCAGTGTATGTTTGGGAGCGGAGCCCCAAACGTGGGAGCAGTATTCCATAGTTGGTCGAATTTGGGCTTTGTAAAGAATTAACAGTTGCTGTGGGGTGTAAAGCTTTCTGGTTCTAAATAATATTCCCAATTTTTGAGAAGCTCTCCTTGCTATGCCTGCAACATGTTCATGCCAAGACATATTTGCTCCCAAACTAACGCCCAACAAATTGAGCGACGATGCTAGGGGAATGGAGTGCCCCGACATAGCTATGTCGGGTTCAGCAACGTTAACTTTTTTAGAAAAAACTGCCGCTTGGGTTTTTGTAACGTTAAATTCCACTTGGTTACTGTCACCCCAAGACAGAAGCAGTGCAACTGGTCGGTAGTTATTTGGCAAGGTCTTCTTACCTTTTTTAGGTATCGGCTGAACCGTGGCACATTTCCAGCAGGATGGAAATATTCCCTTTCTGTAGGATAGGTTAAAAAGTCTACAGAAAACTGTGTTAGTTCCCTTGCACAGTTTTTGAGAACTATGGCAGGTATTCCGTCAGAGCCAGAAGCCTTCTTGGTGTCTAACTTCATTAAAATACTCTTTTTGATGCGCTGTCTGAAAACAACATCGGGCATCCTTGACTGCAATATGGGAATAGTAGGTGGTGTTTTTCCTTGGAAATCGACAGTAGAATGTGAAGCAAAGAGTTCAGCCAACAAGTTCGCTCTCTCAACAGGTGTGGTTGCAATGGAATTATCTGGCCGTGTGAGTGGTGGTATGGTGGATTTGGTAAAGTTTTGACTAACTGCCTTAGCGACTGCCCAAAAGGACCTGGAATTGTTGGGACAAGCGAGAAGTTTGTTTCTAATTCGTTGATTGTGTGCCTCCTTGGTCTCGTCGATAATTCCCTTGCATCTGTTCCGGGCATGAACAAAGATGTTTCGATTTAAGGTGTTAGGATTTTCACGCCATTGTCGGTAGGCAATATGTTTAGAAGCAACAGCTTCTTTGCATTTTTGGTCGAACCAAGGCTTGCCGTTGGAGGAGCATTTCTTCGAAAAAGGGATGTAAGCTTCCATACCAGCCAAAATAACATCGGAGACCTCCCTGGCGCAGTCAGATGGGTTATCGGATCGAAAACAAACGTCCATCCAAGGGAAAGTTCGAAAGTATTCCATGAGATCTTCCCATTTAGCAGATTTGTAGTGCCAAATCTTGCGCGGCCTAGGCGCCTCTCTGTCACTGATTGGCACGATACTCGATATCGAAAGCAGTTTATGGTCAGAACAACCTAACGGCGGATTTACGGTGACCGTGTAAATCTCCGGATTGGTGGTTAAAAACAGATCAAGAAGACTGGCGAACTCCCCGCTAGATTGATTTATTGGCTATTAGGTAGCTTAGATGCTATAACTATTATACATTACTGACTGAGAAAAAACTTGAAAATATATACTGGATCTTAACATATATACATGTCAGGGACCTAATTAACTTAGCCTAGGTAAGGATTTTATTTTATTTTAAAGCAATCACCTTATAGAACACTAATTGCGATAGTGCGACTGGCACTTAGCCGATTTTTATTTTAGGTAAAAATGAGATCAAAGTAGCTCCATTTCTGGCCGAGGTCAGGTAATTATCATACAACCCTCGTATCATATACCTCACGAATTACAAAGAACAGGAACTTATAGAACAATTTTTGTTAAAAACGAGCACTTCTAACACTCTATTCCGTTTGCTCGTTGTCTTAAGGGACACACTTTATAGTGAACATAATAGTAATACTAAACTGGCGTAAATATTAACAGTCAAAATTAATTACATTGTTGTTTACGCTATTCATATAAAGCTGGAACAAAATTTGATATATTAACAATCAAGTACCTATAACAAAAAGAAATTAAATTATCGTGATCGAGATGATCGAGTGATAAATTATCGAGTTTTTCGATGAGTTCTCTAGTCTCTTTTCTTCTTTTAGTATTTATTAATTGCAGGTATATATAAAATAAAAATGTCTATCTTTTAAGTAATAAAAAACCAGTCAAGTGCAAGTTGAAATTGCACAATTAGTGTTCCGTACGTTGATTGCTTTTAAAATAAAAAAAATGTTACGGTGGTATGAAAGGATCAGTGACTTCACAAAAAACATCCCAAAGGAGTTCTCAACAAAGTTTGTTACCAATCTTTACTGAATACTGATGACCTTGAAATTTATTTTTTTTTTATATACCAAATAAATTATTAAAGGTAATGCACTCGTGGTAATTTTCGTTCAATGCGTACTCCGTAGAGAATATTCTAGAATTTTTTCAAAATCTTGTGATCGGTACTTTTCGAGGTAAGGTGGGGGGACAGCGATTTTTTCGTGATTTTTTAAAAATAATGCAAAGAAAAGTGAGCCCAAGTATTAAATTAGGTATATATATATATATATATATATATATATATATATATATATATATATATATATATATATTTTACTCGTGTTTTGACAAGCTTTTTTCTGACTGACCACACGCGATAACCTAGTAAAAATTTTTCTCACTTCCGATTTCACCCCCGAAACTAACCCCTTAAGTCAAAATTTAACTTTCAAAACTACACGGCTCTGATGAGGCCATCGATTCCTATATTATTACCAAATTTCAACTTTCTATGACAAATAGTTTCGGAGAAAATCGGGTGTGACAGACAGACAGACAACGAAGTCATCTTATAAGTGTTCCGTACCGCATATACCACCTTTCTTTAATATATTTAGCAGAATGATGTTTAAAAAAAGAAAGTGCAACTGTTAAATTAAAAAATTGATTTTAATTTTTTATTAATATTGAACACAACTATAATTTCCAGTGTTTTTTTAAAGTTCTTAATCCTGACTTGATATCAAGCAATGAAGTTTTATGTTCAATTTTAACAAAAAAATTCACTTGTGACACTTACAAGGGTGCTATGTGGTTGGTAAAATGCTTTTTGAGTAAATAAAAGCAAGAGCTAAACAAGAATTTTTATTTAGAACAAAAGTATCATTTCTACTAGTTTTTTAAGTTTGAAACTCGAATTTGATATTAAAACATGAGGAATAGTGTTTAGTGCTAAAAAAAATATCTGTTTACTATTTAGGGACAAAAGCAGTCTAGTGTATATCCCTTGACAGTTTTAAAAATCAATTTTGTCGATAGATTGATTGAGTGAATATGGAGAAATGTGAGTAGGTGAGTAAGGTAATGAGTGAGTGAGCGAGCGAGTGAGTGAATATCGGTTATGGGAATGAGTGAGTGCGTGAGTGAATGAGTGTCTGAGTGAGCGAGTGAGTGAGTGTTTTGTTCAGTATTAATAAAAATTTAAAACTTTTTAATTTAGCGGTTGCACATATTTATTTTAAACAGCATTTTGATATGTAGCTTAGTTAAAGGTGGTGTATGCATGTTTTTTGTTAAGCATGAACACTAAAACCTAATATTTTTAAGTTTTTATGATAAATATAGATTCAGAACATTTAAAGACGTCTGACATAAGAGTTTTATTCTATAATTTTAAAAACTATACAGTTTTACATCATTTATTAAAATGTATTTTTTTTCAATTTAATAGTATTCTGGTAATTTTAACTGCATATTCTGAAAAAACCTCACGGTGGATGCCTTTTTTTATTATTTTTTTGGATTTAGCATAAAAAAATACTTACGTGTCTCACTTAAAAGACAGATTTTTTTTCTATAACTGTGTTATCTATAATAGGGATCAAATCATTTTCTGTTAAAATATATTAAATTATCCTAAAAACTTCTTATACCAAATTTCTTTCAAAGTTAAAGATTAAGGCCGGAGATAAGATACTTAAAACAATCAACAACTTCAGAATTGAAGATTTTATGATGAGCGGTATAAAATGATGTCTAATTTAGAATATAAATTAGTATATTTTGTATTTCTCTTATTAGAATAAGTATTGTATATTTGTGAAAAAATCACAGTCAGAGATTTTTGCATTTATTTACGCTTGAGGATATCTAGATCATAAAAAAGAAAGTTGAAAATTTCCCTTCAATCCATAGTTTTTGAGCTATATCACTTCAGGTGAAAGGGGTGAAATGGGTGCGGGATTTTGCGAGACTTTGCATAGTTTCAATAGTAACACGTGGGCTGAAAAGTTTTTGGTTTGACACATAGATGCCACCCTTTTCAAAAAATCCATTTTTTAGGAAGTATCAACTTTCAAACGATACGTGTCAAAATTTCATGAGATTTCGACGATTAGTTTATAAGTTACAGTGGTTTTAGTGGCGCTACTTTTCATATTTACAAAACAATGGAAAAAATCGAATTTTGTGTTTGATTAATCGTGATTAAACACTATTTTTTTATTGGGAAAAAATACCGTTCAAGCAAAGCAATGGCTTGAACGGTATTTGATTGACTCCGCCCCAGGAAAATCGCTCATCAATTACTTGTATGTTGAATTTAAACGCGGTGGTACAGATACAAATGATGCTGAACGCTCTGGACGCCCAAATGAGGTGGTTTCACCGGAAAACATAAAAAAAGTCCACACATTTTTTTTTGTATGACCGTACAGTGAAATTGCTGACAGTCTAAAGATATCAAAAGAACGTGCTGGTCGTATTTTGCATGAACATTTGGGTAAGTGAAAGCTCTGTTCGAAATGGGTACCTCGTTTGCTCATAGTAGTCCAAAAACAACAACGTGTTGATGATTCTGAGCGCTGTTTGGACCTGTTTAAGCGCAATAAAAACGATTTTTTCATGCGATAT
>CM032454.1:133087257-133144757 GCA_019049505.1 Pachyrhynchus sulphureomaculatus | reverse complement strand
CTTATTCCAGCGATCTTCCAACATTTGGATACCTACCACGTAGTGCAATTTATCAAGCTCTCCAAAATAAGCCTCAGTTTCCCATACCACTTCGTCATTTGAGCCAAATCTCTTTCCCTGGAGCCACCTTTTCCAATTTGGAAAGATGTAATAATCGCTGCAGCAACATTGGTTCAATTTCATCATCGATCGATCGATCTTGGTGAAACAACACTTTTTCTTCGCTAAAAGCGGTCTCTTTTTCTTTATTTTACCATTCAAATGATCCAATAAATCCACGTAATAGTTTCCGCTGATTGCTCCTTCCTTCTCCAGATAGTCGTTCAATGTTAGTCCATGGCATCTCAAAAAATACTTGCCAAAACCTTTCTCCTGCTGATGTTTGTATTTTTGGACGCTTCGGTGGGGTTTCATGCGTTCTAGCCACTCGGTAAACTACCTGTTGGACTCAGGAATGTAGTGATGGCTCCATGTTTCGCATATCGTTACGAATCGATGCAAACACTTTTTTAGAATACGCCGAAACAATGCCATACAGCATTCTGAATCTTCGACACGTGGCTGTTTTTGATCAAGCGTGAGAGTGCGCGGCACCCATAGGGTATATAGCTTTTTCATACGCAAATATTCTTGCAAAATATGGCCCACACATTATGTTGATATCTGCACGTGGTCACTTATCTCTTTCACTTTCAGTTTGCGGTCATTTAGAACGATATGGTGCTTTTTTAAAATTTTTTGGAGTGACTGACCAGTGCTTGAACTACCGCATTTAAGTTCACTAAATTATCGGCATATAGTTGCTTTCGACGGAGCGGATATGCCATAAAATTTCTCAAGCCATTCTTGGGTAAAACAGTTTTTTAAAGGAAATATTCTTATCTTGGACTTGTTTAAACTTATTTATGTATTTTTTAGTAAATAATTATTTTTATAGCACCAAACTTCGAATGTAGTTACTGTTGCAGTTTAATCGGTTATTTGTCCTACAGAAAAGAACAATTCATAACATAGTGACTGTTAATCTCGGCCAACAAGTCAACCACTCTTTATTCTTCTTCTTCTTCTACTGCTGGATTCGTTTGATGAATATTGGCCATTTCTACTTTGTTGACAGCAGCTCTACCTAATTCTGTAGCTCTATGGCCAAACGATTGCCGTAAGTTCTTGATTCAGGAAATACGTCTTCTTCTTGATCCTCGTTTACCTTCTATCTTGCCTTGCAATACCAGATGTAAGATATACGTTTTTGGGTGGCTCATTACGTTGCCGAAATAGGAAAGTTTCTTGATCTACATGGTATTGACGCTTTTTCTGTCTTTTCCCATCTTATTCATTACTTCGACATTGGTGATATGCGCTCTTTGTATCAAACGCAATTTTAGCTCGTCTTAAAACTGGCAACGAGGACCACACCCACATTACATAGAGTCCATAATCGTATAATACTAAAGGATGAAACGAGTTTTTTTAAGAGGCTACTTTTGTTATGAAATATACAATAAACTGCCTCAAAATATTAAACCAGCAATGTGCTTGGTAATATATAGAAGGATAAAGAAAACGTTTTTGAACATTTCATAATTTTAAGAATTATTAAAATTTATACGAGGGCCACCTTTTAAGTTTTCACGAACGAGCACTGGATGGCGCTATTGAAATTTGATTTGACCATTGTTGTAAAATTAGACATTTGTTATTGTTAAAACAGTGGCAGCCCAGAAATTGGCAAAGTAGTTTATTTACAGTGAGCGTTTAAAAAAAAAACAGTTTTGTGAACAAATGAATATTTCAAGTGAAGGTTTTCGTTGTATAATTCTTTACGATTTTAGTAAAGATAGGCCTTTCCTCAACAACAATGCCTCGGATCGCTTCGTTCAATTTTTGGTAATAAATCACCATCAGAAAAGACTGTTTGAAGAATTTCTTCATGGTCGTACTTCCATCAGCGATGAATTTCGTGACGGTCGACCAAAATCGGCTGTTGTTCCAAAAAATATAGAATCTGTGCGCAACATAGGATCGGCATGTGACTTACCGTGAGATAGAGACATTCTTAGGCATATCGAAGACTGCAGAACATTCGATTTTGCATGAACATTTAGCTGTGAAAAAGATCTTTTCTCGATGGATCACGCACTATTTGACCGAAACTCAAAAACAGGCTCGTATCAATTGTATGCTCAAAAAATTCGATCGAGGACATGCAAAATTCGTATATAACATAGCAACAGGAGACGAAACTTGGTTATATTCGAGTCGGAAACTAAGCAACAATGGGTGTTCCAAGATAAAACGAATCCAATAAAGGTGGCTCGTTAGCGAAGCACTTCCAAGAAAATGATCGCTTGTTTCTTTGGTTATATTGGACATGTTGCAACCTTTACTTTAGAGAATCGAAGAACAATTTATGCTGAATGGTATACAACAATTTGTTTGCCAGAAGTCGTCGATGAAATCAGGAAAAAAAAAAAAACGAGCGAAAACGTCGCATAATTCTTCATCATAACAATGCGAGCTCTCACACAGCATGTCAAACAATTCATTATTTATCAGAGAAAAACATCGAATTAATGTCTCATTGCCTGTATTCACCTGATTTTATTACCTAACGACTTCTTTTCGGTTCTGATGTAAAAAAAATGAGTGGACAACGATTTTCATCACCTCAAGAATTTGCTGAATCCAACCAACTTCAGAGTGGAAGAAATGTTTTGACAATTGGTTCAAACACATGCAAAAGTGTATAAATCTTAAATTCGAATATTCTGAGAAACAGTAAAACGATTTCTAACAAAAAATTTCTTTTCTTTCATTGTTTTTGTAAAAACTTAAAAGGTAGCCCTCGTATAAGTTTGTTTATAGCTGTGATGTAATTTTAATAAATATATAATAATCACAATAAAAAACATTTTTTTTTAACTACATTGTCTGATACTGTATATAGTTACTTTGTAAATTCTCTGACCAAAATAAATAACTTAACATATAAATAAATAGTTTAAGTTAAGTTATTTATAAAACACCAGTTCTCCAAAATATTTACCACATGTGATGAAAAGTTTCGAGACTAAAACAAAAATCGATTTTATTCTACAACATAGTTTACTTCAAGAGCGATACACTTATTCCAGCGATCTTCCAACATTTGGATACCTTCCACATAGTGCAATTTATCAAGCTCTCCAAAGTAAGCCTCAGTTTCCCATACCACTTCTTCATTTGAGCCAAATTTCCAATTTGGAAAGATGTAATAATCGCTGCAGCAACATTGGTTCAATTTCATCATCGATCGATCGATCTTGGTGAAACAACACTTTTTCTTCGGTAAAAGCGGTCTCTTTTTCTTTATTTTACAATTCAAATGGTCCAATAAATCCACGTAATAGTTTCCGCTGATTGCTCCTTCCTTCTCAAGATAGTCGTTCAATGTTAGTCCATGGCATCTTAAAAAATACTTGCCAAAACCTTTCTCCAGCCGATGTTTGTATTTTTGGACGCTTCGGTGGGGTTTCATGCATTCTAGCCACTCGGTAAACTACCTGTTGGACTCAGGCATGTAGTGATGGTTCCATGTTTCGCATATCGTTACGAATCGATGCAAAAACTTTTTTAGATTACGCCGAAACAATGCCATACAGTGTTCTGAGTCTTCGACACGTGGCTGTTTTTGATCAAGCGTGAGAGTGCGCGGCACCCATAGGGTATATAGCTTTTTCATACGCAAATATTCCTGCAAAATATGGCCCACACATTATGTTGATATCTGCACGTGGTCACTTATCTCTTTCACTTTCAGATTGCGGTCATTTAGAACGATATAGTGTTTTTTTTTTAAATCTTTTGGAGTGACTGACCAGTGCTTGAACTACCGCATTTAAGTTCACTAAATTATCGGCATATAGTTGCTTTTGACGGAGCGGATATGCCATAAAATTTCTCAAGCCATTCTTGGGTTCTGGCTGTATCTTCTCTCATCAAAAAGCAATGTTCAATCAACACACGAAATTATTTTTGTGCCATCTTTTTGCAATAATCAAAAGTAGCGTCACTCAAACAATTGTAACTCGCAAACTAATAGACAAATGTCATGAAAATTTTACCCGAGAGATGACACTAATTGAAAATAATATGGGTTTTTATTTGTGCTGCCATCTCTAGGAAATTGTCGGGACTTTTCATCCTAGGTTAGTAGATCATTCTAAATAAAACAACAGTATTGATATCATGAATATATTCGAATATTTTTAGATCGTCGTTAAAATATGAAAAAATTCGAGGAGCAAAGTTACTCTCATGAAGAGCACCTCTCGTATCTCGAAAATTAAATGATTTGGGACCTTGGATTTCAACATATTGCAGCTGATTTTTTATGATAGGATTCAAAAAATAATTCGAGATATTCACTAAAGACTAGGTGATACAATTTATGCAACGAGACACAGTCAACTTTGTCAAAGGCCGTTGAAAAGTCGGTATATACTATATCTCTCTCTCGGTAAAACAGATTAGGTTACTAAAAAGCAGGCTTTATAAGCGAGATCAGCTATTTAACTTGATTATAGATACTATCATACACCAACCTTTCAAATCTTTAGAAATGTCTTAGTGTTCGTAGACAAATTAAAAGGTAATGGTGTCAGCAATGCAGAAGCAGATTCGTTGACAATGAAGCAAGTTAATTCATCTATCTGACAAACCAATTTATTTCTCGATTTTTTGTACCTAACACAATAGAAGAACCGTTATTCCTATTTTTAACAAAAATAATTTGTTGTGATTACAACAATGATTAAACAAAATAAAAAGTCAATTATAAGGGAATTGCTTTAATCATTTATAATTTATAAAGGATTTGGAAGGTGATCAGATAGGGTAGTTTACCACATCTCGTAGTGTATATCTCTAGAATCAAAAAGTCTAAAAATTATAGTGACAGTAAAGTCACTCTAAATTTGTTTTTGCCATGCTTGGATATTACTCTATAATAACAAAGAAATTTTGAGTTCATCATAGAAAGACTAAAGTACTCTCTGACTATTTCCATAGTCTTAGTTTTTGATAAACAAATTGATAACACTCTAATGGTTTCATCATGCAGAGACACAGCAACGAAATAAAGTACTTGATTCGGTTTACAGGTACATATATATACCAGGTGTACAAGTATGAAATGCGGATTTCATACAACAGTTGGTGCATCAATGCAGTTTGTGCTATAAAGATTTGACACTGCGCCATTTTGTTGTGTCATCAACAAGTGTCAGATGCGCACGAGTGATAGATTGGAAAAGTGTGTGCATAGTGTTGCGTTGCTGTGTTCAATATGTCGAAATTTATACCGAACAAAGAGCATTCGCGGAGAGCATTTATTTTTTGTTTCCATTTGAAGAAAACTGCTGTTGAATCATACCGATTACTTCGAGAAGCTTATGGTGAACATACTCCATCGCAAGATACGTGTTAACGATGGTTTCGGCGTTTTAAAAGTGGTGACTTCGATGTTGCAGACAAGGAACGTGGAAAACCGCCAAAAAAATACGAAGATGTGGAATTGCAAGCATTGATGGACGAAGATGATTCGCAAAAACAAAAACAACTCGCCGAGCAATTGGGCGTTAGTCAACAAGCTGTTTCCAATCGGCTACGAGAGATGGGATAGATTCAGAAGACCGGTAGATGGGTACCACATGAGTTGAACGACAGGCAAATGGAAAAGTGCGAAAATACGTGTGACATTTTGCTCGCTCGGTACAAAAGGAAGTCGTTTTTGTATCGTAGAGTTACAGGGGTTGAAAAGAGGATTTATTTTAAGAATCCCAAGAACAAAAAATCATGGGTAAACCCAGGCGCACTATCCACATCGACCGCAAGACCGAATCGCTTTGGCAGAAGGACGATGCTGGGGAAACCGTTAATACTAAACGTTTCCAACAATTGACCGATTTGAACCGTTCGCTGCTTGAAAAAAAGCCAGAATACCGAAAGAGGAAACACAAAGTCATTTCTCTTCATGACAATGCTCCATCGCATATAGTAAAACCAGTTCGCGACACGTTGGAAGCATTCAGCTGGGAAGTTCTACCCTATGCGGCTTACTCACCAGACTTGACTCCTTCCGATTACCACTTGTTTGCATCGATGGGTCACGCACTTGCTGAGTAGCGCTTTGGTTCATACGAAGATGTGAAAAAATGGCTCAATGAAGGGTTCGCAGCAAAAGGGGAAGATTTTTACTGGCGTGGTATTCACAAATTGCCCGAAAGATGGGAAAAATGTATAAAAAGTCATATTGTAAAACTATTGAAACACTGTCTAAAAATTACCTATTTTGTCTTCAACAGTTAAATTTACAAACAAATAGATGGAGCGCCCATGGGATCTTCTCTTGCACCAGTAATAGCCGACCTCTATATGAATGTATTTTGAAACAGAGGCCTTCAAAATCTCACTAATCACATCGAAACTCTGGAAACGATATGCTGATGACATCTTTATAATTTGGCCCCATGGAGGAAATTAGAAACTTTCTTGAACTATTTAAACGGAATCTACCACCGGATATAGTTCACCTTGGAAGTAGAAGAAGAAAAAGCTTCCCTCTCCTTGATGTACTCGTAACTCAGAAAAACAACGGTCAACTTCAGTACTTAGTGTACTGGAAGCCCACCCGCACCAACTGATATTTAAATGCTGGCACACACCACTCTCTGTCTCAAATCCAGTCGGTAGCCAACACCCTTGTATCGAGATCAAAGCGACTCACCGAACCAGACACCAGACAGAAAGAAATTCCACAAATCACTAGGGCCCTTAAGTAAAACGGATATAAAAATCAGTTCATACAGAGAGCATTTGCAAGGCAGCGCATTCCATAGACAAGGACAGAAGAACGGAACCTCAGCGAAAATAGAGTCCTATTACAGTACGTGAAAGGAGTTACAGATAGAATTGCAAGAGTCCTAAGAAAACACAACATAGGCACAACATACCAACCACAGAACACTCTGGCAGACATCCTGGGAAACCCCAAAGACAGCATCCCATGCGGAGACTACCACAACCTGTACATAGGGCAAACAAACAGAAGAATATATATATATATATATATATATATATATATATATATATATATATATATATATATATATATATATATACATATATATATATATATATATATATATATATATATATATATATATATATATACATATATATATATATATAAATTTATATATATATATATATATATATATATATATATATATATATATATATATATATTTTTGTAGATGTCATATATCAAATATTTGCCAATAAATCACAAAATGCTCTCGACAAAATTAATAATTGGGGTGCGGTCTATAAACTGATGTTCAAGGCTAGTAAGTAATCACGGATGTTGTTTGCTAAAAAAATGTGTCCTTTTCTGTATGAGTATTGTGTTGCAGGACCGGCGTTAATTAAAGAAGACAATATTCTATTTTGCCCTATTACTAAGTTTTAGTTCTCACATAGACAAAATAACAGGAGAAGCAATACAAATGTTTTTGACTTATTTTGAGAAATTGTAAGTCGTTTAAAAATACAGCTGCACTTAAAACCCTGTTTAGATCTTTAGTGAGAAGCAAATTGGAATATGGTGCCCTGGTATGGTCACCACTTTATAGTAAATATACGAGTATATTAGCATTGGAGCATGTGCAAAAATTTTTTTTTTTTTTAAAAGAGGATGGAGTGTATCCACAGAAAGGAATGGATAATAGAATATTATTGCGGCGTCAAAGACGCAGAAAATTTTATTCAATGACATTTCTGTTTAAAATCGTTAATGATTGTGTTGATTGTGCTTCTTTGTTGGAAGAACTCAAGTTTGTTGTACCCGCAGATCGTAGTAAATCCAGGAACTACTTCTATCTGCCTATGTTATATTAAGATCGCTAGTGTACAAAATATGTTCAATTTACAACCGAAGCACACCAATGTGATCTTGACATGCCCCTTAAATAATTCGTTCGTTGCCTCGCGGATTCCTTATAGTTTTACGAACTTTACTGCATTGTTTCGAGCGCTAGTGCCATATGCATGTGTGTTTTTTGATGAGAAAAAATACCATTCAAGCAAAGCAATGGCTTGATAAGTGTTACGGGGACTCTGCCCCTGGAAAATCACTTATCATTTAATGGTATGCTGAATATAAACGCGGTCGTACAGATACAAATGATGCTGAACGCTCTGGCAGCCCAAATGAGGTGGTTACACCAGAAAATTGTACTGGATGACTATAAAGCGAAATTGCGTGAGATAGCTGACTCCCTAAAGATATCAAAAGAACGTGTTGGTCATATTATGCAGGAGAAAGCTCTGTTCGAAATGGATATCGCGTTTGCTCACGGTGGACCAAAAACAACAACGTGTTGGTGATTCTGAGCGCTGTTGGGACCTGTTTAAGCCTAATAATAGCGAATATTATATAAAGTTATTGGTGTGTTCGAAGGCAGAAATCGCAAAGAAACGGCTCCAAATAAACAAGGAAAAAGAGCTTTTTGATCAAGACAATGTACCATGCCACAAGCCAATGGTTACGATGGCAAAATTGCATGAATTGAAGTTCGAATTGCTTCCTCATCCACAGTATTTTCTAGATTTGGCCCGACTATTATCTATTCGCAGATCTCAAAAAAATGCTCGAGGTAAAGAGATTTGGCTCCAATGAAGAAGCTATCGCCGTAAAGACAAATCCTTCTCCAAGAAAGGTTTAGAAATGTTAGAAAAGCGTTGGACTGATTGCATCACTCTTGAAGAAGACTATATTTATGAATAAAGTCGAATTTTGTAAAAAAAAAAATGTGTTTTAAGTAGCTAAACCAAGAACTTTTCAGCCTACGTGTTATATATATGTAAATCAATTTATATTCTATATATACATAATTTTTTTACATTTAAAATATTTAATAGTTAAGTGCAAATTAATTTGTTCCTATTATCGCTCCATGTTGACTTCTTTCTAAAGCAATAATGAATTAATTCAGTTGTGTGAATGAAAATTTTTTGAAAAATTAAAAACTATTTTTTCTAAAAAACGTCGCTACTGGATTTACTGAAACATATTCCGTAAAATTAAATATTTGACATCTAGTCCACCATATCATAGCCTAATTTTATATGCTGCACAACGTAGATTGGCTACATTACCCGTCTGACTACGAATTCAAAATTCCAATGCAAATACGAATTCAATGAAAGATGAAATTTGCTTTGGGCTGTCTCGGGTTAAATTATCTTGTTGATGTCACTAGCATATGCGCGTGCTCTGCCTTGATATGTCGGTTCACAGGAATGATAATCCGGGCACGTTTTATTTGCATAATTATTACTAAAAAAAAGAAAATCAGTTTCAGATGACAGAATATAATTTTGTATTAAAAGTGAAAAATACTGAGATATGGAAAATATATATTTTTTAAAGTTGAGTTTGTTTTTTAAAATTCGCTACTTAGCCATGAAATTGACATAATACTTTGATCAATTTTTTGTGCGAGTTCGTTGCATTTATTTTTCGAAAAATGAGTAGAAGTAATTTGGAGCATTGTGCAACCTGTGATTTACTTTAAATTTCATCGAGATTAGTTCACTTAAATAAAAAATATATGTTAAAGAATTTCACACCTCCAAGGAGCGCATGTGACTGGCAAATATGACTGCTGGCGCGGGACCGACGCGACGGGTGTATATACATTCTTAAAGATAAGTAAATCGTAGAGCACAGAGTGGCAGTGACTCATGGCCAAGCTGTTCATTAAAAATAATTATTTTGTAAATTGTTTTATGTATATATAACAAAAATTTAAATAAACTTGTAAAACAGTGATTTTGAAAATTGGTAACGTGTAAAAAGTAAAATAAGTACAGAATTTGACTTTCTTTAGTAAAGAGAGAGTAAATTTTCATAATGCAAATAAAACCGTACAACATATTGACCCCCAATCGTTTCACCTCATTACCTTGAAACGATACCATTCAGAAATTATAGGTTTTTTATCGAGATCGACATACCGACACCTTGATAGTCGGATAGATAGACCAGCGGAAATTGGAAAAAATATTTTTCGTAATCTAAGAACACGTAAAGAAAAGCAAAAATCGCAGAGGGTAATTTTTTCTCTTTAGCAAGAGAAGGCAAAAAACAATAATTTATTCACTGTGACAAAGGAAGATCGTATGGGCCAATTTAACTGTTTCTTATTTTAAAACTTTTTCGATAATTAATTTAACATTTTTTAGTTTGTTGAGATCTAGTTGCGTTGTAACTAGATCTCAATCCCTTCAACATAACTAGCAAGAACACTGAAACACAAGTATACTATGATATATGCATACCACTCTAACCTCCTGCCCCATTCTTGTAACCTCATATATCTTTTACTATAAATGATTAGCTAAAATTATATAAAATATACCAACCAGGAAAAATTCTCATAATAATGTCGAATTTACACAATATCTAATGATTTTCACCCCTTTTACCCTCTTCCCTTATTAATATTGAAAGTAACAAATAAATATTTTACCATTTCGATCTCCCGTCCCAAGAGAAAACACCTATAACACAGTAAAAACGAAATCATCCTTCTAAATTCCTTCCTCACCTGTTCTTCTTCTTTCTTCTTTATAAGCTACTGCTTCCCCACTGCAGCAGATAGGCCTCATTAAGTTTCTTCTAATTGTCTTTATCCTGTGCAAGACGGAGACATCTACTGCCTACTATCAACCTGATATCATCAGTCCATCTTTTCATTGGTCTTCTGACACTTCGTTTGCTCGCCCAAGGACTCCATTAAAGTAATTTTGTTGTCCATCTACCATCATTTTTTCTAGCCACATGCCCCGTCCATTGCCACTTTAATTTTGCCGCTCTTTCGCTGATATCTGTAATTCTTGTTGTTAGTCTGATATCCTCGCTTTTAATGCGTTCTCATAAACTAACACCTAACATCTGTCTTTCCATGACCCGTTGAGTACGTTAGAATTAACAAAGACCATTTTTTGTAAATGTCTTGGATTCCAGCCCATATGTACTTACTGGAAGTATGCAGCTCTTGTAAACTTTTCTTTTTAGGTCGTGGACATATGTCTGAATGAATCGCAGTTTTTGAAGTGCAGTCCAGCTGAGACCAATTCGACTTGGTATTTCCGTTGTTTGAGTGTCTTTATCCAATCTAATCTTATATACAAAGTATATATACTCTTCCACTCTCTCGATCTCTTTCGTGCCGATTTTAACTATTGCGTGTCTGTGGGGTTAGAAGTTTTGTTTTCTTGATGTTCATCTTGAGTCCAACTTTCTGTGAAGCGTGATTAAGTTTTTCTATCGGGATTTTCAGTTCTTCTAGATCAGGGGTGCTCAAACGGTCGATCGCGATCGACAAGTCGATCGCGAGTGCTTTTTGAGTCGATCTCGAGAAAAAAATTCCGATATAGAACTATTCACAGATTTTGTTTTAGGTAACTAAAACAAAATGTAATGAATAAACTACTAAAATTTATTCGATCCACAATTAGGCCAGAATAACCCCCTCATCACTTTCTTTTATCGTAATAACCCCCTGCTAGCGGCAAAAGGCGGCTTTATCAAAGGAACGCGCGGTACTTGTCAAAGAAAAGCTGCGTTTTTGATTCCCTCCGATTTTTCTAGAAACTTCGGGCGGCGTGTTTGACGGGAACATTCGAGATTTCGTTTGCGCCGATATAAATGTTGCGCCTGCAGGAATAGGAGTCAGTCTGAGTTGTAACTTGAAGGCAATACATCGATACAAAGTTTATTAATAAATAGTCCAAAATGAGTGCGGCGAAGAAAAGTAAAACTTATCATTTTAATAACGATTGGGAGAAAGAATTTTTCTTTTGTATGGTAAAGGATAAGTGCATTTGTCTCATTTGCCATGCGTCAGTTGCAATACCTAAGCATGGGAACTTAGAGAGGCATCATAAAACGGTTCATAAAAAACTATGAAAAGGATTTTCCGTCACAGAGTGAATTAAGAAAACGAAAAGTACGTGATTTGATAACTGCAACGATCGCGTCATTTAAAATATCTCATATATTGGCGAAACACAAGAAACCATTTGATGATGGATTGGTTGTGAAGGAAGCATTTATTGAAGCGGGGGAGACTTTATTTGGAGATTTTAAAAATAAAACAGAGATTATGTCTGCTATTAGAGAACTTCAGTTATCTCGTCCGACTATCACAAGGCGTGTTGAAGTCATGAGTCAGGACATGGCAGATAAACTAAAACATGATATCATGGAATGTACACACTTTTCTTTACAGTTCGACGAATCCACCGATATGACAGACACTGCCCAGCTGTGTATTTTTATTCGAATGGTATTCAATGACATGTCGGCTAAGGAAGAGTTTTTGTCAATGATTCCTCTGAAAGGAAAGGCCCGTGGCGAAGATATATATGACGTTTTCTTCAATTTTGTAACAAACTATAAACTACCAATATATAAACTAGTGTGCATTACAACCGATGGAGCACCAGCAATGACTGGAAACCAAAAACGGTTTTGTGGCATTGTGTCGAGCTAATGATGATTTCCCTTCATTTTTCTCCTTTCATTGTATTATACATCAACAAGTTTTGTGTTCAAAAGTTCTAAACATGGAGGAGATTATGGGGATTGCAATAAAAATTGTGAATTCTACCCGTGCATGTAGCTTGCAACGACGGCTCTTTAAATTGCAGTTGAAAGATAGTGAGTCAGCTGAACACACTGATTTAGTTCTTTACACGGACGTCAGGTGGTTGAGTCGCGAAAAATTCCTAGAAAGGTTTCAAGAATTATTGCCCGAAATAACAGCTTTTCTGGACGAAAGAGGAGATGACACTCAGATGCTGAAAAACGGAAAATGGCTGACTGATTTGGCATTTTTGAACAGACATCACAATGCATTTAAACACCATTAATTTGGAGCTTCAAGGTAAAGGAAAAACTATTATTGAGATGATTAGCGCAATAAACGCATTCAAAAGTAAATTGTAACTTATGATAGATCAACTGAAAAGAAACGATCTGAAAAAATGTTTCTTCTTTGAAAGCAAGGATTCCTCAGTTGAATTATGATATTTATGAGTTAGAATTATCAAATATTTTGGGCCAATTCGAAATACGTTTTTATGATTTCAGTAAATTGGCAAATATCGCATCATTTATGAGTTATCCTTTTTCGTGCAAAAACATTGAGGAATTAGCTATTGAAATAGCAAGTCAGTTTAACATGGACTCATGTTCTGTTGAAAATGAGTTAGTGCAGATTATATCAGATCTACATGTCAAAGCCACAGTATCTGATACAAAATTCTGGTGTTTTATATCTGAAGATAAATATCCGAATCTAAGGCAAATCGCCCTTCAACTCACGGCAATGTTTGGGTCAACTTACTTGTGCGAGTCTGCATTTTCTGAAATGAAGATAATTAAGTCAAAATATCGCAATCGACCAACTGACGAACATATGTCATCATGCTTGCGATTAACACTCGGTAATTACGTACCATCTTATGAAAAGTATGCTGAGGACATGCAGTGCCACGCTTCAACATTCAAAGTCACTCTTTAGTTAAGTTTAGACACTAGAACTCGTTTGTTTTGTAAGAACCAATAAAGCATTATGAGTTTTTTCATTGACATTTTAGAGCAGACCTACACTTACCTTGACTAAAAAAATGCATATTGTGCGGAAAACTAATATCTATGCCACGATACACCCTACCTAGACGACAATCCTGCATCACACTTACTTGTAGCCTCTCAGAGTCGATCGATCGTAGTCTAACATTATTGAGGTAGATCGCCAGCAGTTCAAGTTTGAGTATCCCTGTTCTAGATCTTGGCTAGTCAGTACTACATCATCTGCGAATCGCAAGTAGTGTAAATATATGGCATTAATTTTAATTCCCTTCTCTTCCTACTCAAGACTTTTAAATACATCCTCCCAGCTCAGGGTAAAGAATTTTGGTGTAACTGTTTAACACCTTTCTTGATCTTTGTGGGTTCTGGTTTCGATCTTTCATCTAATTTAACCGTTAATGTCGCATTTTCATATACGAATTTTAGGAGTTCTGTATATTTTAAATTTATTCTGGCATGAGCTAAGGACTGTATAATTGCCCAATTTTCCAGGGAGTCGAAAGCCTTCTTACAATCGATGAAAGCTAGGTATAGCTTAATATTATATTCGGTTGCTTTGTCTATTAAAAGGCACCTGTTATAAGTTACTCGAATACTATTGAAACCATATAATATTTGCTGCATCTCTTTCACCTCTTTTCCCGTAGAAATTGAAAGTAACAAAAAAATAACCTAATTTCCTTGACTCCACAAACTCCAAAAAGGACCAATAACACCATATGTAGGAAGCAACTCTCAACACTCACTCCACCAAATTAACCCCTTACATATTTTGTTATAAATAACATGCCTAAAATTGGTCCAGTATTAAAATTATACTGTAATAAACTACTCTTACCCGTTTCAGCTTCTTCTTGAATTTCAATTGAAAACAGTGAAAAAATAATCTAATTTTTGGATTTCTCGATTTCAAGAATCCTCTCATGTCAATAGACCGATAGACCGATAGACAGACAGACCGACGAAAATGAGTGATTATGCTTTTCTAATGCTAGTTTAGGAACCCTAAAACGTGGAGAAAATCAAAAATTTTTTAGTGTGATTTTTCCACGAATACAAGACTTTCCTTTAGCTAAGAAAGTAAAAAAAACTATAATATAAACTGTATTAATATTAGTGAGATGTAAGTTGAAATAAACGGTTAAAACGAAAGAAACAGAGTGAAAAAGAACGAAGAAATAAGATTATAAAGGAAGCGAAAAGCAATAAACCATGGCTAGTTGTACGTGTATAGATCGAACTGGGTTTTTTGCCCTAATTTTTCCCAGGGAAACTAAAATTTGAATTATAAATATATGTTAATAAACGACATTATATAAATTTGCAAAATACTAGAAGAGAATAAACCTGTAAAGTTTACCTAGGAAATGATTCAACCACGTAAGAACACGGTAATTCGTACTGCCAAAAAGGTCGAACACCTAGGCTGCCTTAAGGTTTTTGAGTGGATAATTGCATAGAAATTTGTTACTGTTCCATACGCAATACTTATAAGATCACTTCAGTGTCTGTCTGTATATCCGTCTACCTGTCCATCTGTCCGTCTGTCACACTCGTTTTCTATGGAACTATTTGACACAGAAAGTTGAAATGTGGTACTAATATAGGAATTGATGGCATCATCAGAGCCGTGTAGTTTTGAAATTAAATTTTGACTTAAGGGGTTAATTTTGGGGGTTGAAATCAAAACTAAAAAAAAAAATTACCAGGTCATCGAGTGGGGTGTCAAATGAAAGCTTGTAAAAACGCGAGTTCAAAAATATATATAATGTAATTAATAATTTGTCTGGTATATAAAAAAAAAAAATTCAAGGTCCAGTAAGGATCTGAAAAAAACTTTGTTGAAAACTCAATTGGGGTGTGTTTTGTGAAATCATTGATCATTTTGTACCTCCGTAACAGAATATTTTATTTTAAAAGCAGTCAACGTACGGAACAATAATTGCGCAAGTCCAACTTGCACTTGACCGGTTATTTTTACAGCAAAAGCTAATTCCACATTTATACTAAATTTCGCGAATAAATTATTTTATACCTAATGACTATAAATAATCAAGAGAGTTTTCATAAAAGATATGTAAAAGTCTCGAAAGATGTTTCATCTCACGAATACAATACTTTACTTACCAAAATAAGTAAAAATAATTAAGTGAAAATCATAACTTTATTGTTCAAATTTTGCAAAAGAGGTTGAATGTGAGTAAAAGGTTACGAAATATACAGCATTAAATATACAAATGGTTTTTTTTTTGATATTTTTAATTAATGCATAAAACTTACCAAAATCCAAAATCACATAATATTTAGTATAAAATATCTACCATTTTTCACTCTTCATTAAGAGTCATTACATTATTATTATAGTTTTAGCCCATTTCAAGGGATGTTTTTGACCAAAAAAAAAAAAAAATAACAAAATTTTTTTTACTACGGATTCGAATTCAGCGTCAAAAAATACACTAGATCTATGTGTCGTGGTAATGAACTTTTTTTTGTGTGGCTGTACATTTTTTATTCAAAAACCCAATTCATAATGTGCTACAATTGTGAATACTGTTTAAAAATCCAACCAAAATTTCTACGGGCTAAACAACAGGATAAAACTATGGAACTATCCCTTCTAAAATTAGTCACTATCGGTGTATAAAAACTCACGAGCCGTGTATCATTTTTTTGAATATACCAGAAATCAGTATACTATTACAATGGTAGTTGACTTTAGAACGTGGCTGTTTTAAAATTCAGCATCCAGGGCGGAATATGCAAATATAATGTTGACATTAACAAGATAATTCCATTGGAGGCATCACAAATCGAATTTCATATTTCACTGAATTGGTATTTGCATAGAGATTCTGAACTCGTAGTCGGACTGCTAATTTTCCTAATTTACATTATACCGTAAATACATTTAGGACGAATAATTTCGTTTACTGGGATATGATGTCAAATTTCCGAGATTCTATAAGGACTTTACTATATATTTGTACAAAAATCCCGATTTATTGTTTTTATTATTAAAATAAAGCATATTTAAATAATCATTTGTACGATTTATTTTACTTTATATTTCAAATTATTCTTAAACCATTGGATATGCTTTTATTATATTTGTTTTTACAGTTCAGATATAAATCTTAATTAAGTTTTTGTAGGGGCTGTACGCAAAATTGCAAAATCAATAGCCTTAAATAATAATAAAATCGGCCAAGGGTAAGTCGGATTTGTGCAATTAGTGTCCCGTACCACGATTGATTTTAAAATAAAAGACTTTGTTAGGGAAGTATAAAATGATCGGCGTTAGTACATTTCACACCAAGACTACCTGCGCCCTTAATACAACAGGTAAATTCCACACTAACCTGCTTAAATCTTCCAGGTAATTTCCACACCAAGCAAATATAATTATTTTAAATCAGTTTTTATTGAAAATTTTAGATATTTGCAAAAATATATGTTTTTATTTTATAGTAGAATAATATTGATAAAACATGAAGTTTTTGCTAAATACATAAAATAAAATTGGACAAATTTCCTTACATATACTAGATAATGCTACAAACCTATACATATCTATTTATATATATTTACAAAACAGGTTGAGAAAAATAGGACACATTTTAAAAAATGGAAACGATTAATATTTCCTAATTGTCTTTGTTCATAAAGATTTTTTAAATGTTTTAGTTTTTGATTATTATGATTATTACTTATCTTAGACTCGTCGACACTTTGTATTTTTATATATACGTTAATCTGAAATTCTTTCAGCCTATCGATAAAAGTATATAGAGACGGATGTGTAGAATAAAAAGAATTATTTAGATGGGAATGGAAGGACTCACAACAGTTAGTCATTCGAGTTAAAGATGGACTCGATTCTGCCCATATTTCAACTGGAAAATCGGCTCCTTCCTCTATATACGTTCCTAGTAGGTAATTACAAAATTTATTTAAACGTTCATCCTCAGGTTTTATAGAATATGAATCGTATGCAAAACTGTCACCTAATTCTTCGGGTGCTAAATAGGATAAGCCGGTTAAAATATTTTAACCAACGACCAATTTCAGAATTTTTGTCGCAATATTCTTTAGCTAGACCTAGATTCTGTATCTTGCGAAACCGAGATTGGTGTAAATGAAATCTACATCCTAACACTTTAGCATTTGGCCAAACTTCAGATACTGCCTTATGAATAGATTTTTCGAAGTCAATAGTAATTTTCTCTGGATTAAAATACAGTGTATCTGTTGAATAAATCTTACATTTTAATAATGTGAAGAAGTTTTTGTATGTTTCAGCTCTCTTATCACGCAATAAGCAAAATAATAATGGAATGTAATGACCGTTTGCAAAACCATGCACTGTAAATAACTGTGTAAAATATTTAGTGCAGTATGAAAAGGTGCCGTCCATATATATATTGGATATTTTACACAACATATTGACATTTGTAGTGTAAGAAAAAACAATAATGCCACTTTCGAGTTCATTGATATATAGAAATTTTCTCACCCTTGCTAGTTTTGATTTCAAAATGTCTCTAAAACACTATGCACCTCCTCAGCACTTCTTGGATTACGTCCTGGCAAAAATTTTCGTCTATGGTTATAGATGTTTTTTCTAATATATTCGACATCTTTTTCTGTTACTGTTTCAGGCAGCGTGTTTTGTAGTTCTTGTCGGATAATTTTAGATGGCCTTTCCATCATATGCTCTTCGGCTTTTCTTTTGCAGGAATTACTAATTATTTGCCGATTCAGCTTCTTGGTGTCGGTTTCGTGTGTATGGAGTCCTTTACTTCTGGTAACTAAATTCTCGGGCCCAACGGTGAAGACTTTTGATTTGCAATCTTTTTTTGAACATCTCCAAAATGTTTCTCCACATTTTAGCACCTTTTGTCGAAAGTAAGTGTAGTAATTCACACATAACATGTCCTTTCCTCGATTATTTTTTATTAACTTTGCTTCCATATTAGCAACACTTTAAAAAATATACGCACAACCAAGTAATTATCACAAATTAATAATATGTACTAAACTGATATGTAGAAGGATTTTAGTAATGATTTAATTGAACAGGCCGGTGCGTACCACCACCCATTTATCAACCCTCATCCTCTACCTGAAAGTACTCGGTGTGGAATTTACTTCTGCAATTACAATCCCTTAAATATGTCTAGGTCTTAAAGGGATTAGTGGTGTGGAAATTACCTGCGCCCAAAATGATTAGTGACTTCACAAAACACACCACAAATGCAAACTTTCATTTGATACTCCCACTGGATGACCTTGAATTTTTTTTTATATACTAGATAAAAGACTCGTGATAATTTTCATTCAATCTACACCTCATGGAGAATATTTAGAATTTTTTCGAAATTTTTTAATTAGTCCTTTTAGAGATAAGGTGGGAAGACAGTGATTTTTGGCAATTTAAAAAAAAATAATTCAAAGATAAGTTTGCGCGAGTATTCTTCTTCTTAGAACGACGTCCTCTCACTAAGGTTGGCGACCCATATAGCTAAACAAACTTTAAAAACTGCTGCTCGAAAAATATCACTCGAAGCACATCCAAACCACCTTCTCATGTCCTTCAGCCGAGAATTATGTCGTCTTCCAATTGATTGTTTGCCCTTTATTTTACCTTCAATAATCAGACGTAGCAATTCGTACTTTGGGCCCCTCATTATATGTCCAAAGTAATGAGATTTTCTTATTTTTATGTTTGTTAGTAATTCTTGTGCCAGGAAAAAATTTATTCATATTCGTATATGTTACTCGGGCTTGTTCAGTTCTGGAATATATTTCCTTTCTTGGGTCCCACTTGTCATTTATTGGTGCCCAAATATTTAAATGTGGAGACATGTTCTATGGTGTTTTTCCTGATTTCGAGAGATTCTGGTGGTAGATTTTTCTTTGTTATTACCATCCACTTGGTTTTTCTTATATTCATAGTTAACCCAAATCTTTCGCTGTCCGTTACGACTCGATCGATCAGTTGCTAGAGATCTTTGATATTATTTGCTAATAGAACAATATCATCAGCATACTGTATGTTGTTCAGTGTTTTTCTATTAACTGTTATTCCTTCAATGGATTCATAGATGACCTCATTAAACACAGCGCCAGAATAAAGATTGAACACACAAGTATTACACCATATATATTTTTGAACTCATGTTTTCACAAGCTTTTATTTGATATTCCACTGGATGATCTTGCAGATTTTTTTTTTCTTCCGATTTTACTCATCAAAACTAACCCCTAAAGACAAAATTAACTTTCAAAACTACACGGCTCTGATTTGGCCACCAATTCCTATATTTGTGACAAATTTCAACTTTCTATGTCAAATAGTTTCGGAGACAGACAGATAGACGGACACCGAAGTGATCCCGTAAGTGTTCGGTACGGAAAAAAAATTGTCGAATACTTTAACGCAAATTTAAAAAAAATGGAAAACAGTACTTTCCACGCAAAAAGCAGTTCTAAAATTAATACTAAATTTGCCTTCCTCAGACCAAAGAATGGCGTTATTCAAGCATTACAAATCCTAGGCGTAATACTTTGTGATGAGAAAGTAACTTCTATGGACTACTTTTGTTAAAATTTAAAATAATGAAAAAAATCTAGGTATATATTTTCTAGACTGCTCCTGTGTCGATTTCCGGCTTCTTTAAAGCTTGTACCGAGAACTGACTTCTTCGGAATCTAGCTTAGTGGACCTGGATGGAATCTGAGTCTTCATGGACGATCTATTTCCAGATTGTTGAGAGGTAAAGACCAATATCACGATTAAGGGTGTCGAGATATTTCGATGGGCTTTCGACTTTTCCTAGGATGGAGTTCTGTTGTATGCTGACGTACTACGCAGTATAGGTGAAATCTTTTGCTAATATCCTACATGAAGATGATCACGTAAAGTTTGTTGTGCTACAATTGTGTTTATAAATAACCATAACCTTCTACGGGTCGAAGAACAGGACATAATTTTGGTTTTGTCAAACAAGACAAAACTTCTAAAATTAGTCACTCTCGGTGTATAAAAACTTACGCTTCGTGTATCATTTTTTCGAATACAGCAGAAAGCAGTATACTATTACAAAGCTAGTTTACTTTAGAACGTGGCTGTTTTAAAATTCAGCATCTTGTGCGGAATATGCAAATATAATGTTGACATTAACAAGATAATGCCATTTGAGGCATCACAAATCGAATTTCATATTTCACTGAATTGGTATTTGCATAGAGATTCTGAACTCGTAGTCGGACTGCTAATTTTTCCTAATTTACATTATACCACAAATATATTTAGGACGAATAATTTCGTTTACTGGAATTTGATGTCAAATTTCCGAGATTTTATAAGGGATATATTTGTCCAAAAATTCCGATTTATTGTTTTTATTATTAAAATGACATGCAAAGATATTTAAATAATCATTTTTACGAATTATTTTACTTTATATTTCAAATTATTCTTAAACCACTAGATGTACTTGGAAAGGGGAATCCGGTATCGTCACACTGGATTGGCTATCTTAGTTGCTCGCTGCAAACCTAATCGAGAACGTGTGGTTATACATCAAATTGAAGCTTCGTAGTAAAAAGATGTATACAGTGAAGCAGTTGTCACGGTAAATTCTGGCAATTTGAAAATCTTTGCCTAAAGAATACGCGAAAAATCTTATCAAAAGTATACCCCAATGATGCCAGGCTATCATCGACGCCGAAGGGGACTGGACAAACTACTAAATCATTAGCATTTTAGGGGTAATTCTTTACAATCAAATGATGTAAATAAGTTTTAAAGTCCGTTTGTTTGGAGTTGATAGCACACAACATGGGTTATAAATATTAAAATGTCATAAATCATAAGCGTCCGAAATTTGTCTACCAATCATTTGCATTTTTAGTTTTTATCACCTTTATTTTCTATCTCTATACAACATTGCGACCTTTTTCTAAAAAATATTTTATTACCTGTCTTCTAAACTTTACAATAAGCTATGTAAATTAACGCATATCAAAGTTTATTTTAATGAGTAAATAATGAAACTAAAAATCTTATTTGTATGATAAAGGCCTAAACGAGTAAAATTAACAATTCTTAAGAACTAGAAATCTACAGTATTATAAAGCTTAATGAAAATAGGTACAATAAAATTATTTAGGATTTTAGCAGTTATTTCAATATAATTAACCAAAGTATTTATCTGTAGATAGGTGTCTAAGTACCTAAGTATGTAATAAAAATATTCTGCGTAAGTATAAAAACAAAGCAATCATCACTCCTGATGAAGCTAACATGATTAGCGAAAGGCGCGTCGAGCGCAAAAATAAAGTGTTTGGTGTAGTGGTGATATATACTGAGTAGGAATATCACAGTGCTTAGATTACCTCCATATCATTGTGAATTGAATCCCATAGAGCTAATTTAGGCACAAATAAAAGGTTTCGTTGCAAGGGAAAACACCACGTTCAAACTTCAAGACGTAAGGCAATTATTACTCGCCGGAATAGAGAAGATCAAAGAGGATAATTGGAAAAATGCCATTTGACATGTTATAGAAGAAGAAAATAAAATGTAGAAACTTGACGAATACATCGAAGAAACTGTGGAAATAGAACCCCTTACTATCAATCTAATAGAAGTCGAGTCTTCAGATTTTGAAGATGATTAAGTTGAATTTGATTGTAATTAAAGTACTTATATATTGTGAATTGTGAATTTGTGTACATATGACTACAGATTAAAAAATTTTTGGTAATAAATCTTATATTTCTATAACTTTATTTTTAAGATAATTTTATTTAATACTAAACACTAAAAGCAGGTTATGCTCGGACGGCTATGCTACCAATGAACCCTCATTAACATTTTATGACTCTATTGTATAGCGGAGGTTTCCTGCCTAAATAGGGTGAACCTTTAAAAATAATTCAAAACAGGTAGCAAAATCCAGTAAAATGCCCAAGAAATCTCTTTTTTTTTTTTGGGGCACCCCAACATGTATTTGCATCTACAATGAGAGAATTCTGCTATCAACTCTAAACAAATACACTTTAAGTAAATACATTTTTAGTGTTCCGTACGGAACACTGATAAGATCACTTCGGTGTCTGTCTGTCCGTCTGTCCATCTGTCTGTCCGTCTGTCAGACCCGATTTTCTCCGAAACTATTTGATGGAGAAAGTTGAAATTTAGTACTAATATAGAAATCGATGCTCCAACAGAGCTGTGTAGTTATGAAAGTTAAATTTTGACTTAAGAGGTTAGTTTTGGGGGGTGAAATCGGAAGTGAAAAAAAATTTTTTTGAAAGGTCATCGAGTCAAATGAAAGCCTGTAAAAATACGAGTTCAAAAATATATATAATGTCTTACATGCGCACACTTTTCTTTGTATTATTTTGAAAAAATCGCTGTCTCCCCTCTATCTCGAAAAGTACTGATCTAAAAATTTTGAAAAATTCTGGAATATTATAAATTATCACGAGTGTATTACCTTTAATAATTTATCTGGTATATATAAAAAAAAAAAAAATTTCAAGGTCGTCAGTTTTCAGTAAAGATAGGAAACAAAACTTGTAAAAACACGAGTTCAAAAATATATATAATATCTTACATGGACACACTTTTCTTTGTATTATTTTGAAAAAATCGCTGTCCTCTCCTCTATCTCAAAAAGTTCTGATCCAAAAATATTAAAAAATTTTGGAATATTCTCCACGGGTGGTAGATTGAACGAAAGTTATCAAGAGTGCATTACCTCTAATAATTTAAAACTGGTATATAAAAAAAAAAAAACAAAAATTTCAAGGTCATCAGTTTTCAGTTTCATTTGGGGTGTGTTTTTGTGAAGTCATTGATCATTTTATCTCTCTATAATAAAAAATTTTATTTCAGAAGCAATCAACGGACGGAACCCTAATTGCGCAAGATCAACTTGCACTTGACCGGTTTTTTAAAAAACAATTCACGACACGTTCTTACTTAATCAACTGTATAGTGTTCCTGATCTAGAAACCCTGAAACATGAAGGTGTGCAAAAATCTCGGAAGGTGAATTTTTGCTTAGCGAAGGAATTAAAAATGGTAAAATAATTTATTAAATTTTAGAAACATTTTAAATTTGACTTTGGAGGCATTTACAATATTTAGACAAATTATAAAAAATGAATAAGTCTTTAAATACCTTAAATTGGTTGGTAGGGCCTTCAATAAGATAATTTGATTTGAGGCATCGCAAACTGAATTTCATATTTCGTTCAGTTTCTATCTGCATTATGATTCAGAACTCGTAGTTGGACTGCTAATCTTCTTAATCTACGATATTGCCGCAAACACAATTAGAGGTTAATTTTGTTTGCTAGAACTGGATGTCAAATTTCTAACTTTATTATTAAATAATTGTTACCTTAATCAAATTTTCTTTATCGCATAAATTGTAAAGATTTTAATAAGGTTAAATAATCTAATTACTTCATTTAAATCCATTTACGTTTATTACTGCTTAGACTAAATTGTTAAATTTATTGTGATATATTAGACCTAATATCCGCTTATATGAGCGAAATCTTTGCGAAATTGTATTGTTTTGATCATAAAGCAGACATAAGCTGTTATAATTGATTATTAATTATAACATACGCAGTAGCGGAGGCAGGCCTTTTTTTAAACTACAATATTTTTAATAATAGAATTATGAGAACAAACCGAAACAATAGAACCTTAGCGAAAATATTTATAAAAATGCTTTAAATTTTCATTTTATGATTTTAACTTACGTAGGCAAAGCTAACAGTGTGCAACTTCATAATTAATGGTTTATTTATGAGCTGTATACAACATTAGGATCATGTTTCATTGTTATAAATTTTCGAACAAATAATGTTCGAAAACCATAGTTTAGTATTTAAAAATAGTAGTTGTAGTTTCCAACAAAAGTATTATATTTCATTTGTATTCCATTTCAAAAAGAATTCAAGAGTTTTTAAAATTATAAGTTGTTGTTTTGGCATTTTGTCTGGATGATCTATAAACTGAGGATATTTTTCTATTAATACTAGACCTAGATCATGATAAAATCGAAATCACGATCGAATAATGAGTAGAACATCAAGTTTTAGAAAAAAGTCGGTGGTATATTAAGGCATATACTCAAGGTAGTACCAAGGTCTCATTGTCAAAGTAACACTTAAGCCAAATTAACAGTAATATAGAGGCTAGAAAAGTATGGCCCCCTCCAGGTAGGCTATTAGATTTTCGAATGGATATATTTTCAAACAAACAAATTTTCGAAAGACCAAAAGACACAACTGAACAAACATTCTCGAGTCATCTAACTTTTAAATAACATATTTACACATTGATATAGATGAGTATAAATTGTATGTGGCGGTCCGTGACTCCGGGGGTAGTAGTTGCTTGCGGTGCAGAAGGTCTCGGGTGCCAATACCGGTAGGTCTGTATTCTATACGGCCGGGCCACGTACATAGGTAGTAGTTGTTGGCAGAAATGCAATAACGTTAGTGGCGGCACTACCGCGTGGTCTAAAAGGTGCCGTGAAATACAAAAATGTATGTTTCGACACTTGTACAACGGTGACGGGTATTACGACATTCCTGCCGATATCCTTAGGATATGAAAAAGGGTAAAATTCCTACTCAGGCGGGGAGGTGAACGATAAAAAAAATAATTAAGTGGTTTAATCTCAACGACCCTCACTAGTTTGGTTATATGTTTTTTGCTATATACGGGCAAAGATTAGTTAGGATAATTCGAGACTATTTAATTTAAGTTAGTTCAGCTGAGCTAATCTTAGTGCGCGATAAGCTAAGATTCACCTAACTATAATAAAAAATAGTACAAAATTTGATTTTTTTAAATTTGTCTTTGAAAAAATTTATTTTTCGAAGATTAATATATTGGAAAATTTTATTTTAGAAAGATCTGTATTTGAACAAAAAACATTAATAAGAATTGACAAACTAAAATAGCAAGGCTAAAATTTTAATAGAAAACTATTTACGACGTTTATAATAACATAATAACTTTGTACAGCAAGGGTCCTGTGAAACATATATTTTTATGATTTGTAAGTATGGAGCATACTTGCTGCTCTAGATTAATTTTACCTAACAACTTTGAATAAACTAAAATAGTGGCAAATATATCTTATAGAAATAATTTTCGGAAAGCACACACAAAATAGTCATTCACAAGTTGGGGAAGTGATATTTGTCAGTACTAATAAGCATATTTCAGGACGATCGTAGACAGAATCCTCCGAGCTTACGAGTCCTGCTGCAACGTGACCGATGTCCGAACATAATACGTACAAAGGTTTTGTTCATTCGTATAAATTAATATAGAAATAATAAACGATATGGGAATACGAGACAACCGGGCCATACCGTCCATCAATTACCAAACTAGGGCATATAGGTTTCACCCTATTTCAGATAGCCTAGGTGAAAAGGCAATCGCAACACAATCGCATCAGCAGCAACGATATAAGAAGCATATATTTGACGGTTTAGTAGTATGTTCATATAAATCATTATAAAAATAACTTAAAATAAATAATAAAATCATGTAGTTATCAAAACTAATATGACAGAAATTCTGGCAACAATATCTCATAGCTTACTGATTGGTGGTGAATAGTTACACAGAATCGTAGTTTTCGCATGGTTTGAGAAATACTATTTTTCGAAGTAAAAATTGTTAAAAAAGTTTCCGAACAAATGCAGAAAAAAAAAAATAAAAAAGCAGTTTTTATTATATATTAATACTAGCCGTGCCTGCGGCTCCGCTCGCGTGGAATTGATTCACTACTATCGTCATTGCTTATTCCTTATGTTACCTATCGTAAAAAAATATCTGCCATTATTTCCCCTCATGTCCCATTATTTCTCTTTATCTCGCATTATCTCTACATAATTTCCATTATCTAAGCTTATCTCTGCTCATCTCCCATTATTTCTCCTTATCTCCCATTATTTCTCCTTATCTCCCATTATCTCACCTTATCTCCCATTATCTAGGCTTATCTCGACTTATCTCGCAATATTTCTCCTTATCTTCCATTATTTCTCCTTATCTTCCATTATTTATACTTATCTCCCATTATCTCACCATAACTCCCATTACCTAGAGTTATCTCTGCTTATCTCCCATTATTTCTCCTTATCTCCCATTATTTATACTTATCTCCGATTATCTCACCTTATCTCCCATTATTTCTCCTAATCTCCCATTATCTCACCATAACTCCCATTACCTAGACTTATCTCTACTTATCTCCCATTATTTATACTTATCTCTCATTATCTCACCTCATCTCCCATTATCTAGGCTTATCTCGACTTATCTCGCAATGTTTTTCCTTATCTCCCATTATTTCTCCTTATCTCCCATTATCTCACCATAACTCCCATTACTTAGACCTATTTCTGCTTATCTGCTATTATTTCTCTTTATCTCCCATTATTTATACCTATCTCCAATTATCTCATCTTATCTCTCATTATCTAGGCTTATATCGAATCATATAGAACATATCATATGTATAAATTTATAAAAACACGTAAATCGGATAAGCGGTTCTCAAGTGATAAGTATACTAACAGACAGACAGACAGAGAGACGTTGCATTTTATATATATTATATCCTTTGCAACATGATATTGTTCCATATTTAATGGTTTTAGGCAGTATATTGCAAGAGAACGCGCTAACGGTAGCCTTTTTTCCGATTTGATTCACTATTATCGTCACTGCTTATTCTTTATGTTACCTAACGCAATAAAATATATCCTATAACCTGGCCAGAGAACATAGGTATGTTTTAAAAAAAAAGTACATAACGCACTAAAGTACAGACAGACAGACAGAGAGACATTGTATTTTATATATATTATAGATAGATAACCTGGCCAGAGAACATATGTTTGTTTTTAAAAAAAGCACGTAAATCGGATAAGTGGTTCTCCAGTGATAAGAGCACTAACGGACAGACAGACAGAGAGACACTGCATTTTATATTTATTATAGATATAGATTATTATTATTATATAACTATATATGTATGAATTTAAAAAAAGACACGTAAATTGGATAAGTGGTTCTCGCGTGATAAACGCACTAATGGACAGATAGACAGACAGAGAGACATTGCATTTTATATATATTATAGATTATAGAATATAGATTTTTCCCTGCTACATAATATTGTTCCATATTTAATGGTTTAGGCTGTGTATAGCAAGGGAACGCGCTACCGGCAAACTTTTTTACGACTTCATTTACTATTATCGTCACTGCTCATTCCTTATGCGACCTATCGTAATAAAATATAGCCTATAACCTGGCCAGAGAACATATCTATGTTTTAAAAAAAAGTACGTAAATCGGATAAGTGGTTCTCCAGTGATAAGCGCACTAACGGACAGACAGACAGACAGACAGACAGACAGACAGAGAGACGTTGCGTTTTATATATATTATAGATTATATAACCACATGGGGTGATACATCTTGGATAAATTGTAGCTAGAAAAAATATTTCATTTATAATTCCCGCAGAAATTTGACCTTGACAAGATTTAAGGTCTTTACAGAAAATGTCCTTAATTTAAGTCTCTTAATCTCATAGCAATATTTTTATATAAAAGCTTACTTATTAATTATTAAAATTTTAGTAAAATAAAACTAGCCCCTCTATAATGGGCCATTAAACTAGAAAATATATTTATTTAAAATAATTTATTTTTAATTTATTTTAGTCATATAAATAAATCATCAAATTTGGCTTACGTTTGTAAAAAGCCTGATTTATGATTTAACGTTATAAATTTCCATAAATTAGAAAAAATGTCCGAATATTAAATTGGAAAACGTTGATAAGGAAGAGTGGATTAAATTAATAAAATGATTTAAGATCTTAAAATCAAAAATGCCAGATAAAAGTTAGAGCTTAATCGAAAACAACTGGGAATATTCAAATTAAGAAAAGTGCTTTAAATTGGAAACTGAGGCTTGTGACGAAACAGTAGCGTTGTTGGAACTTAAGGAGGCACTTTTTATAGAAGTCAAATTATGTCGTTTTTAATTTTTCAACATATGTAGTGTTATAATGCCACACATCAGCAGATTTTACGAAAAGTAGGAAACCTCTACATTTTAACGATCAGAATTGAAAAATAATTTTTTTTATTTTTATACAATACATTTACTTTTTCGTTTTAGACATATTTTAAATATTTCATTAAATAATATATTTTGAAAGAGATAGGATTAGAATGATAAATGTTTATCCTATACTCAGGTTTATGAATGTTTTTGGCGAGTATATTAAAAAGTTTGTTTTTATTAAATAAAACCAGAAGTCTTCTTTGATATTAATCAGTTGGAATAGAGACTCCAAAATTAACTGTGCACCACATTTAAACCTATATGTTAGTCGATGTAGATTGAACTAGAGATTCATTTCTCACGATTTTTTTTTTGTTTATAGACATAGCGCACGTGCTGCAGGAAAATTCTTAAAGCGCTCCAGGAGC
This sequence comes from Pachyrhynchus sulphureomaculatus, assembly GCA_019049505.1. Lineage (NCBI taxonomy): Eukaryota > Metazoa > Arthropoda > Insecta > Coleoptera > Curculionidae > Pachyrhynchus > Pachyrhynchus sulphureomaculatus. Next base: position 133,115,483 of record CM032454.1, on the reverse strand, counting down.
GACCTATGTGCGGAAAAATCGATTCACGTTGGTCTTGAATGAAGACTGCTGGAAAAGGGTGGAATGAAATGTGACAAGCCGAACTTTATACCGATTTGAGGTATTAGCGCGACATGCGTTCCTAGCATGCACCTCTTTGGGAAGAATTAAGCGGGCTACATCCATCGAACAATTTCCATGAAAATGCTTGTAGAATAGACTGAAGTCGTCAATCGTTCTCAGATGTTTCAAGGAATCTGGATTGCTGGACAGTTCTGGGTCTCTAATCAGGCGAACAGATCTGTTTTGAATAGAATCCAATAAATGCAGTCTATGTTTGGGAGCGGAACCCCAAACATGGGAGCAGTATTTCATCAATGGTCAAACTTGACCGTTGTTTTTTCCTTTTATCATATACATATATATATATATATATATATATATATATATATATATATATATATATATATATATTTTATATATATACATATATATATATATATATATATATATATATATATATATATATATCTATATATATATATATATATATATATATATATATATATATATATATATATCAATATATATATATATATATATATATATATATATATATATATATATATATATATACATTCTTTACCTGGAGAAAGTCAAATTTGATGTTTATTGTAAAAAGAAGTCTTTGCAAGGTAAATCTGTTCGCCGATTTTTTCCTAAGTTTTAAAAGATAGAGAACAAATTAATCCAAGATACCAGGGCACCAAAAACGAAAGTGCGTTAGAGATATTTCAACTCATACCTAACATTTCGCTCCATATTATTCTTCTATTAAGAGAGTAAAAAAAATATATTATAATTTTCAGATTTCTGGACTCTAAAAACAGGATATATTCAAATCAGCTCCTTCAACCCTATCCCACGTTACAAATAATGCCTGATTTGTTTATCTGCATATAATTATGCATAAATGCGTTCATAACTTCAATAATAAAAACCTTCCAAAAATTCTCATAGTGTTTAATGAAAAATTGTAACAATTTTTTTGTGCCTATATTTGTGAATGGTTTTTTTGTCATTGAGAATAAGTCCCAGATATCTGAAATAGTGCTGATTGTGGCTTTCAAAAGTTTCGGGAACCACCTATTTGAAACAATTTTTATGGCTAACATAAAAATAGGAAACTCATTTGATAGAAAGGTTTAAAGAATTGGTCTAATTTGACAGTTATGAGTTTAAATACCAAAACTAAATCATTTTAAATTATTAAATTTTACCGGACATGAATAGAAAATTAATTGTTACTTATATTCAAATCGATAAAATTGAAAATTGTTGGATATTTCTAAAAACTTTCAAATTTTCTCGCAGCCCCAAAACCCTTTTTTTTAAAATTTCTTATTAAATTGGTGACATTTACGAAATGAAATAAAACCATGTCAAAAATAAAAATAACCTAGAAAACTAGAAGATTATAATTAATAATTAATTCCACAACTAGATCCGGTTTAAGTTTTACATCTCTTTAGTGACGCTGACTGCCACAATGTCTAAAATCCTTTGCTTTAGATACATTACTCTAATAAATCTGGCTGTTAATATACTTAAATTAGCATATTAAAGAACATTATCTTCTGCTACTTCCGGTTTAGTATTTCCTATATTTATAAACATATTATTTTAAGTTTAAATTTAAAAAAAGAGAAAATAGAGTTGCTTTTAATAAATTACTTATTATATCGCTCAGTATTATGCAAGTTGGCTGCTCGTGCAATCAAGTGAAAAGGAGTATAAATATTCGAAATGGCTTTGTATATTTGACTAGGTTGTGATTAAATTATGACTTTTCCGACCCCACAACGAGAGTAGCATAACATAAAGGTTTGTATTTATTATTCTATTATAAAGAAAAGGACACACATTTTGCTAAATTTACGTGTCGTTTATGAATTTTCGTAATTTGTACTTTATACTAAATATATTGCCTAGAAAAGGCCTCTTACTTTAGCCGTTCGGAACCGGCATTAAACTGTAGGTCTCGTTTGTTTGTAGAACATTCAAAAAAGGCACCAACCACAGGCAAGGGCGAGAGAGTCACCTACGTCCCTATCGAACATGGCACTTCAAGAAGAACTTCTACTGCATATATATATATATATATATATATATATATATATATATATATATATATATATATAAGGATGAAGAAGTTACTTCATATTTATCATGATATAGGTGTTTTCCGGGGTTCTCTCAGTCAAAGAATCCAAATATTACATTTTTTTTATATTATTTTTATTGTTCACCTCCACGCCTGAGGAGGGATTTTACCTTTTTTTTATCTTACAGAATATCGGCGAGGATGTCGTAATACACTTCAACGTTCTCCAAATGCCGAAACGTACATTTTTGTAGTTCACAGCACCTTTTAGATAACGTGATAGTGCTGCCACGGACGTTATTGTATGTTATTTCTGCAAACAACTACTACTTATGTACGTGGCCAGGCCAAATATACTTAAATAAATTAATAACTAAAGTATACCGACCTGCTGGAATGGAACCCGAGACCTTCTGCACCGCAAGCAAATTATTACGCCACGGAGCCACGGGTCGGGGCTCTTTGTATCGTTTCAATAGTAATGTGAGAATTTTTCGTAGTTCTTGATTGGAATATATATTATAAACTACATTGTTTATAGTAAATATATATTGGGTGAACGGGATAAAGTAGGGGGCTAGAGGAGTGATTGCATTTATATCGTAATATACTTAAATTTCAATGTTGTTCTTCCAATACTTGGATTGATTTAACAGAAATAGTACTTTATTTAGAGGGGATAGACATCTGATTAGAATGGAAAGGATGCAAAATAACTTAATTTTTATATTCCTACAGTCCAAGAACTCTGAAAAGGACATATAACACAATATAAGTGACGTAACCCTTCTAACCCACACCCCATTATCCCCTTATATGTTTTCCTATAAATATTATCCATAAAATTACATCAATCAAAACTTGGAAAAACTTTCAAAATACTATTTAAACTATACAATATTTAACGACCACACGCCTTTTTTACCCTCTCGTTTGGTTAATGTTAAAATTAATAAAAAAAAACCTGATTTTTAAATTCTTCGACTTCAATAACGTTAAAAAGGACTTACAACGTTCTATTTAAAAACCAGCTCCTCTAATCTAAAAAATTTATTAAAAACTTAATTAATATTGTTTAAATAATAAAAGCTTATAGTTGTTTTCATAAATTATTCATTCGTCCACAAACCGTCGGGCCGCCCGTTGTAGTAGCTTTATATAAGCAAGGCGTATATTTTAAATGGTTACCGTACAAAGTTTCGTCGGTATGCGGCTTTTGCGCGCCCCAAGCATGAATATTTATACACCTTTTGTTTGATTGCAAGTTGAAAATGCAAAATAGGCAATTTACATTTTTATGATAACAAAGTTTGGTTAAATTTTGTTGTTTGACAAAACTTAGGCTAAGAATAGGCATAAAGAGGCTTGAATTGGGGTAATACAAAATTTGGTTTGCTTTATAAATTTGGTGTGCTGTAAAATATTTTGTATTTTAAATAAATATATGTTTTCCAGAGGCGGCACAAAGCAGAGTACTTAAGATATTTAAGTATTGGAGACTACAAAGATATTTTTATCAATTTCATTTAACGTTTAGGAAATATCAGCCAGAAAGAACCTACATTGTAAGGTGGAATCTGAATCACATGATCAGCATTAGGTTCCCTACACTTCTTGTTATATAAACAATCCATTTTACATATGATAGTCTTCGTGATATTTTGGTGAAGTATGTTCTGGTTATATATAATATACCAATGTGGCTCACATTTGTAGATTTTCGCAAGGCTTTCGACACAGTGGAAAAATGGGCTCTTATAAGAGCTCTTAGAAATGCTCGTATAGACTACAGATACAGCGAACTGATAGCCAGAATATATGAATGAGCAACACTCAAAGTTATGGTAAATCAAGAACTGACAAACAAGGTCCCAGTGAACAGAGGAGTAAGGCAGGGCGATGTAATATCGCCTAAGTTATTTGCAATGATCTTAGAAGATGTATTCAAAGAACTGAATTGGGACGAAAATGGCCTTCTGATAGCTGGCGATCGGCTAAACAACCTGAGATTCGCAGATGACATTGTAATTATAGCAAATAATCCAGATGATCACAGATCTCCACCACCAAGCAAGAAAAGTAGGACTTGACATAAATTTCTCCAAGACAAAGTACATAAGTAACGAAGACACCAATGATGAAAATATAGTGATTGAACGTTCAACAATAGAAAAAGTAAACACGTACATCTATCTGGGCCAAAAAATAACGATAGGAAAGGAAAACCAGCAGCTTGAAATAGAAAGAAGGATACGTATGGGATGGGCAGCATATGGAAAATGGAAATTTGTTCTGAATATGAACATTCCTCAAAGATCAAAAACCCAAATTTATAATCAATGTATCTTACCAGCTACAACGTATGGAGCCGAGACATGGGTTTTAACTAAAAGAACAATAGAAAAAACTACAAGTTCACCACCGAGCAATGGGAAGGAAGATGCTGAGTGTTACTTTGAAGGACAACAAAACTAATAAATGGATTAGACAACAAACAAAGGTGGATGATATCACCAAACGGATAACATCTCTGAAATGGAGCTGGGCCGGCAATGTAGCGAGAGCGACCTATAAGTGGAGTGGCAAGATCACTAGGTGGAGACCATGGGGTAAAAAAGCGAAGCATAGGAAGACCCCAACAGAGATGGAGCGACGATCTGAACAGAATCGGAGGGCTTAACTGGTATCAACAAGCACAACATAGAGAAAAATGGAAAGATTTGAGAGAGGCCTATACCCGACAGTGGGTAGAGAGCGGCTGAAGGAAGAAGAAGAAGATGATCTAGTTTGTGAAAGCTTACGATATATCTACTCCTATTTTAGTTATGTATTTTAATGGAAAACGAAGATAATACTCTCTCTATTATCTGTCTCTACTACTTTACAAAGTCCCTAACCAGCAACATGTCGTCTCCAGTCATCATCGGGGTTGGCTCTCAATCTATCTAAGTTCAACTTGAGAGGAATACTACGTACATCGCCAGTTTTTCCGATCTCACTAACAATATAGCTTTAAAACAATACTAGCTTGAGAGCTTAACTCACTCTAACTGACTTAAAATTCGCTGTTTCTAAAGTTTTTAAGTAAAGTCGAAGTCAAATTAATATGTTATTAAAACATTTCTCCTATATTGGTATACAAGCATGTTCAAGATTTATTTGAGAATCCTTCGTAATGTTTAACAGAGAATTTGGTCTGACTTTTGGACGTAGACTATGATCTAGAAATTGCTAGTTTGCTAGTATTGTAAATCGAGCTTCAGAGGAGTTGCTTAAAATAACAAGATATCAACAACGCTCTAAAGGAGATGAAGAATAAGAAAGCTCCATAGCACATGAAGCTGTTAAGACGGGTGGGGAAATCCTTATCGACAAAATTAAAGGTCTCCTCAATCTTCGTCTTTACAACGCCATAATCCAAAGCAATGGAACAATATTCTAATTATTCTAATATATGAACATATATGTATATTGGCAACTACCGACGTATAAGCCACCTCTTTCATCTTTACAAACTCTTCACAAGAATAATTAACAAAGGACTGGAAAGTAAAATTGATTTCTATCACGCGGTCATGAAGGCGGGCTCTAGATCAGGATTAGGGACTATCGATCATCTTTTAGCTATAACACCGCATATAGAAAAAACGCTGGAATACAATAGACAATTGTTTTTGATTTTCGTAGATTTTTTAAAGGCCTTCGATACTGTTGAAAACGAATATATAATAAAAGTTCTACGCAAGTGCCGCGTCGACTATTACTTCGCCCGCCTAATACATAATATATATAGCAAATCCACAGCGTGTGTAGGGATCCACCAAGATACAAATAAATTTCAACTACAAGGAGGCGTTAGGCAGAGAGACATAATATGGCCTAAACTGTTCATTGCGATACTGGAATACGCTTTTTTAAGAAATTAACTGAAGTTAAAAAGGCATCGGTTCGATGGAGACATGTTGCTACAAAAAACAAAAATTATGATAAATCTTGTACTAGGAAGAGCACTAACGTTAAATAATAACATAACAGAAGGAATTCGAGAATACAGATACCTAGGTCACGATGTAAAAATTAACAGACGACCAAACGCACAACAGGGGCGAATTGGACTTGGCTGGGTTGGTTATGGTAAATTAAGAAATGTGTTTTGAAGTCATATTCCCAACTGCTTCAAAAGAAGAGTGTTTAATCGATACGTACTTCCCGTTATCATATATGGAGCACATACCCTACAGCTCACAAGAACAAGTGCTAAAAGTTAAAGAGTGTCCAGAGGAAGATGGAATGCTTTATGAGGGGCATTCGGTTGTCCGATCGTGTGAATAATTTAGAAACTCGTAAAAGAACAGGAATGAGTGGTATCATCGAAAAGATAGCATGATTGAAGTTCGCAGTTTACAGGACACGTGGCTAAATGCAAGATGATACGTAGAAAAGAAAATTATTGGTGACCACGGATGGATAAAAGGGGTGTAGGAAGGCCCCCAACATAATGGGGGAACACTTAAAGAGAGTTTTTGGTCAGGGGATCAGACTGGCACAAGATCGCTCAGGCTGGAAACGTTCAAAGAAGGCCTGTGTCCAGCAGTGAAGACGACCCGATGAAGAAGAAGATGTAAAGTAAATTATTTTAACATAAAGATGCTTTTTTTTAATAGCATATTTATGTTAAAATAATTTACCTTGCATTGAAAAACAACAGTGTTTTTCTTTCAAAAAATCCTAAAATTTTCAATTTTTTACCATCTTTGCGAATCAAATCAAATAGTAAAATTTAATCTAAGCGCTGCGTGAAGTATATTTTTATTTACGATTCAGTATACCTGCAGTATACCAGTCCTGTAATCCAGACCAAATATCGCTTCTATTTTAAATAGTTTTGAACATATTGTGGGAAAAATCGTATCTTTAAAGGCGCTTAAGTTCTTTTCGGCAAATGTTTTATAAGGACATTATTATAGGACATATAACTCGCCCTAGTAATACGACCCGTTATTTTCTGGATCTATTGCGTAAAGTCACACAATATAAGAGGCGTTGCGGATAGTAAGGGCGAACTCAACATTGGGTCAAATTTTTTTTTTTATATATAATTTCTATTTTATAGTACTTTTCCTACATCACATACCGGTCTAATTGTTGAGTTCGCCCTTGCTTCGCCTTCAAATTTCAGTATCAAATAAATGAAAAATTTCGAACAGGCGATAGCCGGGCGGGTAGTAAGGGCGAACTCAACAATTTCGCGCGGAGCAACCGCCGGAATTGCGTCACTAAATGAGGTTTACTTGAAATTTTACGCTTTCTGCGTGTTAGTTCAAGTTAATTTTGAAGTTAATATGTTTATGTTTTGTTTGGTTTTGTTGCTTCTTTTTTTAAGAAAAGTATGGCGCAACCTGGACCTTCTAGTAGTGAAGTAAGTGTACAACATTTAGATGGTAGTGCTGTGTCGGGTTATTCGCGAAAGAGACCTGCTAAGATGAATGATTGGCAAAAAAATGAGTGTAAGTTGAGACGAAATTCAGGAAGTGCTTACATTTCAAGAAATAACAAAAGGCACGTTGTTGCCCTCAAAAATTGGACCTCCTTGCAAGTGTGGATGTTTTGAGAAAATAGGCGCTGAACTGGTCACCAATATTTTTGACTCTTTTTGGCAAATTGGAAACTATGATCTACAGAATGCTTACTTATCAAAATTGTTGATCTGCAATGATGTAAAAAGATCTTACGTAAAGGGGCGTCCAAGTCGTACCCTGAGACGCATTCAATATAATGTGACTGTTGATCACGCTAATCGTGAAGTTTGTCGTACTGCGTTTTTAACATTCATGGCATCTCTGAAAAGCGCGTTCGAGTCGTACTTGATAAAACCAGCAGAACTGCAACTGTTACAACGGATCAAAGGGGGAGGTGTGAACCCGCGAAGAAAATAGGAAATGACGATCTTTCTAAAGTAAAAGAACACATCATGTCACTACCTTCTGTCACCAGTCATTACAGTCGCGCCAAAAGCCCTCATCGAAAATACTTACCTGTTGGACTTAATATTAAAAAGCTCTATTCTCTTTACAATGAATGGCTTACGGAAAATTACCCTGGTTACAGCCCGGTAAATCAGCACTATTATCGTGATACGTTTAATATGCAGTTCAATATTGGTTTTGAGCCCCCAAAAAGTGACACCTGTAATTATTGCGATAAAAAGTAGACATAAAAATTAAAAGTAGTCAAATGCACGATTCCGAAAATGTTGCTGAAATCGAGAATCTTAAACAAGAGAAGGAGTTACATCTGACCCGTGCAAAAGCTGCTCAGTCTCTTCTTAAGGGATTAAGGAGTAATGCCGATGACTCTTTTCTGGTCATAGCTTTTGATCTGCAGCAGGCTTTGCCAACCCCAAAGCTGACTACTGGGATTCAGTATTACAAAAGGAAGCTATGGACCTATAACTTTTGTATCCATAATGTAAAAACCGGTTCTTCAACGATGTACCTTTGGGATAAAAGTACAGGGAGGCGTGGATCATGTGAGATTGCAAGTTGCTTGTACGATTATTTGTGTAAAGTTGATGTTAATGTTAAAAAAGTTATTATGTTCAGTGATAACTGTTCTGGACAGAACAAGAATTTAAATCTTGTTTTGGCAAATCTATACTTTATACACAAAGACCAGTTCACTGAAATTAAACACTATTTTATGATACCTGGGCACTCATACCTTCCCTGTGATAGGGATTTTTGGGAACATTGAGAGAGAAATACGGAATAGCACTGTGTATACCATGGATCACTATAAGTTAATGATTGAAAGCTGTCGCCGAAAAAAAACCAGTTTTGCGTTGTCCAACTTAGACAGGACATGATTTTCAATTTCTCGAATTTTCAAAAGAAAATTATAAAATGCAGATGGCTGGTGCTAAGTTTAAAGATGGAAAGATCTTTGAATTTACAAATAACTTTAAGCAAGGTTTCTACATTCATTCTGCTTACAATTTGGATGTCAAAACGGCGGTCAAACTACAAAAAGGCAAGGTGAAAAACTATGATCCTGATCATTTTCATTTGGCCAGTGAAACACCGACGAGACTTTACAGTGCTCCCATTAAAATACCAGCCCCCAAATTAAAGGACATTCAGGACTTGTTACCGTATGTTCCCCTACCTTGGAGTCGGTACTTTACTAACATTATAGCCTCTCAAGACGCAGCAACGAATAAGAGCACCGAAAATGAAGATGTTATGGACGATGACCAAATAGATTACAACTGAACTTGGCTAATTATTTGTTTCTTTTCTTTAGTTTTTTTTTATGTTAGTTTCAATACCATATTTCCACTGTTTTGTATGTTGTATCAAGTAACTATTTTGTAATAACAAAACCTTTAATTAAAACACTAACCTTAAAATTAAATAAAATGTGTTCAAAATTTTTAATACCGGTCTAATTTTTTCCCAGGTATTGCCAATTTTAGGTGATAGTGTAGCATCAGAAACGAACAGTAAAATATGAAAAAAAAAAACACAAATAAATATTTAAAAACCATTTAAAAATTCACGGAATACACTATTCTACTTAAGTAAATAATAAAAAGCTAATAAATTATAAATAAATAATAAAAACCTAATTTTGCCAATATTTTGTTGAGTTCGCCATTTAGATTTTTCTATAAATTCAATTTTTTCGAAACTTCATTTTGTTGAGTTCGCCCTTACTCTCCGCAACGCCTCATATTTGGAAGGAAAATTTGCACACCTCCTACATACACACATAAAAACATTTCAAGTTATTTCTGACCATACTAACGCTGCTTGAAGGGCTATTTCATTAAACTGTATATAAATATTTGTAAAAAATATTGAAACTATTCAATTCTACAGTCTTATATTTTAAAATATGGAATATACTTTATAATTTTCATAATTTAAATTCCTGTATTCTTCTACATTTCGCTTGTTACATTGTAAGTTAATTTATCTACTATGTATTTAACTTTTATGCTCGTTCTCAGAGGCATTGCTTTAATCACCATACATTTAAAGTTATCTTCGCTTTACCTTAACAATTCTAGGTTGGTTAGGTAACTCTTAGCTACGGTCGTTAGTGGGGGGGGGGGGGGGGGGGGGGGGGGGGGGGGGGGGGGGGGGAAATGAAACTAAATTCCATTTAACAATCGGTTTATGTTCAAATGTTCTATCTGTTAATATTGCCATTTTAATAGGATTCCGTTGATTAAGAGGAAAGAAATAAATGGTAGGGTTTATGGAATGATCCAGAAACTTGTAACAAATTGTATTTTTATTTTTAATGGTTTTAAATAATTGTTTATATAACTAGTGTGTGAAATGTCTATTGAAAGCACGAGAGTGGCAATCGATGGAGTTTTCTTATTTATTATCCTTTTTCTCTAAAACTATTACACCTGAATACGACACCATGCGTGAAAGTATTTTCCTATCGTCTTCTTCTTGAAGTGTCTATTCGCTTCTAATGTTGGCAATCTTTGTGGCTATTATTACTTTATCCACTGCAGCTCTGACAAGACCAGTAGTATTTGTTGAGAACCAATTTCGCAGTTTGTTTAGACAGGAAACACCTCTGCGCCCTGGTCCCCTTTTTCCAAATACCTTTCCTTGGAGTATTTGCTGTAGTAATCCATATCTGTGGGGATTCCTCATTATGTGTCCTAAATACTCCAATTTTCCTACTTTAATAGTTTTCAAAATTTCCAGTTTCTTGTTCATGCAACGTAAGACATCCTTGTTGGTAATATGGTCAGTATAAGAAATTTTCAAAATTCGGCGATATAGCCCTAATTCAAATGCCTCAAGTTTGTTAGAAGTGGCTTCTGTCAGCGTCTAAGATTCCACACCATAAAGAAGGACACTTTGTTTCCTATGAAGAAATAAATTAGGCATATATTGTTGGCAGTTATCACAATCGTTACCATGATTATGAATGGGAGTAACAAAGACATATTTCATAAGTTACAATCGGTGAGAAAATTTATTTATAATAAAAATAATTATACACATTTTTTTCATACTGCTTAACGTTTAAAATTCTACATCAATTTTGTGCAGTGGTTCCGAGAACTGTTATTTCCAATAAATTTGTCATCTGAAAAATAATCTTAACTGTAAAAATGCGAGAAGTAAAGGTTTTTTTTATTAGTGCTTCATCCGTTTCGACCATTAGCGATTAACAGCGCTATTCTAACTTTATTAGCAGCAATCCGAAGGTCTTTACTCCAGGAGTGACGTCTTCTACCTAGCTCTCTTTTTCAAGCTTGTCCTGAAGTATCAGTTGCAACAGTCTATACCAGTTCTGCCTCATGACGGGTCCAAGGTATTCCAATTTATGCTTTTTAAGCGTTCAGGTCACTTCCAGACCCTTTCCCATTCTCCTGAGCACCTCGTTATTAGTTACATGTTGTGTCCAGGAATTTTCAGGATACATCGGTATAGCCACATTTTGAAGGTATTTATTCTCCTCATTACTGCTTCGTTGATCGTCCACAATTCGATTCTATAAAATAGAACAGAGAAGACATAGGAGCGCAACATTCTGACCTTCAGTTGCGCACTCAGATTTTAAAGTAAATAAGGTCCTCATTTGAATGAATGCCACCCTGGCCTTTTCGACGCGACATCTAATTTCTGCACCATAGTCCCATATGTCATAGATACCAAATTAATGGAACATCCTCACCTGCTCTACTACTGTGTTGTTAATTGTTAAGGGCCTCCAATTATGGCTTTTTTTTTAGAAGCTCTCATGTATTTGGTTTTCGAAATATTAGGGGTAAGGCCATATAGTTCTGAATATTGACGGTCTCTTTCTACTAAGTTTTGTAAGTCTTCAACATTACCAGCCACAATGGCAGTTCATCAGCATATCTGATATTGTTGACGTGCTGTCCGTCTACTTTTATACCGCTTTGTTCTGCCAGTAACTCTTGGATTATTCGTTCAGAATAAATGTTAAAGAGGGTTGGGAAGAGAACACAGCCTTGACGGACACCCTTATAGATATCAATCTCGTTTGACATATTACCGTCAATATTCACTTTCACTTGTTGCCCCCAATAAAGGTTTCCAACATTTTTTTCATTTAGCTCTGTTGTAAGTATCTCGATGAGTTGATGTCTGACGGCAACAGCGCGATATTGGTCATTAATTTCATTCTGTTCTGCAAATTTTTACAAATAATTATTTATTTATTATAGTCATAATACAGGGATACTTAAATAGTTTTTTAGGTGTAATATCTTTAAAGCTGTAGAAGATATCTGCGGACTTACAAAACGAAATGTCCACAGAAAACAAACTAGCTGGTGGAACGAGGAAATAAAAAGTGAAGTAAGGGAAAAGAAAAATCTCAGGAAACGGTATTTGCAAGATAAAAATCAACGTAAGGATGCAAAGTACAAAGAACAGGGTAAAAGTAATAATTGGAGAAGCGAAGCAAAAAGCGTGAGGGGAATGTGGAAGAACAATTGAAGATAATAGTGTACAAAATAAAAAATTAATTTACAGAGCATTAAAAAATATGATAAATAAAACAGATGTAAGACTTGGTCAGGTGAAGGATCGAAATGGAGATATTATCATGGATGAGGACAACATCATAGAATGATGGAGACAATATTTTATGGAACTTCTAAATAATGAAAACAGAGCGGAAAGCAAGAGTGTACAAACAATGAGAAATGATAATGTAAAGGAGAGAGTTGAGAGGAGGGGAAAAGAAATAGAACTACAGGAATTAGAGAAGACGCTGGAGAAACTAAAAACTGGTAAAGCACCAGGATGTGATGGAGTAGATGAGGAACTGTTAAAATTTTTTGGACCAACGGGGAAAAAAGAACTTCAGGATATTTTTAACCTTGCATGGAGAAGTAAGAAGATACCAAAATAATGGAGTACTACTATTGTTCTTCCAGTGTATAAAAAATGGTGATATGCGGGCGTGTGAAAACTGTAAAAAAGTATATGAATCCATAATTGAGAATAGATTAAGACAAATAATTGAACCAAAGTTAGCAGGTGTGCAGAGTGGTTTCAGGCCAGCCCATAGTACACAAGACCACATATTTACAATACAGCAGATTGCAGAAAAGGCCCTGGGAAAAGTTAGGAGAGTATTTTTAGGGTTTCTGGATATGAAAAAACTTTTGGTGGTGGTGGATAGACATGAAATATGGAGGAGTTTAAGGAACAAGGATGTGGATGAAGATTTAGTAAGTATAATACAGAGCCTGTATGATAATACAATAAACCAAGTGAGACCGTGTAACCGAACATCGAAGGGATTCCTCAATAGTGATGGTGTAAGGCAAGGAGGAGTGTTGAGTCCATTATTATTTATAAGCCTTATAGATGAGGTAATAAAAGTGAGCTGGGGAAAGACAATTAAGTACATGGTGGGATATAACTAATTACAGGGTGTAAAAATAGAGGCATGTGCATTCGCGAACGATATTGTACTGGTAGCAACGACAGAAGGAGACTTGGAGCTGAACATGAATATATGAACAGTAGCGTATAACCTGTTTTTTAACGTGGAAAAAACGAAGGTGGTGGTTATGACTAACAGACAAGAAACTATGAACATTAAAGTAGAGGGACAAAAAATTAAACAGGTGGAGCTATATAAATACCTGGGAATAGTAATAAACTCCAAAGGAACATATTAAATTCTTTGTTCAAGTTTAGTATATATCCTGCCATGCCTCACTCTCAAAAATATTTTTAAAACATGGCTTATGCGACTAATTACAATTAGTTGTTCTGTTCTTTCTTGGAATTATGACAAATGTTGATTTCAGCTTTTCAGCTTTAAGTTTACGGATTGCAGTCTCTCTCAGAATTCTATCTCGCAAACTCAGGGCAATCGATTTATTAATTTTCCAAACTGTTACCTTACACTGGTATCATACTAAAGATGTATCGTCAGCGCCGACGTAAGCTCATATTTTTGTTGTTACTCTCTTACCAGACGCCTCACTTTTAACATCACGAGACTGCGCTTTGAACGCCAAGTGGTAGCAGCCCATACCAAAACAAGAACCGGATCAAGAATCAGACAAAGACCAAACCAGTGACTAGACTGAGGATCAAGCAATATAGCCGAATAAGAAGGGGACGCTCTAGATAAGACTTCCACCACGCTGCTTCATGCTGCTTACGATATCCAAGTGCGCCGCATAGTTTTTGGCCCATATAATCAACATTGGGTTGAAACTTGAAAAATTTTTCTTTGCTGTAGGCTTCTCAGAGCTTCCTGTCGATGAGCCATACATTGTTACCGCTCTGACTTGTCTGTAGTTCGAGTCACCGTCCCCATGTCGTCAAATTATTCATGTCTTCTGCCATCAACCAGAGTTATTCTTCACCATCATCAGTTAATATCACTATTCACCATCGTTAGTTAATGCTACACTTTACCATCGTCAGGTAGTTGGCGCTATCGCTTACTATAATTAATGAGACAGTTTATCGTTCACTTGACTATCTGCCATACGAATATACACGTTTGGTACAACTAGCCATAAATGAATATTGTTCTCTTTTTTGGCCTTTTGAGTTTAACGTTATTTTTTTGTATTATGAGTTTAATTGTTATTAAACATAACACTGGCAATACACCTGTTACTCTATGTGTTTCGACCATTCTCTTTTTCTCGTTACGCTTAATTTCCAAGAAATATCTGTAATAGGCAGGCAACAGCTAGTAATTAACATGCTCGTAATCTTCTGGATTACATTTTCTCCACTGTCACAAATTGCTCTGTGCCGGTGGGCTCATTACCAGGTAAATCCAAAGGGTGGCGTCCGAGATTTAACACCTAACTTTATTGATGTCATTTGATTTTTTTCATGTTTTCTTTTTCATTTTTCTGGACCACTAATGTTTCGAAATGTTTTGAAAATTGGGGGTATCGATACATTTCTAACTGCTGACAAAACTTGATGTTGTCTCTCAATTTCGGTCACCAATAGGGCTAAATTTTAAAAATTATTATTGTTGGTATAGGAAGGAAAGAACGATCAAAGTGGTAGTAAAGTTCGTTCAGACATAGACCGTTTAACTAATTGCATGCAATAATAACTAATGCTTATTATATAAAGATATATATATATATATATATATATATATATATATATATATATATATATATATATAATGAATAGATAACTCATAATATTTTGTACACATTATTACTCTTGCTTGTAAGGGTACATAATACCTATATTTGAAACCATGAATTGTAAGAGACTGTGTAAAATATCTCGCACCATCTATATACACAGTCTCCACAGAACATAAGAAACTGAGGTTAGTATGGCACGAGAAAATTATAATTTTTTTTTTCTCAAGATTGTCATTGTAGATGTTCTTTAGGACCATGGTTATGGTTAAATCAGAATTTAAAACAATATGAAGTTGTTACAGGCGGCATAAACTTTTGCAGTACATTTGGATTTTTTATTGACGCACCTTCATCGTATCGTTGAATCGTTTAAGACATCTGCAACGCAAAATTTGAAATTCTGGATTAGTAAGAGTTCTTATTTTCTATAAATAGAAGTACCTAATAAGTAATAAATATTGTTATAGTTTTATTAGAGTTTGGCCTAACTGCTCCAACGTATTAACGGACCCCTTTGCAGAGTAAAGGATTACGCAGGTACTTCCTGGCCCAACTGGCCGATCCCGTTATTATAGGAGAAGGGTAACGCAGGGTCGAACTTAATGTGGTTAGGGGTTCAACGGGTACTAAAAAACTGTAGTAGTTGGAGAAATATTTAATTTTCAAGTGCAAAGGTAAAACTAGAAAGTAGCTACAAATAATATATCATTTGAAATCTATTATATAAGAAACAGGGAAAATACTGTCTAACATTTATTTACATTTAGTTCGGCTTAAAAAATTAGGTTATTTTTTAAATTTTAATCCAAAAATGGGGTGAAAAAGTTGGGGTCGTTAAACATTATATAGTTTTAATAGTATTCTTAGAGTTCTTTCTGCCCTTTGGTAAATGTAATTATAATACAAATATAATATTATTTATAGTAAAATGGGGCTAATGGAGTAGGGTGAGAGGTTAGAAGGGTTGCTGCATATATGTCGTGTTGTATGTCCTTTTAGGGTTTTTAGACTGTAAGAATATGAAAATTCAGTTTTTTTTTTAATACTATTTATTTTAATAAAGTAAGGGAGTGAAAGATATGGAAGAATTTTGTTTAGCTTCAATAGCATTATAATAATTCTTTCAGTTGTGCAGAAGTGATAGATCTTTTTCAGGGGTTTTATCAGTCAAGAAATCGAAACATTATTTTTTTTTATTATTTTCATTGTTAGCATGAGAAGAAAGTTCAAGAGATCGGTGTTATTGTCCTTTCAAAAGTATTATAAGGATTTTTCCTAATTTTGGACTGGGATATTGGAAATTTAATATATAATAATTTGTCTGTAGTAAATAATTACGGAGTATAAGGGATAAGGTAGGAAGCTAAGAGGGTGATTGTGTGTATACCGTAATATATTATTATTATTAAACTATTATCTATAGAAAAAGAAGAGATTGATTTCTAATTATAGATTGACCTAATTGACCCAAACGGCAATTGGTTTTAAGATGAATAAAAGTAAGACCAAAATATTAACCAACACTAATAACAACATACTATAGTTATAAATAGAAGGAACAGCTCTAGAGATTGTTAAGGATTATGTGTATCTGGGACAAAAAATTGCTACGACGAGAAACAGTGTCCCGGATGAAATTTCAAGAAGAATTAGGCTTGGATGGTGCGCATTCGGGAAATTAAGTCATATATTCAGAGATAAACCTATTTCAAATAAGTTAAAGACCAAAGTTTACGATCACTGTATCGTATCCGTAATTACGTATGGCGCTGAAACTTGGACACTCATTAAAGCCGATATTCAAAAATTAGCTTGGACGCAGAGAGCACATGAAAGACAGATGATCGAGATAAAACTTAAAGATAGAAACAGAAACAAGTGGATACGTGAACAAACGAAATAAAAGGATATTATAGAGCACGGAGCAGAAAGAAAGTGGCAATAGGCTGGACATGTAGCACGCACGATCGATGATCGACGGACCAAGCGAACATTAGGATGGAGACCACGAGAACAGAAAAGGAGCGTAGAACGTCCCAAAACAAGATGGTAGGATAATATACACAGGGTGGTGGGCATTGGATGGATGACAATAGCTGCAAATGGATTGAGATGGAAATTCAGGGGGATGGCCTACATCCAGCATGGGATAGAATTAGGTTTATAGTGAGTAAAGTTACCGGAAATGTACTTATGGAACAGCAGGTAAATTATTGTATTTACTTTGGTTGCAAACGTAATTTGTATTCGTTAAAAAAAATTATCCTCTTTCTTTTCTTCAGGTCTAAGGGTTTTTTTAGATCATGCAAAACATAGGCTTTTAACTTCTAACTTTCCAATAAGTATGACTAAATATCATAAAAACAATAATACAGCCACACATCGCAAGAAAGTTTTATTTTTATTTGCGTATTAAGCAACTAACAATTTTTTATCGGTATCGTTCACATTTGAATTTTTTCCTCCACGTATACATGTAGTTCGTTAGTGGAAAGTATTTATTTTGTACGTTGTGATTTTAAAATTTGTTAGTATATTTGGTATAGTTATTGTATTACATATTATAATAGCTAATTTTTTGTTGAGGTAATAAACAAATACTTTGCATAAATATTTATAGTGAACCATAAAAGGGGCGAGATTAAGAGATTAGAGGGGTTATCTCGTATATACAGGGTGCCCTATATGTATGGAGTAATGATTCCGCAGTATTTATTAATAAGTGTATCAAAAAAATGTTTGAATAAAAGCTATGCGGCGCATATGCTGACGTAGACAATAAAATGTTTTGAACTGTTCGAAGAAATTACGCCATCTTAAATTTTTTTAAATGGAAAGCCCTGTATATTATTTTATTTTTGAGTTCTACTAAAAATTCTAGATATTATTTATCTAACCATATGTCTAAATTGAACTGTTTTGGAATTCTTGATATTTGAAATTAAGGAGATCAAATTTAAAAAAAATAATAATAAGCTGGCTTGTGTCAAACATTTACTGTCAGGTAACGACTTAACGCATCAAAAAATAATTTATTGATGAAAACATTTATTGCTGCATCATGAAACTGCAATTTGAGCGTAATATCATAATGGTACATTTAACAGAAACTGAAAGAATCACTTTGTTGATGATGGTTGCTTACGGAGACCGTAGGAGAGCAAAACAGGAGGTGTGTGATCTTTTTAACGCAGAATATGTGAATCGAGAACCTATTACCCAATCCGTAGTTAGCAAAACATTAAAACGATTTAGACAATCAAGTCATGTTAAGGATCGTTCTAAATTTGGACCTCCAAAAGTTAAAACAAGCGATGATAAAAAGTTAGATGTTTTATTTGAAATTACACAAAATTTCCATACAGCCACTCGCCAGTTTTGCCTAGACCACAACACAAGTAAAGGTACCTTAAGTCGTATACTGAATGAAGAAAAATTGCATCCACACAAACCCATTCTGTTGCAAGAATTAACTGAAGATGACTACGATAGACCCGTTGAATTTTGCGAGGTTATAATGGAACGAATTAATAATGATCCTAACCTAATTCATAATATTGTTTTTTCTGACGAGGCTACATTTTGTCTTAACGAAAAAGTTAACAGGCATAACTGCCGGTACTGGTCTACTCAGAATCCCCACTGGATAATCGATAGTCATTCTCAAAGAGCACAAAAGATAAAAGTGTGGGCAGGGATTTGTGGACGTCATTGGTCTCTTTTTTTTCGACAAAAATCTTACAGGACAGCGATATTTACATTTACTCCAATAGCAAGTTATTCCAACTTGTGCAGCTCTTTTTTCCGACGAAAATAATTCGGATGCCCCTAACAGGAATCTGTGGTATCAACAGGACTGAGCATCTCCTCACCATGAAATCAATATTCGTAGACATTTGGATGCAATTTTTTAATCGATGTAGACAGAAGAGGTGCTGTAGAATGGCCTGCAAGGGGCCCCGACCTTACGCCACTTGATTTTTTTTTATGGGGTCATTTGAAAACCAAAATTTACCGAAATCGACCTGAACTGTAGAAGATTTACAATAAAGAATTCAATATGAAGTAGCACAGATCACCCCGGATTCTCAGCAAAACTCTGTTTAGGCTGTTTATGACAAATTGGGTTATTGCCTCGCTGTTATCGGTAGCCATTTTGAGCAATTGTTACCTTAAAAGAGAGTATTTATTAAGAGTTTTTTTTTTTTAATTTTAAATTTCAAATGACAAAAATTCCAAAACAATTCAATAACTATTTAAACATTTTTTGATACACTGATTAATAAATGCTGTGGAATCATTATTCCATACATATGGGGCAACCTGTATAATTTGGGAAATGTTGTAAGCTACTAAAAATGTTAATTACTGATTGTAAAAACTCATTTAGTCCCAAAATAAAGCACTAACGCGGGCATGAGCTGTCGAAGAATTTTTCGCAATTCGGGGTAGTTTTTCATTACAACAAGGGGTAGGAGGGGGGGGAGTAGGAAAAATTTCTCGTATATGTAAGTCCTACTAGTCAAAATAATCGTTCTGGCGAAAACCTCATGTTTTTGTTTTAATCGGATTATCCATCATTGCTTAATTTGAACACACCATTGTGAGATTCCTTAATTTGGCGGATAACTTCACTTCCATTTTCTTCGAACCACTGATATTCACTCTGGAACGCTGCTTACGGACCTGACACTCACTCTCAGGTAGTAAACAGAATAGTGATTAAGAGCCAAACTGTATATGATTGGGATTTAAAATAATATTTTCTTTAAAATATATAAATCGAAGTAACAGCAATCTTTCTATATTTTTCAACTTAAGTGACATACTTAGTAAACGGAAATGAGATATGTCAAAATAGAAGATATTTGCATTTTCTTGAATTTTGTTGACGTAAGAAATACATATTATGTATTTTTTGAAATGAATAACGTCAGAAAATGGTAAAATAATATTATTTAGGATATTGGAAAAGTAAATTTTTGTATGAGATAAAATGTAGGGTCACTTGTTTATTCTTATTCACTATTCATATACACTAGAAAAATTTGGGGTATAAAACCAGACAAAATCTCTAACATTTTAGCAACAACTATGCAATTTTTCCTTCTCTTATGTAAAACTTACCGTACCCCCTGATATCTGAATATATAATACATTCAACCAATTCCAATTCTAGTCGTATATCGTATCTATTTTAAATAGATAAGCTAGAAAAATACTTTCCTTTGGAAGCTTATAGGAAACATAGTATGAATATTTACAAGATAGCTTTTCCTTGACTGCGAATTTAAATTATAAATTACATTGTTAAAGAAAAATAATACGTTTTACAAACGACCTAAGTTTATTACTTACATATATAGAGTGTCTCTTAAAAAATATGTTTCAAATATTCATAGTAGTGAAACAAATTGAAAAATTATAATGAATTTATATTTTATATCAAATTCCAATCCATGGCAAATTATTTCTTTGAAATATTGTCATCTCGTTTTGAGATATCCTTAGAATAAATAGCAAAGATGTGTTTAAAATATATGACTTCGCGGTTTTATTAGTTGCAACCAACAAAATTTTGTAAAGTTGATCTCTATAATTTCTCAATTACTTTCACATATCGTTTTGAATTTACGGTTAATGTGTGACCTCTGTCATTCACGAAGAGGTTCCGAGGTAATTACAGTATTTCAAGCCGTCACTTTAGGTGCATGTAGAAACTTTTTTAAGTGTTAAATTTGTGAAACTCAAATGGCGCTAACCTTGTTTATTGACGTGGCCGTTAAGGTGAAAATGTGCATTATATAAGAAGAATATATTAGTAAGTGTTAAAAAGCATTCAAACATTTGATTGGCGAAGGTGAGCCTGTGATCAGTATTAGCTAATTTTATTAATTTGGCTAATTACACCAGCTGTATTTTATAAGGAAGTAGAAATAAAAATTTATTAAAAATGCGTTGCAACAAACGCTTGGACATATTAATAGGACTTGAACTCTCTACTCTAATACATTCCACGTTTGCATTACTCCTCGTTACGCTGTGTAAATATTCGCACGCGAAATGTTCACAGCACGACAGTTCTAGCATTGTTGCCTTTATATAATTTTTGTGTACAAAAGGCACGCCCCACTCAGGTGAAGCACTCTATATCACACAATTTTTTAAGAATTGTAGTTACGCTCTACGCTCCCATTCTGTACCTCCTACATGATGTATTCGCACAAGAAGCCAGAAATTTGAATCTATTTATGGGACACATCATATATGATATGATATCGATTTTGCAAAGTATTAAACTTTATTTTGGAACCGGGTACTAATTTAAGTACTTGTATATTAATTTTCTAGTATTATTTCTAAAGTTCAATTTTTTACTAGCTACTAATAGAAACCGGAACCAACAGATATTAGATACTAATACTATCATCAATATATTTCATACCCATAATGTTTTAGAGTCAGGTCATTTATCACTGTAGTGGTGACAGCTCTCTATTCATCTCCTAAATATGACATAGATGATTATTATAGTATTATTAGTAAATTTTTCTGAATGTTTATGGCAATTATGGAACCCAAGGTACCAATTCTCTTTTTTTTTTCTATTTAGTGGTGACTCCCTCGAATGTATTTTAAATCTGAAAATGTTTCCCAAATAACTATAGAGGCATAAATCTACTAAATTGTACACTGAAAGTAACAACAAAGATTTTTACAACAAAAACAAACACGAGAATACAACTGGAAGAAGAAACACAAAGATAGGTAAAAGAAAAGTCCATAGAATACAATATTCCGACGTACTGGTGCCTTATAGACTTAAAGAAAGCTTTCGACACTATACAACAGGAACATCCAGTCAGACTTAATCAAAACTATCGAAAATATATCAACTATGAATCTGGAATCAGGCAGGAAGACTCTTTAAGTACTCTTCTATCTAATACTGTCATGGATGAAATTATAAAGAATGTTACCAGAAAGAAGGGATATAGAATCGGTAACGGAGGACTTAAAATTATATGTTATGTTGATGACGCGATAATAATGGCTGAGACCGAGAACGATCTGCAGCTGCTGCTATACGAATTCTATATAGCAGCCAAACAATATAATATGTCAATCTCAACTGAAAAAACCAAGACAATAGTAACAGCAAAAGAGCCGATCAGGTGTAAGTTGATGGTGGAAGATAAATCAATAAAACAAGTGATGGAGGTCGATTACCTGGGCATCGAAATATCTAGTATCGGAAAAACTGAGGAATAAGTAAAACGCCAAGTCAACAAGGCTAATAGGATAGCGGGATGCACCAATGATACCATTTTTAGAAATAAATTCTTCTCCGTTGAGACCAAAACAAGAGTATACAAGAGCGTAATACGGCCAGTGACTTACTCATATGAAACCAGATCCGAAACAAGTATAACTCAGAGGATGCTGGAATCAACTGAAACGAGAATACTTAGGAGATGTACAAACAAAACACTGAGGAATAGAGAAAGGAGTGAAGACATACGACGCACGTGTAATATAGAAAATATCAACCAGTTGATAAGAGGAAGAAACGTGGAATGGGATCAATACATAGGAAGAATGGCAAACAACAGGATAGTACGGATAGCAAGAAACAAGTGGTCGAATGGAAAAAGATTAATGGGACGTCCAAGAAAGAGAGGGAATGACGATATATAGATCAGAGAACAAAGAAAACACGAAGAAATTGTTTTAAAAAATAAGATAGTTAATATATCTGTTATTATATAACAGCCCTACCCTTTTCACAACTAAAAATAATCTCTTTTGTCTATCTCTAATTGTAATAAAATTCGTGTGCTTCTCAAAGTTTCCATTTCAACGTCAATACTTCGGAATGGTTTCGAAATTCTCACTGCCCTATTGACATTTTTTGATCTAAAATTATAACTCTAATAGGAGAGACGTGTCACTAATATCGAATAATGAACTTTGCCTGAAATTAATTTGACTTTTTTTGTAAGGTTTTTAAGCAGCGTATAAAATCATAAGTTGAACCTTTTTATTTTCCTCGCTAAAGAAAAGTATTGTAAACGTGAAAAAATTACATTTTCAGATTTTAGCTTTTCTTTAGGATTTAGGGTTCCTAGATCACAAAAAACATAGTTACTCATTTCCGTAGGTATGTCTATTTGTCGGTCTGATGGCACAATAACTCTCGAACGAAAAGAGATATGTTTCAAAATTTGTGTACAGGTATAATCTAATGAGGGGATAAAGCCTACAGCTTTTGAACGATATCGCCCTAGTTCAAGGAGGGTAAAAGAGTGGGATCGATAAATTTTATATGTTTTTTGTTTGTTGAAATACTAAATAAATTTGATACCTAAATATTTAGAGTAAAACATGTAAGAGATAAAAGGGGTGGGGGATTAGGGTAAAAGGGTTGATTCGTATATAACATGTTAAATGTTCTTGTTAGGTTTCTAGAAGTCGAGAAATCCAAAAATTAAGTTGTTTTTTGAATTTTAACCTAGAAAGGGGCTGAAAGGGGGCGGGAATTGTTTAATATTGTATAATTTTAACAGCATTTTGAAATATTTACAGGTTTTTTGGTAAATTCTAAGTATATTATTTATACTAAAATAGGTAAGAGGTTAAAGAAGTGTAACACGTAGGCCGAAAAGTTTTTAGTCTGACACATAGATGTCGCCCTTTTCAAAAAATCCATTTGATTTTTAGGAAGTACCAATCTTCAAACGGTACGTGTCAAAATTTCATAACATTTCGACGATTAGTTTACAAGTTACAGTGGTTTTGATGACGCTACTTTTGATATTTTTGAAAAAAAAATGGAAAAAATTGAATTTCGTGTGTTGAATAAACACTGTTTTTCATGGAAAAAAATACCGTTCAAGCAAAGCAATGGCTTGATAAGTGTTACGGGGATTCTACCCCTGGAAAATCACCACAACAACGTGTTGATGATTCTGAGCGTTGTTTGGACCTGTTTAAGCGCAATAAAAATGATTTTTTCGTGCGATATATGACAACGGATGAAACATGGATCCAGCACTACACGCCGGAATCAAATCGGCAATCAGCTGAGTGGACAGCAGCCGGTGAAGACCGCCCGAAGCGACCAAAGACACAACAGTCGACTGGGAAAGTTTTGGCCTCTGTATTGTGAGACGCGCATGGAATAATTTTCATCGTCTATGCTGAGAAGGGAAAAATCGTCAATAGCGAATATTATATAGAGTTATTGGTGCATCTGAAGACAGAAATTGCAAAGAAACGGCCCCAAATGAACAAGAAAAAAATGCTTACGATGGCAAAATTTCACGAATTGAAGTTCGAATTACTTCCTCATCCACCGTATTCTCCAGATTTGGCCCCCAGCGACTTTTATCGATTCGCAGACCTCAAAAAAATGCTCGCGGGGAAGAGATCTGGTTCCAATGTAGAAGATATCGCTGAAGCTGAGGCCTATTTTGAAGGCAAAGACAAATCCTTCTACAAGAAAGGTATAGCAATGTTAGAAAAGCGTTGGACTGATTGTATCGCTCTTGAAGGAGACTATGCTGATGAATAAAGTCGAATTTTGCAAAAAACATCTGTTGTAAGTAGCTAGACTAAAAATTTTTTCAGCCAACATGTTATATGGTGTTATAGGTCGTTTTCAGAGATTCTGAAGTCGAATAATCTGAAAATTAAGTTACTTTTAGATTACTTTCAATTTTAATCGAGGAAGGGTGTGAAAGAGGTGGAGTGGTGGATATAGTTTTAATAATCTATTGGGAATTTTTCAAGGTTTTTGACTGAGCTAATTAACAAATTTTAGGCCTAATTATTTATTCAGTATAAATAATTATGCAACGTATAAGTGGTGGAGAAAAGAGTGAAAAGGGTGATTTCGTGCTTATTGTGTTATGGGTCTTTTTCAGGGTTGAAAAATTATATTATTTTTTTCATTATTTTTAATGTCAAGGGGTGAAGAGCGTAAAAGAGCTGAGGATCATTAAATATTATATAGTTTCAATAGTAGCCAATAGAATATAAAATTTTAGCTAACTATTTATAGTAAAAGGTATATGAATTTAAAGGCAAGCAGTAGGGGGTTATAAAGGTGGTTGCGTATATAAAATAATATTTTTCTATTTCCGTGTGCTTTTTGGTTATTTTCAAGTTTAACAGAAATGGTATGTAGAAGGGATTAAGATTTGGTTACACAGTTGATTATAGAACAAGTTTTAGAAATCCAAACAGTTATCTTGACGGAAACTTACTTACTTCTGACATAGTAGGTAAATTATTGTTTTTACTTCTCTTGCTAAAGAAAAATATTGTATTTGCGAAAAACTATCCTTCGTAATTTTTTCTTTTCTTTATGTTTTAGGGTTTTTAGATTACGAAAAACCTACTTTCCCATTTCCGTCGGTGTACCTCTCTGACTGATGGCAGTCGATCTGTCACCATAATTCTCAAACAAAATGATATTATAATACTTGAAATATAGGTTTCATAGTTTCTAAGCGATTTAGTTGTATGATTTTAATTGTATTATAGAAATTTGCTGTCCCTTCACTGGAAAAAGTGCATTTTCCTAGTTATTTTAGAACTGCACATTTTCAAGGAAAGGATTAGGTAAATCACTTTACCGATTTTTTTCTTCAATATAAACTAAATTTGTTTATATGTAGTTTTTAAGAAAACGTCTACGCTGTAAATTATTTACTCATTGCTATCTTTATACAGTCGATACAGAGGATTGGAAGAAGAACATGATAATACGTGTTTTTTAAGGTTTTATTAACTAACTAATGCCTCAAAAGAGTGATATTATTTCGACGTTCATAATAGATACGCATATGGTTCTTATAATATTGGGCTAATATGAGAGGAGTGTAGAAACGACCAGAAAAATACCACGGATATTTTTTTTAGAAAATGAACAAGTAAAATTAAAAAAATAAAAGAAGCCATTTTTAATGAAATTAGAGATCTAAACAGCTAGCTTGAGACTTTTGTTGCAGTAACATGAGACACTCGCTAGTTGAAATAAAACAATACGAAATAAAATTTTGTGTTACCTAAGTCATAGTCAAAAGATTATTGTGTTCCTGTTTTGCATTTGGGATTTGCGATACCAATTTGTTACATAATATATTTTTCGTTGATACATCGTAATCGGGTTAAGATGGCACAAATTTTAGTATATACGACTGATAATATAAAATATTTATATTCGTATCCGTACTAAATCAATAAATACGGTAACAAAAACAAAATTTTAAAATATTCTTCTTAATATAAAAAGATAATTTACATCTAGTCTCCAATTTTTTTTATTTTAGTTATTATGATGAGTGCTTACAATTTTGGATATATTAATATGAAAATTTTATTTTTTAGTGAATTTGCTACATAATTTAGGCGAGCATAAATTTTTAATTTTATAAAGTACGAGGGTCGATTGATAAGTATAGTAAATTTCTAAGACGGGGGACGGGAAATTTTGTTAAGTGGTATGACTGTTAGTAAACGTGATTCTTGTAACGGTTGTTTTTCAAGCTTCAAACAGATACAACACACAGTTGTTTGTTGGCAGCCACGCCAACAATACACAAGGAAGAACATTATAAAATCGCTCCTAAATAGTTTCCCACCCACACTATTCCCCAGATTTGATCTCAAGTGACTTTTTTT
Source organism: Pachyrhynchus sulphureomaculatus (assembly GCA_019049505.1). Taxonomy (NCBI): domain Eukaryota; kingdom Metazoa; phylum Arthropoda; class Insecta; order Coleoptera; family Curculionidae; genus Pachyrhynchus; species Pachyrhynchus sulphureomaculatus. Next base: position 133,088,496 of record CM032454.1, on the reverse strand, counting down.
CCTAACCTTAAAAATTAGCTTAAAGGGAGAAATTTTCGTCGGAAGTTGTCTGTGCTGTAAACGAGTATTATGGACAGTTCGAAACAATTTTTTGTTTCTGAAAGAACAAAAACAATTGGAATTTTGCTGCACCAAATGTATTGAGCTCAATGGAGATTATCTTGAAAAATAAATTTTTATTTTTGCAAAATAATGTTATTTACCTTTTTTTACGTATATTGTTTGGTGTTATAACATAGTACGATAAGATTGGTAAATCTTATGGCCAGGAAAATAGCTAACCTCATTTAGCATTTGGATAATATTAGCCAGCGAAGTCCTACAGTTTAATGTAGCCTCGACCCACATGAGTCCCGTAGTTATCTCAGCTCATCGTTTTTAAGGCCTTCTTCTATACTTTCCGCTTGCCATGAACTTCGACGGGTAATAATCTACTATGTATAAACCTCTTCGTGAGTTTTGATATGTCCAGTCTTACTTCAGACAGAGATCTCGCTCTAAGATAAAAAAACTCTGTCTCTATCGTTAGTTTATTCTGATCTAAGTAGTCTCTCACAAATATTATGTTGTTACTATTAGTTGGAGTTAGGCCTTCTTCTATACTTTCCGCTTGCCATGAACTTCGATGGGTAGTAATCTACTATCTATAAACCTCTTCGTGAGTTTTGATATATCCAGTTTTACTTCAGACAGAGATCTCGCTCTAAGATAAAAATACCTCTGTCTCTATCGTTAGTTTATTCTGATCCAAGTAGTCTCTCACAAATATTATGTTGTTATTATTAGTTGGAGTCAACCCTCGATCCACTTCAGGCCGACTTTAGCGATGCCTCCCAGCCAACAGTGGAACAGGAAGGAAACTGTTTTCATCGTCGGTCTTCTCCAATTCAAGCAGCCATCATTCCTCTACAGCATTAACAGTTCTGGAAATTTACCAATATCTGCTGCGTGGGGGTGTAACGTAGTATGTGATTTAGCCAAATATACTTTAACCAATAAATATACTAACCTGCTAGGGTTCCAACCGAGACCCTAACCAAGGTAAACCTGAACTATATGTTTGCTAGGTTTGCTAAAATAACGTATTAGTCTGTTATAAAGGGAAACTGATGCGATGGAAAAGCTCATCATATTGGGAAAAGACCACGCGGTCGTTCCCCACTAAGATGGGCCGATCAAACAAGAGCTATCATAGAAATTAATTGGTTTCTATGAGTGTATGATAGCCGCCCAAGACCG
>CM032454.1:132997257-133082257 GCA_019049505.1 Pachyrhynchus sulphureomaculatus | reverse complement strand
GCTTTATGTTTTTTTTTTCGATTAACATGCTTTAGGCTAGGTTGGGTTAAGTCGGCTTAGGTTAATTTAAGTTAAATTGCTTTAAGTTGGGTTAGAACCCGCTGCATTAGGTGAAGTTAGGTTAAGCTCTCTTTCAGCTTTGTAAGTTATGACGTCTAAAATTTTATTATGTTAATTTTCTTTTTTGTTGTGTAAGGTATGATGCGTTAAGTTTCGTTAAGTTAAGTTGCCTTTCTTTGGAGTAGGTTAGGCTTGGTTAGGTTACGATAGGTTGTTAATTTATATTACAGGATTAGCCAGCGATAGTGTTCCGGTAAGAAAAAGTGCTATTTCACTATGAAATCTCCATAATTGCTAATTTTTCGTGCAACTTTCGATTTTTTTGCGCCATATTGGATCCGCTATGTTGGTATTACATAAAATTATGTTGATTACCATAATTATTACATCAATATTACATTTTGTCTCGGTTTTGAAGTTCAGTTAACTTAATTCCGCTTAGAAATCATCGTATGTTTGTATTTTATCTTGATTTTTTTGTTCCTAGCTGTCATATTAAGCCACCATCTTGTTTTTTCCAAAAAGGCCAGGTTGCAAAATCTTAATGAAGAAATTGACACCCTTGAATTCTTTTTCGTAAATGTTATTTTTGGGTATGGTTGACACGAAACGTCCCATATATATATATATATATATATATATATATATATATATATATATATATATATATATAAACCCTTTCTCAGAAATTATCCAGTTACTATTATGGTGTAATTAAAGACCTATTATGGTCTTCACAGAAGTTGTAAGTATTGTTTTATAGAGGACATCATGATTATTGTTGGAGATTACTACAAAGTATTATTTTTTATTTGATTCTATTGTATCGGTAAAAATTTTATTGAAATATGCTTTTTTAAAAAGTCCGCCTGTAGAAATGAAAGACAACAAAATAATATCTACATGCATCATTAAATTGAAATGAAATAATCCACCGTGTTAAGATCAACACAAATAACTGGTAATTCGCTATCTGCATTCTAGCATGATGCGACTTATTGTTGTGTATATAAACAAAAATTTTTTTGTACAGTTCATATTTAGTTTTAGGGTTAAAAAGTGAATTTAAATGTTTGGCCTCAGTTATGATACGTTACCAGTGATCCATCAAGGCTACCCTATCTACGTTGTATGCTTACTTACAATTGGAATAATTATAGAGCCTGAAACAACTGCATTTGCTATTTTGAATTTTTTAAAAAAACTAATTTTAGGATTTTCTAAAATAAAACTACCAACTAATTAAATTTTTAAGAGATAAAATTAAAAATTTATTTTATAAAAAGACTTAACTCAACTCAAAGACTAGATAAGCTTAAGCCTATAAAACTTTTTATTTGGCTCCTGATATTGGTTCATTTGTACAAATCTAATTAAAAGAGCATTTTCAATTTAATTTTCAGGATTCATTTTAAACTGGCATAGATATGACCTACAATTTCAGCAACTAAAACGTCAGATGAAAACTTTTAGTGCCGTAATGAATGTAAATTGCCTAATTTGCATTTTAAACTTGTAATCAAGCAGAAGGATGAATTTACGCTGCGGTAGCTCGGCTGTGGTGTCGCTTTACAAAATACATGCATTATAATTAGGTACACAAAATAAAAAAGTATGTTATTGTATCTCGGTATGTAATAAAACTAGAATACGAGATTACAAAGAATGATGTTTTGAAATACCTGAGATTAAAAGTTATTACTGTGGTCATAACATCAAATTCTACTTAAACTTTCCTTAATTTTTATTAGAGATCTATAGTATATTAAATTTAAATTACCAGTGAAATTCTTAAAATTGTACATGCAGGAAACAGTAGCTTAAACTGAAAAAACGTATAACATACGTCTCCAAATGGTGACCTATTAAGAATATGTATTCCCTACAGTTAACGATAATGATAGACAACAAGATAAAACTCATATTCTTCAAAATCATGTTAATATGTAGATTATACTAGAGCTAGGTGAGATTTATGAACAGAAAGATTAAGCATTTTTTGGGTTTATTAATATTGTGTTAAAATATAGTAAAATACGTATTAATCTTTATATATGTAACCTTTTTTGCTAGGGGGGACAAAATTGTGTCAAAATTAATTTTCTATAAAATAATTAATTTTAAACTTCTATAACAGCTAATTAAAATAATATTTTTGGCATGAACTTTCACCAACTACACTTTAATAGAGTCCTTGAATAATTTTCGAAAACAAACTTTTCGACAGGAAAATTTTTTAATTAATGAATTTTAACAAACAACAACATATTATTCAAAAAATTTTTTTTTAAAAAATATAGAATTTTAGGTTATGTTCTAAGTACGGTTCGGTGGATCTGGGCTGATTGAAAACTGAAATTAGCGCAAGTTAGTTCGGATAATAATACATTAGCTAAATAGGAGCTTAATTTAGGTTGACGTGAATTAACCTAAACTAAAGCGACTAGTCTAAATTGACCTAATGAAACAAGTAACGAACAAAGAGATCCAAGCTAATTTAATTACATTAAACTACAATTAAAGAACTACTTTAATTTGTGCTAATTTGAACTAACCTAAACTAGCTAGGAAATTTTTAAATTTGCTTGAGGGTAGTTCCGATAAGTCTAAAATAAAAGTACTAACTATTACATAAATAACTAATTCAGTTACGATTTAATTTAAGTTCAACTGAAATAACCTCAACTTTAAACCAAATTTTTACTAAAGTTATACAAATCTTTGCTAGTTTCAGAAGTTAGCTCAGGTTAGGTCAGGTAGTATTACCAGAACTAATCTGTACTGAGTTCGTACCTAATGAAACTGGTCACTAGATAAAGTTAAATTCATGTCAAAATAAATCTCGAGTAAATCATTGCTCGCATCTGAACTGACCACTGTCAACGTTATCTAAAAGATATAAAGTTCACAAATTACAGAGCAGATGGAACAAAGAGGTATACTATGTTTGACTCACCTAGCTAATTTTCTCCCACCTCTCATCACAAATTAAATAGCATAACAAATATTAGAAGAGATGAAACTAACTAAATTGAATAAACGTAGTTATCTGGGCAAAATTAGCAAAAATATTTAAATATTATTTAGGTGTATAGTGACGAAGGAAAGAGAATATGTAAATTCAGCCCAAATGAGTTTCCTAATTTAAAAAACTTTTCAACTTTAAAATATGAGAACTTTCAATACGATTTAAAATAACACTTATAATAAAAAAGATAGATATCATCTATTTAAAAAATGTTTTTAAAAACACTAGACATCGCGTAAAATAACTTCAGACCTGTAACAGACACATAGCTTCTAATAGTTATTAAAAACGATATATTCATTTTGAAACAATATCATGCATAGATTGATTGGATAAATGAACGTTTTTAAGAAAACTATGTTCCAAGTTTTTTCGCCCCTGGTATTGGAACTATGTATAAACATCATCGAAAGCGTTTACAGCACAAGAGCATTTCTCAAATGGGTCACTTTAGATAAGATTTTTTAAAATAATTTATTAATAGTGGTAATAAATATTTTACATGTATTCACTACATGGGGAGACCGGGAGTATATCTGATCATTAGTCAAATGATACTTAGACGAAACGCATACCAAGTAAAAACAACACTGACCAACAGATGTAACTGCTAGGCCTACCAAGAAATAAATTTTCTTATTAGTGAATCTATCTTTCTCTCTCTCTCCCTGTATATATATATATATATATATATATATATATATATAATATATATATATATATATATATATATATAATATATATATATAATATATATATATATATATATATATATATATATAAATATATATATAATATATATATATATATATATTATATATATATATATATATAAATATATATATATATATATATATATATATATATATAATATATATTTAATATATATATATATATATATATATATATATATATATATATATATATATATATATATATATATATATATATATATATATATATATATATATATATATATATATATATATATATATATATATATATATATATATATATATATATATATATATATATATAATATATATATATATAATATATATATCTATATATATATATATATATATATATATATATATATATATATATATATATATATATATATATATATATATATATATATATATATATGTATATACATTTTTGATTGGTATTTTCTTGGTTTTTAATGAATGAAGATTGGTTAAGTATTTGTTTATTTACTAACATTTCGTCCTTCTTAATGGGTCTTCATCAGAGTTAAAATATTCTAGAACAATATGTGTTAAAATTATAATTTGATTTTATTTTATTTATCACATTTTTATATCAAGTGTTTTATACTGACTTGTATATTTTTTTTAGGATGCTTTTTATGTCTCTTTTATCGCTTATTCCATTCCTATTTTTTTTTTTATTTCAATGGATTCCAGTATTTTTCTTTTTTTATATTATTTTAGTACCAAAGATTTTTGTTTGTTCGTAATTAAATGTGTATTTTTTTTACATGATTACTGAGTGCAGTCACATTTGTCGTATCATACTTGTGTCCCTTAATTCTATTTTCTAAACACTGGATTAATTAAGGAATACAAATATGATAAGACAAATGTAACTGCACTCCGTAATCATGTAAAAAAAAGAACACACATGTAACTAAAAACAAACAAAAATCATTGGTACTGAAAATAATATAAAAAAAAAGAGAAATACTGGAATCTATCAAAAAAAAATAGGAATGCAATAAACGATAAATGAAACATAAAAAGCATCCTAAAAATATACCAGTCAGTCTTGTGAACACCGTAGACGGGCCAGTTGATATAAAAATGTGATAAAAAAAATAAAATCAAATTATAATTTTAATACATGTGTGTGTGCATGTTGTGTGGAAGTTTAAGAGTTTAAGTTTGTGGTAAGTTCACATTATAAACGTGACGTAATTTTAAATATTTGACATCTAAATGTATTGTTCTAGAATATTTAACTCTGATGAAGACCCATTAAGAAGGTTGAAACGTTAGTAAATAAACAAATACTTAACCAATCTTCAATCATTAATGGACCAAAAACACAGAAAAAAAAAAACAATAAAAATATAATATATAAATAATAAAGGTCTAAGAATATTACATATTTTGAAGAAATTTAAAATATCTAAAAAATTAAATATATGGCATGAGTGAAGAAGTGCCAAGTAATATAAACATACGACAATTATTAGAAGGACACCATACAGCAGATATTAAGGAGCATGGAAAGATACAGAAAAAGATTGCTAAACTAAAAAATAGAAAAATATTTTTTTGTTAAGATGTAAAAAAGAAAAATGCCAACCAACTTTTTTAAAATTTAAAATTGGACGTATCTCAATTCAAAATGTAAACTTCGGGCGTAAATTCGAAAACACTATTATGCATAGATTCATATTTACAATATTAAACTTACTAATTACTGATACCGTAATATATCTAAACAAATTACAAAAACAACTCTTATCAATAGGAAATAACATCAAAAGAAGAGTACCAATGAATATTTTCGAAAATTTTATATATGTTATGAATAGTAAAAATGAGAAAATATTCCAAAAAATTAAGCAAAAAAAATATACCCAAAATAAATAAGCTTGTAGCTAAAACACAAAAAATTAATAGAAATGATAAGAAGTCTATGTGGATTGAGAATTTGACCGATATAGCCCTTCCCAGTTTTACGACGTGACATACTAAAACTTGGCCCAAAGTTTGCTACAGAAATTGAACAAGAAAAAACAATTTCCTAAAAAAATATAATCTGCAACATTAAAACAGGTACTAAAGACCTTAAGAATGACGAGAAAGACGAACTGAGAACAAAAACGTGCAATATAATCAATAATTTTAAAAATAAACTGAAAAATAAGAAAAATAATTTACCATTTTCTACAAAGTTAAAAAAACACAAAATTTTCTAAAAGCTAATCCCCAGATAAAAGTTCTTAGAGCAGACAAAACAAACAAAACGGTTATTATGACATCAAGTGATTATAATAGCAAAATGATGCAATTATTGAATGACAAAAAACATACAAACAAGTTAAACGGGATCAACAAATATATATTAAAAAAAAATGAAATAATCGATAATTGGGAGAATGAACAATATATTTCATCAGAAATGGCCAAGAAACTAAAAATACTTAACTCTCTATCTTCAAAAATACATGGCCTTCCAAAATTACATAAAAAGGGCATTCCATTACGCCCCATTGTTTCATGCATTCAGTCACCTTATACTTACTTTACACTTACTTATCAAAATTCCTAAAAACATCATTAGCAATATAATTAACAAAAACTAGTACTATATTAAAGATTCATTTCAATTCAAAGATAAAATATATATTAGTCTCACTTAACGTCATATCCTTATATACGAACATACCAATTGCCTTGGCCACAAAAATAATAAGAAAAAAATGGACAGAAATTAAGAAATACACCGATATTCCTTTGGAAGAAATGGTCAATGCAGTCGAACAAACATCAAATTCAACCTATTTTATCTATCAGAACAATGTATATAAACAAATAGAAGGATGTGCCATGGGAGCATCCATATCCAGCGTGGTAGCTCATCTTGTAATAGAAGACCTAGAATCTACTGTTTTGTTTCAATTTGAATTTTGAATTTCGTTTTTCTATAGATATGTAGATGATTGCATAACAGCAGTCCCCCAAAAGCAAATCGAATATGTAATAAAAAAATTTAATCAATACCACGAAAAATTAAAATTCACCTATGAAAAGGAAATTAATAGTAAAATCAATTTTTTGGACATGACCTTGTACCATGAAGGCGAGAGTATCAGGACATAATGGTACACTAAAAAAATGGAGTTCACGGTATCTAAATTTTGAATCAAATCACCCTATCAACCAGAAAAATCGGTAATCATAAGGCTGGCAGACAGAGCAATAAGCCTCTCAAACCCGGAATTTCGAAAAAATGCCATAAATAAAGCAAGAAATGCCCTAATATTAAATAGATACCCTAGCAATCTAATTATTAAAATTTTTCAAAAAGCGTATTCTATAACTCATTAAAACATAGCTAAAAGCAATATACAATATATATCTATTCCATTCATTAACGGTTTTTTCAGAACAGATAAACAAATTATTTAAAAAATATAACACAAATATATGTTACAAAGCATATAAATTAATGGCCAATCATTTTTCAAAATTAAAAGCAGAAATTCCAAAAAAAACCAAAAAAAAATAATGTAGTTTATGAAATTTCGTGTAATGATTGCGAGGGAGTGTATATCGGTCAAACATCGAAGTATTTAGAAAATAGAATTAGGGGCCAAAAGTAAGATAAGACAAATGTGACTGCACTCAGTAATCATGTAAACAAAAGAACACACATTTAATTACGAACAAACAAAAAAAATCATTGGAAAATAATATAAAAAAAGAAACATACTGGAATCTATTGAAATCCAAAAAAAATAGGAATGCAATAAACGATAAAAGAGACATAAAAAGCATCCTAAAAATATACCAGTCAGTCAACACCGTAGACAGGTCATTTAATATAAAAATGTGATAAATAAAATAAAATCAAATTATAATTTTAATACATGTGTGTGTATGTTGTGTGGAGGTTTAAGAGTTTACGTTTTGTGGTAAAGTTCATAACCAATCTTCATTTCATTTTTAGACCAAAAACCAAGAAAATACCAATAAAAAGTCAAGAATATTACATATTTTGAAGAAATTTATAATATCTAAAAAATTATATATACTGATTTATTTACGTAACACTGTTGTCTACTTAGGAAATCGACTTACTTCTGTATAATTTGTAGCTAAAGTAAGTATTTTCAATGTACGACAAGAACAATCACTTGATGAATACGGAATAAATTCATTCATATGATAACTTACTTGCAAACGAATAAAAGTTCAGAACATTTGATTGTATGTTTACAAAATTCCTTCTAATCTTTTAAATTACCATAGCTAGAACTGATAATTCAGCTAACTTAATGTTAAATTGCAAACTTTGGGTGTCCTTATGAATCCTAATTGCCTAATTTGCATTTCAAACTTACAGTTACATAAGCACAAGGATGTGTTTGTACAGTGGCGGTACGGCAGCACCACCCTATTAATTAATTGTGAGTTGAAGTAGGAGAACAAAATAATTAACTGACTCGGCAGTTACTTGATAGAAATTCATATTCAATGAGAATAAAACACTAAATTTTTAGTAAAATTTCTACTTTTATTGATTTTTATACTTGACACTTGTTTCGCTAAAATATTAGTTTTTATTAAAAGTATGAGTATGAAATAAAATAAACATTTTTTCGATAGTTTTATAAGTAAATATTTATTAAATTTAAATAAATTCGACAATTCAACTGGACCTCGGAAAGTCCTCATTGTTGAATTTATTTATTTATTTTTTTTATTAGGGGTATAGGCGCGTCAACCTCAGTGGTTATTTGGTGTCCGTGAATTTATTTAATAAATAGATTATTTATATAATTATTAAGTTTTGTTGTTATTTTTTAGGTACAACCTACCTGTAAATATTTAGTTATAAAACCATCGAAAAATGTGTATTTCATTCCATACCCATACTTTTAATAAAGCTAATATTTTAGCGAAACATGCTATCAATACAAGTGGAAAATTTTACTAAAAATTTAGTGTTTTATTCTAAGAGAAAAAAATAATATTTACTAATAAAGTTAAAAACTAAATCTACCAAGTAAATAGTATTTCATATGTATTAGCATTTTAACTTAGGAACTATGACTTACTCTACTCAATTTACTTACTAACTTATCAAAAATAGTCAGGTTTTTTGAAAGCACAATTTTTTATACAATGAAAAAAAAAAAATGAAATTTATTAAGAGCACAATCTTTTACGTATCAAAGAAATAACGTATACATAATCTGAAAATAGCTGCATTTGTATAGTAAAATGTTATTTCTTATTTTCATGTCTAATCCTAGGAATGATTTAAAAATATCTACAAAAGGTTTTCATTTTACTCGAAATGTTTTTTTGATTCGTAATAGCATTGATGTTTCTTATTACGCCTGTACATATGTACTATTTGTGGTTACAATGAACAAGTAGCTATTTCACATTTTAAACGTCAAACTCTATTAAAAGTCCATAAACTGTGCGTTTAGACAATAATCTTTCTGCAATGAGGCATTTACATATAATCTCTGTATAGGTTGTTTTTCTAAGGTAAGTAATTTTAATAAAAAAAAGTAAAATTTACCTGAGGCATAATCTTTTAGGTATGATATGCATTGACTGCATTTTTAGCAGAAAACTTTATTTTTTATTTTCGTTTGTTGCGCGAATGATTTATTCAGAACATCTACGTAGAATTTTATTTTATTCGCAGTATTTTCCATTCGTGACTGTAATAAGGTTTTGATTCCACTAATACTGTATACATAGGTTTTCCTAGAGTAAGACTGCTGATTATTTTTTAAAAGTTGAAATTTTTTTGAATTTGTATTTTTAAAACGGTGTTCACGCATGTGATACTGTTCTAACAACGGGATTACCCACAGTTGTGCGCTAAGGGCTTAAGTGAATCTAGCTAGGGGAATGGAATAAGGGTGAACTGGTATCTCAAAGTCTTTATGCTCAAACGTAGCCACATATAGCAAAGTCTTAACGTATGTCAACTGGAGCAGCGCAACAATACTGCCTGGTCGTTCCTTGCCCACCTCCTTCATCCACGGCAATCCGACCTATGAGGGCAAGTGCATCTGTATGGATAAAATTTGATGAAAATTGGTTAAGATAAGTAACGAAAACAATACCTTATTAAAAGTTTGTGTTCTCCCTCTTCACCTATTCTTGTTTTAATTTTGATTTTATTTGTTTTTCCTCAAGCACTAATTCTGAGGTGACATTTTTATATATGTGTTCAAGAAAAGTTGCGTATCTTTCGTCGACTCTGCTATTAGTTAAGGGGTAAAGGACTGCGCATATATACCGAATCAAATGCTTTTTCGTAGTCAATCATTGCTATCCAGAAGGTGATCTTGTGGATAACATTTATTAATCAGTGTATCAAAAAAATGTTTTAATAAAAGTTATAGGGTGTTATACGGCGCACATGCTGACGTTGACAATAACATGTTTTGAACTGTCAGTTCGAAGAAATTACGCCATCTTGATTTTTTTTAAATGGAAAGTCCTATATATTATTTTATTTTTGAGTCTTACTAAAAATTCTAGATATTATTTGTTTAACATACCATATGTCTAAATTGAGCTGTTTTGGAATTATTGTCATTTGAAATTTAAAATAAAAAAAGACAGAAAAACTATTACTAAATACTCTAGGTTTATTTTTAAATTAACAATTGCTCAAAATGTCTACCGTTAATAGCGAGGCAATGACCCAATCTGTCATAAATAGCCTGAACAGAGTTTTGTAGAGAATTCGGTGTGATCTGTGCTACTTCATATTGAATTCTTTGCTGTAAATCTTCTACAGTTTCAGGTCGACTTCGGTAAACTTTGCAGGCCATTCTACAGCACCTCTTCTGCCTGTCCATCGATTAGAAAAAATCGCATCCAAATATCTACGAACATTGATTTCATAGTGAGGAGGTGCTCCGTTCTGTTGATACCACAGATTTCTGTTGGAATAACTTGCTCTTGGAGTAAATGTAAATACCGCTGTCCTGTAAGATTTATGTCGATAAAAAAGGGACCAATAATTTGACGTCGACAAATTCCTGCCTACACGTTTATCATTTGTGGTCTTTTAGAATGACTGTCGATTATCCAGTGGGGATTCCCAGTAGACCAGTATCAGCAGTTATGCCTGTAACTCTTCCGTTAAGACAAAATGTGGTCTCGACAGAAAAAACAATATTATGAATTAGGTTAGGATTATTATTGATTCGTTCCATCATGACTTCGTAAAATTCAATGCGTCTGTCATAGTCATCTTCAGATAATTCTTGCGGTAGAATGGGTTTGTATGGATGCAATTTTTCTTCATTCAGTAGGTACCTTTATTTATGTTGTGGTCTAGGCAAAGCTGACGAGTGGCTGTATGGATATTTTCTGTAAATTCCAATAAACATCTAACTTTTTATCATCGCTTGTTTTAACTTTTGGAGGTCCAGATTTAGAACGATCCTTAACATGACCTGATTGTCTAAATCGTTTTAATGTCTTGCTAAGTTCCGATTGGGTAATAGGCTCTCGATTCGAATATTCTGCGTTAAAAAATCACACACTTCCTGTTGTGGTCTCCTAGGGTCTGCGTAACCAACTATCATTAACAAAGTGATCCTTTCAGTTTTCTGTTAAATGTACCATTATGATATTACGCTCAAATTGCAGTTACACAAAATGCACCAATAAACGTTTTCGTCAATATATATATATATATATATATATATATATATATATATATATATATATATATATATATATATGTATATATATATATATATACATATATATATATATATATATATATATATATATATATATATATATATATATATATACATATATATATATATATATATATATATATATGTATATACATATATATATATATATATATATATATATATGTATATATATATATATATATATATATATATATATATATATATATATATACATATATATATATATATATATATATATATATATATATATATATATATATATATATATATATATATATATACAACATGAGGAATATTTATTTCGGATTTCCAAAACTAATAGCATGTTTACATTATACTTGCAACTTTTCTAGTTCCTGTGTAGAAATTATAAAAAGTATCAAAAATTGGCTTACAAAAAAACAAAGAAACGAACAAAGAAAAGTTCTCAGAAAATACATATTTTACAACCTTCTTCTCAAATAACAATTTTTATTCTCTACGTACTGATGTCATGCATAATACTCTGAATAGTAAATAAAGGCAATTTTTAGCTTTTATCCATATTTTTCACAACAATTTCCGCTAAAATTTATAGCTATACGTAAGTTTATATTTTACGCCATAGGGCTATAAAATAGCATTATGTCGTATTTATCATGCAAAGTGGTGCGGTTAAAGATGATGGACTAAAATATGAGGCATTTTGTAAAATTATTACAAATGTCTATAGTGCAAATGTAATAAAGAGCTATATGTAGAATGTGTATATTATGGTTTTATTAAATTTTATAGGTAGCGGAGTATACCCAAGGTATTCAAGAGAAATCCATTTCGGCTTCCATTTCGAAGCTGGGAAAAAATAAAATGTTAAAATAGTTATTATTTTACAGCACAGTACAATGAACCCACGGCACTATATTTAAATGGCGTGATGATAAAGAAAATAACGTCTTTAAGGAAACAATTCAATATAAATTTCAGTTCTCAAACAAATGTTTTTTTCTTTTTTCTTGATAAAACACACTATATGCAGTGCAGTCTAAAGCTCAATGTTATCTAAATTAACATAAAAAATAAGATTTTTTTATTAGGAAGGCAATTTAACTTAATTTATAGCAATAATATTTTTTTAACAATCAGCGGATTTGTGATAAACTTAAGGGGCCATATCAGTGTGATAAGTTCAAGAAATTGATGTTTTTTTACATATTTCGGTGCTTCTATATGTTAGAATAAGTATCAGAGTGAGTCAAAGTGAGTCAGTCTATGCTTATTTTTGAAAAATACAGCTGTCGCCACGCCAAACTGCTCGGGAAGCCATAAACTCGTTTTTGGAAGCGTAACGCGAACCAGAGCAGATATTAAAATTTCAATACCGTGACTTTATCACGTAAGTGAAAGTTAAACATCTAATACTTCAATGGTCTCAAAATAGTCACAAAGGTAGGTACGTGGCAAGAGATCATTATATATGTATTAGACGCGTTTTTCTCAAAACTGCATTTTTTAAATTTGCTGCCGTTGTAAATTGAAAACAATTTATTGTATCAACTTAATTTTTTTTTTGCATATTAAGGATATGTTTTGTCGTACCATGAATAATGGATTTTTTGATTGGTCAAAAATGGCAATTTGGTATGCAAAAAACCGACACTTTTTGGCAAAAATGTTATACTTTTTTTTCTAAACGCCGTCATTCTTATAATTTTCAATATTTGTTCCATGGTTGATGGTACCGAAAATTATATCTGTTTTAATAATCATTTTATTTTTTTTGGTTCCAGGCAATGTGGAGGTGCCAATCACGGCGGCAGTGGAGCTACTTTTTTTTCACCTGTCCCGTTACTGGGGCATAAGTTCCGTAAATTTAAACTTAATTCATAGCAATAATGTTTTTTAACAATCAGCGGATTTGTGATAACTTAAGGGGTCATATCAGTGTGATAAGTTCAAGAAATTGATGTTTTTTACATATTTCGGTGCTTCTATATGTTAGAATAAGTATCAGAGTGAGTCAAAGTGAGTCAGTCTATGCTTATTTTTGAAAATACAGCTGTCGCCACGCCAAACTGCTCGGGAAGTCATAAACTCGTTTTTGGAAGTGTAACGCGAACCAGAGCAGATATTAAAATTTCAATACCGTGACTTTATCACGTAAGTGAAAGTTAAACATCTAATACTTCAATGATCTCAAAATAGTCACAAAGGTAGGTACGTGGCAAGAGATCATTATGTATGTATTAGACGCGTTTTTCTCAAAACTGCATTTTTTTAAAACTTGCTGCCGTTGTAAATTGAAAACAATTTATTGTATCAACTTAATTTTTTTTTGCATATTAAGGATATGTTTTGTCGTACCATGAATAATGGATTTTTTGATTGGTCAAAAATGGCAATTTGGTATGCAAAAAACCGACACTTTTTGGCAAAAATGTTATACTTTTTTTTCTAAACGCCGCCATTCTTATAATTTTCAATATTTGTTCCATGGTTGATGGTACCGAAAATTATATCTGTTTTAATAATCATTTTATTTTTTTTTGGTTCCAGGCAATGTGGAGGTGCCAATCACGGCGGCAGTGGAGCTACTTTTTTTTCACCTGTCCCGTTACTGGGGCATAAGTTCCGTAAATTTCAATATTTTGGTAGGAAAAAAAATTCGTGTGTATTTGTAAATGAATAATAAATTTTACAAACATTTTAAAAAATTTGATGCAGTAGTTTTCTTTAAAAAAATTCTACAAAAATATTCTTATTTTTAAGTAGGTACACTGGTATAGCCCCTTAAGAAAATTTTACAATTTTGGATATAAAGCAATTAAAATCAGATATTGTAGTGTTTGTATCCTTAAGAGTAATTTATTATTTTTTGCATTCCCTATTTTTTAAATTTATCAATCTTATATGCGCGAGGTGAATAGGACTACCATATTTCGTCAGTATAAGCTTCGTTTGTGTTCGAAATTTCTAGAAAAGGAAATTATTTATACATTTCAAGAGAATCTAATTATTTGGTAATTTTTTTTTTAAAAGATCGTTAACGGTTGGAATTACTGCCACTTAAAGATTTAAGTGGTGTAAAGTTGGTTTCATTTCATTGGTAAATGATGGGAAGAAAAAGAAGTTAGGTGCCTACGGTTAGGAATCCAACACACAAACTTGGTTTTCGTTCAAAAACTATATCATAACAGCAGTGATATATTTTTTAGACAAACGTGTCCTCAAACGTCCTACGACCATTTTGATATCGGTAACATTGCCTCTACCATAACTAGGCATGTAATGAAACAATTGTCATATAATAACTGAGATAAAGTTGGCGCGGAAAGAAACAGCTTTACCTTTCAAAAAATTATATTACAACTCATTACAATTATTATTAATATAAATGATTATAAATCATATTAATTTCGTTGAGTTTATACGAGTTGAATAATTTTTAGTTTATACGTAGAAACAGTCTTTGTTCTTTACACCAAAGATACTGACACTAATTGAAAGAAAAATATGTCTTATTATATATGCATCATTTGGAATACACTAAATTTGAGGCCGGAAACAATGTAATCTGCTCCTGCCTGATAGTCCTCCATAACTACTATACACAGCAATATAACAAGTTAAATCTTGATTTGAATTAGAAATGGTAACGAACTTCTATATAACAAGGGTTGTAACGGATTGATATACAGTTATCCGACTTATTTAAATTACATTTATTATGAAAAATGAAACATAAAAAACATCTGGGGATAACTACGTTCCATTTGTTTGACAGACGTTCAATTTCACGGACGTAAAAATGCTGGTCCTTCGAGGCTATCCATGCCTTGATATCCGCTAATAGCATATTCAGATCCTCATAAATTTTTCTCATCTACCAATTCTCCATTGACGTGAAAACCTGTGGAATGATC
The DNA here is from genome assembly GCA_019049505.1 of Pachyrhynchus sulphureomaculatus. NCBI lineage: Eukaryota > Metazoa > Arthropoda > Insecta > Coleoptera > Curculionidae > Pachyrhynchus > Pachyrhynchus sulphureomaculatus. The sequence continues at coordinate 133,066,800 of CM032454.1, read as the reverse complement.
GATTGGAGAGTAAGACAGATCAGGGAATATATCTGATTTTTTATTGGCAATGGAATCGATTACGCCAGGCTCGAGAGACGGACGCGAGTTGTCATAACGACAGACGATTTGGTTTTTTGAAACAAGATCATCTATAACAACAGTAGCCGTTATAGATGATCTTGTTTGTGTTTCATCATAAGTTCCACATTCTTTTCTTGCAGTACACTTCTTCTGGGAAGCCATTAGGTATCCTGGAGCAACGAAAACCTATTGTCTTTTAACGTCTTTGAAGAGTATCCAAGACCTATCTTCAACGATGCGATTCTTTAAGGAAGGCATTTGCTTATTTCCCTGAAGAAGGTCGTTGCATATTCAAACTGTGTCAGTCATGTTATCTGAGGGCTAGCGCGATGTAATTCAGATCACACTTCTACACCTTACCAAGCTTTGTGAGAAAACAAACTATTGTGATCGACATAGAAGGCTTTGACCAGCGTTTAGGCTGTCAAGCACTCGTCGTCTTCCACAACAGTCGAAAGTATCTGGTAGTCAAAATAAGATGGTCACTTCCTGATCTATTCTATGTACTGGTGTTAAACGTGCAAATGACTCCTTATATTGGCTTTTACTAATTTTTACCTTCGCCTTAAAGTTCATTAAAATCGCAAAATTAGTATGCTACTCTCGATTTTTTTTTTGATAGTGGTGGAGGATTGTATGAAGGAAGATGAGAGTAATTATGGTGAATTTGATTCGATAAATACTGAAGAATATTTTATGAAAAAAAAGCCAACAAAACGCCAATCTCAGTTACGAATAATTTTATTATCAGAAATGCAGTAATTATTAAAATTTTTGCAAACAGTACAATGTATTATATTTAGGATCCGCTTTAAAAAAAAATAAGCGTAAAATTGTAATAAATCAAATTTTAATTATTCCTCATAGTTCAAATTCACCTCAACTGTTTAAAAATAATTTGCGATATGATCGGTACTTGCGTAGAGTTCTTAATGTTCCTAAACTGCCAGGTTGTATAGTGTTTTTTTTCAAAATCGAATTATTTGTTAAAATAAGTTATATTTCTTCTTTCAAACATTAATAATCAGTGAAGAAAACCAGCTAAAACTTGAATTTACAGAACGGCCTAAAAAGAAAGTCGAAATAACTCATAATCTTTAAACGCTTTTAAAGTAAGTAAAATAACAATTTCTACCTATAAATAACGAATTAAAACTATATATATATATATATATATATATATATATATATATATATATATATATATATATATACATATATATATATATATATATATATATATATATATATATATATATATATATATATATATATATATATAAACTAGATATATAACTTTTACCAACCTATTACAATTATAAATCATAATAATAACACGTAAGCTGAAAAGTTTTTGGTCTGACCCATAGATGTCGCCCTTTTAAAAAAATCCATATGATTTTTAGAAAGTACCAAGCTTTAAACGATACGTGTCAAAATTTCATGACATTTGGACGATTAGTTTACAGTGGTTTTAGTGGCGCTACTTTTGATATTTTCAAAACAATGGGGAAAATCTAAGTTCGTGTGTTGATTAAACACTGTTTTTTGATGGGAAAAAATACCGTTCAAGCAAAGCAATGGCTTGATAAGTGTTACGGGGACCCCTGGAAAATCACTCATCATTTACTGGTATGCTGAATTTAAACGCTGTCGTACAGATACAAATGTTGCTGAACGCTCTGGATGCCCCAATGAGCTGAACCGGAAAACATAAAAAAAATCTACAAAATTGTTTTGGATGACCGTAAAGTGAAATTGCGTGAGATAGCTTACACCCTTAAGGTATCAAAAGAACGTGTTGGTCATATTTTGCAGGAACATTTGGGCATGAGAATTGGAAGAAACTTGAAGAGGCCTATCTGCTGCAGTAGAGAGGCAGTAGCTTATAAAGAAGAAGAAGAAGTTAAAAGAAATTTTGGATGTATTTATAGCTTTTAAAGCTAAATTACCGATGTACAATTGACAACATACACAATTTAGTGCGATTTTCCTTTTGCCTTTTAGCTGATAATTACTATTCACGAACTTCCATATAATGCAATTATCTATATAAATATGTGAAGAAAATCCGTAACTTCGACATAAGTAATAAAGTAATATGTAAGCCACGCTTTGGAAGATACGGCGTTTTATATTCAGGATACTAAAGCAATGTGAGATTTATTTTCGAAACTCTATTCTATATATAAAATCCCATCTCACACTTTGTGTTAATTTAACGATTAATTGTAAAGTCATTGTATATAACAATTATAATTTAACATACAGAATACTATAACGTTTATGTAATGACATTAAAACAAAATTTCCAGTTACAATACACATTAAATGTAACCGAGTTTATTCAAACCGCAGACTTAAGTATCTATTAAGTCCCCGCAGTTTTGTGTTATTGTGAAAACACGAAATTTCGGTACCGAATTTACCTGGCTTTGTTAGATCGGGCTAAATTTAATTTAAGCTTGGAACGATTTGGCGAGATCTTTATGGATATAATCGAAATGAATGAATAGAATATATTTCTCAAAATATTTGTATTCAAGAATTTTCGGTTGTACTTAATATGATAAGTTTAAAAACTAATCTAAAAAATATTTATAAATCTGTAAAATAATCCTAAATTAATAAATTACTCCACGGGGTTTCAAAGTTTTGTGATGCATTTATACCTACGTCTCGAAGAGAATCCATTTATTACTCAATATATATCACCACTACACCAAACACTTTATCTTTGCATACGACGTGCGTTTGGTTAACCCTCAGGAGCGATGATGAAGCTAACATAGTGTTTGGGGTAGTAGTGATATATACTGAGTACTGTCATTGTGCCAAAAATTCCACATTTCCAACAGATAATCCGTTCATGTAACAAAATTTTCATTACTAATAATACAAAAAACTAACTAACTAAAACTAAAAGTATGAATAAAATACTATATTATTTAAGCATACTCACTACTCAGAATAAAAATATTCTATTAGCTAGTAGTTGGGGAAAAACTAACCTAGTAATAGTAGTTAGTGATTTTAGAGAGCATTCATTTATATCTCACAGAGCAGCGATGATATCAAAGTCATAAATCAATAAATAAATCGAAGATTTTCTTATAATTAATAATTTCTTATAATAAATCTTTTTTTATGCAAAGATTGACAATAAAAAGTGGAAGGAAGTCGAGAATATTACGCAAAATTTATTAATGTAAATGTATAGAATCGATATAGTTATGAAGTAACTGAAATTAAAAGTTTAGAAAAAAATAATTAAGCGCCTTTACGGATAACTGCAGTCTAATTTAAAGAATACAAATTTGAGAAACATTTTCTGAACACTCGCAAAGGCATGCACCGTAGATATCTCCTAAAAAATAAATCAAAATGCAGAAAAAAATATTCACAAATTTGAAGTAACACTCCGTGTTTAACAATATACTACAGAAAACTAAAATAATCTTAAAGTGAAAGTGAAGACGGAAGGAGGCGGAAATACGTCATTAGAAATCTAATGTCTACTGGTATGCTAGATGGTGAAGTGAATGATATTGTCTAGAAAAATGGTGTAGCCTCATCTTTTCTTTATTTTTTTCCTTATAATTTCTAAGAGTGGATTGAGTGGATATTAATATTAAAAGAACTAAAGAAATTAAACATACACTAGCTCAGTTTTTCTTGGTAGAGTAATATGGGTAAGAGATAATTTTTGTACGTCTTTCGAAAATAGTCTCTATTTTGAAATAAAAGAATCTAACTTCAGTTAAAAAATGAAAAAATACTGAAGGGTTATGTAGCTGTTAAGAATAATTTTGATATGGTACAACCGTTGTATCCTGAAAAATAAAATAGGTGATTCAGTGAAACACTAGCCTTAAATAAGGCTTATTAATGACAAGGTCGCCTTACGCCTCCGGCTCACAAAACTGAAAAATTTAGATCGTCCTTCTCTTTTCAAATAGCTAAGATTTATAACTCAATTCCAGAAAAATATATAAAACTATTAGATCCTAGGTCATTCAAGGCGGCGTATAGGAGGATTTTGTTAAATATATAAAGATACAGTACTTATTTATGTAAATTTTCATTCAGAAAGGAATATCACTAGCTCTTGAGTGTATCTGTGCTCTGTATGAATTCTATTGTTTATCTCGGATATGTTGGGGTGACTCGCCTGTCTGTTTAACAATTTAATTTATATCAAGGTTTATTTTTTGTTTGCTCTAGTTGTGTCATGAGCCATTCTCTATTTTCTTTGTCTTTTTTTTTTCTTTTTTTCCTAACACTTACAACATTACACAGTTTTATTAAGATACTAGCACAGTTTAATAGATAAATATTGTATTCTATAAACTTTAGTATTAGGATGCTTAAGGTAAAGAACAGGGGGAATGTTTGTACCTTCGTGGTCTTACATTCCCAGCTGACCTTCGGCATTTTCCAATTTAATGTAGCATTTTGTTTATTTAGTTTATGATGTTTTATTTTCTCTTTCATAATTGGAAATAAAGACCATATTTATTTATTTATTTATAAAATTAAAAGTTCTAACTGTGCTACGCTACCATTACTCTTATTACTAAAAAAACCCTTAGTCTAATAAGTGGTATTATTAAATGGAGTCTTCAAATCAGGATTTTTAATTAAAACTTTGTTAAACACGATGTTGAAGGTTCGTGAGGTTCACTTCACGAGTTATCAGTTCGATACGATGTAAAACGCACTTGTCGACGGGAAATTAGGTCTACGAATTGATATACTGATGACTTACGGTTTTTTTCTATGAGTTTTTGGCCTGTTCTGGTGAGATATTCATAACACTGATGTATCCACCTTGGCTACCCCAGTTCCCTTTGGGCTACTAAACTTTTCTTGGCCCCTAAAGGTCTGGGAATAAGCAGGATACTTCAAGGAAAAAGGCCTTGAACTTGTACACTAAAACCGTTTTTGTATTACTACATCACTAATATATCAGTACGGCAACTTGATAAAAAAGTCTACTAGGCGGCTTTCTGATGAAAAAGCCCTTACTTTGGCTTCACAAAACATCTCCCCTACTTCATCTCGGCTGGGAAAAAAGACCTGGCTACGGCTACATGATGGAAAAAGCCTTGCGGCTACATGATGGAAAGAGCCAACTACCGCTACATGATGGAAAAAGCCAAGATTCATGTCATCCGGACCCTCAAATATTTTTCTCCCTTCCGGAAAAAAATCACGTCTTCAAGATGGCTACTTCCCGGATACAATACCTAGCCTATCGACACATTAGAAACGAATTAAATAAAACCAGTAGATAACCCGCAATGCACACTGTAATATAAACAGCTCAAAAATTCGAATGAACTACACTGCTTAAAAGTTAGTAAACACTGCAATAAATATAAAAATGGAGAAAAAATGTAAATTATAGGGAGAAAAACAGTAATGTAACATGATCTTAAAATCTAAAAAAAAATGAATGTTACAGTGGTAAACGGTCCGGTTAATCACCGTAAGGAATAATTTGCCCAGGACTGTGTTTCCCACCGAGTACAATTTACAGCAATTCAAAAACAACGTGAATCGCTTTTTTCGCACACGTATCGCTCCTGTAGCACTTTAGGGAGTTCTCTGAAGCAAGTGTGCTGGACCCACAAAAAAAAAGTGGTAATGTCATCCGCCGATGGCAATCGGTGACGCTAGCGGACGACAATCAACGGTAATAACAACGGTAAATCCGAACAGTAACTGGCAAAAAGGCGAAAGGTGACCTCAGATGGCGACAGTGCGAAGGCAGATCGTCAAACTCACTGATGAAGGTAAACGAGAATTTAATTGATGACAGTGGACAAAAAGCTACTATATAATTTTTGCAAAATTTATATTACATTTTGAAATAAATAAGTCTGAGATTACAAGTAAATAAAGTAAAATCGTTTAAGTGAACTTTTCGACGCCATAGACGCCATTCGATGTTGAGGAGCGAGTGCAGCGTCGCAATTTGCACCGATTTAAGATTTTTCATAATTTTATGTGTTTACATACTATATTTTATATATTAAGTAATTATATACTGCTTATGTTGCCCTGTGTTTTTCGTTTAAAGTGACAAGAACAAAGATTTTCTTTTACTAATTAAGATTTTTTAAAATATTTTATGGTTTTTTTTCTTAATATCTAAATTTTCTTTTTAAAATTTTATTATATGTATGCATTTTTGAAGATAAATAAATGTAGTATTTAAGTTAAAGCCAAAAAAATATCCTTTGAAGGCACGTTTCAAATCAAACAAAAATCATATTTTATTGTCAACATGTTTTTATTACACTTAAGGTAACATCAACCGTCGATAATATTTATTTAGGATAAAATCAAATTTCCTTTGATTAGATTTTTTTATGCTCAAGCATTCATTCATTGAATATTTACAATTTAAATTACCTTTTATTAAAAAAAATATAAATATTATGTAGGTGAATCCATTTTGAAAGACTTCCAAGTAATACTTTAGGCTCGGTTGTACAACCAAGTTTCAAATTCGTAAGAGCAAACCAAATTGAAAAATGTTATAATGATAATTTATTTGCACAACAGAGTGACTTTTACTAAAGATGGCTAACAGTAACGCTGTAGAGCTCTAATACTGAAGCTCTGAAAGATGGACAGCAGACGGAACTTTTTCCAGTTTCGTCACAACGATGATTAAATGAATCCAGCATCAAGAGCACCGGACTGGCAGACTTGGTAGGATAGGTTTTTCTCCTAATCTACTGGTCCTAGTCTTGTCCTAGGACTGGTTTCGGCTGTTAGTAGTGCTGACGGACTTCCTCGCTCAAGAGGAATTTTTATTAGCCAGGCGTTTGGTGGGGAAGAAATTGCTGGAGGTATAAGCTTGAGCTGTCCATGGTACCTTTGGTATGGTATTTGTGAGTGGTGATCAGAAAAAACTACAAATATATATTCATATTTCATACATATGCATGTTTTTTTTTCACTATATGTGTTGTTAGTTCAGGTTAGTTCAGGTTAGTTTAGGTTAGTTCAGGTTAGTTCACGTTAGTTAATTTAGTGGAGACTTATACTTCTAGTATATATTGCTGAATTTAAATACCTCGTCCCATCCATCGAAAAAATAATATGCGAGACCTTTTTTTACTAAAAAAATAATAAGTAAAACCTTTTTTTTCTAAGTCTGTAATAAAAAGTGTAGAAAAGTGTGATATTTACTATGCTTGAAAATCATTATTTTCTTATAACATGGTGGAAAATCCTTAGCGAAATTTGTTCTCGATATTATAAAATGTTTTTTTTTATGGGATCTAGCACACGTGTTGCAAGGAAGTTACCCTAAAGCGCTATAGGAGCGACACGTGTGCGGAAAAAGCGATTCACTTTGTTGTTCTTGAATAGCTGTAAATTGTACTAGGTGGGAAGACACAGTCCTGGGCAAATCATTCCAAAGGGATGATGTTCTCCTTATAAAAGACTGCTTGAAAAGCGTTGTACAAGGAGTAACAAGCTGAACCTCATACGGATGTGAAGTATTAGCGCGACGCGTATTTCTAACATGCACCGCTCTGGGAGGAATTAAGCGGGCTACATCCTTTGAACACTTTCCATGAAAATATTTGCAGAATAGGCTCAAGTCGCCAACCGTTCTGCGATGTTCCAGCGAATCAAGGCCGTCGGTCAGTTCCGGGTCTCCAATCAGACGAACAGCTCTTCTCTGAATAGAATCCAACAAATGCAATGTATGCTTGGAAGCGGAGCGCCAAAAATGGGAGCAGTATTCCATAGTTCGTCGAACTTTGAGCTTTGTAAAGAATTAACAGTTGTTTGTGGAGTGTAAAGCTTTCTGGTTCTAAATAATATTCCCAACTTTGAGAAGCTCTCCTTGCTATCCCTGCGACATGTTCATGCCAGGACACATTTGCTCCCAAATTAACGCCCAACAAATTGAGTAACGATGTTAGAGGAATGGAGTACCCCGCCATAACTATGTCGGGTTCAGCAACGTTAACTTTTTTAGAAAAAACTGCCGCCTGGTTTTTGTAGCGTTAAATTCCACTTGGTTACTGTCACCACAAGATAGAAATTCTTCCAGGTCTTTGTTAAGTTGAACGACTTCCCGCTGAGAGCGGATATTCGTCTGAGTAGCCGATGTCCGAGCGTTCAAAGTGAATGAAGAGATAAGCGTACTGTCATCTGCAAAGCTGTAGATTGGGTTTCCGGTCTTTTCCAGATATTAATATAAATGAGAAAGAGAGTAGGAGATAGATGGAGCCTTGGGCACACCGGCGTTGTAGTGAAGGGTTAGAAAGAAATCTGTCGACTGCCACTCGTAAAGAACGCTCTCTGAGGAAACATGAGAGCTACAAATAGAACTTTTCAGACATACCAGACAAACGCAGCTTAGCCAACAGTAGCTCCATCGTGCCAAATATACGGTCGAATGTCTTGGATATTTCGAGAGCAACCGCCGAGATTCTCCAAAGTGTTCATTGATCTGTGTTACATAAGTCAGAAGATCTCCTGTTGATCTATGTTTACAAAAGCCATATTGGTGATCGGTAATAATGTTGAATGCTTCAAGATATTGAACCAAACATATTACTTTTAAAACGCTCTTTACACGCTTTCCAATAAATAAGGTTAGGAAAGCAGTTACACATGATCTATTAAACTATTATATCCTATTGGATATTAGATGCGCAAGTAGGAAGAGTACAGTAACTACTGTGATATACACCTTTCAACAAGTAAAAAAAATTTGGTAATTCAAGCTATATGCGAGTATCATAAGTCTACATATCAACATTTGTTATACAACATTTATTCGCCACTCAGTTTGACTTCTCAATGGAAATTAGTGATGTCGCATGTTTATTTTTGGAAATAATTTTGATACTATTTAAAAATTCAAAACGGTGTTTAGCTGTTGGCGCATTAAGCATCGGTTTTTTTTATCTCCTTGTAGTTGGCTCGTAAAAGGCTAAACGGTACGGACTGTAACAGACGACAGTCAGCGATAACGCTAGCAAAGACGGAAGAGGGCCGCTCAGTGATAAAGTAAACAGAGCATAATTGGGGAGAGTAGACGGTGATTCTCTATTAATAGTAACGCTATATAGCTTTAGCGTCAAGGATGAACAGCAGACACATTTTGTTCTATTTCTAATCTAACACCGAATATCCCGGCAAGAACCATGCGACTTATTAGTTGGGCGTCATGGGAACTGTGCAGTCGGTGTTGAGATGGATGGCAGCCTTGGTTGGAGCATCTTTTAGTTTGTTTTCTCTGATCCCTGGTTTGATTCACACTACGATCTTCTGGTCCAGTTATCACACTCGTCGTAGTGCGATCTGTCATTTAATAAGAGAAGTTCCCAGTGGAAAAGTGACGACAGAACGCACAAACTTGCGGCAATAATGGGGAGAGTGATGCAGCGTAAGTATAATATTGGTACAAGGCCACGGCTGGGAACATTTAAAAAGACAATATTTCCGAATTTCTAGAGTATTCCTATTAAAACAAGAATGCACATGTTGCGATCTTAACAAGAAACTTAGAACCGACATCGCATACTTTTGCACATGTACTAAATGAAAGAAAACAAATCAAAAATTTCTATATTATTTATCGATTGTTAAATATCTTATTTGGTTTCTCTCATCCTTAACATTTCAAAATTTAATTTTATTATCGTTCAAGGGAAGTTTTCCAAAATAAATGAGATAAATAACTCAAAGCAGTATAATATAGCAAAGCTTTCATTAAAACAATTATAACGAAGAGACTCAAACAAACTGATAAACGATAAAAGGAAAGTTGAGAGTTTAATCCATTTATATTTTAAAATAATATAATGCTGGAGTTTTCATTTGAAGTATATCCAGATAACGATTCGTAAAAGTTTTCTTAAATTGGGGTGCTACCAAGTCCCATGCTAAATATAGTTACCTGTTTCAATTTAAAAAAAGGGTTTTTTACTTCAATTGAAAACAAAATGTATTTTTCTTTGACAGAAAATTTATAAAAGTTAGCAATATACATTTTAATTTCCTCCAACAAAACAAGAAGTCAAGTAGACGATGGAATAGTACACCAGTGTATGTATCTACAGGGTGATCATTTTTAGACGCCCTGCCCCGATTTATGGAAAATTGTTGGATATATATTTTTTAAATGTAGAATAGTATATTGCATGTCAAGGAGTATACTGACTTATTTGACATTTGGTAGTGAAAGCGAAACAACTTTTTTTTCCATCGATATGGCTTTTGTAAAACGGCACTGGAAAACTCTAATTTTTTTCAACATTTTTTTCTTATTTCCAAATTTGTTTTGCCAAAAAATTATGCAGCAAAAATTCTCTAAAATATTTTTTAGGCGGTTGCCATGGATCTTATGCTGCGTTTGGCGGTTTTCAAACAACTTATCTAGTAGTAGGGCGGCTGTCATACTTTAATCTAACAATAACTATAATAATATGAGTTATTATGCTGTTATGGTTTTTCCTTTACTGAAATATCTTCTATAATATATATAAAATGCAACGTCTCTCTGTGTGTCTGTCTGTCTATTAGTGCGCTTATCACTGGAGAACCACTTATCCGATTTACGTACTTTTTTTTTTTAAACATACATGTTATTACGATAGGTAGCATAACGAATCAGTATTGACGATAATAGTGAATGAAGTCGGAAAAAAGTTTGCCGCTAGCGCGTTTCCTTGCAATACACAGCCTAAACCATTAAATATGGAACAATATTATGTAGCAGAGAATATCTATAATCTATAATCTATAATATATATAAAATGCAATGTCTCTCTGTCTGTCTATTAGTGCGCTTATCCCTCGAGAACCAGTTATCCGATTTACGTGATTTTTTAAATTCATACATATGTTCTCTGACCAGGTTATAGATATATATTTTATTACATCTATAATATATATAAAATGCAACGTATCTCTGTCTGTCTGTCCGGTAGTGCGCTTATCACTGGAAAACCACTTATCCGATTTACGTACTTTTTTTTAAAACATACATATGTTCTCTAGCCAGGTTATCTCTCTATAATACATATAAAATGCAACGTCTCTCTGTCTGTCTGTCTGTTAGTGTGTATGTTCTCTGGCCAAGTTATAGGATATATTTTATTGCGTTAGGTAACATAAAGAATAAGCAGTGACGATAATAGTGAATCAAGTTGGAAAAAAGGTTACCGTTAGCGCCTTCTCTTACAATAGACTGCCTCAACCATTAAATATGGAACAATATCATGTTGCAAAGAATATAATACATATAAAATGTAACGTCTCTCTGTCTGTCTGTCTGTCTGCCTGTCCGTTAGTGCGCTTATCACTTGAGAACCACTTATCCGATTTACGTGTTTTTATAAATTCATACATATGTTCTATATAATTCAAAGTAATTCGATATAAGCCTAGATAATGGGAGATAAGGTGAGATAATGGGAGATAAGTATAAATAATGGGAGATAAGGAGAATTAATGGGAGATAAGCAGAGATAAGTCTAGATACTGGGAGTTATGGTGAGATAATGGGAGATAAGGAGAAATAATGGGAGATAAGGGGAAATAATGCTAGATATTTTATTAGGTTAGGTAACATAAGGAATAAGCAGTGACGTCAGTAGTAAATCAAGTCCAGGCGAGCGGAGCCGCGGGCACGGCTAGTAGAACAATAAAAAACAAGAATACATTATTTTTGTTAAAACTGTATAACTTTTTACATTATATAACTGATTACATATTTATAAAATTAAACGTTAGAAATTTAAAAAAAAAAAAACATCAAATGGAATTTTCTATATGTTTTCCTTCTTCTACCATGGATTTTTCAATTCTTTTCATTAACGCTTGATGAGTGGCTTTGTAAATAATTTCTCCAGATATGCTATTGCTGCTGATATTTTTGCCTTTATATCATTTGTCGCAGCTTAGTATACAATATTCTTAAGAGTCACCCACAAGAAAAAATCTAACGGAGTGAGATCTGGTGACTCAGGTGCTCATTAAATAACTGGGCTGCGAACCCTTATCCATCTTCGTTGAAAACGTTCATTCAAATACTCTTTAACAGCAGCAGTTGTATGAGATGGTGCTCCATCGTGTTGATACCACAAATGTCTTCTTAAAATAAGGGGAACATTTTCTGGTAAAACTGGTAGAGTATTAACCAAGAAATTAAGGTATCCATTTCCAGTTAATGTTCCCTGAAAAAATATGATCCAACCAAATGTCTCCCAATTATCCCACACCATACATTAAGGCTATAATGGCCTTAATTCTGAATTTGATTAACGTTATATGGATTTTCGTCAGCCCAGTAATCATAATTTTTAGTTTTCCGTACGGAACACTTATAAGATCACTTTGGTGTGTGTCTGTCTGTCTGTCTGTCATACCCGATTTTCTCCGAAACCATTTGACATAGCAAGTTGAAATTTGGTACTAACATAGGAATTAATGGCCTTATCAGAGCCGTGTAGTTTTGAAAGTTAAATTTTGACTTAAGGGGAAGTTTTGGGAGGTAAAATTGGAAATGAAAAAAAAAATTACAAGTTCATCGAGTGGCGTGTTAAATGAAAGCTTGTAAAAACACGAGTTCAAAAATACATATAATGTAATACTTGCACACACTTTTCTTTGCATTATTTTGGAAAAATTGCGTAAAATCGCTTTTTCCCCTCTATCTCGAGAAGTACTGATCAAAAAATTTGACAAAAATTCTAAAATATTCTCCAAGGGGTGTAGATTGAACGAAAATTATCACGAGTGCATTACCTTTAATAATTTATCTGGTATATATTAAAAAAAAAAAATCAAGGGCATCAGTTTTCAGTAAAGATCGGAAACAAACTTTGTTGAAAACTCATTTGGGATGTGTTTTGTGAAGTCACTGATCATTATAAACCTCCATAACAAAAATTTTTATTTTAAAAGCAATCAACTTACGGAACACTATTTGCCCAAGTTCATCTTGCACTTGACCGGTTATTTCTTCTGTTAGGTTTGCCGTTGCTAACAAAATGACTTTCATCTGTCGATAATATATGATTCAGAAAATAACAGTCCTCGTCATATTTATTCATCATTTCTGCTACAAAACTCAGTCGTCGTTCCGAATCAAATTGTGTTAATAACTGAGCATGATATTTGTTAGCTTTACCTTAGAGATTTCCGAATAGCCCATAAGATACATTCAATTACCTGCTTGCTTGTCTGATTGAATTATATGGATGGTTTTAAAAATATTGCATAATTTCGGCTACTTTTTTCATCTGTAAAACAGGTTTTCGTTTAGAAATACCTTTCTGCCCGGAAAATTCATTCATATTTTTCCTCAAATTTCGTTCTAATTGACAAAATTTAGTGTGGATCTGGATTACACCTGTCGGGATAACGTTCTCGATAGAGCCTAACGGCTTCCAGAGAATTTCTTCTTGCTTCTCCATAAATAAGAATCATATCTATTTTTTCAGCGAGGGAAACCACTTCAACCAGAAGCTATTATCACACTGTTTACTTAGTTTAACTCTATTGAATTGAATAGGTGAATAGGTTAGATTAAGTTTAACAGCTACCTACTAGATAAATTGTTTGAAAACCGCTAAACGTGGCATACGTTCCATAGCAACCGCGATGACCAAAAACTAATATTTTAGAGGGTTTTCGCTGCATAATTTTTTTGCGAAACAAATCAGAAAAAAACAGTTTAAGGAAAAACTGTTACAAAAATTAGAGCTTTCCAATGCCATTTTACAAAAGGTATGTCAATGGAAAAAAGAGTTGTATGGTGTCGCGGCGCCCAGCGTCGTTTTCACTATCACCATTTTATATTTAATAAAAAACTAAATATTCAACAATTTTCCATTAATCGGGGTCGGGCGTCTAAAAATGATCACTCTGTACGTACATACGTATGTATAAATATACATATGCACGTATTTACATATGTCCGTATATACGTATGTACGTACACTAATCTTTGGGTATAATTTTATTAATTTGCAAAACGAGAATCAAATTACGCATTCAATACAAAAAATTATTTATTAAATTTTAAATTATTCTCATCGATATGATCATTTTGTCCTTTAGAAGAGCTTTGTAGATTCATAGTAATTTTTCGAATTAGGCTTTTCTAATTTACTACCAAACCACTTTTAAATATTTTCTGAGTTGAATATATCGTTATTTGTGATAGACGTTCTTTAGATTTTCTAGTTAATTTAGACTATAATTTGTTCAAAAGATGACAGGTTGGGAGGATGTCTAGGCCCAGTCATTAATTCTAAAACACCAGAGCTTTCTGTCTCTTCAAAAAAAAAGTTGTACATAGTCTAACTGAACAGCGATTATAAAATAACTACAATAATACATATTTTGAACTATAAATAAACACATCTCAGTCCTACATTACAAGTAACAAGAGATGGACGATAGTGTAGTTTTTCAGTAATGGTAGAATTGAAATGAATAGAATAATAAACAAAAATAAAAAAAAAATTCGTGAATCCACATTATGTACGCTTGGACAACGTCAATCGACCTTAGATATGAGAGCAAATGGTTGAATTACATGTTACATTCTTTCAATTGATCCTGTTACAATGGCAGAGAGTTTGATATTCGTGTCTCATATTCATTAATGCAATCTTTCTAAAATATCTAGGGGAATTCAATATTATTAACGACCATCAATACGGTATTCGTAAGCAAAGATCAATAGGAGTTTTAACCTATGTAACAGATGTTTGGAACAACGCAATTAAACACTTTGGAGAATCTCGAGAGGTTGCACTTGATATATCTAAGGCATTCGATCGTGTTTGGCATGGTAGATTGTTGGCTAAGCTACGCTCTCACGATACAACCGAACAGTTTTGTTTGTGGCTCTCGTTTCCTAAGAGAGTGTTCTTTACGAGTGGCAGTGGACGGGTTGCTTTCCGATGTCTTCCCTGTCATCGCTGGTGTGCCCCAAGGGTTCGTACTGCCATTTACTCTCTTTCTTATTTATATTAACGGTCTGCTGGAAAAAAATCAGGAATCCAACCCACATCTTTGTAGATGACAGTACGCTTATTTCAGCAGGAAGTTGTTCAACTTAACAAAGACCTGGAAGAAATTCTATGGGTAACAGTAACCAAGAAGAATTTAAAGCTATAAGAACTCAGGCGGTAGCTAGAATCTCAATTTGCTGTTGCATATATAATAAGGAGAGCTTCACAAAGTTGGAAATATTATTTCGAACTAGAAAGCTTTACATTTCTCTCGTGTTTGGAGCACTGCTCCCAAACATATATATATATATATATATATATATATATATATATATATATATATATATATATATATATATATCTATGTATATATATATATATATATATATATATATATAATGCAATAAATGCCGAAATATGTACTTTTGTAATTTTGGAAGTTATTAATATTGTGTGCTACTTCGCCCGCACATTGAGGCGCTACTTGTGGCGTTCCCCTTTTATAATTTCTGAGAATGGATTGAGTGGGTATTAGTATTAAAAGAACTAAAGAAATTAAACATACACTAGCTCAGTTTTTCTTAGTAGAGTAATATGGGTAAGAGATAATTTTTGTACGTCTTTTTTTGGAAATAGTCTCTATAGTTTTTTAAAATTTTTGGTTGTACAAATTTTGGGTACCATTCATTTTAAAAATAAAAAGGATCTAACTTCAGCTAAAAAAATGAAAAAACACTGAAGGATTATGTAGTTGTTACGAAAAAGTAATACGAAGAAAGTTCGTATGGTACAACCGTTTTGTCTTGAAAAGTAAAATAGGTGGTACAGTGAAACACTAGCCCTTAAATATTAGAAAAAAAATCTACACCCCGGTTTATTAATGACTTAACTAAAAAAATAATACAAAGAAAAGTTCTAACTTTTGCGGTTCTGTTATTACAAAAAAAAAAACTAATAAGTGGTATTGGATGAGGCCATAAATAACGTCCTTAAAAATCAGGATTAAAACTTTGCTACACACGATGTTGAAGGTTCGTGAGGTTCACTTCACGAGTTATCAGTTCTATACGATGTTAAATACATTTATCTGCAGGAAAATAGGTCTACTGATGGATATTCTGGTGACTTACGGTTTTCCTACGAGCTTCCAGGCCTGTCCCGGAGGGATGTTCAAAACACAGATGTTTCCCCCTTGGTTACTTCAGTTCCCTTTAGGCTACTAAACTTTTCTTTGGCCCCTAAGGGCCTGGGAATAAATCGGATTCAAAGAAAAAGGCCTTAAATTGAGCACTAAATCGTTTTCACACTACTCCATCACTAATATATCAGTACGGCTACATGATGGAAAAAAAAACTACTACGGCTTTATGTCGAAGAAAGCTACTACGGCTCCATGTTGGAAAAAAAACCTACTGCGGCTTGATGGAAAAAAGCCTACTGCGGCTTGATGGAAAAATCCATGATCCGTGTCATCCGGACCCTTAAATATTATTCTCCCTTCCGCGTAAATCACGTCTTCAAGATGGCTACTTCCCGGTAACAAATGTCCAGCCAATCGACGCATTAGAAACGAATTAAATAAAATCCGGTAGGAAACCAGCAATGCACACTGTAATATAAACGGCTTAGAAATCCGAGTGAACTACACTGCTTAAAAGTTAATAAACACTGCTTGATATAAAAATGGAAAATAATGTAAATTATAAGGCGAAAAACAGTAACATAACATGATCTTAAAATCTAGGAAAAAATGAATGTTACAATGTAATTGATAGATTACGATCTTTAATATTAGGTTGACATTATCCAGAGATAAAACTCATTATATCTTACTATACTGCACAATTATGGTGACAAACCGGTGGAGATGCTCAAAGAAGGAGGTGACGAACTCTTCTTTCGGTTGTGCCAATTATTGAACGAATGCTTAAAAACAGGGGGAATACCCCATACGTGGAATAATGCAACAGTTGTTCCTCTGCACAAGAAAGGAAACAAAACTAATTTAGAGAACTATAGATCTATTAGTCTGCTCTCACAGGTATATAAACTTCTCTCCAAAATCATAACAAACAGAATATCAAAACAGTCAGATGAATACCAACCTGTGAAGCAGGCTGCACGTAGGAAAAATCTCTTGATAATGCGAATACTATTGTAACGCCAGTTGAATATAATTTTAATATCTGCCTTGCTTTTTTTGATCTCTATAAAGCGTTTAATACCAATGAACATTGGGTAATTATAAATAGTTTGACAAACGTATGAATCCTCCACAGGTATATTGAAATAATAAAAAATTTATATAAAAAGGCAACACTAACTGTTAAATTATATAAAGACATAGTTAAGAATAAAATTTGCAGAGGAATTAGACAAGGAAACATTATTTCACCCAAATTATTCAATTCAGCGGTGGAAGAAGAATTTCAACATCTACAATGGCAGGACAAGGGTATTGTAATAAGCGATAATAGACTGAGTCACTTGAGATTCGCTGACGATGTTATCATCATAGCAGAAAATCCAGAAGACTTACAACACATGTTAAGGGAATTGGAAGAGAAATCAAATAAAGTGGGCTTGAAAATGAATCTGAAAAAGACGAAAATCTTGTGTAACGAAGACCCACGCAAAACAATTAACAGCTACCACATAGAAAACGTCTAAAAATACATTTACCTGAACCCCCAAATACAACTAGGAAGAGAAAACCAAAGGAGTGAAATATATAGAAGGAGAAGGCTTGCATGTTCTGCATTCGGAAAACGATATACTTAAAAATAAGAACGTTGCCTTAAAACTTAAATCGAGAGTGTTTAACCAACGTACCATTCCAGTGCTTACGTATGGATGCCAAACTTGGACTTGGACAAACCAAACTATAAAAAAAAGTGGTTATTCAAAGGGATATGGAAAGGCAAATGATTGGCATAGGTTTAAAAGACAGGAAGATCAAGGAATAGTCGAACAATAGGGATGAAACATGCAATTTAAACAATCACCACTATAAAGTGGATTTATGCAGGGCATATGGCAAGATGTACTGATTCTAGACAGAACATCATTCTTCACCGGACACCCTATATTGGGAAAAGAAAAAGAGGACGTCCACCAACACGTTGGACAAAAGACCTGAAACTAACTGCGGTGCTGAACTGGACGAGAGAAGCACAAGATAGAAACAAATGGAGTATAATGAGGGAGGCTTATGTTCATACATGGATCGTCGATATGGGCTTTTGAGGTTGAAATTCAAATCTTACTATACTACGTAATTACAATATTCTCCTTTTTGTCGATCTTAATACGACTAATGCGCGTCATAACTACTTCGACAGATAGAAGTGCAATAAATAATTGCCGAAATAATGTCCTTGTTCAATTTTGGTAATTATTTTAATTATTTAATAATTAATTTACCTTTTGTTTAAAAATGAAATATTTAGGAATTACTGTGAAGTTTATTGTTTCTAAAAAATAAACTCAGAATAAAAATCATAAATTTTTATTACCATAAAATCGACTGTTGCCTAAATCGACCGTCCCTTCTCGTGTCCATTTTCAATTGTTTTTCTTATCGTGTTTGTTTTTGCCCAGCTCATGTATGTGTATGCGAACGGTCGTATTAGAACTTGATTAAAAGCTCACGTTCATGAATATTCAGTTTTAGGCTTTCATAAGCTAACAAAAGAGCTTGAATTTGAAAGCTCTCTCCAGCAAAATTGTATGAAGCGTATATCTTTTTTAATGGAAGAATATTTTATTTCTGTAATGGATTACTATTATTAAACAGTTTGATTTAAATGAAATGAAGATAGTAAAATGGCTGAATTTGCTTATTTGATAACTGATTATAATACAACAATAACAAAACAATTATATATTTTTGTGATATATTTTTCACGGATATTTACGGAATATTTGTTTACAATTGTGTTGGCTACGAGTTATATGCACACCACCCGGTGAAATAGGAAAAACGACCCTTTCTGAAGTGAAGTACTAATATCGGTCTCTATACCGGAGTCACCAGTGTTTCCCGTTTAAATTGCTTTTTATTTTTAGGGTTACGCTAAGTATCCATTAGTGGCATTAGTATTCTATTTTTACAGTTACTGTTGAACATTGAATAACGGTATTAGTACCATATTCGCTTATAACGATAAGGATTTGAAATTCCATTTCCTCTCCTGTAACTTTGCTGTAAATTAAGTTTTGGTGGTTCACAACGGATGGCGCTGGGGTTTTTTGGTTGTAAGCATCTTTGGAGCTTCTAAAATTTCTTTTCCCGTTACGGTTGCGTTGCGATTGCCTCTTCTCCGAGGCTGACTTATGAGTTCTGATATATAGCGATGCATATACCTATTTGGTATATGCATGCATAGATGACACAATTAGTTGCAATGTATTGTCACAACTCACTAAACACTGAAATGAACTTCAATATTCTGAAAAGCGAGAATGTCCAAATAAATCAAGTCCTTGTGTGAGGTTGATGATTCTATGCCACAATAGTTTCTTTGAACTACACTCGAGGACTCTTCAATGTTGCGTTTTTGATAATAAGTGTTATTATGGTGGTAAAATTATTTCAAAGGAAACAACAAACTATTGTGGTCTAAAGTTGTCAACCTCATAAAAATATTAATTTATTCTCGTTTTTGATTATATCTCTACTACTAGATAGAGAGAAAAACGTTGGCATAAAAATTTGGTGTCTCTTAACGTTTACATTGTACTAGCTTATACAGCGTAACGTAAAGAAGTTGCGTATTTGTTGGAAAATTGTAATTAATAAACCAAATAACTGATAATTATAACTCAATAACTATCCAGTAGATCGGTAACGCTTCATGCCACAGCTTCGTCCGTCAGTTTGATTCCATCACCACCTAAACCGGAAAGACTTGGTCTGAAAAGATTAGAATTCTCCAAAAGCAAAAAAATATTTATTTTAGAACTGATTAGAGGACAACTGTTTTTCAAAAAAACTCTTCGAAATGTACGCAAGAAAGCCGGGTTTGGAAATTCTTTAATGTTGAAAAAATCTCAATTTTATTACATAAAGAATGTGGTTAGCGGGTAATTCTTAATTTTGCTGAAGCAAGAGCTAATGCCAAAGTTCAATTTATACTAAAACCAGTAATAAAATAATAACCGGCCAAGTGCAAGTCGGACTTGCGCAATTAGTGTTCCATACGTTGATTGCTTTTAAGGGGTTACATAAACCTGGAATTTTCAAAAATTCAGTTTTCTCTATACTTCTAAGAATTATTCAAAAAAAATTTTAAGAAAATTCCATTCCATTACAAAGTTATAGCATTAAATGTTACCTGGCGTCAGATTGGGACCGAAACCTGTCTCAATGTACTGTCTGCAATATTACTCAGTAAATTTTTAATATTTTTTAACTTCTTTTTAAAAATCTTAATAATTACTTTTTCTGCAAAATGTCTAGAGGTTTTTTTAATTTTTCTAATAAACAATTTTTAATAAATATAATTAAATATAAATTTTTTTGGTCGAAAATTGCATACTAAAATTTAAAACACCGTAAATGTTTTATTTTTGAAAAAAACCCTTCGACAGTTTTTATCTACTACATTATTTTCTTCTCTCTCTTTTTCGAGGGCGTTCTATACTCCTTCGACCCATGGCGATTTCGAGCTATTTGGTTCCATTCTTGTTTTATGTTTCTTATCCACGTGTTAATGTCCTCTACTTCACATATGTGCCTTATGTTGTCATTTGTTTCTCTATTCTAAAGTGTTCTTTCTGCAATTCTTCTTAATGTTTTCATTTCACTTGCTGGTAAGTATCTCTGAGTTTTGCGTGTTTTAGGTCTTGTCTCTGCTGTGTAGGTCATAACTGGTCGAACTACAGATTTATATATACGAGATTTTATTTCTGCTATTCTATTGGCTTTTACTATTTGTTCTTTTATTTCTTCTTCTATGTTGTTATATGATAATTTAATTCTTAAATATTTAATTGTCATCACCTGCTCTGTAATCTGATTATCGATTTCCAGCTTGCACCTAATTGGTTCTTTAGAAATAACTACTGATTTGGTTTTTGTCAGCCGATATTTTCATATTAAATTTCTTTGCTGTTGTATTAAACTGATGTATGTAATAATCTCTGCTCTCATCTTCATTCTCAGCGACTAGAATAGTATCGTCAGCGTAACACAATATTTGTATCTCTTTATTGTCCATTTTATAGCCTTTTTCTGTTTTTACCTGTTTAATTATTTCATCTAATATAATGTTAAACAGTAGGGGACTCCTTGTCTAATACCAGTTGTTACCTCTATGGGTTCAGTTAACTCAGAATTTACTCTCGCTTCAATTTTATTTCTTTTGTAAATATTCTCAATTCGTTTTATTATATCCAATGGAATATTCTTGACATAAGATGTGTGCACTACGTCTTGTAGCTGTACTCTATCAAATGCTTTTACTAAATATATAAAGCATAAGAACGCTGGTCTGTTATACTCAATTGATTTTTCAGTAATTTGTTTGAATACAAATACTGCGTCGTTACAGGCTCTTTCGCTCCTGAATCATTGTTGTTCTTCGGAAAGTTGTATAAGTGGAGTTATTTTATTGGTAACAATTTTTGTCGTCAGTTTTAAAGTTGGTTGGAGGTTAATTCTTCGATAATTATTCGGATTGGTTTTTTCTCCTTTCTTAAAAAATGGTATCATTATGCTTGTTCTCCATTCTTCTGGTATTTGCAATCCCTGTATTATTTTGTTTCTGAGTTTTGTCAATTCTTTAGTCAGTTTCACTCCCCGTATTTTAATAGTTCATTTTGTATTTCGTCCTTACTAGCTGATTTTCGGTTTTTTAATTTTCTGTAAGCTTCTTTCGCCTGTTTATCACCTATTTCTGATGTTTCGTTGATTACTATTTCTGGTGTTTCGGGTGCCAAATTTTCCGTTTTATTACACAATTGCTTTATATAATTTATCCATGTATCTTTTTCGATGTATTTTCTATCTAATTCTTTCATTTCTTTTCGCTGTCCACATATCATTCTCCAAATCTCCTTTTGCATACCATAAAAGTCATGTTCCATTTCTTTAGAGAATTTTTCCCAGTGTTCCATTTTCTTTTTTCTCACTAGTGCGCTTGTTTCATTGTGGACTGTCTTATATTTTTCATATGTTTCTCTGATTTTGCTTACTCTATATTTAAGATAGACTTTTGTTTTTTCTTGGCATTTTAATTTCACTTCCTCGCAGAACTAAGGTGTATTATTCACTCTGTTTATTTTACGTTCCCCGAGTACTTCCTTTGCTGCGTTTATAATGTTATCCTTGATCTTTCTCCAACTGTCTTCTATGTATTCTTCCTCTACCACTGGGTTTTTATTTATTTCATTTTCCAATCTTGTCTGGTAGAGATTCTTTATTGATTCATCTTGTAGGTTTTCTACCTTTGTCTTTGTTTCGTAAACTATTAGGTTTGTTTTTTGAGGTATCTTTATTGTCATTCTGATTTTTCCCAATACAAGACTGTGATCCCTTCCTACATCTGCAGAACATAACCATCCTATGTCTAATATTTGTGTATAATGTATTTCTCTATTTGTTAGAATGTAATTTTGATCTATCTCCTCTCGTATCTTAAAATGTACATTTATGTTGTTCTTTATGTTTAAAGAAGGTGTTATTTATTCAGAACTCATTTTGTGCCATTCTCATTCGTCACATTTTTCATAGAACCCCTGTTTCACTGTCGGTACTGTCATGTTCCGTACTCGTGCATTATGATAATTACTTCTCTTTTTGAAACTGCATCAATTGTCTCTTGTAGTTTTTCGTAGAATTTTGTTCTCTCGTTTTCCAGTTTGCAGTTTTCTGGACTATATATTCCAATGATGTTAATTTTTTGATTCTCTGATTTGAATTTTATTACTATTATTCTTTCTGATATGTATTTACATTCTTGGATGTTCTGAGTTAGCTTTCCGCTTTTGCTCTCTTATTCCTTTCGATCCCGCTATATATTAAAAGATATTCGGCGAGCCACACTTGCCCTTTGCTCTTCTTTTTTGTTTCCTGTAATGTACATAGTTCAATCTTTTTATCTTTTTGTCTTTTAATTCCTTTTCAATTTTCTGATCTTTATTATTTAGTGTTTTTTTTATGTTTCACGTTGCTATTCGTATTATATTTCTTTTTTTATTGTTATTCAGTCTCCGTTTCCTCGCCTTTTTCGTCAACCCATTCCCCCCCCCCCAACCCCATCCTGTTCCGAGGCTTTACATTAGTTCTGTAAGCCATGTGTTGTTTTTACTGTGGGTAGGTTCCTAGCCTTGCCCACATTATTTTACAAGATAAATTTTAATTTTTACAGACTGGATTATTTTTCGTAAAGTTATCCTGCAGAAAAGGAAGCACCACAGTTTTTATCAGTGGTCCGTTTAACTCGCCATCACTTCCTATATTAGGGACAAATTTTAACTTTCTATGACAAATAGTTTCGGAGAAAATCGGGTGTGACAGCCGGACAGACAGACACCGAAGTGATCTTATAAGTATTTTGTACGAACACTAAAAAGTTTTCCGTACGACTAATTTTTTGGAGGACATCCTCCATATTTCCATTACATAAAAATAGTAATATAAAATTTTTGCA
Organism: Pachyrhynchus sulphureomaculatus; assembly: GCA_019049505.1. NCBI lineage: Eukaryota > Metazoa > Arthropoda > Insecta > Coleoptera > Curculionidae > Pachyrhynchus > Pachyrhynchus sulphureomaculatus. Next base: position 133,043,072 of record CM032454.1, on the reverse strand, counting down.
TTTCATAATTTTACTCATAGAAATATGATTAAAAAAGTGGCATTAAGGCGTCCTTACCGCTTGCATGGCCTAAGGGAATGAACAAGTTAGTAATATTCCCTAAACGAAAAGAAAATTTGAAATTAGGCCTATGTGAGTATGTAAGCCATATGCTATTCTAATATTAAAAACATAAATCAAAATTTCGTGTTAAATATTACGTAAGAAGAATGGGTCCCAAAAAAATTAAATTCACAAAAATTTGTTTCAATATTCAACAAGAAAAAAAAGATTTATATTTTTACATTAAAAGAGTACACACCATATAAATTGATGAGGTCCAACTTTTGATTTTTTCTTTTGTGAGGAGATAGTTTTACAAATTCTTAGAAACATATAAGCGGTAGTCGAATCACATTAATGATTATTCGGTTTTAGGTTTTATATACTGATTAAGAAATTCGATCTTGAAAGCTATATCATGCAAAATTTAATAATCATTATTTTCCTCATTTTAGAATATTTTATTTGAGTTAAATTATTATTGGAGTTATTCAGTATTAAACAGTCAAAATAACGTAAACAATTCTTTATTTAGAAACTGAACGTTAACTTACATATTTACTTTGAAGTTAAAAGAGAAGAGATTATTTATTGTCTATTTATTCAGTCTTGAATTTGAAATTTCTCTTTTATTCGTAGTTAAAACTTTATGTATGTGTGTATTTATGCCCACGAAAGATAATATACATCCGTAGAGACGCATAAAGTTTTAAGGTTCAAATTATACTAATGTATGTTACTATGCCTTAGTGTTAACCTATTTTCTTCTAAAGCTGTATCTTTTGGGTGTATGATTATTTTGTTTATATTTTTGCCATATTATTATTGTTATTATAGATAAGTTTCATTTAAAGATTTATTTGCAATGATCTAGAAAAACTGCTACTTGCCCTTTTGGAAAGTATTTTGAAAATTCTACAACTGTAGGTACAAATTTTTGCAAGTTATCGTAGATAATTATCAATTACTAAACTATCCTTTCTTATTTTAACTACATGATATTCATCTTCTGCCGATTATTTACAAGATTTTTCTCGTATGTCTTTTGTAAGATCGTCAGAAAGCGCGCGTATTGTAACCTTTAGCGTATCATGAAACATATTTTGTTAAAGCTAGACAGCAAAATAGCTTCTGGCATTGATGGAATACCTACCATAGTACTCAAAGAATTCGTGACACTTTTGAACCTATCCTACCGAAAGGTGATATTTCCTTCCTGCTGGAAATGCGCTACTGTTCAGCCGATAGTTAAAAAAGGCAAGAAGATCGTGCCTAATAATTATCCACCAGTCGCACTACTTTCAATAATATCGAAAGTTATGGAAAAGAATATTAATCAGCATCTTCTAAAATATTTAGAATGACTATCAATATGGCTATTGTAAGTAAAGATCAACAGAAGATCTTCTAACTTATATCACACACGTTTGGAACAAATCAATTAAACATTTTGGAGATTCTCGGGCGGGTGTACTTGATATATCCAAGGCATTTGACTGTGTTTGGTATGACGCATTGTTGGATAAGCTACGCTCTCTCGTATTTCTTCAGAAACCAATCTGAGTGGCAGCTAACGGGTTTCTTTCTGATACTTTTACTATTAACGTTGGTGTACCGCAAAGCTCCATACTGTCACCTACTCTCTTTTTATTTATATTAGCGGTCTGCTGGAAAGGACCAAAGATCCAATCAACAGCTTTGCAGATGTTAGTACGTTTATTTCTTTATTTACATTGATATCTCGAACATTGGCTACTCATACAGATATCTAAAGAGAGCAGAAAGTCGTTTACTTAACAAAGACCTGAAAAAAAATGCTATGTTAGGATGACAGTAACCAGAGAGTAACGTTACAAAAACCTAGGTGGCAGTTTTTTCTAAAAAATTTCGGATGGTTATAGCTTCTACTTGATGAAAATTCATTATAAATATAGAATAAAAGACTGTTTTTAGTCAATTTCCACTGGTTTATTTATAAATTGTTGATGATGCGTTTCGCTGTCGATGCAGCTTAGTCAGATCTACGTTTAACACTGTCAAGTTTAGTTTATTTGAATAACATTAAATATCTTTAATGTTTACTATTTTATATTATTTATTTATTATACTATTACATCAGAAATGGTATTAAGAAAATAAATTCAATAATGGTGAATTATTTAAATCTACTTGGTCGTTAAGAAGACTACTTGTGGTCCTTAATCGATTTATTTGCACTGTTTCCAAAAGGTTTATTTTTAAAATGTTTCTGTTGTGTATGTAAAATTTTGAAATTCTTATTAAACGTGTGATTATCAGTTAAAAGATGACTTGCGTATGGTGAATTAGATGTTTTATGGATGAAACTTTTTCGTAATTCTTTGTATAAATGTTCGTGCAGTTTGTCCTATGTATGTTTTAGGAGGTAATATGTGGATCATGTCTTAAAACATACACAGGACAAACTGGACGAACATTTATATAAAGAATTACAGAACACGAAAAAAGTTTTCTCCATAAAAAGTGTTGTCAACATAGTTATATTGAGACACTCCATTCCTCTAGCATCGTTACTCAATTTGCTGGGCGCTAATTTGGGAGCAAATATATCTTGCCATGAATATCTTGCGTACATAGCAAAGAGAGCTTCACAAAAGCTGGAAATATTATTGCGAACTAGAAAGCTTTACACTTTACAACTTTTAATTTCACCTGCAAAATTGATTCCTTGGAACATACACGATTGGCGATTTGAGTTTATTCCACAAGTACTTTCATGCACAGTGTTCAATGGCTGTAGCTCGCTTAATTCCTCCAAGAGCTGTGCTTGCCTGGATTACACGTTGCGCTAATACAATACGTCCGTATGAGGTTTGGCTTGTTACTCCTCGTATAATCCTTTTCAAACATTCTTTTATATGAAGAACCTCAACCCTTTGAAATGATTTGACCAGGGCTGTTTCGCACCAGTACAATTTGCAGCGATTCAAGACCAATGTGAAATGTTCCTGCAGCACATGTGCTATGCCCATAAAAAAGCTTGCATTATTACTACGCGAGATATTTTACTTCTGAGGGACTTTGTAAGGAAGGCACCAACCTTGTCATCAGTTTTTTGACCTATACAGAAAATAGCGTAAGTGGTCTCCACCTTTGAAGCATTACTTGAAGCGTAAAAGTGGAATAAATTATTATGACAATTCCAATCATTCATATGGCGATTCATTAACTCTAAAGAAAATATTATTTTTGAATAATTTTGTGCTCGGTTCGTTTATTTAGAATTTTGTTTCCAGTTTTTAAGTTTTTTTTTATTAAGGTCGCAGATTGTTTAATTCTTATTCCAGGTCACTAACTACTTCTGCATGCATATTTTATTTTAATACATCTAAGAATTTCTTTTGAGTTAGTTTTTTTGCACGTTTTGCGCTGGGAATAGCGAGTCAATGTATTGTTTTTTATCGTTTTTTTTTAAATTTTTTTTGAAGGTGGTAGAATATTATTCATTCGTATTATACAATACTTTAAAACAGAAACATACATAGGTAGCAGTAATGGTTGCAGAAATGCAATGACGCCCGTGGTAGCACTACCGCATTATCTAAAATATGCCGTGAAGTACAAATGCATATTTCGGCATTTGGACCTCGTTGGCGATTATTATTACATTCTCGTAGATATCTATCTAGTGTTATAATATCTCTCATCATAAAAAAAAAGAAAGTAACTTAACTTGACAGAGCACTCTGTATGAATGATTAATCGAAGTAAATCAACTGGAAAGAGTCAACCAAATCTCGATAAGGTAGCACCATTTTCTACTTTCAACACTAAACAGACTCAACTTGTGTGTATAATCACATATATATTATAATTAGTGTTCCGTACGGAATACTTATAAGATCACTTCGGGGTCCGTCTGTCTGTCCGTCTGCCCGTCTGTCACACCCGATTTTCTCCGGAACTATTTGACATTGAAAGTTGAAATTTGGCACAAATATAGGAATTGATGGCCCCATCAGAGCCGTGTAATTTTGAAAGTTAATTTTTGACTTAAGGGGTTAGTTTTAGGGGGTGAAATCGGAAGTGAAAAAAAAATACCAGGTCATCGAGTGGGGTGTCAAATCAAAGCTCGTAAAAACACGATTTTAATATTTATGATGTAATACTTGCACACACTTTTCTTTATATTATTTTTAAAAAATTGCCAAAAATCGCTGCCCCCCCTTATCCCGAAAAGTACTGATCAAAAAATTTTTAAAAAATTCTAGAATATTCTCCACAAGGTGTAGATTGAACGAAAATTATCACGAGTGCAATACCTTTAATAATTTATCTGGTATACAGTTTTCAAAAAAGATCGGAAACAAATTTTGTTGAAAACTCATTTAGGGTAGCCAATTTTTTTATTTTAAAAGTATTCACTGTACGAAACACTAACTGCGCAAGTCTGACTTGCACTTGGCCGGTTTTTTTTTAAATAATGTTTAAAAAGTTAATTGCTTTAAGACAGTGACGATATATGTAGTTGCTGCGCTTTAATTTTAGTTGTTAATACGACACAAAAATTTCAATATATTTCTTTTTATTATTTTATAACCCTACTTTCATACACTGAGGATAGCTTTATTTATGGGAATCAACAGTTAGTTGAAACTGACCAATTCAATTGTAGAATTTAGAGAATCTAATAAGCTTAATGAGTGTAAAGTCAAGTTATATCTTAGGTAAATTTTCTTTAGCACAATAATTTCTTAATTTTTTTTTGCTTTAAATTTGTTAGATTCTCCAAAATTTAGGTTTAACACTGGCTCAATACTAATTAAATATGAGTTTAAGCATTTAAATAATATTTCCATCCAGATACTGTCACAATAAAAAAATGTTTTAGTTTTACACGCTATAAACTTGAATTTGAGTGGTCTCCAAACAAAATTGTTTGATGCTTTGACTTTTTTAATGAAATTCCATTTTGAGCTGGACAGCTGTTATTTAACATGTAAAAGTAATATCAAAAAATTATAGTCATTTTATAATACAAACAACATATTTAATAATTATTTCTGCATAATTTTAATGAATATTGACACATAATTCATTAATTTTCAGTTACAGGCTTTCATAATCTGACAAAAGAGCTTAATTTAAAATCCTTTTTCCATTCGCCGTATATTGGATTTATTTTTCTCCTGAGTATTAAAAAGTTTTTTTTTTTAAATAAAAAGATTGAATATGGTTACATGCAATATGATATTTTTAGATAAAAGATTATGTATAATTAAATAACTAAATTGTATTTCTTTGGAGTTGATAGCAGAATTCTCGCATTGTAGTTGCAAATACATGTTGGGGTGCGCCCAAAAAAAAATATTTCTTATGCATTTTACTGGATTTTGCTACCTGTTCTGAATTATTTTCAAGAGTTCATCCTATTTTAGGCAGAAAACCTCTGCTATACAATAGAATCATAAAAAGTAAATGAGAGTTCATTGGTAGCATAGCCGTCCGAGTGTAACCTGCTTTTAGTGTTTAATAAATAAAATTATCTTTAAAATAAAGTTATAGAAATATAAGATTTATTACCAAAATTTTTTAATCTATAGGTCTATGTATATATACAAATTCACAATTCACGATATATAAGAATTTAACTACAATCAAAAACAATCAACATCTTCAAAATCTGAAGATTCGTTTTCTCTTAAATTGATAATTAAGGGTTCTATTTCCACAGTTTCTTCGATGTTTCCACATTTTATTTTCTTCTTCTATGACATGTCGAATGGCATTTTTCCAATTATCCTCTTTGATCCTCTCTATTCTGGCGAGTAATAATTGCCTCACATCTTGAACTTTGAAAGTGGTGTTTTCCCTTGCATCTTTCATTTGTGCCCAAATTAGCTCTATGGGATTCAATTTCCTTTGCCATCTCATCGACTGCGATTTCTTGAACTGTACCTTATTGTGTTTCGCAATTTTGAGAAGTTCCGCTTTTAACATACAATCTTTATATTTGATCCATTGAAGAATATCCGCTTTCTTCCATGAATTTGTCGGGAGTCGTTCTAATAATCGAGAATGGTATCCCCATACCACTCGACGTTTGGTTCATCCCACAGCGCCAGTTCTGCTTACCAAAAATGGCCCACTTGGCACTCTGATCCTTGTCTCATGGCTTCATAAGTTGGAGCAAGCCGGAGATCTCACCCATTTAAAGTTTAAAAATAGGTTGAAATCGTTTCGACCCCAATGCCTCTAATCATTGTCTAATACTATAACTAATTCTGCTGGAATACATTCAATCAATTGTTGGAAGCACTTTTCAAAAATATCGGCCATCATATCCTCATGGTAATTTTTAGTTGACTTTGATTCGAATTCCAACAAGCCACCGTCGAGAAATCCGTTTTCACTACCAATATGTGCTATAATTAGCCTGCGACCTATTCCAGAAGGGGGTTCTAATCTAGTTGACCAACCTTCCATAAAAGTTTGTTTGGCACTCTTAATGTTTTTGTCAATTCAGAATTTTTTCACTGTGTGTCCCTCATTAACCCGTCTCATCTAAATAAAAAATATTTCTTTCTTCGGCTCGAAATTTTCTGATTGCTCGTAAATTCTCCAACAAATTATTTCTGTTTTAACGATCAGAACAGATTTCCTATTGTGTTTTTCCCAACGAAAATTTCGGTTATGAAGGATTTTCCATAATTTCTATTTTTTTAAATCTTTTCTGATTTCTGGCAAAACTTTATGTAGTGTAGGTATTTCTTTCTTAATAAAAAAATGGTGTACTTTTCTTCTCATTGCGTTTTTAAAGTCTTCATCGACCTTTGTGATTCTGATCTTCATTTCCTTTGTGGTCCTGAAATTCGTTGTTTTAGAAATCTATAAATAGTTGCTGATCCAACACCCGTCATGTTGGCATAGGTTTCCACAATTTCACGGACTTGGCTTGTTAGCTGTTGATGCCCTAGGGTATTGTGGACGTTAAGTATCATTATTTTTTCTCGAAGGGAAAATGTGAAGACTCCGCGAGTTTGACCAGTGCAAAACTGAAAGTTGGAGAAATCGCTATTCTGATTTGAACTAAGCATATTATAGGTTTTTGCTTTATTTTTATACTTACACAGAATATTTTTATTGCATACTTAGGTACTTAGGCAGCTACCTACCGATAAGTATTTTGGTTAATTATATTTGAATAACTGTTAAAATCACAAATAATTTTATTGCACCTATTATGACTAAGCTTTATAATACTGTAGATTTCTAGTTCTTAAGAATTGTTAATTGTACTCGTTTAGGCTGTTATCATAAAAATAAGATTTTTAGTTTCATCATTTAGTCCTTAAAATAAACTTTGAAATGCGTTGATTTATATAGCTTAGTAGTAAAGTTTAGAAGGCCTGTAATAAAATGTTTTTTAGAAAAAGGTCGCAGTGTTGTATAGAGATAGAAAATAAAGGTGATTAAAACTAAAAATGCAAATAATCGGTAGAAAAATTTCGGACGCTTATGGTTTATGACATTTTAATCTTTATAACCCATATTGTGTCCTATCTCCTCCAAACAAACGGACTTTAAACAAAGTATATATTTTTTTAAATATTTTACGATAAAGTTGACTGTAGTTAGTTATTCTTTAGTGTGAGGTCATCAAATTTAGGGTTTATTTTAAAAGTATATATCTGCAAGGAAAATACTGCGTAAATCATTACACCACTTTTTTTAAGTTAAGTTAAAAATAAGTGATTATCTATGTAAAAATTTGTTTTAGCCTAAATATTCATTAACGAAAGCTTTCAATCAACTGTCCGTTTATGTTTGCATACATTTACATACCTAATAAAAAGTAAACAGAATAACAAAAACACCGAAAATTGGACCGCATAAAACAACAAGCAAACTGATTGAAATAATATTTGGCTTAATAGCAATTTTATTTAAAGTACAGAATAACCGGAGTAAATAAATGTTTGTTAGTTTTCATTTTACTATGTTTAGTACTTTCAATTAAATATGTATTACGAAATAATTCTAAGAAGCCAATAGTTCGGGTCTCCAATTTTATTTTCTTTAAAAAAATACTGTAAAGTTGCGGAACACTATGGTAGGATACAACGAATTGTACTAGGTACGCGTACCTAATACTCCATCAAAAGCTGACACAGCAGCCTTCAAGCCTACAGAGTGGTTGAGACAGTCAACACTTAAAAACAGGCAGCGCTTTTCGAAGGATTCTCCTTAGGCATATGTAATTAATGTGAAATAACTGAAAACGAACAAGGTACATATTTCAGCAGTTTACCCACTGTTCTCTTATTCGTCAAATTCTTCGCCGTATCACGGCTCGTCAGCCGGGTCAGGATTGACAAACAAGAGAATAGAATTTACGGATATTTATCTAAGTCGTTACAGAACACGATGGTAAGATACAACGAATTGTACTAACTACTACTTGGATAAGTAGTACTTAGTAGTAAGTAGTCAATTCTGTTCTCCTGTTTGGATTTGACGAATGGAAATGTGAACAGTGGGTAAACTGTTGAAATATGCGCCTTGTCTGTTTTCAGTTATTTTACATTAACCACTACTGTCATGTTATCCACTCAGTACTTCCTGCAGAAATACAAGTCGTAAAATAAACAATGAAATTAATATTTTACACTAAAAGCGCTACAGAAGCGGCATGTGTTCGAAAAAAGCGATTCACGTTCATCTTGAATGTACCGCTTTGGGAGGATATAAGCAGGCTACATCCATCGATTACTCAAGTCGCTCACCGCTCTTCATCATTAAATTTGATTCAATCATTAAATTTCAATAAGTAGTATATGCTGAAATATTTAGCTAAATTATGATTTCCGTGATCTGATTATACTGAAACGTGAAGAAATGTAAAAATCCCGAATGGTAATTTTTTTCACAATAATCGTTAAGAACAGAAATATTTACGCCTGAAAACTGATATTTTTACAGCTTCCAAAACAGTGCCTGTTCGAGTAAATCTGTTCAATAAGTTTTATTTTGATTCTTTTCACTTTAAATTTCCGCTCATTTGAAAATCCAAATTGGTCCAATTTTTATGAAAGAACTTCTACATAAATACATTTATAAAATTTATGTATTATAAGTAATTAAAAATTTTATTTATATGTTTCAATAAATATTGTTCGAAACATAATATATTCAATGAACATGATGTATTTTTACCACTTAAAAGTTCTTCCTGTACTTCTCTTGTAATTAAAAGATGTAAAAAAAACGCTGATAAAAATTATTAATCTACTAATCATTAAAACTCAATATTTTAAATCGTAGGTACTTTTTTTGTGTTCTATGATACCACTTTATCATAAGCAATCGATTTATTAAAGACGAAACACAAACACCCAAGAAGACTAGCGGAATTGAATCGCCCACCACCGGATTCGTAGTAGGTTTCATCACCTACTCCTCTAATGGTCCCGCCTCGTAGGTACTTAATATATTGATAATATCATAGATTCAATTATACATTGATTCTTCATCTTTTAAAACTTGTGCTTCGTTTTTATCTGACAACTATTACAGTCTGTCAAGTAAGAACGTGACCGCTTGTATTCTTAAAAAAATGTGTTTCCAGAAAATTTTTTGCCATCAATGTATTCTTTGGTGTACTAACAACGGCATGATTAGCTTAGTAAGTTGTTCAATCGCCTCCTGCATCACTAATGGCCTGGCATATTCGAGCCATGCTATCGACGAAATTTTCTGAATGCTCTGCAAATTTTTCGAATCTCGCGAAACAACTGAGTCAAAGTCCTCAGAGTCTTTCTTTTGAGCTTTCTATTTACCAGAGACCAAACAGGGTTGGCGTCTGGCGATTGTAAAGGCCACTCTAGTATCAGATCGTGGGCCCAAGATTTTCGCCCAACAAAGGTTTCTTCAACATGTGTCAGAATTTGACATCACGAGCACGAAGATGTTGTCGAATAGTCTCATGGGACACATTCAAACCCGATGTTCTTAATTTTGTTCCTTGACTCAGCGTCAATTTCAGGTCCCGTGAAAACAAAGACACAATACGTTTTTCGACTCTCGGTGTGACTTTGCCTATCGAGCCAAGCCGTGGCAAGTAGTCGACATTTTTCGTCTCGTTAAAACGATTTGCATTACACTTCTTCACAAACGATACCGACTTTTTAATATACAGTGCCACCTCGATAGTCCGGATCTCCATTAAACTGCATTCTTTAATAATCCGGACAAACATTTCTATTGCATTGTGTACTTTATAATCCGGATTTCATAGTACTAGGTAATCCAGACCTGCGTTTTTAGACATCTACTTAATTTAAACTACATGGGAAAACTGAAATCGATAGTGAGGGGATACCTCTAACTTCCAGTCTAATACATCTGGGATTTACACAAACTGTGCCTTTGATTTGCCCACAATGCATCGCGTATCGCGTATCGCGTCAAAGGTTAAGGACTTTGTAGTTGTTTTGTTGTCACAAGTACAACATACCTACGTTCTATTTTACTTTATGTGGTTCATATAAGTATGTAAACGTTTTTTTTTACGTATATGTACCTACATATTAAAATGCCTTCTAAAAGAAAACATATTACACTAACAATAAAACAAAAGTCCGATATATTAGAAAGACTAGTTCTTAGTAAAAGCGGAAAACTGTTGGCAAATGAAAACGGAATAGGAACATCCACAATTTCGGATATAAAAAAGAAGCAAGGGAAAATCAAAAGGTATGTATATATGATTTATTTTAAAGATAATTTTGGACACTCACTATGGACGTGTAACTTCTTTTAGATTTATTTCCAAAGGTGATTCCGGTCCTGGCGTCAGAAAAACCTTACGAAAAGCCGAATATCCAGAAATGGAAACTCGTTTGTATACATGGTTTTGTACGCAACGATCAAGGCACGTCCCAATTTCCTACGAAATTTTATCAGGCAAAGCAAAACAGTTTCACACTGAAACCTACGGGAATGATAATTTCAGAGCTAGCAGAGGCTGGATTTCTAACTTCAGAAAAAGACATGATCTGCGTGCTTTAAAAGTTTGTGGTGAAAAACTATCCAATGATGAAAGTGCCCTCGATCCTTTCCTAACTTTATTCGCAGATAAGATAAAAGAATTAAACCTTGAACCTACTCAAATATACAATGGAGATGAATCAGCTCTGTATTGGAAAATGTTGCCTGAAAAAACGCTGGTTCGTTCTCAGGAAAACACCGCACCAGGTAGAAAAATAAACAAAGAACGCGTTACCTTTCTAGCATGTTGCAATGCTGATGGATCACAAAAATTAAAGTTCTTAGTGATAGGAAAGGCAAAAAATCCGAGGGCTTTTAAAAATGTGAACATACCTGTTGAGTACAAATCATCTGCCAATGCATGGATGACTACAGCAATTTAATTTTCTTAGACTGGTTTCATCATTTTTTTATTCGTCAAGTCAAAAGTCATTTAAGAAGTCTCAACTTGCCTGAAAGAGCCCTGCTATGGGTTGATAACGCTTTGAGCCATGGAACTATAGAAGAGCTGACTAGTGAGGATGGACAGTTTACAACATTATTTCTTCCACCAAATTGTATTGCACTTTTGCAGCCTATGGACCAGAATGAAATCAGACTGACAAAATTATTTTATCGGAAAAGTCTTTTAGCCCATATTTTATCAAATAATAAATAGAACCTTGTTAGGTTATTAAAAAGTATTAACCTAAAAGATGCCGTATGTCTACTATGCAATTCATGGGAAAAAGTCTCCCCTGAAGTCTTGAAAAAGTGCTGGCACAAAATTATGACTTATCTAGCAGATACCAACCCAGACACTGAATATGATGCTGAAGATCTGATTCCTCTGAGAACAATTGCGGAACAATTTACTTTCCACGAATGAAGAAATGAAAGGTAAAGCCTGACATTTTTCTTTTAGTATTTTTTTTGGTTAATTCGTAAATATTTAACAGATGTTTCAGATATGCTGATTGTTCTTACTGAGCAGAATCTCACGAACGTGGAAATATGTAATTGACTTGAAAATGATGAAGATTTGCTACCACTGGAAGACATAGATGATACAGATGAACAACACGAGAATGATAATGAAGGTTCAGAGTTAAATACTAATACAAACCAGACTGTTAAGAACACTGTGTTTCAATGTGTGCATGAGATGTGCAGAAGTAAATGATATCCCTGATGTTCTTGTACTTCAAAGATTAAAAGAAATTGCTTTTATGATGAACCAGAGAAGGGTCAAGCAAATAAAAATTACAAATTTTTTTACAAAATAAGATAAAACTTGATAAGATATGCTTCTATTTTAAATATTATTCTATGTATGTACTATTTTTTAGTCGTTTCGTATTAAATGATTCGTTTTTCAATATAAATAATGTCCTGCTTCAGTAATTCGAATTTTTACTAATTCGGATCACCGCGGTTTTAATTAGTCCGGATTATCGCACTGTATTTAGTGGAATGTGGTTCCTTTGGATTTTGCGCGATTTCGACGAAATATTGGAATCGACTGATACTTTTGCTAAAATGCTTCGTAGATAAAGGTTCCCTCTACCGATTTTTTGTGCTAGAATCACATCTACTAAAAATGAATTATCGCGGAGACGTTCTTACTTGACCGACTGTGTGTAGAACCTGAACACTTTTAAGAGCCCTAATATATCAGTTTTTTATAAATAAAGATAAAGATTTAGTACGTAGTTTCGAAACTTCGCAGAACGTAATTTCAGTTGCGCATCATAGAACGTTCAACTTTTGTTTAATTTATTTGTTTGTTTTGCGTGAATTATGCCTAAACAGGCATTAATACCCGTAGGACGTACTTACATTCTGTACCACTAAAATTGGCACAATGGGAATAAATAGAAGTGTTGGGTCTAGGTATGAATGTTTTTTATAATATAATATATGACAAAAAAACTGAATATGGGAAAAGATTCAGAGATATTTACAACTAAAAACATGTTGACAGTGTCAGATTCGTGGGAGGCATTCGAGATGTAGGTGTATCGATGACTGCTGAAAATCAGTTGGATGGACAGAATTAGTAACAACAGCATTCTCATTCGCATGGACAAGGACTTGGAGGTGGTCATGATCATCAAGCGACGCAAATTAGAATATTTGGCCACATTATGAGACATCTAGAAAAATACGAAATCTTGCATCTGATTAGAGGGAAATAATTCAAGGAAACCTGGTACAAGGAGAAGAAGAACATCGTGGTTAAAACTGAAAATTTGAGGCAGTGGTACGGAAAGTCTACGGTTCAACTCAATAAAATCATCATCATCAACATGATAGCAAACATGATAACTAATGATCGTTGAACGGTCATGGTACTCGAAGAAGAAGAAGAGATTCGTATTGACTTACCACAACAATTAAAAATCTATATCTTTATATACAAATTCAAAATCTATCGCAAACTTGGAAATTCAGACGAGCAGATCCTCGGCATTTTTACGTTGTAAAATATGGAACCGATTGTTCATTTAAAATACTTCTATTTTGTGATTTTGAACAGAATTTTACACGCATAAGTAAACTACTGGCCATACGTAAATTAGAAAAATATTTTTAACTCTTCTAGGTGTTCTATAAAAATAAAATAACGTTTTAATCAAGTGTTCCTATTTCAGTTTTCAATCCCCTGTTAAAAATTTAAACTCTCAATTTAACTGGACAAGTTAACTTTCTGACTACCAATGACTTTTCGTTGGTGGACGTATATTTAGTTTGCATACTAACATTCGACAGAGTGCAAAACTTAAAATATAAACTTTACTGCATATTTTGCTATTTTAGAAGCTGTAAAAAAAAGTTTTCACTTGTAAATATGTCTGAAAAAGTATCGGTGCTCAATTTATTCTTATGATTGCTATCACACCATAAAGAATTTATGTAAATATTTTCAGTGTTTCACACGGAACACTTATAAGATCATTTCGCTGTCTGTCCGTCTGTCTGTCCGTCAGTCACATCTTATTTGACATAGAAAGTTGAAATTTGGCACAAATATAGGAAATGATGGCCTCATCAGAGTTGTGGAAATTGGAAGTGAAAAAAAAATTTACTAGGTCATCAAGGGGGGTGTCAAATGAAAGCTTGTAAAAACAGTTCAAAAATATATGTGATGTAATACTTTCGCACACTTTTCTTTGTATTATTTTTAAAAAATTGTCAAAAATCGCTGTCCCTCCTTTATCTCGAAAAGAACTAATAAAGAAATTTTGAAAAAGTTCTGGAATATTCACCACAATGAACGAAAATTATAACGAGTGCATTACCTTTGATAATTTATCTGGTATAGAAAAACAAAAATTTTAAGGTCATAAGTTTTCAACAAAGATCAGAAACAAACTTTGTAGAAAACTCACTTAGTGAAACAAAATTTTTTATTTTAAAAGCAATCATCTTAAGGAACACTAATGGCGCAAGTCCGACTTGCATTTGGCCGGTTATATATTTTGCTACAGATATTGTTATTCCAATTCTTTTTTGCTACGTTGCAAATGTAAGCTCTAAAGATCGTTTTCGTTCTCTGCTATCCGCAGAAAAAAATTAATAGTATTATTTAAGTGTTTCCCTATTATATATAGATTTTACGGATAATTATTTTCAGTTAAGTTAATCATGAACAAAAGAGTATTGAAGGAGGTGATGGTAGGTATCAATACAGTATGTTAGAGTCCTTTGAGTTAAGAAGTTTGAAGCTCAGGTTAAAATAGACAGGAATATTACTAGAAAAAGTTTTTTTTAGGTTAATGTAAATTAACTGAAAACGGACAAGGCCCATATTTCAGCAGTTTACCCACTGCTCTCTTATTGGTCAAATCCATCCCGAGACGTGTTTTGCCGTATCACGGCTCATCAGTTGGGCTATTATTGACAAATAAAAGAACAGAATTTACTGGTACTTATCCAAGTAGTTACAGAACAAGATGGTAGCGCTTCTCAAGGGATACTCCTCAGGCATATGTGCTTAATGTAAGATAACTGAAAACGGACCCATATTTCAGCAGTTTACTCACTGTTCCCTTATTTCTCAAATCCATCCCGGCTTGAAAGTTGCTGTGTCACCTTTCGATGGAGTATTAGGTATGGATACTTAGTACAATTCGTTGTATCCTACCATCGTATTCCGTAACTACTTGGATAAGTACCAGTAAATGCTGTTCTCTTTTTTGTCAATCCTAGCCCGACTGACAAGCCCTGATATAGCGAAGCGCGTCTCGGGATTGACTTGATAAAGAGGAGAACAGTAGGTAAACTGCCGAAATATGATCATTGTCCGTTTTCAGTTATTTTACATTGACCACATATGCCTGAAGAGGATTACTCGAAAAGCGCTGCCTGCGTTTAAGTGTTGACCGTGTCAACCACTCTGAACATAGAACAAGTTGGAGAAATATTAACTATATATGTACGTACTTTTGTTACATTTTTATAATCCACTACTACAATGAGATAAAACAAAATATTTATTTATGAAGCATTCGTTGATCTGAAAAAAATCTGTTATTGATGAGAACACGAACATGTCAGTAATATACTGTCATGTTTTACTAAAACACGCGTAAAGTTAAACCACAGTAAACCCAACACAGTAGCGAAACTCAGGGGTAACTGTATAGAAAAATCAGGCCTCAATTTTCAAGAGGTCACGTGGCAGTCCGCCATGTTAAAAAAGGGACCAGTGGGAGATTTTAAATAGAAATAATGTTACAGTGAAAAGTTTTATCATTCAGAATCATAGATATTATATAAATGTTTGAAAATTTTTGATTTAATAAAATGCCAAGTTAATGCAGCATGAGTAATTTTAAAAAATAGCAAAACGTGTTAGAACAGAGCTGAATACAAGTGAAAAACTTGACAGGAAGGCATTTTCAGGAAAAATGTTGCAGACAAAAGTTTAAGCATTTTTTTCTAGGAAATTGAGTCAACATATCAGATTTTGGGCTTAACGCTTTGTTGAGACTTCATAAGGCCAAAAGTGAAAACTGAAACGAGAACCAAAATTTTTATATATAATATTTGAATTCAGCAAGGATTTTCATGTCGGAATACAAGCCTAATTGGGCCTCATTGTAACTATAATAAAATCCGACTCGTATAAGGATCTTTACATGTGCTATTAGCCTTTGACACACGGAGTATTCTGATCGTATATTAACGCCTGGATACGCATGGTCGAATAAACGATTTTTCCCTTCACTTTTAAACATTTTTTGAGAAAAATGTGAGGAGCATATTTTATAATTTTTGTACAAATTTTCAATCGGACAATCGATGACAAGTTTGGTTGCTGCAAGCCAAATCCTTGCTCTGGAACCAAAGAAATGTCATAAGAGAAATAGCTTCTCATATCTGTTCAATTTATCCTCGCAGGATTTCTTCTTTATTTAAATTACTTACCTTTCAACATCTTTGGCGAAGAAGAAGAAACTACTGGCGTACTTTCTAAATTATTTTTAAAATTGACAGCTGCACGCCAATAACCTATTTTCCTCATAATTATATATATTGTTTGTCAACCTTTTCGATTCTCTTCACTTACAAATGTTTTTAATTCTCTTTTTATACAAACTCTCTCTTCCTTCTGTCTTTAAATTCATATGTCTCACTCACATCAAGAAACGATTGACAATACATTCAAAAGACACATTCAGAGATCAGATGTAATCATTGAGCGGCCATTTTGAAAGAGGGACCAGTCGACATAAGCGCCGTCAAAATCTCGTCACTTGGAGCTCACTTTCGCTACTGTACTGGTTTCATTGTGGTTAAATATATTCTTCAAATTCATATTTTATAAATAAATACAAATTACTTCGTATATTTAAAGTATTTTTTTATGAGTAAAACTGTTCAAAATATTACTAAAAAACATATTCAATGAACTTCTAGTTTTCCATTTTTTACTGTGTCCGCCAAGGGAAATATTTTATTCCTAAAAAAATCCCCTGTGAGCTTTTGCCGTTTTTTTAGGTTTCAGAATTTCAAGATCATAACATAACTGTGGGAAATAAATATGTGTCTCATTTGTAGTTGTAGTTTATATAAATGTAAAAAGGTACGTACTAGTTAACATTTCTAAAACTTTTTCTTTGGTAACAGTAAAAAGAATATATGTATATATATATATATATATATATATATATATATATATATATATATATATATATATATATATATATGATTCTGTGCTTTTTTTAGATATCTATTTTTTTAAAACCAAAGGCACGATTTATTTTAATCTCACATTTACAAACTAGTATATTTCGATCAGTAACGACCTGTGTACGAAAAATACTGAGTTTATTAGGTACGTACCATATACCAAAACAAATATTTCAGTAAATATTTTTTGTATTAATTTTAAAAAACGGTATAATTAGCGTACATATTTTTAAATTAGTTATATATATATATATATATATATATATATATATATATATATATATATATATATATACGAGTATATATATATATATATATATATATATATATATATATATATACATTTATAGCGTTACGTGAATTGTACCAAAATTTTAATTTTTAATTTTAAATTGTAAAATGTGTCCTGAAACTTTTCAAAAAATTTTTGAATACTTTGAGATTCCCACAAAAATATGGGCGAAACGTCAGTAAAGACTAAATAAAATAAAATAAGTTGTTTTAAAAGTAGAACCAAAATCCTAAGAAATAAAAAAAAGCACAGAATCATATATATATCGAGAAGATTCAAGAAAAAAGAAATTATATATATATATATATATATATATATATATATATATATATATATATATATATATATATATATATATATGAATAAATAAGTTTTCAGGTCGAAAGGTGTTGCAAATTACCTTAAACCAATACTGAACGGATATCTCCATAAGGACCCCTATAAATCTCAAGAACTGTCCATTTTCGAACGTTGCGCATTGGTCAGAACTTTTGATCAGGAGGTCAAAACCTACAACATATCCCATTTCTGACCAATTTAACCTAATGCCAAGTTCCGTTGGAAATGTGCGAGGTCGTTAACTGTGGGAAATGAATATTTGTCTCATTGGTAGTGGCAGTTTATATTAGGGTAAAGAAGTACCATGTATAATTACTTTTGACTTTAGTGCGTGAAATACTTCTGTGTGTAAGTAAACGAAAATTTTTAATTATTCGAGAACGGCAGGGAGACCTTGCGCGCTAGTTACCCACAATATTTTTTCTACAACCGTTGAACTGTGAAATTATCGCAAAACAGAGGTATACTTTTATTTTAAAGTAAAGCAATTTATAATTGTATTTATGGAATCCACAATTTATAATTACACATTTTGACAATAATTTTAAGTGACATATCCTCCGGTTTTTAAATTGAGTATCGTACAGTCCCGATTATAAAATAATGGAAATTCTTGAAAGTTTTTTTATGGGTGTAGCACAGGCGCTACAGGAGCGACATGTATGCGGAAAAAGCGATTCACGTTGTTCTTGAATCGCTGTATATTATTCTCGGTGGGAAACATAGTCCTAGGCAAATTATTCCAATGATAATCTCCATATAAAAGACTGCTTGAAAAGTGTTGTACAAGGAGTAACAAGCTGAACCTCATACGGATGTGAAGTATTGGCGCAACGTGTATTTCTAACATGCACCGCTCTGGGAGGAATTAAGCGGGCCACATCCTTCGAACAATTTCCATTAAAATACTTGTAGAATAGACTCAAGTCGTCAACCGTTTTTCGATGTTCCAACGAATCAAGGCCGCCGGTGAGTTCCAGGTGTCTAATTAGACGAACAGCTCTTCTCTGAATAGAATTCATCAAGAGCAGTGTATGTTTGGGAGTAGAGCCCCAAACATGAGAGCAGTATTTCATAATTGGTCGAATTTCAGCTTTGTGAAGAATTAACAGTTGTTGTGGAGTGTAAAGCTTTCTGGTTTGAAATAAAATTTCCAACTTTTGAGAAACTGCCGCAGGGGTTTTTTTTTAGCGTTAAATTCCACTTAGTTACTGTCACCCCAAGATAGAATCTCTTCCAGGTCTTTGTTAACTTGAATGAGTTTCTGCTGTTTGCGGATATCCGTTTGAGTAGCCGATGTCTGGGCGTTCAAAGCAAATGAAGAGATAAATTTACTGTCATCTGCAAAGCTGTAGATTGGATTCCCGGTCTTTTCCAACAGATCGTTAATGTGAATGAGAAAGAGAGTGGGCGAGAGACAGTGCCTTGGAGTACACCTGCGTTAATAGTGAAGGCGCTAGAAAGAAACCCGTCGACTGCCACTCGTAAAGAACGCCACAAACAGAACTTTTTAGACATACTAGAAGAGCGTAGCTTAGCCAACAATCCATCGTGCCAAACGTGGTTGAATGCCATATATATCAAGAGCAACCGCTCCAGATTCTCCAAAGTGTTCAAGTGCGTTGTTCCGAACACGTCAATCTAACGATTAATATAACGTAGCACCACCAAATATAACACTAACGTATGTATTGTTATCGGTTAGTCTAAAGCTTTTATCGTACAAATCCAAACCGTAATATTAAAATACATATCAGCAATTCAAAGAATAATTTGAGAATATTTCATTGGCATATTTTGTGGAAAAGTTCAAAAAAGTTCAAATTTCTACATTATGGTTAGTATATTTTATGATAAAATTAACCATTAATACGTGAATATTAAAAACTGTAACTTAGACACTGTGTCAAGAAGTCTTAGATCTTAACACGACGACAAGTTAATGAGTTTATACCAGAGGCAGATAATAAAATTTATTTAATGATTAATGTAAATTTAAAAAGAAAAAACTTATGGATATAATAACTGACACTTGTACACAGTTTGGTTTAAGATGCAACGCAAATAAAACAAAATATATGATTATAAGCAAAGAATCTAATATTGAAGATGGTGGTATTGCAGTCAGTGGCACAAAGATAGAGAGAGTTGATAAATTGATATATCTCGGTAGCAACATCAAAGACCACTGGGACCCGACTGTGTCAAAATTTGAATAGAGAAGGCCCGAGCCGCATTTACGAAGAACAAAAAAAGCTTAACTAGTTACGACCTATCCATGAAACTACGGATGAAAATGGTAGGCTGCTATGTCTTTCCGGTTCTCTTGTATGGCATGGAAGCGTGGACGCTAACTGAAGCAATAATTAAACATCTGGAGGCATTCGAGATGTGGGTGTTTTGACGACTGCTGAAAATGGGTTAGATGGACGGAGTTAGTAACAACAGCGTTCTCATTCGCATGGACAAGGAATGGGAGGTGGTCACAACCATCAAGCGACCCAACATTTTCCCACAATAAAAGGAAAATACGAAATCTTGCATCTGATTATAGAGGGAAGGATCCCAGGCAGACGGAGTACAGGGAGAAGAAGAACATGGTAGTTGAAAAATTGAGGCAGGGGTAAAAAGTCTCTTCTGAGCGGCTGTCAATAAAACGATCATCATCAACTTGGTAGTCAACATAATAACCAACGATCGTTGACCGGTCATGGTACCCGAAGAAGAAGACATTCTTTAACTATTGTTTTATTATGTATTATGATGAGACTGTTGCCCATATCCGATTTCAAACTGTGAATGTTTAAATTTAGATGTTATTCCATCTCAAAAATAAAGGCCTGACATCTCGAGTCGCGTTAAGGATCTCAGGAATTTCGATTCATGCAATGATTTTAAAATTAATGTTAGTGTGTAAATAAAAACAATTAAAAAAAATATTTTTGATGGCTGTAGCTTCTACTTGAAGGAAATTCATTATAAATATATAATAAAAGACCGACAGGCGGTTGGCATCATTCAGGATAATGACAAATTTAAACTGATAAACATGAATCCCCAAATCTCACAACTTTATTCACTCACAAAATTACACAAACCTTACCACCCAATCAAACCAGTTGTCATCCTTTTTTTAATAGATTTAATCAAATATCATAGCGAATTTGAACCTAAACACAGTATCAAGAACTCATACTAACTCATAGAAAAAGTTAAAATATAACAATAAAAATATAATATAAAATTTATTTCCAAGTGTTCGCCGACGAGAAAATAATTTTAGTAGAGAACTTATTAACTAAAAACAAAATAAATGAAAAGATAAAAATGGACATAACTACTTCATTAAAAAATAGCCTACGGCAAAATTATTTTTAATTTAACAATAAAGTCTGCAATAATAAGGAAGGGTTAATTATAGGGAGCCCATTACGCCTATTACTTGCCGAAATTTTCATGGACAACATTGAAACAAAGATGTTCAACAATAATAATAAAAATAGTATTAATTGCTTATACTGGTATCGATATATAGACGATATAATTGTATGCTTCACAGGGACAAATAGACAGTTAACACGCTTTTTACAGTGCATTACTTCTTTACACAGAAATATAAATTTTACAACGGAAGAAAGAGTCGAAGAAAAATTCAACTTCTTAGACTTAACAATCAGTAAAACCCATGAATTTGCATTATATCACAAACCTTCTCATACAGACAATTCACAATAGTTTTCACTACCCCAACCAACATAAGCTCGCTGCCTATTATAGCTTTATACATGGATTAACTAATATTCCTTTACCAGAATACAATTTTACTAAAGAATTCTTCTTGTTCTTCTTTCTTATATGGTGTATCATACAAGTAGGCATACTGCCTGTTTTGCCTGTTTTATCCCCATTAGGCCTCTTCCGATGTGGACGTCCAGCATTCCTTTCATCTTTTTGGAGGTCTGCCCCTAGTTTTTCTATCGCAGGGTTTATTGAGTTTGGGCCTATTTACCAGTCTGTTGTCGTCCATCCGATCTAGGTGTTTATTCTATTGTTTTCTTCTACTTTTGGTCCATTTGGATATCTTTTGGATCTTACTTAGTTCTTGTAGATCTTTGTTGCGGATTCTGCCGAGGATAGTTTTTCCATGTATGTTCCAATCACCTTCATTTCTATTATCCTCACCATTTGTGCTGTTTTACATGTATCATTTCTTGATTCTCACTGTTTTCTTGTACTAAAGAATTAAACTACATAAAACAAGTAGCCGTTAACAACGGTTATTCAGTAAGCTTAATCGAAAACTTAAGAGTTAAGGCTATCTCAGAAATATATGCATGTTTTAAGGAAAACCAACAGAAAAACTGGAAAAATTTTTGAATCAAAAAACATCAACATAGCTTGCAAGACAAACAATACTTTAGGGAAATATCTCAAAACCTACAAACCGCAAATCAATAAAGTTATTAAATCAGGGATATATCAATTAACATGCGGATGATGTTCTAAAATATACACAGGACGAACATTTATACAAAGAATTACAGACCGGAAAAAAGTTTCATTCACAAAAAACCTAATTCAATATATGCGAGTCATCTTTTAACTGATAATCGAACACAAAATTTTACATACCCAACAGAAAGGTTTAAAACTAAACCTTTTAGAAACAGTGCTAATAGCGATTAAGGACTACAGGTACTCTTCTTAACGACCAGGTAGATTTAAATAATTCACTATACCAATATAATTTAAATAGATGTAATAGTATAATAAATAAGTAATGTAAAATTGTAAACATTTCAAATAAATTAAACTTGACAGTGTTACATGTGGATCCGAAGAAGTTGCATCGACAGCGAAACGCGTCAAAAAAAAATAATTACAAATAAACCAGTGGAAATTGATTAAAAACAGTATTTTATTATAATACGTAGGCTGAAAAGTTTTCGGTCTACCTACTTAAAACACATTTTTTTTTGCAAAATTCAACTTTTTTTTAACAACATAGTCTCCTTCAAGAGCAAAACAATCAGCCCAACGCTTTTCTAACAGTTCTATACCTTTCTTGTAGAATGATTTGTCTTTGCCTTCAAAATAGGCCTCAGTTTCGGAGATAACTTCTTCATTGAAGCCAAATCTCTTTCCCGCGGGCATCTTTTGATGTGTGCGAATAGATAATAGTCGCTGGGGGCCAAATCTGGAGAATACGGTAAATGAGGAAGCAATTCGAACTTCTGTTCATGCAATTTTGACCTCGTATCCATTGACTTGTGAGAAGGTGCTTTGTCTTGATTCTTGTTCATTTGGGGCCGTTTCTTTACGATTTCTGCCTTTAAACGCACTAATAACTTTATATAATATTCGCTATTGATGGTTTTTTCCTTCTTAGCATAGTCGATGAAAATTATTCTATGTGCATCCCAAAATACAGAGGCCCAAACCTTCTCAGCCGACTGTTGTCTTTGGTCGCTTCAGGCGGCTTTCATCGGTACTCAGCTAACTGCCGATTTGGTTCCGGTGTATAGTGGTGGATCCATATTTGATCCATTGTCACATATCGCATGAAAAAATCTTTTTTATTGCGCTTAAACAGGTCCAAACAGAGCTCAGAATCATCAACACGTTGTTGTTTTTGGTCCGCTGTAAGCCAACGGAGTACCCATTTCGAACAGACCTTTGTCATGCCCAAATGTTCATGCAAAATAAGACCAACACGTTTTTTTTAATATCATTAAGGTGTCAGCTATCTCACGCAATTTCACTTTACGGTCATCCAAAACAATTTTGGGCGTCCAGAGCGTTCACCATCATTTGTGTCTGTACGACCGCGTTTAAATTCAGCATACTAGTAAATGATGAGTGATTTTCCAGGGGCAGAGTCCCGATAATACTTAGCAAGCCATTGCTTTGCTTAAACAGTATTTTTTCCCATCAAAAAACAGTGTTTAATCAACAGACGAAATTCGATTTTTTCCATTGTTTTCAAAATATCAAAAGTAGCGTCATCGAAACCACTGTAGCTTGTAAACTAATCGTAGAAATGTCATGAAATTTTGACATGTATCGTTTGAAGGTTGATACTTCCTAAAAATCATATGGATTTTTTGCAAATGGCTACATCTATTTGTCAGACCAAAAACCTTTCAGCCTACGTGTTATATTTAGAAAAAATATGTTAAAAGTAACAAAAATTAAAAAAATAAGTCATGTAAATGCATAGATCCCATTAATTTTGTTAATGTGCGCAAAATAATTTAGATATTATAAGGCAAAATATTTCTCAGATAGTGTTATGGTAACGGTAAAATATATTTCAATAAAAAAATATCGCTTTATACCGTGACGCTAACGTTCAATAACTGTTATTTTTTTAAAGTTATAGAAAAAAAGCATATTTACTGTAATGGCAGAATAGCTAAACAAAAACCTTCGAAATGGAAGAGTAATAAAATTAATAATTATGCAATCCTATTTTATAAAGGCAGAAAAAGAGAATCGTGTATTAACATTTCGTTATAATATTCCGGTAGCAGTCCGCTAAAATAAAAAAAATTTACTACTCTAAAAATTTATATTATACGTCAATAAAACTGATATTATTTTTTGAATTACTTTAGGGAAACATATTATGTTACTCAACATTATAAAAGAGAACTTTTATGTCTATTTAACGATATCCCACAAGAATTTATATTTCCATCCAGTGTAAACCGGACGATCCGAAATGTGACGAGTTTGCTCAAGTCTCATTCTGAATTTAAATCGTTTCATTATTCATCATCTCATATGTGTCTCTCGCCTCCGAGTTTAAATTTAAAATGACGGATTAATTTTAAATGTTATGAACGTTATGATTCACATACAGTAAAAGTCATATTATAAAGTTAAGGTGTTATTTTAAATACTTCGCTCATTTGCTGCAAGAGTGGCCTCATAATTCTGTCAGCCTTACAGTAAACTAGCGATATGTATATACACTCTGTCAAGTAAGAACATGTCCGCGATAATTCAGTTTTGGTAGATGGGATTCTAGCAATTCAACAAAAAATCGGTAGAGGGAACCTTTATCTACGACGCATTTTAATAAATGTATCAGTCGATTCCGAACTTTCGTTGAAATAATCAAAGTGAGTCACTTGTTTGCGCATCGGTTCGAGGCAGTCTTTTTTTGTTCCCATCCAAAGGGACCTAAAAAGTCGATCACGCTTGTGAAGAAGTGGGTAAATCATTTTAACGAGACGAAAAAATGTCAAGGACTTGCCAAAGCGTGACCCGGTAGGTAAAGTTACTCTGAAAGTCGAAGAACGAATATATTTGTTTTCACTGGACCCGAAATTGACGCTGCGTCAAGAAGCGGCTAAATCAAGAAAATCGGGTTTAAATGTGTCCCAACATTCGACAACATCCTCGTGCTCATAATAGCACGTTGAAGAAACCTTTGCTGGGCGAAAATCACGTCGCGAAGTGGCTCGCTTGGGGCCACGATAAGATACTAGAGTGATCCTCAGAATTGCCGGACGCCAACCGTATTGAAAACATTTGGTCCCTTGTAAAGAGAAAGCTCAGAGAAAAGACTCTGAGGACTTTGACTCAGTTGTCTGGTGAGATTCGAAGAATTTGCAGAGTATGCAGAAAATCTCGTCAACAGCATGCCTCGAAGATGCCAGCCCATCGTTGTTACCAAAGAATACATTGATGGTAAGAAATGTTCTCGAAACACACTTTTTCAAGATACGAGCGATCACGTTCTTACTTGACAGACTGTACATGAGGGCGCATTAAAAACTAATTTCTCCATGGCCTTAAGTAAAGCAGTAACATATTTTATAAATATAAATGTGAAATTATATCTTAAGATGTCACTGTTTCACATAGTGCTCATTTGCAACACAAAATCCGTAATATATGTACTTCTGCACCTCCGATATCACGTCTGTATATGTGAGGAAAGGTTGCCCTAGATGCTTTAAGATTCAGGAAGAGAAAAAAGGAAAGGCTCAAGGTCTGGGCTTTAAGATGAATGGAGTAAAACGCCATCGAACTGAAGCTGATGTGAGAGTTTCCGTTTTCTCTAAATTGTGTGAGGCGTTATTTGGAGATTTTAACATTATAAGTGAATTAGATTATTGTGTATTATTTACCATAAAAAATCGGTAGTAGTGGCTAACAAGAACTGTAAAATATACAAAATAATTGTATCAGATTTTCAGCAGGACTCCAAAAATATATATTACCATTATTTAATGAAAATAACTTGCGTATGAAATGCACTTGTTGTACTCTTAAGGCAATTTTGACAAAAAAACCTACTTATAGAATTAAAAATAACAGTCATAATTATACTCTAGGAAAGCAGAATAATTTTGAAAATCCAGGCATTAAAAAATAGTTTCGGAAAAAATCGGGTGTGACAGACGGACGGACACTGTAGTGATCTTATAAGTGTTCCATATGGAACACTAAAAAGAAATATAAACCTTCTCTGGTCTGGCGGTTGAGATTTTATGTTATTTTTGCGATTTTTTGGGAGAAAACTATAAGGGTAATTGCAAAATGTTTTTTTACAGCATGTTTATATATGCTTGAAATATGTTTGCAAATTTCTGTATACTAAACAATTATAAATAATCAATGTTAAAAATATATAAAAAGAATGCAAAGAAAAAAACGATGCTCGATGGCGACCATGGTTTCAGCAGTTCTATTCATCTGAAACGAAAAAAACCAAAGAGATTCTTAATTAGTAGGAAGATCGCTATAGCCGGTACGAAAATTGAATATCGATTTTTGACCATTTTTTTTTCACCTTTCAAGGGCTGTAAAAAATACAAAACAAAAAATTTTGAATTTATCATGGTAGGGGCTATAGCCACATGTATGCCGAAGACTTGTCTACAAGCACGACTCAATTGCTCAACTAGTTTTTGAGATATCATGGTTGCCAAATTTGAAAAAAGTAATTTCGAGAAAAACGCGTTTAAAGTTTTGTGTACTGATTACACAGAGACATTTTTACTTACGATCAGATCTAGATCCTTCTTTTTGCTCAAAAAAATTATGCAGAGCTGATAATTATAGCCAGCGGTTACGTGGCTACTGAAAAAGGGAAACGCATGTAAACGAAAGTCGCTCCGAAGCGCACATGTACGCGCGTCCCGAACACTAACCGTCCAGAATGCCACTTCTTATATAGTGCTATAACTTTATTAATATTATGAATCGAGCGAAATGGTTTTGCAGAAATATTATCTATACTAAATAGTTGCAAAATATGCAAAAAAATCAATTTTTTAAACCCGGTAGATCAGTATACTCCCTTAAATATATCCAAAATTATACCATCTAACATAAAAATTTTTGAAAAAAACTTTAAAATCGGATTACGATGGGTCGAATGGGAAGATTTACTGTCATTTTTCTTTACGAATACATATTTTAAAATTGTGATTATTATTATTATTATTGTTTTATTTTTGTTCTTTCTCAAATTTGGTCTGTATGGTTCCCTGTTTGGATGACGGACCCAAGCCAAGTAGGCACAAACACTATTACCAGTGTGAATTAAGGAATGACCTGACATTGTTACATGTTTTCAAAATCACTGACTTCTGAATATTTTTGTATATGTTTGTGTTGAGTTCTAATTGTACTAAGTGTGGTGTGAATGTTGTTAGTTTAAAGCCTGTGGCTGATATGACGAAGGGGGTAATAATGACTTCTTGTTTCCATAGCCTTTTATTTCTGTTGCGAGGTCTGTTTATTTGGAGATTTTTTTCTGTGTATTTCGTTTGGATGTTTGTATCGTTGAGGACAGCTATGTCAATAAGATAGGTGACATATCCTTTTTTGTATTGAAAAGTAATATCGGGTCTATTGGCGGGAACTGTTTTATCTGTACGGATACTGATGTCCCAATAGAGCTTGTAATCTTTATTTTCAAATATGGATGTTGGTGTGTATTTGTAGTAGGGATCTGTTTTCTATGAGTTTATATGTTGTGGCCAGTGCTTGGTGAAGTACTTTTGCGGCTGACTCATGTCTGGCTGTGTATTCCGTTCCGGCTAATATTTTACATCCGCTTATTATGTGTTCGACCGTTTCTTTATGCTGGTGGCTTTTCCTTCATCTGTCTTCTGTAACAGTTGGGTCTTTGATGATATGTTTTTGGTAATTTCTGGTTAATATGACTTTATCCTGGATAGCAAGTAAGAAGCCCATCCTGTAACCAGGTGTATGATTGTTTTTTTATTTACGTGGTCTTGTTCTATGTGGTATCTGTGTTTTCCGTGGAGTGTTTTTTCTGACCACGTTTTCATCTTTTTCTGTTGTAGTTGGGTGTGACAGTGCGTGTATGCTGGGTGGTCTGCCCGGGATAAGTCGAGAGGTGTGTAGTTTTTGTCTGCTTTCATTGTTGCTGCATGGAGGCTGGTTTGCTTGGTATGAAAGAATATCCTAAGTGCTTGTGTTTGTTTTGTGTGTAGTGATCTTATATCTATGATCCCTCTTCCTCCTGCCTTCGTCTCGATGGCAAGTCTTTCTTTGCGTGGCGTTGGGTTGTAATTTCCTGTATTTGATGAATTGAGTACATATAAGGATGTGAATGTGTTGATGGCTTTAGTGAGATTTTTGGATTTGAGTTTTATTTGTATAAGTTTCGTGAGTCTGTTTTTGAATTCGGTTCTGAGCTCTGTTGTGATGTGAATGTGGTTGAGTTTGGTGCTTTGACGGAAGTCTAGATATTCGTATCTTATGAGCATGTTATCGAGTGTTTCATTGTTAATGGTTTCTGTCTCATGGTGGCCTTTCGATTGGCCTTTGTTGATGTGGAGCACTTTACATTTACTTATACCAAATTCCATATTGATATCTAAGGTGAATATTCCTGTAATTTTGAGGAGTTCTTTCAGCTGTGTTTCTGTGGCAACGTAGAGTTTTATGTCATCCATATACAGGAGGTGGTTTATTTTATGTTGGTTAACTTTTTGGGGTCCCATGCAGAAGCCATGGTCTGTTCTGTTTAATGTATTTGAGAGTGGATTGGGGCAGCGGCAAAATCATAGAGCGCTGAGCGAGTCTCCCTGAAATATACCCCGTCTGATGTACAGCTCTTCTGTTTGGATGCGTTCGGTTTGTGTTTTAGTTGGATTTTGATTTTTCATGTTTTCATAATTTGCGCGAGAAATTGCCTGAGGTGTTGGTTGCTTTTGTAGATTTCTATGGTTCTGATTAACCAGCTGTGGGGTATGGAGTCGAAGGCTTTTTTATACTCTATGTAACCGGTGTGAAGATTTATGTGTTCTTTTCTGGTTTGCCCCATGATCACGCTATCTATAATAAGCTGCTTTTTGCATCCTCGGCTATTTTTCCTGCACCTCTTGTACTCTTCTGTGAGAATATTGTTGTTTATTAGTTTTTATTCTATTTCCTTGGAAATTGTGGCTGTGATAATCTTGTATAGGGTTGGAAGATAGCTGATAGGTCCGTAGTTTGACGGGTTTGTGGTGTCTGAGCTTTTGGATTTGACGTATGTTGTTCCTTGTGTAAGGAAAGTGGGGAACGTGTGTGGTTGTAGAATGGCTTTGTTAATTTGGTGTGTGAGTGCTTTGTGTGTAGTGGTAAACTGTTTGTACCAGAAGTTTTGTATATTGTCTATTCCAGGGCATATTCAGTTAAGTGTGTGTTTGATTGTTTCTGTATTTTCTTGTGTAGTTAATGTGGAATTTTCTTGTTCTGTCACATATTTATGTTTGTCTTTTTCGATTTTGATCCAGGGGGTATTATTATTGTGTAGTTTGAGTTCTGACCAGATGCTTTTCCAATAATCTGTGAATTCTTGCTTGTTTGATACTTCAGTCACTGCTGTCTGTTCGTTGTACATAGTTTTTCGGTAGAACTGTTTTTCGCTTCTTCGGAAGAGGTTGTTGGTGTCTTTCCTCTCATTTGATTCTTTGTATCTACGGAGTCTTGCGGCATATACGGATAGTTTTTGTTCCAAAGTGTCAAAAATTTCAGGGAGTATTCCGTTAGGAGATTTGAATTTGATCTTATATACACCCTGTGTGACACGTTTGAACGCGTTCCTGTTTATAAATTGGGTAAGGTGTCCCAGATCTCTTCTGATGTTGTTGATTTTGTGTTCTATTCTTATTTGTTTTTATGCTATTGTTGTTTCTTTGCCGTTTCGGGAATTTTTGATTATTTTGTGTTAGAGTGGCGATTGCTGCTGCGTATATTATTGTGTGAATGTCTTCGATTGTGCTTAAGTTTGTTATGTACTGGGATATTATGTATTTAAGATTGGTTACGTGCTCTGTTTGAAGATTAAGCGAGGGATGGGATTTCTTTTTGTGGAGTCGGTGCCTGACCATCGAGCTAGATGTGACTCCATTTCTGCTTTGAGTGTTTGTATGAGAGGTGATTCGGGGTGATGTTGTTGAAGGTGATTCGGGGTGATGTTGTGTAGATGTTGATGTAGTGATTGATGTTCTTGTCTGTGATATGGTGTTGTGCGTTGCCTGCTATTTGCCCTGTAACATTATTTTGAGTTATGCTCCTGCTGGGTGGTGGGTCTGGTTGTGTGTATTTTTGTGTTCGGCTGGGTGGTTTTGTGTATGAGGTTGGATCGGTATTTGCTCTATTGTTTTTATTGTTTGGTTGGTCTGTCTTCAATTCAGCAGCTACTGTATCTTTTGTGGTTTGCCATTCGAAAGGTGCGAGGCGATTGTTTTTGGTAATAAATCTTTTTTGGTCTATTACTCTCTCTTCTGTAACAAGTAATTACAGATGTGGATATTGTGCCTAGAAAAGTCTATGCAATTCTAGTCTGTAGCCCGATGTTATTGTTTTGAGTTTGGTGGCGGTGTAATAACAGCGCATCACTGTTCTGTTCATTTCATCTGTCCATTTTAACCGCTGTCTTGGTTTGCCAGCATTGGTAGTTGCATGTTGTCCTTGCAAAACATACGTGGCTTGGTTTGGTTTGGTAGTTGTATTTGTCCCACATGTGTGTCGGTTGGGTTTGTAATTTTTTTCTGAGTGATTTCTTTGCGTGGTTTTGTGAATTGGTTATAGCAACGCATGGTGTGTTCGTTGGGTTCTGTGGTGCAATTCATGCGTTGCTTTGATCTAAATTGTTATTATTATTATGACTGTTCTCGTTTTTCTTTCTCACATTTGATCAATGTGGTTCCATGTTTGGCTGACGGGCGCAAACCAAGTCAGCACAAACGCATTACCATTGTGTATTAAGGAATGTTTTCAAAATCACTGACTTCTGAATGTTTTTGTGTATGTTTGTGTTGAGTCCTAATTGTACTAAGTGTGGTGTGAATGTTGTTGGTGTAAGGCCTGTGGCTGATATAATGAGGGGGACAATGATGACTTTTTCTTGTTTCCATAGCCTTTTTATTTCCGTTGCAAGGTCTGTGTATTTGGAAATTTTTTCTATGTATTTCATTTGGATGTTTGTGTCATTGGGACAGCTATGTCAATTAGATAGGTGACTTTTTCTTTTTTGCACTGAAAAGTAATATCGGGTCTATTGGCGGAGACTGTTTTATCTGTATGGATACTGATGTCGCAGTAGAGTTTGTAATCTTTATTTTCAAGTACGGATGTTGGTGTGTATTTGTAGTAGGGATCTGTGTTTTCTATGAGCTTGTATGTTGTGGCTAGTGCTTGGTGAACTACTTTTGCCGCTGAGTCATGTCTGGCTGTGTATTCCGTTCCGGCTAATGTTTTACATCCGCTTGTTATGTGTTCGATCGTTTCTTTCTGCTGGTGGCATTTTCTGCATCTGTCTTCTGTAATAGTTGGGTCTTTGATGATATGCTTTTGGTAGTTTCTGGTTAATATGACTTTATCCTGGATGGCAAGTAAGAAGCCTTCTGTTTCCGGGAATAGCTGCCCATCCCGTAACCAGGTGTATGATTGTTTTTTATTTACGTGGTCTTGTTCTATGTGGTATCTGTGTTTACCGTGGAGTGTTTTTTCTGACCACGTTTCCATCTTTTCCTGTTGTAATTGGATATGACTGTGTGTATCTGCTGGGTGGTCTACCCGGGATAAGTCGAGTGGGGTATAGTTTTTGTCTGCTTTGACTGTTGCTGTGTGGAGGCTGGTTTGCTTGGTGTGAAATTATTATTATTATGACTGTTCTCGTTTTTCTTTCTCACATTTGGTCAATGTGGTTCCATGTTTGGCTGACGGGCGCAAACCAAGTCAGCACAAACGCATTACCATTGTGTATTAAGGAATGACCTGACAATGTTACATGTTTTCAAAATCACTGACTTCTGAATGTTTTTGTGTATGTTTGTGTTGAGTCCTAATTGTACTAAGTGTGGCGTGAATGTTGTTGGTGTAAGGCCTGTGGCTGATATAATGAGGGGGATAATGATGACTTTTTCTTGTTTCCATAGCCTTTTTATTTCCGTTGCAAGGTCTGTGTATTTGGAAATTTTTTCTGTGTATTTCGTTTGGATGTTTGTGTCGTTGGGGACAGCTATGTCAATTAGATAGGTGACTTTTTCTTTTTTGCACTGAAAAGTAATATCGGGTCTATTGGCGGAGACTGTTTTATCTGTATGGATACTGATGTCCCAGTAGAGTTTGTAATCTTTATTTTCAAGCACGGATGTTGGTGTGTATTTGTAGTAGGGATCTGTGTTTTCTATGAGCTTGTATGTTGTGGCTAGTGCTTGGTGAACTACTTTTGCCGCTGAGTCATGTCTGGCTGTGTATTCCGTTCCGGCTAATATTTTACATCCGCTTGTTATGTGTTCGATCGTTTCTTTCTGCTGGTGGCATTTTCTGCATCTGTCTTCTATAATAGTTGGGTCTTTGATGATATGCTTTATTATTATTATTACAAAAAAGTTCTTTCTCACATTTGGTCAATGTGGTTCCATGTTTGGCTGACGGGCGCAAACCAAGTCAGCACAAACGCATTACCATTGTGTATTAAGGAATGACCTGACAATGTTACATGTTTTCAAAATCACTGACTTCTGAATGTTTTTGTGTATGTTTGTGTTGAGTCCTAATTGTACTAAGTGTGGTGTGAATGTTGTTGGTGTAAGGCCTGTGGCTGCTATAATGAGTGGGACAATGATGACTTTTTCTTGTTTCCATAGCCTTTTTATTTCCGTTGCAAGGTCTGTGTATTTGGAAATTTTTTCTGTGTATTTCATTTGGATGTTTGTGTCATTGGGGACAGCTATGTCAATTAGATAGGTGACTTTTTCTTTTTTGCACTGAAAAGTAATATCGGGTCTATTTTCGGAGACTGTTTTATCCGTATGGATGCTGATGTCCCAGTAGAGTTTGTAATCTTTATTTTCAAGTACGGATGTTGGTGTGTATTTGTAGTAGGGATCTGTGTTTTCTATGAGCTTGTATGTTGTGGCTAGTGCTTGGTGAACTACTTTTGCCGCTGAGTCATGTCTGGCTGTGTATTCCGTTCCGGCTAATATTTTACATCCGCTTGTTATGTGTTCGATCGTTTCTTTCTGCTGGTGGCATTTTCTGCATCTGTCTTCTGTAATAGTTGGGTCTTTGATGATATGCTTTTGGTAGTTTCTGGTTAATATGACTTTATCCTGGATGGCAAGTAAGAAGCCTTCTGTTTCCGGGAATAGCTGCCCATCCCGTAACCAGGTGTATGATTGTTTTTTATTTACGTGGTCTTGTTCTATGTGGTATCTGTGTTTACCGTGGAGTGTTTTTTCTGACCACGTTTCCATCTTTTCCTGTTGTAATTGGATATGACTGTGTGTATCTGCTGGGTGGTCTACCCGGGATAAGTCGAGTGGGGTATAGTTTTTGTCTGCTTTGACTGTTGCTGTGTGGAGGCTGGTTTGCTTGGTGTGAAATTATTATTATTATTATTATTGACTAACGATAAACATATTTAAACTCTTTAATATAAAATAATGTTTAAATAATTAATGCAATTAAATGTGTATTTTAACAAAATCAGTGAATTATTATAAAACCTATAGCTGTGTTAATTGTTTTTGTATCAAATTTATAATTGTATTAAAATGAACTATTTAAATTTAACAAGTTAGAAAAAAAATATTTGAATTATTATAAATTTAGTTGTTCTATTAAAATATTTTTATTACAGGGGGCACAGAAAATAAGCCTTCTGTGCACATGAAATTTAATATTGACTAGTAGGGGGCATATTTATCATTTACCCAATTTTCAAGAATGATCCTTATGTTTATATAACATAAAAATTAAAGTTAGTGACAAGCTTCAAATAAGAAATGACTAGTGAAATTCGGAATTTTTTCTACTCTAAAAAATCACTTAGTGCAAGCATTACGGGCCCCTACTTTAGGTAATAAATTTTATTACAGCTGAAACTTGATATTTTCTCGACTTCAAGAAACTTGAAGAGGATGTATAATAAACACGAAGTAACCTCCTTAGCTTCCTCTCCACACCTGTAACCCCTTGCAGGTTTGGCTAAATAAAAATAGGAGTAATGTAGAGTGGGGATCCAGGAACGTGAAAAAATGCAAAATATCGGAGAGTTATTTTTTCACGAATACAATACTTCCCTTAGCAAGACATATAAAAACTAATAGACATGTTCCAATAAACGAAACAATATTTAAAAAAATAACTTAATTTTCTAAACATATCTTGTACTTAATGAAGTCTATATTAAAAACTTCTATATGAAGAATTTTTCTATATTACTGTATTCGCTGGATGTGACATTAGCGCCGCCTAGCGTCCGTAACTTATCTGGACTGGTCAATTATTTGCAGCCTGGGTATGGCAACGTTTCTACGGTAGATGTACAGAGTGATTCAACGATAGAGTAAAGTTTATTATCTCATTTGTTTCGGGAATGATGAAGAAATGTTAAATGCAATAGTTTTAGGGAATGTTAAGATGCACAGTTTAAAATTATTTTTGAGTATACAGGGTACTTCAAAAAAGTGTGGCGGATATAACATGTTTTTTTAAATGGAACATCCTATTTTCTAATTTATTTTTAAATTATGCGTAAAATTTTATAACTCTTTTATTAATAGTGTTATATACCTAAACCTAGTAATTTTTCTAATATTTCAATTTAAAAAAAAAAAGTTTTCAGGTTTGTAAAAAATTGCCTGTAGTGCCATTATTTCTGAAGGTGGAATACTCATAAATGGTACGAGCATTCTATAGAGATAAAAAAAAGATATATATAAAGAAATTTGAGCTAGATGCTACAGGGTGTTCAAAATAAATTTAAGCATTTCGACTATTTTAAATTGAAAAATCTCAAATTTTTAAATGTATGTTATTATTTTTCTGATAGATTTTATAAAATCCTCCAACTTTTATTAAGTATATCATATACATATTTATCATAGTTTTCGATTTATTTTGAATTTTTCAATTTTTACCCTTGTTTTTAATACACTTACGCTATAACATCATAGTTGCCAAGACAAGAAAAAATGTAGGCATCGTCAAATTTTGATATGTCTATTAAGTAAGTAAAAAACAGTTTAATTTTTTGTAGTAAGTGACGTATAAAGGTAATAGTTATGGATTTTTCTAAAATGAAATAATTGATATAGTTTATGTACTGGGTGAGGCGGGAAAAAAATTGTTTTTTTGGCAGTAAGGATTTACGGAGCAAAGTACCCTAATAGTCGTATACCATTTAAAAAATCTTCGATGCTTAATGGTACGGTTTGATGGTAGTGGTAGCGTTGAGTATACGAAACGGAAAGTAGTAAACCAGAATGTTATCAAGGAGGGAAAAGATATGGAGATTTTACTTCATGTTGAAGATAATCCCCAGTTCAGCAGCCGTCAACTAGCTCACTTATCTGACACATCTCAATCTACGGCTAATCGCACAAGTATCATCCCTTTCATACGGAACTACATCAAGAACTTCAAGACCGTGATTTTGAACGACGAGTAAATTTTTGTACCACCATGAATGGAGTAATAGAAACCGATCCAAATTTTTTATCTAGAATAATGTTTTCTGATGATATATCTAAATTTTTTGCAAAACGAATCACCCCAGTTTCTAGAAGAAGTTGATAACTTTGAAAGGGAACAAATATGGATTCAACAAGACGGAGCTCCTGCTCATTACCACCGGGAAGAATTTTTAAACTATCGTTACCCAGAAAAATGGATTGGTAGGGATTGATTCATTCAGTGACTTAACACCTTTAGACTTCTTTTTGTGGGGCTACATTAAAGATTGTGTTTATGTGAATCCCCCTACAACACCAATTGGTATGAAAAATAGGATAGGGGATGCGAGCAGGACAATAACGCCCTTTATGCTAAGGAAAGTGAAGGAAAATATAGTAAAACGACTAAACATGTGTATTTAAGTAGATGGGCATATTTTTGAACATTTATTAAATTACATTAGACAAGTTAAACTATATTAAATTTATTATTAACTATTTGTTTATGTTTTCACAATAGCGTAAGTGTATTAAAAACAAGGGTAAAAATTGAAAAATTCCGAATAAACTATTAGAAATAGGTATATGACACACTCAGTAAAAGTTGGAGGGTTTTGTAAAATCTATCAAAACAAATAATAATATATAGGGTGTGCCATTTAAAAAATTTGAGTTTTTTCAATTTAAAGTAGTTGAAATGCATAAGTATTTTTTTAAAAAAAATGAAATGTTAGAAAAACTACTAGGTTTAGGTATATAACATTCTTAATAAAAAAGTTATAAAATTTTACGCAGAATTTAAAAATAAATTAGAAAATAGGATGTTCCATTTAAAAAAACATATATTATATCGGCCACACTTTTTTGAAGTACCCTGTATACTCAGAAATAATTTTAAACTGTGCACACACACGAACAAGTGAGATAATGAACTTTATTCCATCGTTGACTCACCCTGTACATTGACTACATCGTTCTTCTTTTACTTCTGTTAAAGAAAAGTTGTTGGTGTTTACGATACAGTCATGTCAGGTTGAACTAGGTAATTTAGTCTTGTTATTTTATTGTAAAATAGAGCAAAATACTTAAAGCAATGCTGTGGTAGCAAGATTACAGGTGTTTGTATTTCGTTACAATATAGCTTTATCAAATGAGAAGGGGTGTCAAGTTAGTCCGCCTCCTGGTGGTGTACCCTGAATGGCGTCCACTGTAGGTAGACGTGAAATAAGTGAACTAACACAACTGGCGACCAGATATTCCTAAACTCCTGTGGTCAACACAGCGCAATAAATCATCTGATGATTAAGGTGCTAGTGAAGTATGTATCATAGCGTCTTAAAAATAATGTGGATCATAAGGTTATTCTTATTTTTCAATAAAATTATAATTGCCTTCCATCAGAGGTCAAAACAATATCTAATTTTTTGCTGTTTTGTCCTTTCGCTACCTATTAAGATACCTTGTCAATCCCATGAATTAAATAGTAACTACATCGGCAATAGACCTACTTACTGTTTCCGTAAAGTTGCTTAGAAATGGACTTACCTGAAAAATAAAAGAAAAACCTATTATAAGTGAGGCAGATATTTACAGGAATAAACTTCAAAAGCTTAGAATGATAAACTTGCCTATAATTATATAAGTGACTTTTGCATTATTAAAAAGTTCATATACAGAGACAGTTTTAACTGGTTGACTCAATTTACAATTTTTTCCTTGGATAAATTACATGATATCCAAAACTTTGTCGCCTTGAAAAGTCAATTAAGATTTTCTTTGGAGTACCACGTAGACCTGAAGTTATTTTAGGAATTTCTGAGATATCAACTTTCAACATTTTTAAAATAAACTTTCGTTGAAAATAGATGCTAAAACTTCCGTCACATGGTTCATTACCCTGTAGTTTTTCTAAATAATGAAAAAACGAGTATTAAGATCAATATGATCATTAAAATTTTCGAATGAGATTCTCGTAATAAGAAAAATCGTAGCTACTGTATATATATATATATATATATATATATATATATATATATATATATATATATATATAACATGTAACTCCTGTCTATATTAAGTCAATCATCGCTCCTGATGAAGCTAACATGGTTAGCGAAACGCGCGTCGAGTGCAAAAATAAAGTGTTTGGTGTAGTGGTGATATATACTGAGTCCTGTCTATATATATATATATATATATATATATATATATATATATATATATATATATATATATATATATATATATATAACATGTAAGCTAAAAATTTTTGATCTAGCCACTTAAAATACTCTTTTTGCAAAATTCGACTTTATTCATCAATATAGTCCCCTTCAAGAGCGATACAATCAGTCCAACGCTTTTCTAAGATTTCTATACATTTCTTGTAGAAGGATTTGTCTTTGCCTTTAAAACAGGCCTCAGTTTCTTCATTGGAGCCAAATCTCTTTCCCGCGAGCATTTTTTGAAGTCTGCGAATAGATAATAGTCGCTAGGGGCAAAATCTGGATAAAACGGTGGTTGAAGCAATTCGAAGTTCAATTCATGCAATTTTGTCATCGTAGCCATTGACTTGTAACACGGTGCATTGTCTTGATGAACGAGCACTTTTTTTATTCATTTAGGGCCGTTTCTTTTGGATTTCTGCCTTCAAACGCACCAATAACTTTATATAATATTCGCCATTAATAGTTCTCAGCATAGTTGATGAAAATGATTCCACGCGCATCCCAAAACACAGAGGCCAAAACCTTTCCAGCCTACTGCTTTTTTTTTTTTTTTTTTTTTATGGGTCTAGCTCACGTGCTGCAGGGAAGTCCCTAAAGCGCTCCAGGAGCGGCACGAGTGCGGAAAACGCGATTCACGTTGTTCTTGAATCGCTGTAAATTGTACTCGGTGGGAAACACAGCGCTGGGCAAATTATTCCAAAGGGATGACGTTCTCCATATAAAAGATTGCTTGAAAAGCGTTGTACGCGGAGTAACAAGCTGAACCTCATACGGATGCGAAGCACCAGCGCGACTGCTGGCTTTCACAGGCTGTTGTCCACTCAGCTGACTGCCGATTTAATTCCGATGTGTAGTAGGGTATCAATGTTTTATCCATTGTCACATATCGCATAAAAAAATGCTTTTTATTGTGTTAAAACAGATCCAAACAGTGCTCAGAATTATCAAGACGTTGTTTTTGGTCCATTGTGAGCCTATTTCGAAGAGAGCTTTCTCATGCCCAAATGTTCATGCAAAATATCTTTTGATATCTTTAGGGTATCAGCTATCTCAAGCAATTTCACTTTACGGTCATCTAAAATAATTTTGTGGATTTTTTTATGTTTTCCGATGTAACCACGTCATTTGGGCGTCTAGAGCGTTCAGCAATATTTGTAGCTATACGACCGCGTTTAAATTCAGTATATCAGTAAATGATGAGTGACTTTCCAGGAGCAGAGCCCTGTAACACTTATCAAGCCATTGCTTTGCTTGAACGGTATTTTTTCCCATCAAAAAACAGTTTTTAACCAACACACGAAATTCAATTTTTTCCACTGATTTAAAAATTAAAAATATCAAAAGTAGCGTCACTAAAACCATTGTAACGTGTAAACTAATCGTCGAGATATCATGAAATTTTGTGACGTATCGTTTGAAGTTGGTACTTCCTAAAAATCATATGGATGTTTTGAAAAGGGCGACATCTATGTGTCAGACTAGAAACTTTTTAGCCTACGTGCCATATATATATATATATATATATATATATATATATATATATATATATATATATATATATATATATATATATATATATATATATATATGTATATATATATATATATATATATATATATATATATATATATATATACATATATATATATATATATATATATATATATATATATATATATATATATATATATATATATATATATGTATATATACATATATATATATATATATATATATATATATATATATATATATGTATATATATATATATATATATATATATATATATATATTTTTTTTTTTTTTTTTTTTTTTTATGGGTCTAGCACACGTGCTGCAGGGAAGTCCCTAAAGCGCTCCAGGCGCGGCACGAGTGTGGAAAAAGCGATTCACGTTGTTCTTGAATCGCTGTAAATTGTACTGGGAAACACAGCGCTGGGCAAATTATTCCAAAGGGATGACGTTCTCCATATAAAAGATTGCTTGAAAAGCGTTGTACGCGGAGTAACAAGCTGAACCTCATACGGATGCAAAGCACCAGCGCGACGTGTATTTCTAACATGCACCGCTTTGGGAGGAATTAAGCGGGCTACATCCTTCGAACACTTTCCATGAAAATACTTGTAGAACAGACTCAAGTCGCCAACCGTTCTTCGATGTTCCAGCGAATCAAGGCCGCCGGTCAATTCCGGGTCCCCAATCAGACGGACCGCTCTTCTCTGAACAGAATCCAACAAATGCAGTGTATGTTTGGGCGCGGAGCCCCAAACGTGGGAGCAGTATTCCATAGTTGGTCGAATTTGGGCTTATATATATATATATTATATATATATATATATATATATATATATATATATATATATATATATATATATATATATATATATATAAAATAAAAATACACGGTTACAATAAACAGAGTCGTTGATTTCGTTTGATTAGTTTCAACAGAGCTTCCGCTGCTATCGCTATCAACTGTGGAAGATGCTCGGCCTTTAAAACAGAAAAATAACAAGTGGTAGTGATATATAAGTTCAAAGAATTATCTGTGTACGGTTATAGTTACATATGGTAGTAATATTTTCATTTCGTTCCTGCCGCTGAAGATCTCTCACCACACTTTTAGCGAATTAAAACATCCTGCTGAAACAAATTTTTAGTGCAGTTAATATCACTGTCTAGGATTTCAAAACGGTAAGTAACGATAGCCCTTGGTACGCCCCGCTAAACGGTACTTAAATTAGTGTTGTTACAGGGACTTTTTTGAGTTCAGGTCAGTTCCAGTTGAGAGTGTTTGCTGAAATACTAAAGAAAAAGGAAATCCGGAAAACATATTTATTTTTTTTCCTGTACCTAAGCGTTTTTTGTTTTGATGATAGATCAGAATCAATAAGTGGGCTCAATCAGGTGGTGCCTAAAACATTTAGAAAACACACTCAACACTAAGCTCTCCGACAAATTTTGATAGTTATCACCAGAGAACCTACCTTCAGGAGAATGGACTCATATCACACACCTGAGGCGCATGTTTGCCAGTCATTGTAGAAATTTTCCAGAAAAGGTTTATTTCAAGAAGAGGTGATAGAAGTCACTCTCCACGTAGCCTTAATTTAACGCCAATAAATTTTTACTTATTGGATAACTTAAAACTAAATTTACGGTAAGAGTCCTTACTCCCTTAAGTAAATAGAAGGAAATATCCGGAATATAATGGTAACGATCAGAAAATCGACGTGTCGAGCATTGATCAGTAATTACACAGCTCGTTGAAGAGAGTGCGGGAACATAAAGATTTATATTTAAATGATACTATTTTTAAGAAATATTATTTTAAGTAGGTTCACGTTGAATGAAATTAAACTTTTTTAGAGTACACTCTGTATCAGTATAAATACCTATTGTCACAATTATTAAAATTTACCTGCCATATTCTATGTTACGAACAAGTAGATGTAAGAATATTTTTCTTACTGGTATATCACAAGAATTCAGCTCGATCAAATTTCAAGACCGCAGACTTCATGCTTAATAAAACCGGCACCTTATTACAATATAATCCAGTTCAACCCCTAAGCTTCGTTGATGACAATAGGGAATATACACACTAGTGCAAATTATTAGAATAATGGGCATTGGAATAGCGTTTGATTATAAAAAAACCGGTCAAGTGCAAGTTGAACTTGCACAATTAGTGTTCCGTACGTTGATTGTTTTTAAAATAAAAAATTTTGTTACAGAGGTATAAAATGATCAGTGACTTCACAAAACACACCTCAAAGGAGTTTTCAACAAAGGTTGTTTCCAATCTTTACTGAAAACTGGTGACATTGAAATTTTGTTTTTTTTTTATATACCAAATAAATTATTAAAGGTAATGCACTCGTGATAATTTTCGTTCAATCTATACCCCGTGGAGAATATTCTAGAATTTTTTCAAAATTTTTTGATCAGTACTTTTCGAGATAAGGTAGAGGACAGCGATTTTTTAAAAGTAATACGAAGAAAAGTGTGCGCAAGTATTACATTATATACGAGTATATATATATATATATATATATATATATATATATATATATATATATATATCTATATATATATATATATATATATATATATATATATATATATATATATATATATATATATATATATATCTATATCTATATATATATATATATATATATATATATATATATATATATATATATATATATATATATATATATATATTTACTTGTGTTTTCACAAGCTTTCATTGGACATCACACTCGATGACCTAGTAAAAAAAAAAATTTTTTCACTTCCGATTTCACCCCTCAAAACGAACCCCTTAAGTCAAAATTGATGTTACGGTGGTATAAAATGATCAGTGACTTCACAAAACACACCCCAAATGAGTTTTCAACAAAGTTTGTTTCCAATCTTTACTGAAATCTGATGACCTTGAAATTTTTGTTTTTTTTATATACCATATAAATTATTAAAGGTAATGCACTCGTGATAATTTTCGTTCAATCTACACCCCGTGGAGAATATTCCAGAATTTTTTCGAAATTTTTTGATAAGTACTTTTCGAGATAAGGCCCGGGACAGCGATTTTTCGCGAATTTTTTAAAAATAATACAAAGAAAAGTGCGCGCAAGTATAATATTATATATATATTTTTTACTCGTGTTTTCACAAGCTTTCATTTGACACCACACTCGATGACCTAGTAAAAAATTTTTTTTTTCGCTTCCGACTTCACCCCCCAAAACTAACCCCTTAAGTCAAAATTTAATTCTCAAAACTACATGGCTCTGATGAGGCCATCAATTCCTATATTATTACCAAATTTCACCTTTCTATGTCAAATAGTTTCGGAGAAAATCGGGTGTGACAGACAGACAGACAGACAGACAGACAGACAGACAGACAGACAGACAGACAGACAGACAGACAGACAGACAGACAGACAGACAGACACCGAAGTGATCTTATAAGTGTTCCGTACGGAACACTAAAAAGGGACTATTTTATATGCAAATTAAGGGGGCCGCACCCTTTGTAACATTTCCTGTAGCCCTCTTAAAGAAGCGTCGATCCAGTGGTTAATTTTTGGTATGTGATTTGTACTAATATATGTATATGTATATATATATATATATATATATATATATATATATATATATATATATATATATATATAGATATATATACATATATATGTATATATATATATATATATATATATATATATATATATATATATATATATACATATATATGTATGTGTATATATATATATATATATATATATATATATATATATATATATATATATATATATATATATATATACATATACTAAAAATTCTAGATATTATTTGTCTAACATACCATAAATCTAAATTGAACTGTTTTGGAATTATTGATATTTGAAATTAAGATCAAATTAAAAAAAAAAATTAAGCTGGCTTGTGTCAAACATTTACTGTCAGGTAACGACTAAACGCGTCAAAAAATGATTTATTGACGAAAATGTTTATTGCTGCATTTTTTAAAACTGCAATTTGAGCGTAATATCATGATGGTTCATTTAACAGAAACTAAAAGAATTACTTTGTTAATGATGGTTGGTTACGAAGACCGTAGGAGAACACAACAGGAGGTGTGTGATCTTTTTAACGCAGAATATTCGAATTGAGAACTTATTACCCAATCTGTAGTTAGCAAAACATAAAAACGATTTAGACAATTAGGTCGTATTAAGGATCGTTCTAAATCTAGACCTCCAAAAGTTAAAACAAGCGCTGATAAAAAGTTAGAAGTTTTATTGGAAATTACTCGTCAGCTTTGCCTAGACCACAACGTAAGTAAAGATACCTTAAGTCTTATACTGAATGAACAAAAATTTCATCCATACAAACCCATTCTATTGCAAGAATTATCTGAAGATAACTACGAT
Organism: Pachyrhynchus sulphureomaculatus; assembly: GCA_019049505.1. NCBI lineage: Eukaryota > Metazoa > Arthropoda > Insecta > Coleoptera > Curculionidae > Pachyrhynchus > Pachyrhynchus sulphureomaculatus. The sequence goes on along the minus strand of CM032454.1, from coordinate 132,999,074 downwards.
AGACGCGTTGAATTTTGCGAGGTCATGATGGAACGAATCAATAATGATCCTAACCTAATTCTTAACATTGTTTTTTCTGACGAGGCCATATTTTGTCTTAACGGAAGAGTTAACAGGCATAACTGCCGGTACTGGTCCACTGAGAATCCCCACACGACCACAAAAAATAAACGTGTGGGCAGGGAATTGTGGATGTCATATCAATGGTCCCTTTTTTATCGATGGAAATATTACAGGACAGCGGTATTTACAGTTACTCCAAGAGCAAGTTATTTCAACTTGTGCAGGTCTTTTCCCCTATGAAAATAATTTGGATTCCCCTAACAGGAATCTGTGGTAGGAGCACCTCCTCACTATGAAATCAATGTTCGTAGATATTTAGATGCAATTTTTCCCAATCGATGGATAGGTAGAAGAGGTGTTGTAGAATGGCCTGCAAGGAGTCTCGACCTTACGCCACTGGTTTTTTTTAATGGAGTCATTTGAAAACCAAAATTTACCGAAGTTGACCTGAAACTGCAGAAGATTTACAACAAAGAATTCAATATTAAGTAGCACAGATCACCCCGAATTCTCTGCAAAACTCTGTTCAGGCAGTTTATGACAGATTGGGTCATTACCTCGCTGTTAACGGTAGACATTTTGAGCAATTGTATTTATTAATAGTTTTGTTGTCTTTTTTTATTTTAAATTTCAAAAGACAATAATTGCAAAACAGTTCAATTTAGAAGTATGGTATGTTAGACAAATAATATCTTGAATTTTTAGTAGCACTCAAAAATAAAATAATATACAAGTCTTTCTGATTAATACGTGTTGAATCATTACTCCATACATATGGGGCAGCCTGTATGTTAGTGATTAGAGCTTGATGTATGGCAAAATATAAGAGTATATCTGTTGATCAGCGTTGTTGTGACGTTTCGCCAAACTTTCATGCTTCATTACTGATGCTTACTGATCGGTGAATGACTATAAATTGGGGTTACTTCAGATTAAAAAAAAATTCAGAGTCAGCCGCCGACTATTAAACATCGATAATGTCAAAGATGATATTCTGATGAAACCTCTTCGACTATCAATACCACTACAATATATATATATATATATATATATATATATATATATATATATATATATATTTATATATATATATATATATATATATATATATATATATATATATATATATATATATATATATATTTATATATATATATATATATATATATATATAAATATATATATATATATATATATATATATATATATATATTATATATATATATATATATATATATATATATATATTAACTTGATCTCGACGAGACTTTTCAATTCTCTGCTATTTAATAAGGATGTTCTGAAATATCTACGAAAAATTGTAATTATTGTATTTCCTTTCACAATTATTACGTAGGTAATTTCAGTTTGAGGTATATGATGTACTAGTATATGTTTAATTTTTATTAATGTTCCGTACGGAACACTTATGGAATCACTTTGGTGTCTGTCCGTCCGTCTGTCATTCCCGATTTTCCTCGAAAATATTTGACGTTAAAGATTGAATTTTATCACAGATATAGGAATTGATTTCCCAATCAGAGTCGTGTAATTTTTAGAATTAAATTTTGACTTGACGGCGTTTGTTTGGGGGGTGAAATCGGAAGTGAAAAAAAAATTACCAGGTCATAGAGAGGGGTGTCAAATGAAAGTTCAAGAATATATATGATGTAATATGCGCGTAAACTTTTCTTTATATTATTTTTTAAGTAGTTTTTTTACGCTTAGAAAACTGTACTTCAGCTCTAGAATAC
>CM032454.1:132719753-132997157 GCA_019049505.1 Pachyrhynchus sulphureomaculatus | reverse complement strand
TTCTGCCTTTTATTTTCTAAAAATCATAAAACAATTTTTTACCCCTTTCAGGGTTAAATAAATTGTCATAACTAATTACAGAGGTATACGCTTTAGATTAAGCTTTTAATCATTGTTCTCTGTAAAAGGTTTAATCGATTTTTGCCTTAGGCTAGGCATTAAACTGTCTAAACCAAATCTGTATAATTCTCTTGCGAGTTAAAATGTCATTTATTATTATGAAGGCTTCTAAATTGTATTTTTAATAAAATCGTGAAAGTATTACTTTTATAAACATTTTACGAAAATATAAAAAAGTTATTATTTACATTTTGTATGAAATAACCTTCAAATTTCGTAGGAATATTTTGAAATTAACTTTATTGTTCATAAAAACCAATGAGCTATGGGAAATGTTGATCCAGCTGAATGTGGTCTCTGCAAGGGTAGGTCTTAAAATGAATTTTAAAAAACTAAATAAATGAGCCCTGAAGACATACAGATAGGAAATAACTCCACAGAACGTGTCGACGAGTATATCGATTTAAGTCACACTATTAAGATCGAAAAGGAGAATCAGCATGCAGAAATTACCAGGCGAATAAGGCTGGCATCGGAAGTTTTGGGAAACTAGGACATACCTTAAAAGGTACTACAATACCCATAAACCTAAAAACTATTACTGTCTACTAAAGTCTACAATTTCTGTGTTCTACCGGTCAGCACATATGGACTGGAAACGATGTGTCTCACCAAAGCTTTTGTTAAAAAGCTCGTGACTTCACAGAGAGCTATAGATAGAAGCATGCTTGGTATCTCCCTTAGGGAGAATTCATAACGAGTCGATAACGAGACGAACGAAAGTCACTGACATAACTCCCGAGGTGGCAAAGATGAAGTGGCGACGGACAGATCATGTGGCTAGATCATCCGAAGACAGATGGGTGTATAGGATCATGGAATGGAGACCCAGAGAAACAGGACGAAGTGTTGGACGTCCACAGAAGCGAAGGGTCGATGATATAAGAGTAGTAGCGTTCAAGCAGTGGTTAAAGGTGACAACAGACAGGGAAGCATAAAGGTGATTAGAAGAGACCTACGTCCAGGAGTAGACGGACTTAGGTTAATAAAAAGGAAAAGAAGATCCATAAAAAACAGTGAACAATTTAATTAAGTATAAAATGTGGCAGGGAACTTAAACAGTACTTTGTTTCTTCTTCTTCCTGTCCCTTGTATTCACATACGTCGGGGTCTTTGTAATATTTCTTCAGTTATATATATATATATATATATATATATATATATATATATATATATATATATATATATATATATATATATATATATACTGCTAGTCGAAAAATGGACGCAGCGTCCGGAACTTCACACCAGTCCCTTCCGAAACCACGAGTGCTGCTTTCTCCCGGGTCCTCGCCGACCCTCCATTTTTTCCCTGAAGAATAAGTTTTGGAATCGAGTAACGGTCACCTTCTAGTATATAATCCAAATACAACACCTTTCTTTGTTTTACGATATTAAATAGTTGCCTCTCCATCCCGGCCCTGTGAAGCACTTCGTCATTGGTTAGGTGTTCTGTCCAAGAAATTCGTAACAGACGTCGCAGTATCCATAGCTAGAAAGGTTCGATACGATTTAATGATCTCACTTTTAACGACCATGTCTCTACATCGGCCAGACATAGCATTTTATTACTTGTAGGCGCAGGGAAAATGGCAATTGTCTTTCAAGCAGCATATTTTTCAACTTTAGAAAACTATCCTTTGCCATGTCAATCCGCAGTTTAACTTCCCCATTATCATCCCATCGTTCGTTAACGACAGAGCCAAGAGATTTCAATTTAGTTTTCTTGAGAAGTACTTGTTTTATTAATGACATTTTTAAATTCCCCTTTTATTAGCTGTTAGCATTAGATAAAACTACTGTTCCCTGACTGGTTGCATCATGTATCATTAAATATTATGTAAAAATTCTGGCCTCTACTACGTCAATGTGGACGAATTTTGCTTGAAACTATTTAGAGGCCCGTATTTTTTATTCTTCAAATTCTTCCCTTACGCGCTTGCAAAATCGTTTTTCTAAATTCGATTCGGATTCCCTCTAGGAGCTATTTATTTGGTACACTGTATGTCTCAGAATCGGAAAATGATTGGCAAAACTTTAAAAGTTATTTTTTTAGTTTGTTAATCAATTGACTTACATTGAAAATAATAGTTCGATATATTCCTTCAAGTTTAAAACTAATTTGACAATTTTAGCATCAATTGACAGAGAATGCTTGCCTGGAATGGTCACATGGCTGTTACAATAAATCTTGGATTATTGTAACAGCAATGTCCTTTACTGTTTTCACACTAAATAGTTAAATTAACTATATTGTCTGTACTACAGAAGCAATGTGTGTGCGGAAAAAGTGAATAATATTGATCTTGAATCGCTATAAATTATACTCGGTTGGAACCACAGTCCTAGGGAAATCAATCCAAAGGGACGATGTTCTCCATGTAAAAGATTGCTTGAAAATGGTTGTACGAGGAGTGTCAAGCTAAACTTCATATGAATGTAAAGTATTAGCGCGACTTGTATTCCTAGTATGCACCACTTTGGGAGGAATTAAGCAGGCTACATCCATAGAACACTTTCCATGAAAATACTTGTAGAATAGACTCAAGTGGCTAACCGTTCTTCGATGTTCCAAGGAATCAAGGTTGTGGGTCAGTTTTGGGTTTCTAATCACGAGAACAACTCTCTTCTGAAAAGAATCCAGCAAATGCAGTTTATGTTTGGGAGCAGAGCTCTAAACGTTCCTGCCTAGAGATTTTTGCTCCGAAATTAACGACCTAAAAGAATGGAGTGCCCCGACATATCTATGTCAGGTTGACCAACATTAACATTTTTAGAAAAAAGTGCCACCTGGGTTTTTGTAGAGTTCAATTGTACTTGGTAACTGTCAACCGACGATAGAATTTCTTCCAGGTCGTTGTTAGGTTGAACGACTAATAAAGTTATAGCTTACTCAAATTTCCACTAAAACTGAACTGAAGTGAAATAGGCCCTTTAAAGTTTCTAATTTGACTGAAAAGTTTTAACTAATGTGAGTTATTTTTGATCATTCATGTGGTGTAATTATTGACTTGTCACCAGAAACATCTTCATTTATTTGACTGTATGACTTAAAAAACCTATGTCTATTCTAAATTTTATTTTTCTATTTAAATATAACATTTTGTCTCTTGCAGAGCCGGTTCCGAACGGCCAAAATGAGAGAGCTTTACTAGGTATGACACTACTGGTGGTTTGCCATTGCCTCTGAGAGAGGCGACTGTCACGCTTTTCATTTTTTTTAAAATTAGTTTTCGAGCCGAGATTGGAGCCTACTTATGCTAAAATTGCTGATTTCGTCACAAAGCAAGTATTTAGTGGCCGAAATTCTTTAGACTCTATACACTCCCTTGTAGTCTAGCAATATATTATTATATTTGATGTATACTTGCTTGTTTAGAAAGTTGTGCGTGGTATTATTTGCAAGAAATTACGTTAATTTTTAAAAAACTTTAGATATCAAAACAAAATTATAAAAATATTTTATTTTCATATCATACGACGTTATCGAGTGATTATGTATAAAAACTGAAGTTAGACCATATATTCTTCATTGGTCATATGCTTGCACAATGCTACACTAACGAAAGAAACACCAACACCAACGTCACATTTATAACAATAAAACTATTGTAAGCTGGTAAGAATTAAGAAAAAACATCCAGGTACAAACTACAAAGTAGTAAATCGATTAGTACGAGGATAGTATGATAAGTACCTGGCTTTGACAAGAAAAAATATTTTTATGTATAAAATTTATTTTATTTTTTAACATAGTCTTCTTTTAGCTCGATAAACTTACTCCAATACGTTTTTCTATCTTTTGTATCACATCTAAAAAATACGATTTCTACGACCCTTCAAAATACGCGTTTGTTTCAGCAATCACCTCACCCTTTGAGCTAAATTTTTTTTCGCGCGTACCCATTTTTTCATATTTGGAAATAGGAAATAATCGTTGGGGGCTAAATTTGGCGAATAAGGTGGATGCGAAGCAATTCGTATCCTAACTTATGGAATTTTGCCATGGCGATGACACAAGTGTGCACGTATGCATTCAGAATTTTTTTCTTCGCCAAATGTAGACGTTTTTCTCTCATAGCATGGTTGAAACGGATCCAATAATTGATATAATACATTAATCGTTCTGTCCTTTTCAAGGTAATCGACGTGGATATGCCTCGTGCATCCCTAAAACACTGTGGCCACGACGTTATTGGTCGATAAAGTCGCCTTCTCCTTCAGCGGCGCCGAATCGCCACGGAAAATCCACTGTTTGGACTGTTCTTTCGTCTCTGGGTAGTTGTGATAAATCCATGTTTTGTCAACAGTTATAAATCGAAGACAAAAAATCATTCCGATTGCGCTTTAACATCGGCAAACAGTTTTTTGAAGTTGACACACGTCCATGTTTATTGTTAATTGTTAGCAGTCGCGATTTTTTTAATCATTTCTGATATGGTGACCTTATTTGGACGAACTGTATGTCCTTCTTTCATCAAAAATGCTTGATACGGCCGCGTTTGAATTCAGCTGTCCAATATTTTATGGTCGATAACGAAAATGCAGAGTCCCCATTCACTTCGCTGAGTTCCGCTTTTATCTCATCATTCGTTTCCTTTTTCAAATACAAATATTTTTTATCACTGTCCGTTGTTGTAAAATCACATCGCATAGCTGCCACTTAAAATTAAATCACTCAAAATTTGATAGGATTCTTGTGAAAGGTTATGTTTACGAAAAATATATTTTTTTTAAATAGTAGTAGCATCTTTGGCCAAGGCCAGGTACTTATCGAACAACCCTCGTATAACACAAATAAAGTAAATAATTACCATCATTAATAAAATTTCTCTGTTTATCCCTAAACATTATTTTAATTCTTCTACAAAAGTATAAGGGAACATGTAAAATTATTTTTTTAAGCTTTTGTAGCACGTAGCAGCATTATAGGTATAACAATGCTTAAAAATAAACTTATTATACTGGGGTATGGTCAGAGTATTTAATCTAATGGAAAATTGTGAGTGTCGCTCGGAAAACTAACTTTTTTCTTAGATATATTGGGGTTGATGTTTTTAACAACTTAGAGAGAACAGTACACAATAAATAATAAAATAAGTTACACACTTTTAATCAGTTTAGGCAGTTAGTCATTGTCGTTTTGGAGACATGCTCGTATTAATTTAACCCAAACATAAATTGACATTTATTCTAAAATGCTTTGCAGGTAATGTTCAATCCCTTACATAAAGTACGGGTAATATAATATTATACCATTGGCAAGTACTGACATTACATGTGTTTCACATAGTTTTTTGAAACTTTGAAAATTGAGTATATTTTTGTTTGCCTTTAGCACCCCCTATATCATTTTTTTTTAGTTAGATTCATCATCATCATCATCAATCAGCCGGCTTCATCTACTGCTGGGTATAGGCCACCTCTAAGAACTTCAATTGATCTCTTTCTTGGGCGGTGTTAACCCAAGTTCCTGCCACTCTCTTGATGTCATCATAGGTTTGGTTATCTGCCAATTTGTAATTCATGACCCAAATACTCGCTTTCATTAAATATCATATTATTGTTCGTAACTACATTAGTCATAAACTTGTTTTTCTGAAAATTAATATGTAGACCAATACTTGCTGATGTTACTTGCAATTCGGCAAGCATTTATTGAGCGTCACCTAGATTGTCAGCTACTATGAGAATAACATCAGCTAAGTGCAAGTGGGTTAGGTATTCGCCATAGATGTTTATGTCTTTTCCATCTCAATTAAGTTCTTTAAAAGCATACTACACCGCCGTAAAAAGCAAAGATAATTTGTAGAAATTCAGCGCATTCCGTTTGGTGCCAACAATATGACCTCTGTTTTTTTAGAATTAAACTTAAGCTTATGTTTTGTGCTATATTCTAAAATTTTCTTCAAATCCGTACTAATAGCAGCCTCTATTAGATTATCCTTCTTCTTCCTCTAGCCATTTTCTATCCTTTAGATATAGGCTCTCTCATGTGTTTCCATATGTTCCTGGTTTGAGCAATTCGATACTAATTGAGCCCCATTGATCTTTTAATATCGTCATACCAACGTTGTTGAGGTCTACCAGCAATCCTTTTTTCCCCTCATAATCTCCATTTGGTCACTTTTCCAGTCCAATTATCAGTATTTCTGGCCATATGACCAGTTCCATTTGAAGGAAAATATTCTCTCAATTATGTCGAGGACTTCTGTTTTTTTTCCTGATCAAATAATTTGGTTTGCAGTTCCTAAATAAAATACCAAGGATATTCCTTTCAATTGCTCTCTGGTGGCAATTTTTTAATAACTTTTCGTGTCAGAACCCAAATTTCGTTATATGTTGTTACTGGTAGAATGCATTCATTATATACTTTACTTTTAAGTTTTAAAGGCAGTTTGGATTAAGAGATTTGCTTTACTTTACCGTAAGCCATCCATCCCATGCATATCCTTCGATTGCCTGAACTAACCTGAACTACTGAGAAACGCCCTTATAAGGAGAAGAGATGAGCAATGAGTCATTAATGGTTGTTTATTGGTTCGTCATAAACTTGGTTTTTGTGATGTTCATCTCTAAACCGACCTTTTTTTTTGCTTCAGTTTGCAATTCTTGGAGCATTTCTTTTAATTCGATTATATATATATATATATATATATATATATATATATATATATATATATATATATATATATATATATATATATATATATCTGTCTTTATGTCAGAAGCGACCTCTCTTGCCAACGAGAAGAGGCTCTGGAGCCCCCAAACTTTGATGTTATGTGGTTAAAAATAACGACTCAACCAACCACAAGGTTCGTCTGTATCCTCTATCGACCACCAAGTGATACAAACTTTAGAACACTTTTCGCTTCTCTTGCAGACACCATAGATCATTTACAAATTAACTATCCAAATGCCGAAATTGCCATCCTGGGCGACTTTAATGTCCACAACATCAACTGGCTTAAATATTCAAATACTACCGACGAACAAGGTCGTAAAGCCGAATCATTTTCAATCAGTTGTGGCTTGACTCAGCTTATTGATGAACCAACGCGGATCCCTGATCGAGACGGAGAGTTCGCCAGTCTTCTTGATCTGTTTTTAACCACTAATCCGGAGATTTACACGGTCAGCGTAAATCCACCGTTAGGTTCTTCCGACCATAAACTACTTTCGACATCGAGTATTCTACCAATCAGTGACAGAGAGGCGCCCAAACCGCGCAAGATTTGGCACTACAAATCTGCTAAATGGGAAGATCTCATGGAATATTTTCGAACTTTCCCTTGGTTGGACGTTTGTTTTCGATCCGACGACCCATCTGACTGCGCCAGGGAGGTTTCCGATGTTATTTTGGCCGGTATGGATGCTTACATCCCTTTTTCGAAGAAATGCCCTTCCAACGGCAAGCCTTGGTTTGACCTAAAATGCAAAGAAGCTGTTGCTTCTAAACATCTTGCATACCGACAGTGGCGTGAAGATCCTAACACCATAAATCGTAACATCTTTGTTCGTGCCAGGAACAGATGCAAAGAAATTATCGACGAAACCAAGGAGGTACACAATCAACGGATTAGAAACAAACTTCTCGCTTGTCCCGGCAATTCCAGGTCCTTTTGGTCAGTCGCTAAGGCAGTTAGTCAAAATTTCACCAAATCCACCATACCGCCACTCACACGGCCAGATAATTCTATTGCAACGACACCTGTTGAGAAAGCGAACTTGTTGGCTGAACTCTTTGCTTCACATTCTACTGTCGATTTCCAAGGAAAAACACCACCTACTATTCCCATAGTGCAGTCAAGGATGCCCGATATTGTCTTCAGACAGCGTATCATAAAACGTATTTTGATGAAGCTAGACACCAAAAAGGCTTCAGGCGCTGACGGAATACCTGCCATAGTTCTCAAGAACTGTGCGAGGGAACTAACACCAGTTTTCTGTAGACTTGTCAACCTATCCTACAGAAAGGGAATATTTCCTTCCAGCTGGAAATGTGCCACAGTTCAGCCGATACCTAAAAAAGGCAAGAAGACCTTGCCAAATAACTACCGACCAATCGCACTACTCTCAATAATATCGAAAGTCATGGAAAAGGCTATCAATCTGCATCTTCTAAAATATCTTGAAGGATTCAACATTATTAGTGATCACCAATATGGCTTTCGTAAAAATAGATCAACAGGAGATCTTCTGACTTATGTAACACATGTTTGGAACAACGCAATTGAACACTTTGGAGAATCTCGAGCGGTTGCTCTTGACATATCCAAGGCATTTGACCGTGTTTGGCACGATGGGCTGTTGGCTAAGCTACGTTCTTATGGTATGTCTGAAAAGTTCTGTTTGTGGCTCTCATGTTTCCTCAGAGAGCGTTCTTTTTACGAGTGGCGGTTGACGGATTTCTTTCTAACACCTTCACTATCAACGCCGGTGTGCCCCAAGGTTCCATATTGTCTCCTACTCTCTTCCTCATTTATATTAACGATCTGCTGGAAAAGACCGAGAATCCAATCTACAGCTTTGCAGATGACAGTACACTTATCTCTTCATTCACTTTGAACGCTCGGACATCGACTACTCAGACGAATATCCGCAGACAGCAGGAAGTCATTCAACTTAACAAAGACCTGGAAGAAATTCTATCTTGGGGTGACAGTAACCAAGTGGAATTTAACGCTACAAAAACCCAGGCGGCAGTTTTTTCTAAAAAAGTTAACGTTGCAGAACCCGACATAGTTATGTCGGGGCACTCCATCCCTCTAACATCGTCACTCAATCTGTTAGGCGTTAATTTGGGAGCAAATATGTCCTGGCATGAACATGTTGCAGGCATAGCAAGAAGAGCTTCTCAAAAGTTGGGAATATTGTTTCGAACCAGAAAGCTTTACACTCCACAACAACTGTTAATTCTTTACAAAGCTCAAATTCGACCAACTATGGAATACTGCTCCCATGTTTGGAGCTCCGCTCCCAAACATACACTGCATTTGTTGGATTCTATCCAGAGAAGAGCTGTTCGTCTGATTGGACACCCGGAATTGACCGACGGCCTTGATTCGCTGGAACATCGAAGAACGGTTGGCGACTTGAGCCTATTCTACAAGTACTTTCATGGAAAGTGTTCGAAAGATGTGGCCCGTTTGATTCCTCCCAGAGCGGTGCATATTAGAAGTACACGTCGCGCTGATGCTTTACATCCGTATGAGGTTCAGCTTGTTACTCCTCGTACAACGCTTTTCAAGCAGTCTTTTATATGGAGAACATCATACCTTTGGAATGGTTTACCCAGGACTGTGTTTCCCATCGAGTACAATCTACAGCGATTCAAGAACAACGTGAATCGTTTTCCTCCGCACACGTGTCGCTCCTGTAGCGCTTTAGGGACTTCCCTGTAGCACGTGTGCTAGACCCATAAAAAAAAAAAAAAAAAAAAAAATATATATATATATATATATATATAAATACATATATATAAATATATATATATATATATATATATATATAAATATATATATATATATATATATATATATATATATATATATATATATATATATATATATATATATATATATATATCAACAAAATATTTCATATTATAATGTGCTAAATTAAAACTTTATAAACTTATGTATCTTCAACATAAGAGTACATTTTAGAAAAAAAATATTGTATTATTAGGTGTAAAGTATGGAAAGAAGCAGACTTTAAATGGAAACCTTTAGGCACCCCTGGGGCATGTAATCGATACTCGATACTTCGAACTGCAATCTTGCAATCTTACAATCTGCTTCCTACCTTTTACATAACTTCGAAAAAGGGACGACGCTTCATCCACCATTCCAAAATACTACAATTCTAGTCAATATTAATCTATACAGTCGACCTGCTTTGAAATAATCAAAACATATCAGCATAGCAGCCAAACTGGTATCAAGATTTTCAACAATAAGTTCATTAACATGAAGCAGTGCAGTTATAATACCATAGCATAGGCAAAACCGAGACTGCTGGGCTGGTAATAAACCATGCTCGGTTATATATGAATAAAGCTGACTCTACAAAACCTTTTCCGGCACTTTGTTCTAACATATCAACAAAGCACATCCATAAAACATTTGAAGACCGCTAGATACCACTAGAAACACGAAATTTATCGCATGACAAAAATTGCGTTAATCTCCAAAACCAGTTACTGATTCGGTTTCTACTAAAAAAAAGGCAGTTATGTTAACTATCCAGATAATTTAACCTATAAAATGTATTCAATAATTAAAACAAGCCTATAATATCATAAACATAAGAATGTTTTTATTTTATCTTAAATGTTGAGGAAAAATATTACATTGTCACATATTGTTCCGGCTAACAAGAATCAATGCCATTTGATTTCACGTGAAATTGAGAGATTTTATAACTCGAACCAGTGTTTGAGTGAGAGTAACTGTTTTTTTTTTGGACAACGCTGCTGCGTATAATGTAATTATGGTCTCAAAAAATTATAGTCAATTAAAACTTAATTACGTACCCTTTTTTCTAATCCATCATTTAGCTTTGACCATTTTCAACAAATCCGTAATGAATGTACTAATTAAATTTCGAGTTAAATCCCTGGATTATAGGTAAAACCTTGTATCTGTTTCAATCAAGCTCTTCGTAATACTCATTTTAATTTACGACTAGTATAACTCAGTTAAAGCTGATTTGATGAAGTTGTTTTGCGGAAGTAATCTTAGTATGATAAAATAACATAATTATGGGCAATATGGGGTATAGACAAATATCACTTTATTATCTGACTAAAAACTCGATGTAAATTAATAAGAATTAAATTACCAAAAGCACTGGGAAGAGAACTAAACTTATGCTGTTGTGCAAAACAAGAAAGAAAGATTCGGTTTCATTTATAAAATATGAATTATTTTGTTAAAAAAAACTGTGATATATCGGGCCCGTTTTAATATAACATTTATTCGGTTATATCTCCAGTACAACAACCCTATACGCCTATAAATTCAAAAATCTCCTAGCGACTCTCGCTGTTAATGCTTTAGATGTGATGACAACGTATTTGTTTGACCCTTTTGCCTGTCTTGAAAGAAATTCAGTCACTGCTAAAAATTTTCATAGCTTAAAATTAGGTGTTAATTTTAATATCAGGTGTTTTATAAAGATAATTGTATTACTGCCTTTTAGCAACATACTATATTACACAAATTATCCCAAGAGTTTTTAATATGATTTGTACAAAGTTAAATAAAGACAATAGATCATGATAGCTATATGTAAATATGGTATATATATATAAATAAATATATATATATATATATATATATATATATATATATATATATATATATATACATATATATATATATATATATATATATATATATATATATATATATATATATATATATATATATATGGAATATATAGGGTCACATGAAAATGCGTTAATATATATTTGAAACTTGTTAATTCTTATATAAAAAGAAATTGCAGAAAAATACTAATAAATAGAGGTTCTGTTTTATAATGGAAAAATTCAGCCACAAAGGAATGATGAAATAAATGAAATGAAAAGATCGTTTTCAGTCTGCCACTGGTAAAAAAAACACATGATCTTTACAATGTTGAGGTGGTTTCACTAGAAGTTGCATAATACCTTTTACAAAAATAATTTTTACCTTTGTAATATAAGAAAAATAATTGCTGCCATTCCAGGAATCAATTAGACTTAAAGCTTTGCGCTTTCATAAGTCTAAAATTTTATATAAAGATTAATTGTTGACATACAAAATTAAAAATTTCAGATTTTAAAAATAACTATATTACACCATAATCAGTTAAAAATAAGTCAGGAAAAATGCACTACCTTAACGAGCAATGTAAAAAATATTTATGCAAATATCGGCCATGACATGCAACCGTTGATTTTACTTGTAGTTGTGCCTTGTAAACGTAGGTAGAGTGATAATCCGAAACCCTAAAAATAGGTTTGGTAATTTAGTAAATCACTTTCTGTTTAAAAATGTTTTAAACTAGTAAGTAAAGTCAAAACCAACTGAATAAAATAAATGAAATTGGTGAGATAATAGTTTGCATAATGTGATCGGAGACAGCAGTGGAATGATTCGAATATGCCACTGAGTTTACACTTTATAGAGGCTATACATAATAAGTTCACAGGTTAATAGCTAATCAGTATTTAATTCAAATTTTACACGCAGAAGGGTTTTGAATTTGGAAATTTAGTTAAGAATTTTTGTTGGCCCTTGATAAGGACGTAAGACATTTAGGAGGCAGAGTTTAAATATGAAATAAAAAAATAAAAAATATACACAGACCATTAGTTCCTTCTTGAATTTGATATAAGCTATACTTCTTGAGACATTTCAAATTATTGGTTATACAGTGTCGCGTTTTAAACCCTTTGTAAGGGTGTAAGGTACCCTGATTGGAAAATAATTAATAAAATTAAAAACATACTCAGAGAATTTGTTCCACGTTGAGTTTGACAAATGTAATACCTCTCGAGATAGTTCTACGGGTACGTTTCTTCATAACCATTTTAAAATTTTTAAATATAACTGTAAAAAGGGATCAAGACGCGCATCAACCACCAACCTTTTTTGATTTTTTAATAATTTTAGAATAGGTGCGGTTGACGTCCTTATCAAGAGTTTAAGACTCTAAGTTCTATAACTACTAGCTAACGTATCTCAGGAACTATACAATGAATAAAGCTCAAGGTGGGAGAAATTTTCTGTGTATAATTTTTAGTTCTTTATTTCATATTTATTCTTTGCTTTATGAATGTATTACGCCTCTATCAAGGGATAACAGAAAATTTCTAACTAAATATCCCAAATTAAGATCCTTCCGCGTATAAAATTTTGAATCAAATAGTGATTAGGTATCAGCTAGTGAACTTATTATATGTAACCTCTATAAAATGAAAACTCGTTGACATAGACGTCGTTGAACAAATATTTGCATACACCCGGGGTCTCGATTACTCTTAGAAAACAAACACAAAATACTTGAATTTGCATTTAGTGACAGTATACAAATAACAAAATGCTTATAAAACTAATTAAAATTAAAAACACAATCAATTGTACGGGCATGCCAACAAATAACTCGTTTTGTTTTTCTTTGATTTTGTGTTATTTTATAAATCAATATTATATATTTGTTTTAAATAACTATAAAAATAAAACAATAAAGTAAGTAATTAGTAATAAATTATTTCCATCTCTCGAGAGAGAAAAAGTGAGATACCTCTCACTTTTTCTCTCTCATTAAAAAACCTTGGATTTGTCACAAGGAAATTGTTTACCAATGCGGTATTACTCTTGGTACTATATTGTTATTAAAATAAGATTCACCAAGTTCTGGTTCCATTTTGCCCAAACATGTAAGGTGTACTGTAACGTCAACGTCAGCTGTTAAGGGGCAATAACCTGGAAAACGTAGGCATGCACATCTTGTCGCGCCATTTGAAATATAATAAATAATATATTAAGTAATCTTCTTATTTTGATTAAATATTGTTTTTTTGTAGGTATGTATATTATTTATTATTATTTTAATTTATTATTGGAGACAGTGTTCCTCAAATTTGAAAATTTATAATTATTGAATACAATCGTGTATTAGGCAACACTGAGGAATTCCCCTATTTTGTTAAGTATTTTTGTCTTCTCTGGTCCAATGGTTGCTATTGATCTCATCTCAGGTGCGGGTTGGTTTGGCGGTAAAATCAAGTTTTGCTCTCTTTTTTAATTTTTCAAAAATGTTCGAAAACCCCAAGAGTTACTCATTTCAGTATATTAAATGATTTTCATATATATATTTATATATATATATATATATATATATATATATATATATATAAGAAAGTGTAGAGATTTCGGGAAAGCGGTCTTGAATAAAATACTTATTTGTTGTTAAAAAAAACTCTATATGATATTTTTTTCAGCTTCATCTGGAGTTAAAAACTAAAAAAATATATATATATATATATATATATATATATATATATATATATATATATATATATATACGGAAATAACCTGACATAAAACTACTTTGAGCCTCTCCATCGCGTCACCTTTCTTAGCCGTTTTTACAATGTTCACAAAAAGAACCTGTTAAGTAACCCACGAAAATTTTTGGGCACCTTTTTTGTTTAAAGGGCTAATATAGGATACTTTCCATTCCATTGGAATTGATCTATATATTTAATAAAACGATTCGTAATTTTCTTACACAGCCTATCCCCACCGTATTTAATTATTCGACTGAAATATTGCTGAATCCAAGTACCAATTTAGGTATTCTTCTAAGGTTCATTTTGCCACTTACACCGATGTCACATTGGAAGCAAACCCAGAACTGGTTTCAACTAAGACATCTTTAATATTCTTTCCGTTGGTTATTTCTAATAAAACATTTCCAATATGAATAATATGAATGTTATTCTTTATATTTCTTCTTATGCTCCATACTTCTATAGACCTAGGCACTCTAACATGGACATTAGTCTGGCTGCATTAAAATTCCTAATATGCATTTTTTGATTTGTCTATTTAGTTCGTATTTTTATATTTTTGTTAAAATTCTTCTGCTTGCTTTGTTAGGAAAGTTTGGGATAGTTGGTCTTTTTCTATTATAAGTTTTCCAATATATTCAGGGAACCGGACAAGTTGGTTGTTAGTATGTATAGTCATTGACATATCAGCATAATATTTTTCAACTTTATCGGTATCACAAAACCTGGAATTTTTATATAGTGATTTTGAACCGTCTACCTTCACCGTTTTATGTATGTTGGAAGTTGCTAAAGTATTTTAACCAGGTCAAGTTAGAAAAAATGTCTAAAAATATTTTAAATCTTTATTTTCCTACTACTACTGTCCACTGGTACCAGTAACGTTTTGAGCTGCTCTTTATACTAAATTTAGCAAACATATTAAATAGTAGGTAGTATTTTTTAGTACTCCGTATGGAGCACTTATAAGATCACTTCGGTGTCGGTCCGTCTGTCTATCTGCCCGTCTGTCACACCCGATTTTCTCCGAAACTATTTGACATAGAAAGTTGAAATTTGGCACTAATATAGGAATTGATGTGCTGTATAGTTTTGCAAGTTAATTTTTGACTTAAGGGAACATTATACTTTCTCGGGTCGGAAAAATCGATATTTTAGAAAGTATTATATTTCAATGATATTCTCTGAAAATTTCAGAGGAAAATTTAAAGTACTTTCGAAGTTATAGGTGATTATAGCGCCAAGTGTAAAGCAGACCAAATCGACCGCGCGGCGTGCCAACTTACCTTTTGGCCGTTTACAAAGGTATTGTTCTAACTGCATCGAACATCTGCTGTTACTTTTATGATTCTAAGGAAGATAGAAGCAGGTAAAAGAGAGCTTACTATAATGGGTATAGTATCGATTCAGTTTGAGGTAAAACTGTACCTCCACAGCAAATGGTACGCCGGCCTGCACAGTTCGAAAATATCGGTCGCAGGGCTAACATCACTCATTAAACGCCTCGGCTGATATTGTGCAAAATATGATATAAAATCTAGATAAAAAATACGGGAAATATAGTTCGAAGAGAGTGTGCAGATCTCGTAAAAACAGTTTTATGGTAATCGATTTTCAGATGAAAGTAATTCTAAATTTGCCAGCACATCTGCAGAAAAAATTGTAAAAACTTCTGATCTGAGTCCAAGCACTGATCCTACTTTTAGTTATTGTATAGTACAATTTTTAGTTTTTTACAACTTTACAACAAAAGTTGAGGAGTAGGTTTTAAGCTTTGTGTTGTGTGTGAGTGCGGCAATACACTCATTGACTCTAGCCCCAAAATTGGAAAATCGTATGAAATTAATATACGTTTAATTTTTTTAATAAGATTACTCGGCTGTAGAATTGCTGGAGTGAACAATTTTGAAGATGATTTAAACTTTTATGAAACAACTTATTATGAAATCATCTAAAATATTAAAATCGCATTTGAGGCTATATTCAGAGTTGCTATAAATAAAGCCGCCAACGAAGAGAAAGATAAAAACAAGGCAGCTGGTAATAAAGAAAATGAATTATCAGTATCAGGTGACGGATCATAGGCAAAACGTGACTTTACATCTTTTTTGGACATCGTGTCTCTTATTGGTAAATATAGTAATAAGATTTTAGACGGCGTTTCGCTAACCATGTTAGCTTCATCAGGAGCGATGATTGACGAAGCTAACATGGTTAGCGAAACGCGCGTCGAGTGCAAAAATAAAGTGTTTGGTGTAGTGGTGATATATACTGAGTAGTAATCATTGTGCCAAAGATTCCACATTCCCAACTTAGACGTTATTGTAAAATCAAGTTTTTGTTATACTTGTCGAAAATGGAAAGGACAAGAATATACTGTTGAATTTGAGGTATCTTGAGACGAGCATGAAGAGTTCAGCAAATCATAAAAGAAGAGCCGAAAAGATGGAGGTCGACTGTGTTCTCGAGATGTTTCAGCGATCGGAAGACTTCCACGACGCAAAGTACAAGTGTTACATTGGTGACGGGACACCAAAACCTTCACTTCAATTTTAGATGTGCAGCCTTATGGAGATGATTTTGTTATAGAAAAAAAAAAGAATATGTCTTGCATGTTAAAAAACGAATGTATAGAAGAGTAAAAGAAGCCAAAAAAATATTAACGCAGACAAGGAAGCAAGCTAAAAAAAAAATACAACGCCGAAAAAAGGGAGATCTGAACCTAAAAAAATTCAGCTAACTAATAAATTAATGCAGGATTTATCACTTTACTATGGCTTAGGTATTCGACGTCACCTGGATTCAGTAAAACAAATGAAAAAAGGAAATTTGGTCCACATTTTACCGCAAGATTTCAACCGACAAAGGCCACAACATACGTATTGCCCTCCTGGTGCTGAATCGTGTTGTAAGTGGCGAAAGCACGAAGCTGCAAGTACTTAGAGTAATTTCAAGCACTTACCTCCTCTAGATGATGATATTCAACGAGTTCTTAAATCTATTTATGAAGATTTTACGGCAGACGATCTTTTGATGCGGAGTCTTGAGAAATAACACACAAAATAATAATTATTAATTCAATTCTTGTTTTTGGTACTTAGTCCCAAAACATATTTTTTGTGGCAAAAAGATCATTGAAATTGCTACTTACACATCTGCGAATAATGAAGGTTTCATTGCAGTATTAAAAATTATGGAGGTCATGGGAAGTACAATCAGACCTGCAACTGCTGAGCTCGCCCGGAAGCGTGACGAAGTGTGCATTAGGAATACCGAGCGCAATCTCACCGATGCACTATAGGAAATTTTACCCCTTTTTTTGGCCAAAAGTAAAAATTAAAATTTTTGCAGAGTTTATTTATTTTTTTTGCTTTAATATATAAAAAAAAACAGCAAAGTAGGCATATCTTTTTAAATTATTTGACAAAATTGATTTTCAGTCACTTTATCAGTTGTTTTGCTTGCGATTTCTAAATTAGTTTTCAAAAAACTTTTGAGTGCAGTGAATTTTGTGACAGTTTCTAACAAAAAATTTCGTAATAAAAATTTATAGTTTTTTGAAAATTAAAAAATGGAAAATAAAGCCGAAGGTAAGTACTTTAATATTATATAGTGAAATGTTGGTGAACTCATCTATTAGATCGATTAAATGGGAAAAGTTGAAGTGACCTTAAGATGAACTAATGGAATTGTGAATTGGAATTTTATTTATACTTACAAAAAAAATGATAGCACATGATAGACATAACACCATAATAGTCCTCTAGGACAGTCATTTATCTTCCGAATTTAATATATTTTAGCTGCTACTATCTGCTACTTTTTTAAAAAAAATGCATTTTTTCCAGCTGACTACTGCGTGCCAAATTCAGAGTTATTCAATATATGGCGAGAGAAACACAACGAAGTTAACAAAAGAGCCGCTATTTATGCTCATTTCTTTTCATACATTGCTGAGAGTGATTGTTTCGAAAACTTTGAACAATATTTAAAGGAGCAGTCACGAATATTTTGTTCAAATATGAGTATGAAGTGGCGTAAAAGTGGTCGGATTTTTAAACTTTTCGAAAAACAGCATGCTGTTTGGCTTGAAGGCAATACTTCGATAAAAAAAAACGTAAAACGCAGCGTACCTCCACTAAATCAAAAAGTGGACGACCGGAATTAACTTTCTGCCAAAAATCTGAGAGAACAAAAAGAAGAGTTGCAGCAGAAATCTCTAAAGATCAAAATAATGAAGATGAACCCCTGGTTCTTGCTGCATCTGCGGCTGCTCGTAAATGTAACCAATTAGATTTAGCAGTTGTTTTAAAAGAAGCTGTCAGTACTCCGACTAGAGCCGCGAAAGTACGGAAAATAATTTCAACAGCAACACCAACTAAGCTATCTCCTTATGAAGGACTAGCCTTTCTTTTAGAAAACAACTTTTCAAAAGAGCAATATTGCAATATAAGATATGAAAATAAAATAATTGCGATATATATCCTCTATACAAAGAACTTACATGTAGTAAATATAAATGCAGACCAGACGGCGTAATAGTTACTGAGACATTAGCGAAAGTTCCATTGGAAATGTTACTGAAGCATACATCCGAAAGAATAATAAAAGTGCAAGAGGAAGTTATATCTACCTTAATGGAAACGGAAAAAAAAAAAACTGAAATTTTATAAGCCGAACTCATTGTCAGTTATGGATTTGACAGTAGTACTGGTTATACAAACTATAAACAACAGTTTGAAAAGGCGGGTTCGTCTCAAAATTGTGACTCCTCTATTTTGGCCACAACAATTATACCTTTGCGTTTAATAGAAGCGTCCGGGAATATTTTATGGAACAATCGTACACAACAATCTATTAGATTTTGTCGACCATTAAAATTAGAATACACAAAGGAGACTAAAGAAATCATTTTGAAAGAAAAGAAAAATATAGAGGAAGAAATAAATTCCTTAAGTTCTTTTGAAGTAATGCTTGGTGAAACAAAAACTTTATGCCTTAAATTTAAATTGTACTTAACTTTAATTGATTGCAAAGTATTAAATATTTTGACTGAAACTAAATCTAGTCAAACGTGTTCATTATGCGGTGCTACACCAAAAGATTTTCTGAGCATAACAGATTTCCAAAACCACAAATTTAAACCTAAAGAAGAGAACTTAAAGTATGGGATAAGTCCATTGCATTGCTGGATCCGTTTTTTTTGAATTTGTTGTGAATGCAGGGTACAAAATTCACATTAAAAAGTGGCAAATAAGAAATGAAGCTGACAAAGCCTTAGTTGCGATAAGAAAGGCTGACATCCAACAGTTATTTTGGGATGAAATTGGTTTGCACGTTGATAAGATTAAGACTGGTGGCTATGGGAGTACGGATGACGGTAACACGGCCCGGCGCGCGTTCAAAGAACATTTAAAATTTTCTGAAATTACAGGCATAGACAAAGAACTCATTTATAATTTAAAAGTCATTTTAATATGTTTATCATGTCAGCTTCCTTTAGATTAGAGTAAATTTGAAGAATTTTGTTTTCAAACGGCCACAATGTTCATGCAGAAGTATCCATGGTTACCAATGACAGCAACTGTACATAAGGTTCTTGTACATTCGCATGCAAATTATTGAGTCGACTGTGCTTCCAGTTGGATGCTTTGGTGAGGATGCCTCTGAATCGCGCCATAAAATATATAAATCTAATAGATTGCTTCATGCACGAAAAAGTAGCCGGGTGAACAACTTGGCGGACGTTTTTAATCGAGCATTGCATTGGACACATCAGATCCGCTTATTTCCAGCCTTTCGTTGAATAAACGCATCAAGCACCAGAACAAATTAAAGCTTCCAGCAGAAGTAATCGAATTACTGAGATCAGAGGAGCAAAGTTTTGTGAAAAATTGTCAAACAGATGAAGAAAATTCTGAAAACGAAAATCAAGAAATGGAGAGTAATGGCATTTTGAACCCATCTGTATTAAATGTAGTTGACGATTTGGAACTCGAAAATCAAATTTGTGAATAAAATCCTTTTTAAAACATAACTGTTTGTTACTTCTTTAAATTAGTAAAAAGAATTTCTGTTATATTCGAACGTAAGTGTACACCCGAAAAAATATTTATTAAAAAAACAGTTTAGAAAACCAGATAACCTATCAAAGATCTAAAAAAAATCTTGGATGCGGGAACCTATAACCCTTAAACCTCTTTTGAAAATAATTATTAGTTAATTTTTTAGTTAACTTTACTTTTTTTTTTTCAGTGTATGAAAAACTTTAGTGGTTCCTCCCTCCCCTCTTAAGAGTCTTGCAAAAGTCAAATCCAAAAAAATCATTAAAATCGGTCCAGCCGTTTGGCTGTAAATAATTTTGGCCAAAAAAAAGGGGTAAAAATTCCTATAGTGCCATGCCGCCAGGGAGAATCGCACGGAGAGACAAAAAAATACTTGAGAACGAGGCGTATGAGGAGTCGGAAGGAATTTTGTATGCAGCAGGCATAGCTATATTGAACGTAAGTAGATTTTATATTTGAAAATTCGTTTGTCAAATCTTTAAACTCGTTTTTCTCAAGACAACGTTTTTATAATCGGCGTGCACGATAACTTAAAAACGATTTAACCGATCGGTCTGAAATTTTAATATGTTCTTCTACACAACAATGGCCCCAGTATAAAGTAGAATAAAAAAGATTGGTTAATTTTTTCCTCAATTTTTAATGTTTCTTTTACGAAAAAAAATGCTATTTTTGAGACCACCATCATTGGAAGTTCACCATTTTGTGAATTATTACTTAAACAAAATAATCGTGATCTATACTGAGGCCATAGTCATACTTTTTCTAAGGATATTTTTTTTTTCAGATGTTTCAGTGAGCCGCAATCGTGCATGCCAGCATATCAAAATTTTCAAAATGGCTTCCATGAGGCTGCAAAAAAACCCTAAAAAAAATTATTTAAAAAATTATGTAAAATTTTTTTCTTGTATTTGAAGACTTAAAATATATGTCAGAAAAATTACGGATTAAAAAATGTTTTTTTTATTAATTTATCAGTACCAAAAAAATATTAAAATTTTCCACCGAGAAAGTGCAATGTTCCCTTAAAGGGTTAGTTTTGGGGGTGTAATCGGAAGTGAAAAAAATTTTATTTACCAGGTCATCGAGTGGAGTGTCAAATGAAAGATTGTGAAAACACGAGTTCAAAAATATATATAATGTAATACTTGAGCACACTTTTCTTTGTTTATTTTAAAAAAAAAACTGCCAAAAATCTCTGTCCCCCCATTTATCTCAAAAGTATTGATCAAAAAATTTTGCAAAAAATCTGGAATATTCTCCACAGAGTGTAGATTGTAGTTTTAAACAAAAATCCGGAAACAAACCTCGTTAAAAACTCATTTGAGGTGTATTTATCATTGATCATTTTATACCTCCGTAAATAAAATTTTTATTTTAAAAGCAATCAACGTACGGAACAATAATTGCGGAAGTCGGACTTACAGTTACTGATGGGTTTAAATCTCTAAATTAGGAATCAAACCAAATTCTCAGACCTTTCAATTTTTAAGAAAAAAATCATTTTTCGTATACTCGAAGTCATCAAAACCATAGTATTAAACAAACACATATTGTAAGGTACAAATGTATAGAAGGTGGTTGTGAATTTTATTTATAGAAGCAATTTGGCAAAAGTTTTTGCTCTCTTTTAATTGAATTTGCTATTAGTGAAAATATGTAGGGTGAATATTGAATGAGACATTTTCATTATATGAATATTTTGTCCATCAGGTTGACATCTAAATAAGTTTGCATTTTTTTGACAAAAATACGTACTATATATAATTATACATCATCAACACTACAAATTGAGTGGAAATTTTCCGTGTGTTTTATTTTCACGCTCAGATATGATTTTCCATCATTTCCCTGTTCAAACCTAAACACAAATAATAATTAGCTGAATTGCTGAGGCAGTATAGAGCTTTAATATATAGGTGTGATTAGTAAAAATTAAAATTAAATTCATGTTTTATTGAGCAAGGAGGTATAATTATTTTTAATTATATTGTTTTATATAGTTGTCCTTGAATATAATTATAATATAATAAAAGCAATTCTTAGTAAAACAGTGTCTAGTTCATAATGAATTTTTTTACTCTCCTTCAGGGAGGAATGTTTAAGTGATTGAAGTGAGCGGCAATTTTGTATTTTTCTGTCAAATTTTAGCTGTATACTGACGATGAAGGAACCGATCCTATACGAGTAGGGAGGATAAGTAAAGACGACATTCTAAAACTAAGTACCAAGACCAAGGGAAAAACTGCTAGGCTGCCAGATTGTTGGAGGACTGCTCGGACCATGAAAAGCTGACGACCCCACCTTCGTATGGGTGATGCAGATATCTGGGCCCTAGGTTAGCGTTTCTCCACTGTATTAAGGTACCCGAGGCTCCGATAAGCCCTTTACTACGTAAATTCAAAGAATCGCGTCCGAGGTTTGACCGTTGGATACACGTCCGAAAGTTTACCGACCGACAGATAACCGGCGCCTTGTGCGCTGAAGCGATGAATGTACGCTACAACCTTTTTCCAAAAGAAATAAATATCCTCTCTGAACATAATGTTGACAATAATGAAAGAAAATATAACCTTCAATCATTTACCTTTGAAATAGCAAGAGCTTTATAGCGTCATTAATTTTTGAAAAGGAAAATTAAGGCAGAAATTCTAGAAAGAAATAAATGTATAATTTTTTGGTAGGGAAAGTTTACTTTTTGTTACGAGAAACATGAACCAAATCTGAATAATAATTAAAGACGTTTCAACAACCGGTTCTCTGTATATGATTTATTCGATGATGATAGCGATAAAAAGAATAAATTATCTAAAAAATGTGGAAAATTTATTTTCTTGAAAAAGAAATGACTTATACTTAAACTTAAAGAACAAATAAATGTTCGTATTTCCTTGAAGAACAAATTTATTTTTTAGTACGACTAAATATAAATCTTAAGATAACGCGAATAATAATCAAGAAAATTTTCGCTACAAAAGGAAAAACAACTGAATCATTTACATTTTAAATTTAATTTCCTGTCGACAACGCTGCTCCGAGAAACCTGTAATGCTAATCCTTCAAACAAGATTGAAATTTATTTTTAAAATCACTTTGAAGTTTTTTCTGTGGATTATATCTTTAAATAGGCATTTTATTATGTCACTACTTAACGATGCCTTAGTAAGTCCTTTTCATGATCTTGGATGCTTAAAAATGAATCAAGTTTTCAGTCTTTATGTCGGTATGATAAAGTATATATAGAATTGTCATCGACTAATATTTAAAAAATTGGTTAAGTTCAAGTTGAACTTATGCAATTAGTATTCCGTACCGTGATTGCTTTAAAAATAAAAAAAAAAATTGTTACAAAGATATATGTGAATTCCCAAAATACACCCCAAATTAGTTTCCAATAAAGGGATTAAAAGATTACAAACATGTCTAGTCAGATACTGACTCAGCAGGCTAGTAACACCATTCAGAATAGGACAAAAAGACATGTATATATCTTTAGATCCAATACCTATTTTTACAATTTTTTAAAGTCAATAATACATGATAGTTATAGCATCTTAGGTACCTCATAGCCAATAATTCAATCTAACTCAGTCTAGAGTTTAGTGGTCAAAGCTTAAAACAAATATTTACTACTTAAATATTTGTTTATTATAAACAAATAAAATAAAATTATTTTGTCCCCGTACTTAATATTTAAAGCAGTAGTAATCAGTCCCGTTTCAATTTACAACTTTCGACGAAATAAACCTTCACGATTTTGGCGGTCAAATAGTTTTTTTTTTATATCAGATACATTCTCAAAAGTAATGAACTCGTGATAATTTTTACTCAACTTATACTGTACAGAGACTATTTAAGAATTTTTTCAAAATTTTTTGATCAGTACTTTTCGAGATAGGGTGGGTGGACAGGGGTTTTTGGACATTTCTTTTTAAAATAAAACAAGAAAAGTGTGCTCAAGTATTATATCATATATATTTTTGAAATCATAAACTTTCATTTGACAGCCCACTTGATGACCTGCTATTTTTTTTTTTATCTTCCGATTTCACCCCCCAAAACTCACCCTGAAGCCAAAATTTAACTTTCAAAACTACACAGCCCTAATTGGGCCATCAATTTTTATATTGGTGCCAACTGTTTATGTCAAATAATTTGGAAAAAAAAAATGGGGTGTAACAGACAGATCGACAGACAAACAGACAACGAAGTGATATAAAACATGTAAAAAACTAAGAAATAATGTTGCATGTTAACAAATATTTCACAAATATATTAATTGTGTATATCTTTCGTCTATTCTGCAATCTTTCATTGCTGCAAATAAGTCATATAATTCAATGCTACCGAAAGCTTTTTGCTAGAGCCAGTGGTATTTTGTATTCATAACACTTTTCTATAACTGTTTTGAGAGTCTGCAGTGGATTTAGTCTATATATATATATATATATATATATATATATATATATATATGTGTATATGTTTGATTATGCTCCTACAATCAGCCATTGTGATGTGTGGTGTAATCAAATGTCACTGCTTTACCGAACCCTGAAGCCTTTGTTTTTGGGTAGGATTATAATGTTTTTTTTTCTTTATTTCTGATGCAATAGTTATCAGGAAGTTTTTTTCTACCGGTAAAGTTGTAAGCGTCAGAGCCTTAGCTTCGGTTATCCCATTTGAAGTAGTTGCTTCAGATTTTCATTTGATTTCGATGCCTTTTGCTAGAATATTGCTCAGCCGAGCCGTGTTGTCAAGCTCTGTGTTTCTTGGCTATTTATTACTGTCTTTATTTGTTGCATCTTTTTGATTTTGTTTTTATAAAGTCGTGCTGAACTTCTATAATTTCATTTTGTTAAGTATTTATGTCTCCACTTTTTGTTTGATTTACGTAATTCTCTTTTTAGCGTATCCTTTAGTTTTAAATTTGAAGCGCTGATTTTCTAGAGGGTGTCCCCATAAATATTACCAACTTTCATTTTTTTAGAAAACAAATCTATTTATAAAAAACGCAAAAACATGACAAACTGTTTTTGAATCTAGTCCATCTTTTGGCATAATTGGATCATTTTACAACCTAATATTGTAACTCAAATGAAGCTTCTTGCCAAGATATCCCAGCACCACAATCCAATCATCAGGGGCGCCTTCTTAACCCTCCCCCATGCCCGCAATCAATTCCCGAGATCTTCAGACCTTTCTCGGACGAAGACGATGGCTCTCTTAACTCGCCATGACAGAAGAATGTAAAAGTAGGTTAAGTTAGCATATGCCCTAGAATAAGTTGGGTTAGGTCATAATCATTTTAAAAACACATTTCCAGGTTAAGTTTAGATTAGGAACACTATTGTCAATACTTAGGTTAAGTTAAAATAAGTATAATTTCTCACCATGTTAGAGCAACGCTCATTTAATAGAAGTAAGTCAGTAAAGAAAATGAAATGAAACCTGATATTGTTATACGAACAAAAAAGTTTATATGGTATGCTTAATGTAATGTTATCTCATTTATGTTATCGTATAGTTTAATTCGATTGTAAAATAAAAAAAGAAAAAGATATTTATCGTTGAAATGTTATTTAAAAATGATATGCTCTGAATATAAAAAATTACCTACCACAAATGTAAAATAATAAAATAAAAATAGTGTCCCTTTTGGTAAGTTTTTTAAAGTTTTTTTGGCGTTTACTAACATAATTTATTTCTAATGGCTGTTTTTTATTGTGTTGGATACCCAAATATTAATAACTTTATAATTCTCATTTCAGTACTTTTGTTCAATATGCGAGGTTTATAATTTTCTTTCAGGCAGTTTCAAGAATGTCCTTACGTTATCTTAGTCTAAGATAATATTTTTGAGAGCAGAAGAAATATAGATTTTTTTTGCCCCGGTACTCTTTTAAAATTTTTTCCCATTTTTTGTTTCTCATATCTAAAATCCCAATTAATATTCGAAAATTATTGTAACATTCAAATTATTATTTTACCAATAGTAAAGTCAATCGTGGATATATCATAATTTAGCCAATTGTATCGCCCGATTTGGTATAATAAGCAACGCTGGAGTCGCAATTGTTACGGTCTATTAGTTATATATGTTGATTTTCCATTATTCATAGCTTATCTTCAGCAAAAAAATAATTGCACATTTCATTTGTAATTATGCAATTGAATTATAGTTTTAAATGTTTACTAGCCATTATTTTTACAAATAAACTAGTTAATTATTTGATCAGGATTTATTTTCATGATAAGCCGTAAAAATAAATTCATAATTAAATAAATTGTAATTATTGGTCAGATAATTTAATTATTATAACTTCTCATTTTTCTCCAGTAGTATCAATAGTGCAACAAAAAAAGTATTTGAAATTGTACAGTTTAGATACAGCAATATTATGATTTTATCCTCTTTGAGTTATCACCAGGAGTATTGTCCTGCGTTTTGGACCTCGAAAAACTTGTTCTCTTTTGTTTATAAACAATTTAAATCTCAAAACGCGTTTTTTGAGCTTAAAATGCGAATAACTTCGGTTATATATCGCGGATCGAGACAAAAAAAAACCCAAACTCTTCAAAATTAAATTTTTCAAGAAATCCTCGTTAGTTTTAAGTCTCTCAAGTGCGCACATAACCTACAAAATTGAAAAAATTGTTTTTTTTTTTTAAATTTTATTGTACAGGTCGACTAAGTAAACCTTGAAATTAAAATATGTCTTTTGTTATAGCAAAAATAATCTGTTATAAAAATATTGAAACCAGTGGGCACAGTCGAATTTGTGTTTTAAAATTTGAATTGCCCGCCATGTTATGCCATTTGGTCCAAAATGGATTTTTTTTTTCAAAATTTAGGTTTCGATGCCAGCATTCCGATGCCATTAAAATTTTTTTTTTTGAGTCATTATAACCGTTTCTTGTTATGTTTGTTAATTATCTGAATAATAACAAATGCGTCTTTTCGGTCATTTCGAAAAAAAAAATTGAAAAGCCTCTATCACATCTGGTAGAGAATGATTTGAAAAAAATAAAAATTTCATTTTCGTTAACAATTTTTTTTCAAAATGACAATTGCTGTTATTTGATTAATAAAATTGACGTCGAGACCTATATTTTGAAAAAAAAGATCCATTTTGGACCAAATGGCATAAATGGCGGGCAATTTAAATTTTAAATCACACATTTAATTGTGCCCACTGGGTCCAATATTTCTGTGCCAAAATTTTAGAATATTTCTGCTATAACGAAAAGCATATTTTTTGAAAGTTTCAAGCCGACCGGTTCACGTAGTCGATCTGAAAATAAAAAAAAAAAAAAAATTTAATGTTTTTTTAGTTTTGTAGGTTATATACACATTTGAGTGATTTAAAACCAACGAGAATTTGTCGAAAATTTCATTACGAAGAGTTTAGTTTTTTGTTTGTCTCGAGCCGACTTGTAATGTGTAATTGGAATTATTCAAATTTTAAGCTAAAAAAATGCGTTTGAAAACTTAATTGTTTATACTCAAAAACACAAGATTCTCGGGCCTAAAACTCAGAACAATACTTCTGGTAATACCCCATAGAGAACAAAATCATAATCTTGTTGTATCTAAACTATGCCTATCTCATCATTATTTTGACTTTTTTTTACTCCACTATAATGTATAGTCGAATTATCGATAGAATTCAAATTCAAGTTAACTTAATTATCTCAGATAGTTCTGTTGTAAAAATGACAGAAAAAAAATTAACTAAGCTTAAAAAGGCTGGTATATCCAGAACACAATCTACAACACAGTTAAGTATTTGCGTTGTCCTAATACGCTTAACTCCATAAATTTCTACAAAATGGTAGGAAATCTTGTTAAGCGGCATGATTGTTGGTAAGTGTAATTATTGTAACGGTTATGTTCAGAGTTTTAAAGAGATGCACCGCGTAGTTGTTTCTTGACATCTACCGTAAGTGATCAGTGTTACACGTTTTATAGAAATGGATAAAGCCAAAGATTGTGCAATGATAAAACACTTTTATTTAAAAAAGTGGACTGCGGCCCCGATAGAAACTGAACTATAGGAAGTTTATAGGGACTCTAAATCAGCAGTCAAGGCCATTACCATTTATAAACTGGTTGGAATTTTAACGTGACCGTACGAGCAATGAAGATATTGCCCGTTCAGGACGCCCGATTAATATATCTTCTGAAAAATTGATAAAATTCATGATATAGTAATGTAAGATGGTCCCATTAAGCTTCGTGAGATTGTTTAGCTGGTATACACCTCATATGAATGGGTACATAATATTCTGCATGGAGCTCTAAAATCAAAAAGCTGAGGGTGCGATGGATGCCGCGTTTGTTGACTCCAGACCAAGAACACAGGAGGAAGAACATTTCACAATCGTGTTTGGAAAAGTTGCAGCGTAGTCCGAAAGACTTCTACCGTCGTTTTCTAACTAGATGAAACGCGAATTGACGATTACGCCCCGGAGACATAATGGCAGTCAAAATAAGTGGACTGGCGAAGGTGAAAGTATATCGAAAAAAGCGAAAGTTTTGTGATAGCAACTGTTTTTGGGACTCACAGGGATCATCATGATTGGCTATTTAAAAAAGGGTAAAACAGTGACTGCCTTTTATTACGCAATGTTATTGAACAGTTTGCACAGTGAGTTGAAGCAGAAGCGATCAAGCAATCAAGTGCTCCTTCACCAGGACAATGCTCCTGCTCGCACCGAAATTGTTCCTCACTCATCCAATTCCCCAGATTTGGTCCCAAGAGACTTTTTTTTTGTTTTCTAACTTTAAAAATTGACTTGAGGTGAAGAAATTTTCGTCCAATAAAGAGGTTATCTAAGCTGCAAATGAGTATTATGCACTGTTCGAAACAGTGCGAAACGAAACGATTCTGAAGGGATAAAAAAATGGCAATCTCGCCGGAGTAAATGTATTGAGCTCAATGGGGATTATATTAAAAAGTAATATTTTTTTTGGGAAAAAAATATTATTTAGCGGGTTTTTCACACCATTTTTTTAATCTACCCTCTTAAATATAACGAGGCTTATTAGTTGTTCTTGTCTATGAATTTATATTTTATTGTTATTCAAATTTTTTTTCCCAGAAATATTCTTGTATTGGTGTATTTCCTATTATAAAATAGTGTCTTTGTTATGTACTCTATATATATATATATATATATATATATATATATATATATATATATATATATATATATATATATATATATATATATATATATATATATATATATATATATATATCGCTTCGCGACGTGATTTCCGCCCCAGCAAAGGTTTCTTCAACTTGCTTCGGAATTTGACGTGAGAACGAAGATGTTGTCGAATGGTCTCATGGAATACATTTAAGCCCGATTTTCTTAATTTTGTCGCTCCTTAAGGTAAAATCAGTTTTCGGGTTCCGTAAAAACAAAGACACGATTCGTTTTTCGACTTTCGGGGTGACTTTGACTACTGGGCCACGTTTTGGCAAGTAGTCGACATTTTTCGCCTTGTTAAAATGATTTACCCACTTCATAAACGATACCGACTTTTTAATATATTCAGCGGCCGCAGAATGTCATTTTAGGTCCCTTTCTATGGGAACAAAGAAAGACTGCCTCGAACCGACGCGCAAACACGTGATTTATTTTCGATTTTACGCGATTTCGACGAAAGTTCGAAAATCGACTGTTACCTTTACTAAAATGCGTCGTAGACAAGGGTCCCTTCTACCAATGTTTTGTTGACACGATAAAATTGCATCTACCAAAAATAAATTATCGCAGACACGTTCTTACGTGACAGATTATATATATATATATATATATATATATATATATATATATATATATATATATATATATATATATATATATATATATATATATATATATATATATATATATATATATATATATATATATATATATATATATATATATATATATATATATATATATATATATATATATATATATATATATATATAATATATATATATATATATATATATATATATATATATATATATATATATATATATATATATATATATATATATATATATATATATATATATATATATATATATATATATATATATATATATATATATATATATATATATATATATATATATATATATATATATATATATATATATATATATATATATATATATATATATATATATATATATATATATATATATATATATATATATATATATATATATATATATATATATATATATATATATATATATATATATATATATATATATATATATATATATATATATATATATATATATATATATATATATATATATATATATATATATATATATATTAGAATTATATGTTTTTATGAGCTAGAGCTCAGAATATTTGAAGTCACGCCTAATTAGGTAGTCGATGTCCTGATACAGTTAGGTAACATGTTTTTTTTAAAAAAAAGTCTGTCTGCTTCCGTCTATGTTAAATTTTATTCCGTTGAAGTTATCCCAACACAGAATTTCTTTTAAGTCTTTATAGTACTAAATTATAAAAAAATTTCATTTATGTTCAATATGTTGAACTAGCTAGCTTTACTAAAATGCGTCGTAGACAAGGGTTCCCTCTACCAATGTTTTGTTGACACGATAAAATTGCATCTATCAAAAATAAATTATCGCAGACACGTTCTTACGTGACAGATTATATATATATATATATATATATATATATATATATATATATATATATATATATATATATATATATATATATATATATATATATATATATTAGAATTATATGTTTTTATGAGCTAGAGCTCAGAATATTTGAAGTCACGCCTAATTAGGTAGTCGATGTCCTGATACAATTAGGTAACATGTTTTTTTAAAAAGAAGTCTCTCTGCTTCCGTCTATGTTAAATTTTATTCCGTTGAAGTTATCCCAACACAGAATTTCTTTTAAGTCTTTATAGTACTAAATTATAAAAAATGTCATTTATGTTCAATATGTTGAACTAGCTAGCACAGAATCGCCGAAGATGAACTGTTTCCAATTAGTCCTCGGAATGAAGACACCTTCACAACATTAGTCATCAGGTTATTGTCTTATTTCTTTTGTTAAATTGCATCACTTAAAAATGGTCTATTTACGTCGTTTTTGTGGCTTGGTTTCTTGCTTCTGGGTTCATATTACCAAAATTCGATATATCTATATCGAGATATTTAAACTTCATTTCTTGTATAATTTTTTCATCAACAACATACTCTCCCCTTAAGGATGTTTTAGATGTCATACACTTTGTTTTGGGATTCTAAGTAAAATACTAAATCTCCTACATATTGACCACGATTACTGTCGATAACAAAAAATACCATCCCACTGTTTAATTTGTAAATCTCTTATGAAATTTATAGGTATACATTATGCCCTTATCTTTATATTAAAGTTAGAGACGTATCACTTTAATTAAATAAAAATATATAATAGTTGAATTCATTTTATTTTGATCTAGTTTCCTAGTAGATATTTACAGTAAATGACTAATAGTCCGATATAAAGAAAACAAAAATAAATTAACGCTGTGTCGATTATCTTTTAACTATTGTCTCTTAGAATGAGGTACGTGTCCTCCATAAACAATTTTATTATAGCTACGCTTATAGAACTTGTCATCGAGAAAATGAAAATACGTGACAAATTTAATTATTTTTTTCATGTCAATCAAGAAATGAAAAAATTGACGAACTTTTGTAATTTAATAACTTTATGTCCTATAATAATAAGGTCAAATGCAGTCATAGCTATTTTAATATTCACGTACATAATTTAACAATAGTAACACTAAAATTCGGCGAATGATATGAGTTGGTTTTCTGTAGACCGAATGTTTGAAGATATTGTTACTTTTCCTTTGTACTAATACAGGGTCAACGATAGAGTAAAGTTCATTATCTCATTTGTTTTGGAAATAACAAAAAAATGTTAAATACAATAGTTTTAGGGAATGTTAAGGTGCACAGTTTAAAATTATTTTTGAGTTTACAGGGTACTTCAAAAAAGTGTGGCTGATACAACATGTTTTTTTAAATGAAACATCTTATTTTACTAATTTATTTTTAAATTCTGCGTAAAATGTCATAACTTTTTTATTAATAATGTTATATACCTAAACCTAGTAGTTTTTCTAATATTTCAATTTAAAAAAAAAAACTTGTATTCAGTTTTGTAAAAAATTGCCATTAGCGCCATTGTTTCTGAAGGTGGAATAGTCATAATTGGTACGAGCGTTCTATAGAGATAAAAAAAAGATATCTGTAAAGAAATTTGATTTAGATGCTATATATATACAAATACAACATAAATTTATGCATTTCGACTATTTTAAATTGAAAATTCTTAAATTTTTTAAATAGCACACCCTGTATAGTATTATTTTCTCTGATAGATTTTACAAAACCCTCCAACTTTTATTAAGTATGTTATATACTTATTTCTAATAGTTTTCGATTTATTTTTAATTTTTCAATTTTTACCCTTGTTTTTAATACACTTCCGCTATTGTGAAAACATAAACAAATAATTAATAATAATTTTAATATAGTTTGACTTATCTAATGATTATTATGACGTAATAAATGTTCAAAAATATGCCCGTCTACTTGAATACACATGTTTAGTCGTTTTACTATATTTTCCTACACTTTCCTTAGCATAAAGGGCGTTATTGTCCTGCACGCATCCCATATCCTATTTTCCATATCTACTGGTGTTGTAGGGGGATTCATATAAACACGATCTTTAATGTAGCCCTACAAAAAGAAGACTTAAGGTGTTAAGTCACATGATCGAGGGGGCCACTGAATGAATCCATCCCTACCGATCCATTTTTGTGGGTAACGATCGTTTAAAAATTCCCGGTGGTAATTAGCAGGAGCTCCGTCTTGTTAAATCCATATTTGTTCCCTTTCAAAGTTATCAACTTCTTCAAGAAGCTGGGGTAATTAGTTTTGCAAAAAATTTAGATATCTAGGCCCGTTAAGCGGTTCGCGGAAAAAATATTTCGAAAATTTAATATTCCACACCATACATTAAGCGACCAATGGTTTTGGTTTTGAACTTCCCAGACCCAAGTTGAAATAACTGTTTAATAATGCATGTTATGGCTGTTAACTGCTCCATTACTGCGAAAAGTAGCTTCATCAGAAAACATTATTTTGGATAAAAAATTTGGATCCGCCTCTATTGC
Organism: Pachyrhynchus sulphureomaculatus; assembly: GCA_019049505.1. Classification (NCBI taxonomy): domain Eukaryota; kingdom Metazoa; phylum Arthropoda; class Insecta; order Coleoptera; family Curculionidae; genus Pachyrhynchus; species Pachyrhynchus sulphureomaculatus. The sequence goes on along the minus strand of CM032454.1, from coordinate 132,963,655 downwards.
TCCATTCATGGTGGTACAAAAGTTTACTCGTCGTTCAAAATCACGGTCTTGAAGTTTTTGGTGTAGTTCCATATGAAAGGAATGATACTTGTATTTTCTCGTGGTGCGATTAGCAGTAGATTGGGATGTGTCAGATAAGTCAGCTACTTGACTGCTGCTGACCTGGGGATTATCTTCAACATGAAGTAAAATCTCCATTTCTTTTTTCTCATTGGTAGCATTCTGGTTTACTACTTTCCGTTTCGTATACTCAACGCTACCACTACCATCAAACCGTTCCATTAAGAACTGAAAAGATTTCCTAGATGGTATACGTCTATTAGGGTACTTCGCTCCGTAAAGCCTTACTGCCAAAAGACAATTTTTCCCCGATCAGCTCAGTATATAAACCATATCGATTAATTCATTTTTAGGAAAATCCATAACTATTACCTTTATACGTCACTTACTACAACAAATGAAATTATTTTTACTTGCTTAATAGACATGTCGAAATTTGACAATGCCTACATTTTTGTTTTGTCTTGGTAACTATGATGTTATAGCGTAAGTCTATTAAAAACAAGGGTAAAAATTGAAAAACTCAAAATAAATAGAAAACTATTAGAAATAGGTATATGACATACTTAATAAAAGTTGGAGGGTTTTGTAAAATCTATCAGAAAAAAAAATAATATACAGGGTGTGCTATTTAAAAAATTTGAGATTTTTCAATTTAAAATAGTCGAAATGCATAAATTTATTTTGAACACACTGTAGCATCTAAGTCAAATTTCTTTTCATATATCTTTTTTTCATCTCTATACGCTCCTACCAATTATGAGTATTCCACCTTCAGAAAAATGGCGCTCTACTGTAATTTTTTACAAAACTGAACACTATTATTTTTTTTTTTAAATTAAAATATTAGAAAAACTACTAGGTTTAGGTATATAATATTATTAATAAAAAAGTTATAAAATTTGACGCAGAATTTAAAAATAAATTAGAAAATAGGATGTTCCATTTAAAAAAACATATGTTATGTCGGCCACACTTTTTTGAATTACCCTGTATACTCAAAAATAATTTTAAACTGTGCACCTTAACATTCCCTAAAACTATTGTATTTAACATTTTTTCGTTATTACCGAAACAAATGAGATAACGAACTTTACTCTATTGTTGACTCACCCTGTACAGGGTGAACATTTTTAGACGTCCGGCCCCGATTTAAGGAAAATTATTGGATATTTATTTTTTTTTAAATGTAGAACGGTATACATGTCAAGGAGTATACTGACGTATTTGACATTTTGTAGTGAAAACGACGCTGAGTCCAGCGACGCAAAATAACACTTTTTCCATTAATACACCTTTTGTAAAACGGCATTGAAAAGTCCTAATTTTTTTCAAGATTTTTTCCTTAAACTATTTTTTTCTAATTTATTTTGCAAAAAGGTTATGCGGGAAAAACTCTGTAAAATATTATTTTTTTGATCATTGTGGTTGCCATGGATTGTATGCCACGTTTGGCGGTTTTCAAACAATTTATCTAGTAGGCAGCTGTCATATTTTAATCTGACAGCTCTTGTTTGCACACCTATTCAATTCAATAGAGTTAAACTAAGTAAACAGTGTGTTAATAGCTACTGGTTGAAGTGGTTTTCCACGCTTATGGAGAAGCAAGAAGAAAGTCCGCGAAGCCGTTAGATACCCTGACTGGTATATCTAGGATCACACTATGTTTTGTCGATTAGAACGAAATTCGAGGAGCATCTTTCTGGGCACAAAGGTATTCCTAAACGAAAAACTGTTTTAACACATGGAAAAAGTAACCGAAATTATGCAATATTTTAAAAACCATCCATATAATTCAATCAGACAAGCAAGCAGGCATTTGAATGTACCTTATGGGGCTATTCAGAAATGTCTTAAAGCTAACAAATACCATACTCAGTTATTAACACAATTTGATTCGGAACGACTACTGAGTTTTTAACACAAATTAAAAGAACGTTATTTTCTGAATTATGTATTATGAACCGATGAAAGCCATTTTGTCAGCAACGGCAAACCTAACAGAAAAAATTATCATTACTAGGCTGATGAGAATCCATATAATATTAATCAAATTCAGAATCAAGGCCATTATGGCATTAATGTATGGCGTGGGATAATTGGGAAACATTTGGTTGGAGCATATTTTTTTGAAGGAACACTAACTGGAAATAGATACGTTAATTTCTTGATTAATGCTTTACTACTTTCGTTAGAAAATGTTCCCCTTATTTTAAGAATGCATATGTGGTATCAACACGATGGAGCACCACCTCATACAACTGCTGCTGTTAGAGAGTATTGGAATGAACGGTTTCAACAAAGATGGATAGGGGTTCGCAGCCCAGATATTCAAGGGGTACCTAAGTCACCAGACCTCACGCCGTTAGATTTTTTCTTGTGGGGGGCTCTAAAAGATATTGTATACAAAACTACGATAAATGATAATGAGCACTTAAAGGTAAGAATATCAAATGCGTGCAATAGTATACCTGAACGAAATTATTTATAGAGCCACTCATCAAGCGTAAATGAAAAGATGGAAAAATGCATGATAGAAGAAGGAAGACACATAGAAGTTTTGATGTTTTTTTTTTTTATTTTTTAGTTTTAACTTTTAATTTTATAAATATGTATTAAGTTATTTAACGTTAAAAGTTATATAGTTTTTTTTTTCCATTTTTTTCCATTACAGGAGATAGTCGAGAACCTATAACTGCTACTGAAGTTTGTTCATAGAATAATTCTTGATTATTATACAAAAATATGTCACATATTACATAAACTGAATCTTTAATTGGAACATTTGTACATAGTGGTTCAAAGTCAAAAGTGACCAGAATATCCCCAATGTACAACTTTATAGTTTTCAACCTTCTAATAAAATGTTGTGAATTTTTAAGAAATTTTTTTCTGTGAAAGAATTTACAAAATATTTATCTATTTAATGTATTGAAGAATCTAATACACCGGCAATTGGATGGAACGGTACATTAACCTTCAGGAGAGCGTGATCAGGAAATCTTCGAGTTGTACGGCTTAGGAGATTTTTGTATCCAGAAGTTAAACTGGAAGCATTAATTAAGGTTTTTTTTTTATGGGTCTAGCACACGTGCCGCAGGGAAGTCCCTAACGACACGTGTGCGGAAAAAGCGATTCACTTTGTTCTTGAATCGCTGTAAATTGTACTCGGTGGGAAACACAGTCCTGGGTAAGACATTCCAAAGGGATGATGTTCTCCATATAAAAGACTGCTTGAAAAGCGTTGTATGAGGAGTAACAAGCTGAACCTCATACGGATGTGAAGTATCAGCGCGACGTGTACTTCTAACATGCACCGCTCTGGGAGGAATTAAGCGGGCTACATCCCTCGAACACTCTCCATGAAAATACTTGTAGAACAGACTCAAGTCGCCAACCGTTCTTCGATGTTCCAGCGAATCAAGGCCGCCGGTCAGTTTTGGGTCTCCAGTCAGACGAACAGCCCTTCTCTGAACAGGATCCAACAAATGCAGTGTATGTTTGGGAACGGAGCCCCCGAACACATGCGAGCAGTATTCCATAGTTGATCGAATTTGAGCTTTGTAAGAATTAACAGTTGTAGTCCCAACTTTTGAGAAGCTCTCCTTCCTATGCCTGCAACATGTTCATGACAGGACATATTTGCTCGCAAATTAACGCCCAACAAATTGAGTGACGATGCTAGGGGAATGGAGTGCCCCGACATAACTATGTCGTGTTCAGCAACGTTAACCCTTTTAGAAAAAACTGCTGCCTGGATTTTTGTAGCGTTAAATTCCACTTGGTTACTGTCACCCCAAGATAGAATTTCTCCAGGTCTTTGTTAAGTTGAACGACCTCTCGCTGTATGCGGATATTCGCCTGAGCAGCCGATGTCCGAGCGTTCAAAGTGAATGAAGAGATAAGCGTACTGTCATCTGCAAAGTTGTAGATTGGATTCTCGGTGTTTTCCAGCAGATCGTTAATGTAAATGAGAAAAAGAGTAGAAGACAATATGGAACCTTGGGGCACACCGGCGTGAGAGCCACAAACAGAACTTTTCAGACATACCATAAGAGCGTAGCTTAGCCAACAGTCCATCGTGCCAAACACGATCGAATGCCTTGGATATGTCAAGAGCAACCGCTCGAGATTCTCCGAAGTGTTCAATTACGTTGTTCCAAACATGTGTTACATAAGTCAGAAGATCTCCTGTTGATCTATGTTTACGAAAGCCATATTGGTGATTGCTAATAATGTTGAATCCTTCAAGGTATTTTAGAAGATTCTGTTTGACAGCTTTTTCCATGACTTTCGATATTATTGAAAGCAGTGCGACTGGTCGATAGTTGTTTGGCAAGGTCTTCTTGCCTTTTTTAGGTATCGACTGAACTGTGGCACATTTCCAGCAGGAAGGAAATATTCTTTTTCTGTAGGATAGGTTGAAAAGTCTACAGAAAATTGGTGTTAATTCTTTTGCACATTTTTTTAGAACTATGGCAGGTATTCCGTCAGCGCCAGAAGCTTTTTTGGTGTCTAGCTTCATTAGAATACGTTTTATGATACGCTGTCTGAAGACAACATCAGGCATCCTTGACTGCACTATGGGAATAGCAGGTGGTGTTTTTCCTTGGAAATCGGCAGTAGAATGTAAAGCAAACAGTTCGGCTAACAAGTTTACTTTCTCAACAGGTGTCGTTGCAATAGAACTATCTAGCCGTGTGAGTGGTGGTATGGTGGATTTGGTGAAATTTTGACCATGAACATCATATTTTGATTTTACCAGAGGGATCCATTTGAATCACCCTGAAGGTGTTGTCACTTAGTAGTTTGTTGATATTCTGGACATATTTGCCTCCAATTTAAAATACAAACCGATTTGAATGATTCTTTCTCACTTCGACTTTAATTGCTAAAAAAATATCTCACCGAACACAAAAAGTTTCATTAAAATCTGTCTAGTAGTTTTGTAAATATTTGAGGTCCAAGGGACAAAGACACAGACATATACATACGTTGAATTGAGAACTTTTCACTTTAAGCCGGTTAAAAATGACCCAACTGAAGTTGAAAACTGAACATCTGAAAATTTATTATACCTATAAATAAAAGAGTAAAATTTCCCAAGTGAACCCATGATTTTCGACGTTGTGAGAAATATTGAAACTAAATATTGAAATACAATCGATTAAGTGGTAGAATGTCACACCATTCATATTTTTTGATAAAATTTGAATTGTTTTTTACAATGTGTGATTAAAAATTTCTTTATCGTTTGAAAAAAAAAATAATTTTTTCGTAAAGTATTTATAGAAAATTAATAAAAATTAGAGAGAATTTTTTATTATTTTTTCTATGGGTCTAGCACAGGTGCTACAGGGAAGTCCCTAAAGAACTACAGGAGCGACACGTGTGCGGAGAAAGCGATTCACGTTGTTCTTGAATCGCTGCAATTTTACTCGGTGGGAAACAGTCTTGGGCAAATTATTCCAAAGGGATGATAGTCTCCATATAAAAGACTGCTTGAAAAGCGTTGTACGAGGAGTAACAAGCTGAACCTCATACGGATGTGAAGTATCAGCGTGACATGTACTTCTAACATGCACCGATCTGGGAGGAATTAAGCGGGCCACATCCTTCGAACACTTTCCATGAAAATACTTGTAGAATAGGCTCAAGTCGCCAACTGTTCTTCGATGTTCCAGCGAATCAAGGCCGCCGGTCAGTTCCATCAGACGAACAGCTCTTCTCTGAATAGAATCCAACAAATGCAGTGTATGTTTGGGAGCGGAGCTCCAATCATGGGAGCAGTATTCCATAGTTGGTCGAATTTGAGCTTTGTAAAGAATTAACACTTGTGGAGTGTAAAGCTTTCTGGTTCGAAATAATATTCCCAACTTTCGAGAAGCTCTCCTTGCTATGCCTGCAACATGTTCATGCCAGGTCATATTTGCTCCCAACTTAACGCCCAACAAATTGAGTGACGATGTTAGAGGAATGGAGTGCCCCGACATAACTATGTCGGGTTCAGCAACGTTAACTTTTTTAGAAAAAGCTGCCGCCTGAGTTTTTGTAGCGTTAAATTCCACTTGGTTACAGTCACTCCAAGGTAGAATTTCTTGCAGGTCTTTGTTAAGTTGAATGACTTCCTTCTGTCTGCGGATATTCGTCTGAGTAGCCGATGTCCGAGCGTTGAAAGTGAATGAAGAGGTAAATGTACTGTTATCTGCAAAGCTGTATATTGGATTCTCGGTCTTTTCCAGCAGATCGTTAATATAAATGAGAAAAATAGTAGGAGACAGTATGGAGCCTTGAGGTACACCGGCGTTGTTAGTGAAGGTGTTAGAAATAAATCCGTCCACTGCCACTCGTAAAGAACGCTCTCTGAGGAAACATGAGAGCCACAAACAAAACTTTTTAGACATACCATAAGAACGTAGCTTAGCCAACAGCTCATCGTGCCAAACACGGTCGAGTGCCTTGGATATGTCAAGAGCAACCGCTCGAGATTCTGCAAAGTGTTCAATTGCGTTGTTCCAAACATGTGTTACATAAGTCAGAAGATCTCCTGTTGATCTATTTTTTACGAAAGCCATATTGGTGATCGCTAATATTGTTGAATCCTTCAAGATATTTTTAGAAGATGCTAATTGATAGCCTTTTCCATGACTTTCGATATTATTGGAAGCAGTGCGATGGGTCGGTAGTTATTTGGGAAGGTCTTCCTGCATTTCCAGCAGGAAGGAAATATTCCCTTTCTGTAGAATAGGTTGAAAAGTCTACACAGCTATCCCGTCAGCGCCAGAAGCCTTTTTGGTGTCTAGCTTCATCAAAATACGTTTTATAATACGCTGTCTGAAGACAATATCGGGCATCCTTGACTGCACTATGGGAATCGTAGGTGGTATTTTTCCTTGGAAATCGACACGCTTCGTGAAGCGAAGAGTTCAGTCAACAAGTTCGCTTTTCTCAACAGGTGTCGTTGCAATAGAATTATCTGGCCGTGTGAGTGGTGGTATGGTGGATTTGGTGAAATTTTGACTAACTGCCTTAGCGACTGACCAAAAGGACCTGGAATTGTTGGGACAAGCGAGAACTTTGTTTCTAATCCGTTGATTGTGTGCCTCCTTGGTTTCGTCGATAATTTCTTTGCATCTGTTCCTGGCACGAACAAAGGTGTTACAATTTATGGTGTTAGGATTTTCACGCCATTGTCGGTATGCAAGATGTTTAGAAACAACAGCTTCTTTGCATTTTCGGTCAAACCAAGGCTTGCCGCTAGAAGGGCTTTTCTTCGAAAAAGGGATGTAAGCCTCTATACCGGCCAAAATAAACACCGAAACCTCCATGGCGCAGTTAGATGGGTCGTTGGATCGAAAACAAACGTCTCACCAAGGGAAAGTTCGAAAATATTCCATGAGATCTTCCATTTAGCAGATTTGTAGTGCCAAATCTTGCGCGGTTTAGGCGCTCTCTGTCACTGGTTGGTAGAATACTCGATGTCGAAAGTAGTTTACGGTCGGAAGAACCTAACGGCGGATTTACACTGACCGTGTAAATCTCCGGATTGGTGGTTAAAAACAGATCAAGAAGACTGGCGAACTCCCCGTCTCGATCAGGGATCCGTGTTGGTTCGTCAATAAGCTGAGTTAAGCCACAAGTGATTGAAAATGATTCGGTTTCTCGGCCTTGTTCGTCGGTAGCATTTGAATATTTAAGCCAGTTGATGTTGTGGACATTAAAGTCGCCCAGGATGGCAATTTCGGCATTTGGATAGTTAATTTTAGATGGAGAGAGGATGGAGAGAACTAAATGAAATCAACAATAACATTCTCATAAATATATATGTTATATTATTTTTTAATAAACAAATGCTGATTAGGTTCTGTTTTATATACGAAAATTATTTTTTTTGAGGAGTAGAAGCTTTGAACGCTTTAGATGGTAGAAGTGTTCAAATCTTTTGTTCTCACTTTTGGGGTTAACGGAAAGTAATATTGTTTGACGCGCTGCTCGGCACGTTGTCAGGCTTGGGCTTACCCGCGTGGCGTATAAATTTTATGCAAGTTCGAATATGTCAATTCTTTGACTACGGAGATTCTTATCATAAAGTGCCCGTTTGTCAGTCACACGTTATTTTCAGAAAATAATATTAGAAATACCTTTATCATAAAATAGTCATATAAGATATTTCTCTGCTCACCTGATTCCAAAAAATTTAAGTCATTCTCGTGACAGAGTGTTGCAATTCCCTGAAGAAAGTGGGCATAAGTGCGTGAAGAAAAATCTCTTTACCATAACGAAAAAATGGCCTGCAATATTTCATAGTTTCATTTGGATACGAATTTTTCAGTTTGTTTTCCTTAACAAGAAACACCACATGAATACGTTATCGAAGACAGTAACCCTCTAGAATATCACAGCAAGATCGAAAAAAAAATGATTCAAGGCACGTTCCAACGTGATAGTTTAGATGAAATAGAGAAAATTGAAAAAATCGGTAATACTTTTCTGAAATCTGGAAAATTTCACGACTTAGTCGATTGTTTCAATATTTAGTTTCAATTTTTCTCACAACGCCGAAAATCACTTGGAAAAATTTTTACTCAGAACTAAGTGTAAAAAATTGGGCAAATAAAACACAGAAAAATATCAAAATAGGTATGCCACTACTCTCTCTTTTAAATTTTGTCCAGAGGGGATGATACCCTTTTAGCTCCTCCCTCTACATTTATTACTTTACGTTTTCTAAAAATTTTGAGGAGCATCAATGATTTGTAAGAGGTAACTTAAAGTCATATTTCCGATGGTAAGCTAATTTTTTTTCTTCTTAGTCGTACGCTTAATTACTGAAGGTAGTGTCCATCTTGAAAGTTTCTAGTCGCTTTAGCAACCAGTTTTCGCCATCTGTTTTTGTTGTCTGCTTTCGTCATGGCATCGGTCACTCTAAGTCCGGTTACTGATTTTACCTGATCGGCCCAGCAGTTAGGAAATCGGCCACGTAGTATCGTCCCTTCTATTTTCCAGATATGACCAGCTTCTTCAAATTGTCTGGATCTCGTCTTGCTATGTGACCAAAGTATCTAAAAATTTTCTAGTAACAAATGATGGCCAATCTTCTTTCAATATTTAGCTGGATGGATTTATTTGTTCTTTTGGTTATCTAAGAAATACGAAGCATACATCGCCAACACCACATTTCGAGAGCGTTTGTCTTCTGTATTTCTGCAGCGCGAATTGTCCATGATTCGGATCCACAGAGAAAGATGCTGAACATTAAACTCCTTTACAAGTCTAATTTTTTTCTGGATTGTGTTGTTCCGGTTTTGCCAGACTCTTCTAAGTCTATTCATTACTGATTTAGTCATCTGCACTTCTTATTTCCTTTGCACATTCTCCCTTATTTGTCAGAAATGATCCTAGGTATACAAACTCTTGAACCACTTCCGGTACGGGTCAGTTGTTCAGTTCTGTCAATTGCCATGATATTTGTTTTTGCCTTATTGATGTAAAAGGAGTTCTGACATTTCTTTTTCAGTAGTCGCAAGTACAGGTAATATGGAATATTTTTGAAGAATATACGAAAACACAAAAGTTTAACTTATGAAATATATAAAAATTAACTATGATCTTGAACATCGTTAAAAACCAAAATTACATTTTAAAGTTTAAAATTAAGATGTAATCCATTCTTTCAATTAGGTTTTGAGTTAACATTCTTTAAATTGGATAATCCCCCAAAAACTTCAGAAATCGAGCGCGTGAGATCCTTTTACATGCTTTGTCGACGTGGAAAGTTTTAAAAGTAGATTATTCGGGGAAAGATCAAAATGCAAAGAAACCTTTTTTAAATTCATGAAGTTGAAAATTTTGTTTTGAACTAAGAGTTAGATATGATGTAGCTTTGTGAAAAATTTTTGTATGAGACACCGGAAAAGTATTATTGTAAAAGTTATGCTTAAATTAAAATTAATCATAAAATAAGAAATGTAAATAAAATATTATTAAGGTATTTCTATTTTACTAATGCATGAAAAGAAATATATTAAGAAATTCACTCTGTAAAAATATCGAAGAGAATTCTCTACTACTCTATGATTACATTTTTTTTTCAGTTTCGATTTCACCCCCAAAACTAACCCTTTAAATCCAAATTTAACTTTCAAATGTACCCAACTCTGATGAGGCCATCAATTCCTATATTAGTGCCAAATTTCAACTTTCTATGTCAAATAGTTTCGAAGAAAATCTGGTGTGGCAGACAGACAGACAGATGGACAAACACCGAAGTGATCTTATAAGTCTTCCGTACGGAACACTAATAATACTCATTTTATCTAAAATCTTCATCATGTTTAATACAAAGGAAGGTATTTCTTAAGGTCTTTGGAGATTAATAAAACTTGATGCGATTAGTTGCAGGAACCTTTTTTTCACCTGTGGAAACCAGTGAATATACCTTTCTAAGAATGTTGCAACAAATAACACCTAGAATTGTGTACGTGTACATAGATAAAAAAATCGCACATAGCAATAGAACACACTTGTAATACTCCAAAAACAAGGCGTTGCTATATACAAGGAAACAAGTTCTGTCTATGAAAAAGTCGTATTAATATCCGAAGACCATTACAGAATTTTCTATCTGTTTTGAAACAACACATATTTGTTACAGGTATTGCTAATTTTTGTTTTAAATTTGTATCATTGAAAGTATAACGACAATTCTTTTTTCCCAAAGGATTTTAAGCATGTTGAAAATGATTAAATTTACATAATTATTTGTTTTTTTATAACTAGGTCTTTACAATTAACTGATGACCTTGATGTTTTTATATACCAGAAAATTATCATAGGTCGTGAATAACTTTTTTGTTCAATCTATCACCCCTTGTGAGAGAATATTCCAGAATTTTTTTCAAAATTTTTTGATCAGTACTTTTCGAGATAAGGGAATAGGGCAGCGATTTTTGGCAATTTTTTAAAGATAATACAAAAAAAAGCAGCGCTTTTGGCAGTTTACATTATATATATATATTTTTGAACTCGTGTTTTTACAAGCTTTAATTTGACACCCCACTAGATGAACTGATAAAATTTTTGTTCTTCATTTTCGATTTCACCCCCTAAAACTAACCCCTTAAGTCAAAATTTAACTTTAAAACTACACCGCTCTTATGGGGTCATCAATTCCTATATTAGTGCCAAATTTCAACTTTTTACGTCAAATAGCTTTGAAGAAAATCGGGTGTGACAGACGGACGGACGGACAGACACCGAGATGATCTCATAAGTGTTTCGTAGGGAACACTGAAAACAGGTTTAATGTAAGTATAGCTCAAGGTAAGCGGTTATTTTTTTTTTCAATCCACTTTGTGCTCCGTCCATTGACGTCTACCGTTTCCAGGCTTCTAGCAGAGTGCGTTTTAAGATTTATTTAAAGCGCTGTATTCATTTTGTCTTTGTTTAAGAAGAAATATTTTAAAGTAATCTGTTATGCGAAACTAGATATAAAATTAAACGGAACGGATAGTAAGAGTTCCTTCTTTGAGGTGGCTAAACTAATTGATCAAGTAGTGTTTAAAGATGTTCAGAAGAATAATATTCATAAATCAATAAAACACTTTCTTCGACTGGGCGATTAGAAATCTTAAACCACCGAATGCCAGCAATGGTTTGACCATGCATTTATAGTTATAATTTTTGTCGATACTGTTGAGGTAAAGAGAAATTATAAGTCATCTTCAACTTTTGAGACACACAAATAATAGCATTGCCACTATAATTGCTGTACGTTCAAAATAATTTGAATTTTATGAAAACCTATGATAAAGTCTATTCTCAAGAGACAAGATCAAACCTAAACTATAATTTGAAAAAAAATCGTACCGATAAAAACATAAAATAATCTTCCCTTAATCCATTGTTGTCATTCTCAACAAGAACACAAGAAATATAAGCAATATAGGGATAATTATTTAACACACTAATAATAATCAGCGGGGATGTCGTAATATCAACGTTGCCCAAGTGCCAAAACATACATTTTTGTATTTCACGGCACCTTTTAGACAACGGAGGTTATTGCATGTCTGCAAATAACTACTGCTTATGTACGTGGCCAGGCCATATATACTTAAATAAAACTATATCGAGCTGCCGGGATTGGAACCCGAGACATTCTGCATAGCAAGCATATATGGTTTAATGTAAAACAACTGAAAACCGACAATATATATATATATATATATATATATATATATATATATATATATATATATATATATATATATATATATATATATATATATATACTAGCCGGGCCCGCGGCTCCGCTAGCGTGGATTTGATTCGTCCTCTATCGTCTATTCGTCTACTATCGTCACTGCTTATTCCTTATGTTACCCAACGTAATAAAATATCTCCCATTATTTCTCTTTATCTCCCAATATTTCTCCTTATTTCCCATTATCTCTACATAATTTGCATTATCAAGGCTTATCTCTGCTCATCTCCCATTATTTCTCCTTATCTCCCATTATTTCTCCTTATCTCCCATTATCTCACCTTATTTCCCATTATCTAGGCTTATCTCGACTTATCTCCCATTATTTCTCCTTATCTCCCATTATTTCTCCTTATCTCCCATTATCTCACCATAACTCCCATTATCTAGACTTATCTCTGCTCATCTCCCATTATCTTTCCTTCTCTCCCATTATTTATACTTATCTCCCATTATCTCACCTTATCTCCCATTATCGAGGCTTATCTTGACTTATCTTCCATTATTTCTCCTTTTTTTCTCCCATTATCTCATCTTATCTCCCATTATCTAGGCTTATATCGAATTATATAGAACATATGTATAAATTTATAAAAACACGTAAATCGGATAAGTGGTTCTCGAGTGATAAGCGCACTAACGGACAGACAGACAGACAGAGAGACGTTGCATTTTATATATATTGTATTCTTTGCTACATGATATTGTTCCATATTTAATGCTTTAGGGAGTGTATTGCAAGAGAAACGCGCTAGCGACAAACTTTTCTCCGACTTAATTCACTATTATCGTCACTGCTTATTCCTTATGTCACCTAATAAAATATATCCTATAACCTGGCCAGAGAACATACGTATGGTAAAAAAAGCATGTAAATCAGATAAGTAGTTCTCCAGTGATAAGCACACTAACGGACGGACAGACAGACAGAGAGACATTGCATTTTATATATATTATAGATATTCTCTGCTACATAATATTGTTCCATATTTAATCGTTTGGACTGTGTATTGCAAGAGAACGCGCTAGCGGCAAACTTTGTCCGACTTCATTTATTGTTATTGTCACTGCTCATCCCTTATACTACCTATCGTAATAAAATATAGCCTATAACCTGGCCGGAGAACATATGTATGTTTTAAAAAAAAAAGTACGAAAATCGGATAAGTGGTTCTCCAGTGATAAGCGCACTAACGGACAGACAGACAGACAGAATACGTTGCATTTTTTATATATATTATAGATGTAATAAAATATATACCTAAAACCTGGTCAGAGAACATATGTATGGATTTAAAAAATCACGTAAATCGGATAAGTGGTTCTCGAGGGATAAGCGCATTAACGGACAGACAAACATTGCATTTTATATATATTATAAATATAGATTATTATTATTATTATATAACCTGGCCAAAGAATATATGCATGAATATAAGAAAAGACAGGTAAATCGGATAAGTGGTTCCCGCGTGATAAACGCACTAATGGACAGACAGACAGACAGAGAGACATTGCATTTTGTATATAATATAGATTATACATTACAGATATTCTTTGCTACATAATATTGTTCCATATTTAATGGTTTAGGCTGTGTATTGCAAAGGCACGCGCTAGCGGCAAACTTATTTCCGACATCATTCACTATTTTACGTCACTGCTCATTCCTTATGCTACCTATCGTAATAAAATATAGCCTATAACCTGGCCAGAGAACATATGTATGTTTTAAAAAAAAAAGTACGTAAATCGGATAAGTGGTTTTTCAGTGATAGGCGCACTAACGGACAGACAGACAGACAGACAGAGAGATGTTGCATTTTATATATATTATAGATAGATATATATATATATATATATATATATATATATATATATATAAATATATATATATATATATATATATATATATATATATATATATAGATAGATATATATATATATATATATATATATATATATATATATATATATATATATATATATATATATAAATATATATATATATATATATATATATATATATATATATATATATATATATATATATATATATATTTATATATATATATATATATATATATATATATATATATATATATATATATATATATATCTATCTATAATATATATAAAATGCAACATCTCTCTGTCTGTCTGTCTGTCTGTCCGTTAGTGCGCCTATCACTGAAAAACCACTTATCCGATTTACGTACTTTTTTTTTTAAAACATACATATGTTCTCTGGCCAGGTTATAGGCTATATTTTATTACGATAGGTAGCATAAGGAATGAGCAGTGACGTAAAATAGTGAATGATGTCGGAAATAAGTTTGCCGCTAGCGCGTGCCTTTGCAATACACAGCCTAAACCATTAAATATGGAACAATATTATGTAGCAAAGAATATCTGTAATGTATAATCTATATTATATACAAAATGCAATGTCTCTCTGTCTGTCTGTCTGTCCATTAGTGCGTTTATCACGCGGGAACCACTTATCCGATTTACCTGTCTTTTCTTATATTCATGCATATATTCTTTGGCCAGGTTATATAATAATAATAATAATCTATATTTATAATATATATAAAATGCAATGTTTGTCTGTCCGTTAATGCGCTTATCCCTCGAGAACCACTTATCCGATTTACGTGATTTTTTAAATCCATACATATGTTCTCTGACCAGGTTTTAGGTATATATTTTATTACATCTATAATATATATAAAATGCAACGTATTCTGTCTGTCTGTCTGTCCGTTAGTGCGCTTATCACTGGAGAACCACTTATCCGATTTTCGTACTTTTCTTTTTAAAACATACATATGTTCTCCGGCCAGGTTATAGGCTATATTTTATTACGATAGGTAGTATAAGGGATGAGCAGTGACAATAACAATAAATGAAGTCGGACAAAGTTTGCCGCTAGCGCGTTCTCTTGCAATACACAGTCCAAACGATTAAATATGGAACAATATTATGTAGCTGAGAATATCTATAATATATATAAAATGCAATGTCTCTCTGTCTGTCTGTCCGTCCGTTAGTGTGCTTATCACTGGAGAACTACTTATCTGATTTACATGCTTTTTTTTACCATACGTATGTTCTCTGGCCAGGTTATAGGATATATTTTATTAGGTGACATAAGGAATAAGCAGTGACGATAATAGTGAATTAAGTCGGAGAAAAGTTTGTCGCTAGCGCGTTCTCTTGCAATACACTCCCTAAAGCATTAAATATGGAACAATATCATGTAGCAAAGAATACAATATATATAAAATGCAACGTCTCTCTGTCTGTCTGTCTGTCCGTTAGTGCGCTTATCACTCGAGAACCACTTATCCGATTTACGTGTTTTTATAAATTTATACATATGTTCTATATAATTCGATATAAGCCTAGATAATGGGAGATAAGATGAGATAATGGGAGAAAAGGAGAAATAATGGAAGATAAGTCAAGATAAGCCTCGATAATGGGAGATAAGGTGAGATAATGGGAGATAAGTATAAATAATGGGAGAGAAGGAAAGATAATGGGAGATGAGCAGAGATAAGTCTAGATAATGGGAGTTATGGTGAGATAATGGGAGATAAGGAGAAATAATGGGAGATAAGGAGAAATAATGGGAGATAAGTCGAGATAAGCCTAGATAATGGGAAATAAGGTGAGATAATGGGAGATAAGGAGAAATAATGGGAGATAAGGAGAAAATAATGGGAGATGAGCAGAGATAAGCCTTGATAATGCAAATTATGTAGAGATAATGGGAAATAAGGAGAAATATTGGGAGATAAAGAGAAATAATGGGAGATATTTTATTACGTTGGGTAACATAAGGAATAAGCAGTGACGATAGTAGACGAATAGACGATAGAGGACGAATCAAATCCACGCTAGCGGAGCCGCGGGCCCGGCTAGTATAGTATATATATATATATATATATATATATATATATATATATATATATATATATATATTGATAGGCGCACTAACGGACAGACAGACAGACAGACAGAGAGATGTTGCATTTTTTTATATATATTATAGATAGATATATATATATATATATATATATATATATATATATATATATATATATATATATATATATATATATATATATATATATATATATATATATATATATATATATATATATATATATATATATATAATAACAGAACCTTACCTCAGCCCCTTGTACGACCTTTTTTTGTTTAAGATATTTAGATTCCCGAACGCTGAGGAACTTAAAAAGGTGAACTATTCAAACCACTTCTCCTGCAGTTTTATGCTTCAATATAAATATTCTTATTCCTAAAATTTGTTAATTTTTTTGCCATAAATGGTATATTTGCCACTTGAATAGTCCAGGGAATTCCAGGGATTCTAGCTTAAAATGGACTGCTGTTAGAAATAAACTTTAATTTATCCTAGCTTATAGTTATGTTCGTTAGTTTATGTCCCTAGATATATTTAAATTGTTAAAATTCATGTGTGTTATTAAGGATAACTTACTTTGGTAATGAAAGTACTCATCAAAATGGTTGAGAAACAAATGAAAGCATTTTTTTTTTGCGATAATAGCAGTTTTACCTGGAAAATTCGCAGAGACATTTTTCTTTTAAATACATTTTTTTTATTCTTTCTTGAAAGGAATGATATGCAGATCATTAGTTGGTTAGGAACTCTTGAGTAATAAGACTATTTGCTTTCGAAAAGGCCTGATATCGCTTTTTACACTTACAAAATAATAAATGTATTATTAAACAGTTATAAAAAAAAAAATTTAAACTGTTTTTATGTTGTGTGGAACCAAAGCCTCCGGTTATAGACTGGCCTCCCCTCTATAAGCATTTTCGCCTAACTACGCCACTTGAATACCTCAAACTGTTAGATACCTCGTATTAATTAAAAACAATTTTTCAGTGAATATTAAGATAAAAATGCCACACACAAAAGAGAGTTATTGAGTATAAGGATCTCTGTATATTTATCTTACTAGATTAGAATACCTTTATACAACAAATAAAGTTGGCAACACAACAGTAGAGGGATAATTTAAAAACATAGGTATAAATAGGTGACGTATCAATGATAATATTATTTGTCATAACGGCTATATTTCCTTTAAATGATAAGTTTTTCTGCTACAAATATTTGTCTAAAATCCCAAATGAATTACATTTTTTTCTGCTTCATAAGAAAGTTCAAAACTCATGAATTTCAAAATAGATTTTTTTATTTTGATCCCTTCTCACAAAATCAACTTTAAAAACTTTTCACACCAACAAACTCTGTTGACGGACTTTATGTGGTCGATTTGTAAACTTTCCAGCAGGGTTGTATTTAGGTAAATCAACACTTGAAAATCCAAGACCCCTAAACTAATTTCAATTTTTGAAGAAAATGTGGTAAAAATCTAAACGCATTCCGTAGACGTTTATTTTAGAACCAAATTGTAAATAACATGTGACTTCCAGATATGATTTTAAGGCGGAATATCATTTTTTATAACTACCTCAAGGTTCGTGAAATATAGGATTAATGAAAATTACTAGGTCATCGAGTGGGGTGTCAAATGAAAGCTTGTAAAAACGCGAGTTTCAATATATGATATAATACTTAAGCACAGTTTTCTATGCATTATTTTTAAAAAAATCGAAAAGTACTGATCAAAAAATTTTGGAAAAATCTGGAATAATCTCCATAAAGTGTAGATTGGGCTAAAATTATGGTGAAGGTATTATTAACATACTACATTACTGCTCGCGCCTTTGTACTGAGATAAAAAATTTTTTATTTTATTTCTATATAATTCAACAAATATTTAGGTAGTACCGTCAAACGGGGTGACTTCGGACAGTGGAGGTGACCTTGGACAATCGGTAGTTCGCTACTTCTTATTCGTATTTTACCGAATGTATGCATTTTATCGTCACTGTTTTAATGCAAGCTCATACTTACCAGTATTCTTTGAACCACGGTGGTGGTGGGTCGCGTTGCAAGCTAAACTTCGCCACGTGCTAAGCTTTTACTGGAATTCTGAATTTAGTGATTCCAAAAATAGTGAAAAAGTAAGTATTCTGCACAGAACTACTTAAAATCAGCACGATTTCCGACTATTTTGCTTATTATTACAACTATTTAAAAATCATTTTCACAACGAAATTAAATCTTCTTCTAGAATATTTTTTTATACAGGCATGTAACAAAAAAAATTGTCTTTTAGGGGGTGACTTTGGACAATGCCACGAAAGTATAGAAAAGTGTTAGGCGGCCGAAGTTATCAGAACTACAATCAAGATAACCTAAAAAAAGCTATAGAAGAAGTTAAAAACCGAACAAAGTCTTTAAGAAAAGCGTCAGAATTCTATGGTGTTCCAAAATCGACCATAAGCAACGGTGTCAATGAAAAACATACAAATAAAGCAGGAGGTCAAAGTGTTCCTAATGTTGTCAAAGAAAATCGTCTCGTATTGTTAATACAAAATGCCTGTGAATGGGGATTTCCACTAACTGAGTATGATATCAGAGAAATAGTAAAACAATAGTTGAATAGGAAAGGTGTTAATATTGAAAAATTCCATAACAATATGCCCGGACGCGATTGGACAAAATCCTTTCTGTCTCGTCATAAAGAATTAACTGTAAGATTAAGCCAAAATATAAAACGGCTTCGTGCGCAAGTTTCTGTCCAATCTATAACTGAATATTCTACGGAATTAGAAAAAGCATTAGAGAATATTTATGTAGCAAACATTGTTAACTATGACGGTCCTCCTGGATGTGAATATAGCATTAGTAAGTCGGGCTGGTTCGAGGCAGCAACGTTTTACGAGTGGTTTAGTAAAATACTATTGCCATATTTTCGAAACAAGGAAGGAACCAAGCTACTGATTGGAGATAACCTTTCTAGCCATTTAATCATAAAAGTTATAGAGGAATGTCATAAAAATGATATAAAGTTCATTTTGTTGCCACCAAACTTGACACATCTGTGTCAACCCCTTGATGTGTCGTTTTTTGGGCCTTTAAAGATGGGTTGGCGAAAAAAATATTGACGGAATGGAAATACCAGAGAAAAGGTGCTTTTCAGAAATCAGACTTTCCATAGCTATTGCAAAGAACACTACAGTTCATTCAAGCTAAGTCTGAAGCAAATATTCTTTCTGGATTTCGAGGATGTGGAATAGTTCCGTTCAATCCGCAAGAAGTCATCAAACGTTTACCAAATTATATGAGGAGTGATGAAGAAACAGGTGCTACTATGCTTGATCAATCTTTATTGGATTTCTTAAAAGAAAACGAAACCCTCAGGAAAATAACAAAAAAGGAAAACGAAAGAGGATAAATGTACCACCTGGTTGAAAAATTTGTAAAGAGGCAATAAATGCAGCTCTAGCAAGACCTTCAACTTCAGGTTGTCAAAAAACTACAAAATCTTCCCAATCTATTGCTTTCGAGAGTGATCCTTCATATGATTCGGATTCGGAGTCAATGCCATTGAAAACACTCATACAAATTCAAAAGAAGGCGAAGACAACAGAAACTGCAGAACTACAAGTTAACGAATTTGAAATCATAGCTATTCCTGTAAATAACTCCACGAAGAAAAACTATTATGTAGGAAAAATTATTAGTAAACAAGGAAACGTGAAGTTTCTAAGAAAGAAGAACATCGGAGAAGGTTGTGTTTTTGTATTTCCAATCATAGATGATAAAAGCGACATCGTAGCAGAAGACATTTTTCAAAAATTAATCATACCCGAGCAACGCAGAGACCGTTATACTTTTGAAAATTTACCTATGAATATTAATATTGAATAACTACAGTTCTCCAGCATTTGTTATGTATATAAAAATATGTGTTATGTGTATAAAAATATGTGTTCGAAGTCATCCCAGCGGTGCGGAAACATCGAAACCTGTACAATTTACATATGAGTCCAAAGTCACCCCACCCTACGAGGTGACTTCGGACACTTTTAAAATAAAAAAATAAAAATTTGCAATGGCGTAAAATAAAATCTGTACTAGTATTTGGATTCTACGATAATTGAACGACACAAAATATAGTATAGTATAGTATAGTCCGAAGTCACCCCGTTTGACGGTATACCTGTTTTTATTACTATATTTTAGATTGGGCTAGATTGATTTATTGGCTATTAGGTAGCTAAGATGCTACAATTATTATTGACTAAGAAAAAACGTGACGGTATTTATTGGATCTTTAGATATACACATGTCAGGGACCTAATTAACTTAGCCTAGGTAGGGATTTTACTTTATTTTAAAAGCAATCAAGGTACGGGACATTAATTCCGCAAATCCAACTTACACTTGACCGGTTTTTTTACTGTAATGATGTACGCTATTACTATTGTACTATAATTACATAATATTAAAAAATAAATACAATTTACTTATTGTTCAAATTCATTTGATACATTTTTTATATGCTTAGCTGAAGATTTATCAAGTTTAATAATGGTTTCAATATCATTAAAACTTTTTATTTTTTTGATTTTACTTTTTAATAAGATACGATAAAATTTTTGAAGTCTTTATAGATTTATAAAGAGAAAAAGATGAATGGAAGTTCTGAAAAAAAATTAAGTAGGGTTTCTCAAATATTTTTTAGTTATTTTCCTAAAAGCACAGATTTGTAAATTCTTGGTTCAGCTAAAACGAAATATATTAACTTTAAATCGTTGAAGATAAATACACAAAAATATTTGGTTGAAATCGTTTTAAAGGAAATCAATCGTATTAATAAAAGATATAAACATAATCGAGTTGTAGTTTATGTGTACTGGAGGGGAAAGAAAATGCCTCTACGAACGATATAAAACTTTATTTCTTGAACCAGTTCTTCCAATAACGCGACCATCCTAACGCTCCTCCAAGATAGGAATACTAAGACTTTTATAGATGTATATCGGCAACGAGCACCCTCCATGGAGTTTACGGAAAATTTTTAAGAAATATAATTGAGGATGAATATAGCCCACGCGAGACTGAACAACTGGTTTTAGAGCTGGTAGATCATGTGTAGACAATATATTTAGTGTAATTCACTTAAACGAAAAAGATACATCGACGAAGGGAGGGCTACATCCATTATTTGTAGATTTGTATATTAGAACGATCAACCATAAATACTGCACTGGTCGTACGCAGTAAAGCAGCTGTACAACCAGTCACATTCCCGAATAAAGTTGGAAAAGTCAGAAAATTTTTCTGTAACAAAAGGTGTCTGGCAGGATAGCTGCCTGTCTCCTACATTATTCAAAATTTATTTGAATCAGGCATCAGAGATGGCGAAGAGAATGTGGAGAAATGAGAATATAGTGAACTGACGAAGCAACGTTGTACACTCTACATTCTGCCGACGATCAGATGGTTATTGCTCAGGAGAAGGAAGACCTTGAATTTATGACAAGAAAACTGTTTGAAGATTATAAAAACTGGAGTTTAACAGTTAACAGCAAGAAAACCCAATATTTGTGTATATACATACATATATACATATATATATATATATATATATATATATATATATACATATATGTATATATATATATATATACATATATGTATATATATATATATATATATATATATATATATATATATATATATATATACTTATATGTATATATATATATATATATATATATATATATATATATATATATATATATATATATATATATATATACATATATGTATATATATATATATATATATATATATATATATATATATATATATATATATATATGTGTGTGTTCTATAGGCCTCCATTCAACTATACGGCGTGTCCATCCGTTATCATTCAGCCTTGCCACATGCCCCGCCCAATTCCAGCTTAATATACATATTTGTTGAATTACATCTGTTACCATTGATCTTCTTCGTATCTCGCTGTTAGGAATAAGATCTTAGAGTCTAATACTTTAGCATTCTCCTCTCCACTGCTTTCTTTGTCCACCTTTCAGTGCCATATGTTAATACCGGCAGTATATATTGATGGAATACTCTGCCTTTTATTGTATTTGGAATGTCCAATTTAAATGTAGATTGTAACATGATGAATACAGACCAAGCTAACGAGAGTTCTATACAAGTCAGCTTTTAAATTATTTTTTGATATTTCGATTTTAAATATATGAATGTTTGTACCTTTTCTATTCTTTCACCTTCTATTAATAGTTCCTGGCAGTGTTCTTCACTTTCTTTGTTCAAATATTTGGTTTTGGTGAAGTTTATTTTTAGACCTATTTCTCGAGACTTGTTATTTAATTCCATCAGCATTTCTTGTAATTCTTCTTTTGTGTTGGGGATCAGAGTGATATCATCTGCGAACCTTAAGTGATTTAATCGTTCACCGTCCATTAGTATTCCTTTATTTTCCCATTTTAGCGATTTAAACATGTCTTCTAGAGTCAAAGTGAACAGCTTTGGGGATATCGAATTGCCTTGTCTAATTCCTCTTTTAATTTTGATTTTATTTGTTTTTACTTCAAGCATTATTTGTGATGTTACATTTTTATATATGTATTCAAGAAGAGCTGTGTACCTTTCATCGATTCTGTTGTTACTTAAGGCGTTAAAGACTGCCCATATCTCCACCGAATGCTTTTTCGTAGTCAACCATTGCTATCCACAAGGTGACCTTATATTCTTTTGCTTTTTCCACTAGTAATTTAATTGTTTGAAGATGGTGTAGAGTACTGTATCTCCGTCTAAATCCCGCTTGTTCGCGTGGTTGATAACTGTCTAATTTGTTCGTTAATCTATATGTTATGATTCTAGTGAGAATTTTGTATAGTACCGATAACAGGCTGATGGGTCTGTAATTCTCCAATTTAAATTTGTTTCCCTTTTTAAATATAAACACAATCAAGGCGTTTACCTAAGGAATTGGTATTTTACTTTCTATGAGGCATCTGTTAAATAAAGCTTGAAGAGATTGTATTATCTATGCTCCCCATACTTTATCATTTCTATAGTTATTTCATCGTCCCCTGGTTCTTTGTTGTTTTGCATATATTGTAGGGCGTTCTTATTTCATCCGTTGTTACATCGGGAATCTTCAGATCCCACTTTTTTTACTATCACTCAATTTCCTTCTTCTTTCCCGGACGGCGGCGATATTTTCGTGTCAGATCCCACATTTTTTTACTATCACTCTATTTCCTTCTTCTTTCCCGGACGGCGGCGATATTTTCGTGTCATATAGTGTTTAATAATACGTTTATTCCTTTGTAGCTTCCTTTATCTCTTTGATTTGTGCGATCTCTTGGTTATCGGTATTTATAAGTTTTATTATTTGATGTCTCCCTTCATTCATTTGTTTGTTGAGGTGTTTCAAATTTTCCCCTCTTTCAAAGTTCCTTCTATTTTTGAGTTTCTGTACTTCATTTTTATGCTTTTTTTTTGATGTTGCGATTTGTTTTGTAATCATAAGCAGGCTGTTGGTTATTTGTGCGTTTAGTTCATCGAGTTCTGTTTGGTAGTCTATGTGTTTTATATGATTCTAATATGCTTGTCGATATTCGTCTTTGTTTTGCTTTATTATTCCTGTTGTCCCTCCTGCCCTGTTCTTTGTATACGTTATCAATCTACAACTCTCCTTCAGATTTATTCATATTTTTGCTCTGAGCATCCGATGGTCACTGTCAATGCTTATGGTGTTCAGGACTGTCGTGTCAATAATAATATTCTTGTCATTTGATAACACATAATCAATTTCGTTTTTTGTTATACCATCTGGGCCTTTGCCATGTCCATCGTCTATGTTCTGGCTTTTGGAAAAATGTGTTCATAACGTACAAGTGATTTTGGTGTACAAAATTATAGATAACATTTCAATAAAATTCCCGACACTATTTTCATTTGTATTCATTAGTTTCCCTATTTTGGCATTGAAGTCGCCGATTATTATGACATATCTTGTTTCATGATGTAATCTGGGAGGGATAATATATCATTGCCACCGAGACTGCTAGTATACAGTTTTAGAATAATCTTCTGCACAACTTGAATTTCCATTCTACAATTTAGTGTGATACAATCGTATCAATGGTTTAGAGTAAAAGAAAAAATTACTTTCAACTAAAGTCACTATCAAAAAGGTTGGAGATCTATATATGAATATTTTTTTTTATGGGCCTAGCACATGTGCTGCAGGGAGATCCCTAAAGTGTTACAGGAGTGACATGTGTACGGAAAAAAGCGATTCACGTTGTGTCTTGAATAGCTATAAATTGTACTCGGTCGGAAACACAGTCCTGGGCAAATTAGACAGGTCAACAAAAAAAATATTTGTAAAAACTTTTTACACCAATACATCACAAATTAGACAGGTCAACAAAAAAAATATTTGTAAAAACTTTTATACCAATACATCTAAGTGTTATGTATTTTTGTGTGCCGAAACTGTATCTGGTATCAGTTTTTTTGTATCACCCACAGTTCTCTCACAATATGACATCGATTAAATTTCAAAATAGGGAAAATTTGCTCTTTAAACATAAAAACTTAAACCGTACTTTTATTTGATTAGGTTACAATTTTGATCCTTATTCTATAATGGTAAATAGATGTTTCAGATTCCAATAAATGTTTTTCTTTCAGCCTAGAATCAAGCAATTCTGCTTTTTTCCTTAGTCAAACCCAAATCTCTCACTAAATCATTTAACTCAGCTTGTGTAAACAACTGTGGTTTTAAATTTTCTAGAGAACATTGAAACTCATCATCATCCAGTCGACTTTCATTAAATTCGGGTGTGCTCATAAATAGACTGAGGTTGCTCAGGGACAGGAAGTCCCGGTCCATGTCCTACCGGCCGATTAGCTGAAGTAAAGGTAGGATAGATAATTACTTTCTTATTTTTGGAGTTATATCCAGAAACATCAACGCTGCAAAAATAACAATCGTTTGAATGATTTCTTGTTCTCTCCATACCATGGGTACTGTAAATCGAAGAGCTTTCTTTTCTTTCTTATACCTATTTCCTAAAATCCTCGACACAAACATAGCATACTTTGTGAGGATCCCAACATTTTTCTTGATTAACCGATTTCTACACCAAAATATGCAAAGTATACTTTTTTTACAAAGTCACTAATGTTTCTTTCATGTTTTTTAACCACAAACTCACCATATATATAACAAAAAGTGTTGGGAGAGTTTTTACAACCTCGATTAGCCATACTTTGAGTGTGAATTAAAGAACATAGGTTAAACACTGCAATGCGAGGTTATATTAACTGGAAGAAAACAAACAGCTGTGACATTTATCGGAACTGCTAACCTATTAACATTTGATTTTACTAACAATTTTAAATACATATTGGCTAGGAAACTTATTGAAGCTTCTTTTAACATTTGGATTGATTCAGCCGATTCTTGGTGGAGATCCATAACTAGAAGTTTTGCAAGAAGTAAAACACTACCTAAATTTCCACTAAATTTTTTATTTTTAACACCACGACATGTTTCACTGTACGACAGCTTCTTCAGATGGTTTGTTACAAAAAAAAAATTGATTTGATTTGATTTATTTGATTTTACTGCCAACCTTATAAAATTCTGATTTTATTGCCAACCTAATAATATTCGAATGATAAAAAATAAAATTTTCACATTTTGAAGATTAAAATGTGAAAAATTGGTGGGTGATACGACTTTCTTATTATTATTTTTCGTTTCAGCATACCAAAAAACATAGAAATCAGGTAAAAGTCATTAAAAAAGGTTTTTCATCGTTGGCCTGTGTTATTCCAAAAGGATGAGGTTCTCCACATAAAAGACTGCTTGAATAGTGTTGTACGAGGAGTAACAAGCTAAACCTCATACGGATGTGAAGTTATAGCCCGATGTGTATTTCTAGCATGCACCGCTCTGGGAGGAACACTATCCATCAAAATACTTGTAAAATAAACTCAAGTCGTCAGCTGTTCTTCGATGTTACAACGAATCAAGGTTGTTGGCCAGTTCTGGGTCTCCAATCATGCGAACAGCTCTCTTTTGAATAGAATCCAACAAATGCAGTGTGTGTTTGGAAGTAGAGCCCCAAATATGGGAGCAGTATTCCATCTTGGTCGAATTTGAGCTTTGTACAGAATTAATAGTTGTTGTGGAGTGTAGAGCTTTCTAGTTCGAAATAATATTTCCAGCTTTTCAGAAGCTCTCTTTGTTATGCTTGCAACATGTTCATGCCATGACATATTTGCTCCCAAATTAAGGCTCAGCAAATTTAGTGACGATGCTAAAAGAACCGAGTGCCCCGACATAACTATATCGGGTTCAGCACGGTTAACTTTTCTAGAAAAAACTGCTGCTTGGGTTTTTGTCGCGTTAAATTCTGCTTGGTTGGAAAGAGAGTAGGAGATGGTATGGAGCCCTGGAGCACACCGCCATTGATAGTGAAGATGTTAGAAAGAAACCCGTCGATTGCCACTCGTAAAGAACGCTCCTTGAGGAAACTTGAGAGCCATAATCAGAACTTTTCAGATATACCAGAAGATCATAGCTTAGCCAACAATCCATCGTGCCAAACACGCTCGAATGCCTTGAATATATCAAGAGCAACCATTCGAGATTCTCCACAGTGTTCAGTTGCGTTGTTCCAAACATGTGTTACCTAAGTTAGAAGAGCTCCTGTTAATTTTTGTTTACGAAAGCCATATTGATGGTCGCTAATAACACCGAATCCTGAATGAATGCTACCTGTTATGCTTATGCATCTCGAAACGATAAACTATTTCGTATTGCACGAAGTCTAGTTTTTATTGAATTTTAAACCTTATAAATTCTTACCTTAATTCTTGGGAATGTTAAACTTATTCAGTCTACATTAACCTATCACATAAACTTAAGTTTTTAAATATCTGCAAACTTAGTGATGAAAGTAATTAAAGAAGCTCAATTTAAAAGAGGATGCTAATTTTGAACATAGCCCGAGATACATCTGTCTTGTAAACTAATTGTATTGTTACTTTAGGGACAGGGGAGGACTAAATGATTTTAATATTTACCAATAAATCATAAATCGAGATTTCTACAAAATATTGGTCATGTTCACACAACCTTGTAGCATTTAACTTTAGGTGATATAATGAAAGTTGAATCTGGTTGAAATATTTTCAAATTGCCATTTGCATCACTTTACACTATGTATATAAGCAATAACTCAATCAGTCATATGAAATATACTTTAGTTAAAGGAATTGTAATATCTACTAATTAAAAGATAGCTGCTTCGTATACTCGGTTTCAGGGTTGTCGCTTGGCAAACGGGTTAACGAGACGGTATTACCGCTGTTTTAAGGCAAAAACTACACAAACAGAACTGTGCGGTTTAAGGTCATAAATTATAGTCAGTTTAGACAAATTGAGGAAAATTTTAATTTATGTAGGTGATATTTAGGGATTAGACAAGTCTTAACAATCCTGAGTTTTAAATTGAGGACCATATTTTTATACATACGGTAAATAGCTAAGAAGATACGAAATTTCTCTGTTATTACATAATAACTAAGTCTCAATATTCTATGAATCCGCAATAGTTAAGAGTAAGCTATTTTAGTAACCACTATCCAGCAACGAAATTTATTCTTTTAATATCTCGAACATCTAAAATGTTGGTAAGATTTTTATACGTACGAAAAATGATTTATACAGGTCATTAAATTCAAATAAAACTAAATTAGTATATGTTACTTCTACGTAAAATAAACTTGACTGAACTCAACAGGGATTTTTTTTACAGGGAGAAATCCACCTTATGGATAATGAAGCAGTCTGCGTCACCTTAAGTGTGCCCCAGAATGCTCGTTATGTGATGGTTCTCCGGAGATTTACACGGTCAGCGTAAATCCGCCGTTAGGTTCTTCCGACCATAAACTACTACTACACAGAGAGCGTTCTTTACGAGTGGCAGTCGACGGATTTCTTTCTAACACCTTTACTATTAACGCCGGTGTACCCCAAGGCTCCATACCGTCTCCTACTCTCTTTCTCATTTATATTAACGATCTGCTGGAAAAGACCGAAAATCCAATCTACAGCTTTGCAGATGACAGTACACTTATCTCTTCATTCACTTTGAACGCTCGGACATCGGCTACTCAGACGAATATCCGCAGACAGCAGGAAGTCATTCAACTTAACAAAGACCTGGAAGAAATTCTATCTTGGGGTGAGAGTAACCAAGTGGAATTTAACGCTACAAAAATCCAGGCGGCAGTTTTTTCTAAAAAAGTTAACGATGCTGAATCCAACATAGTTATGTCGGGGCCCTCCATTCCTCTAACATCGTCACTTAATTTGTTGGGCGTTAATTTGGGAGCAAATATATCCTGGCATGAACATGTTGCAGGCATAGCAAGGAGAGCTTCTCAAAAGTTGGGAATATTATTTCGAACCAGAAAGCTTTACATTCCACAACAACTGTTAATTCTTTTCAAAGCTTAAATTCGACCAACTAAGGAAACCAAGGTCAGTCCATCGACCAGCACGGTCAACTATCTTTATCCTGGGTACGACTTCTATTCTCGATTTAGGCATAACTTTGGAATCTGTCTTTTTGTTAGAAGCGACCTCTCTTGTCAACGAGAAGAAGCTCTGGAGCCCCCAAACTTTGATGTTATGTGGTTGAAAATAACGACGACTCAACAAACCACAAGGTTCATCTGTATCCTGTATCGACCACCAAGTGATACCAATTTTCGAACACTTTTCGCTCCTCTTGCAGACACCATCGATCATTTACAAAGTAACTATTCAAGTGCCGAAATTGCCATCCTGGGCGACTTTAATGTCCACAATATCAACTGGCTTAAATATTCAAATACTACCGACGAACAAGGTCGTGAAGCTGAATCATTCTCAATCAGTTATGGCTTAACTCAGCTTATTGACGAACCAACACGGATCCCTGATCGAGACGGGGAGTTCGCCAGTCTTCTTGATCTGTTTTTAACCACCAATCCGGAGATTTACACGGTCACCGTAAATCCGCCGTTAGGTTCTTCCGACCATAAACTGCTTTCGACATCGAGTATCCTGCCAATCAGTGACAGAGAGGCGCCTAGGCCGCGCAAGATTTGGCACTACAAATCTGCTAAATAGGAAGATCTCATGGAATACTTTCGAACTTTCCCATGGATGGACGTTTGTTTTCGATCCGATAACCCATCTCACTGCGCCAGGGAGGTCTCCGATGTTATTTTGGCTGGTATGGAAGCTTACATCCCTTTTTCGAAGAAATGCTCCTCCAACGGCAAGCCTTGGTTCGACCGAAAATGCAAAGAAGCTGTTGCTTCTAAACATATTGCCTACCGACAATGGCGTGAAAATCCTAACACCTTAAATCGAAACATCTTTGTTCATGCCCGGAACAGATGCAAGGGAATTATCGACGAAACCAAGGAGGCACACAATCAACGAATTAGAAACAAACTTCTCGCTTGTCCCAACAATTCCAGGTCCTTTTGGGCAGTCGCTAAGGCAGTTAGTCAAAATTTTACCAAATCCACCATACCACCACTCACACGGCCAGATAATTCCATTGCAACCACACCTGTTGAGAGAGCGAACTTGTTGGCTGAACTCTTTGCTTCACATTCTACTGTCGATTTCCAAGGAAAAAACACCACCTACTATTCCTATATTGCAGTCAAGGATGCCCGATGTTGTCTTCAGACAGCGCATCATAAAGCGTATTTTAATGAAGCTAGACACCAAGAAGGCTTCTGGCGCTGACGGAATACCTGCCATAGTTCTCAAAAACTGTGCAAGGGAACTAACACCAGTTTTCTGTAGACTTTTTAACCTATCCTACAGAAAGGGAATATTTCCGTCCTGCTGGAAATGTGCCACGGTTCAGCCGATACCTAAAAAAGGTAAGAAGACCTTGCCAAATAACTACCGACCAGTTGCACTGCTTTCAATAATATCGAAAGTCATGGAAAAGGTTATCAATGAGCATCTTCTAAAATATCTTGAACGATTCAATATTATTAGCGATCACCAATATGGTTTTCGTAAACATAGATCAACAGGAGATCTTCTGACTTATGTAACACATGTTTGGAACAACGCAATTGAACACTTTGGAGAATCTCGAGCGGTTGCTCTTGACATATCCAAGGCATTCGACCGTGTTTGGCACGATGGACTGTTGGCTAAGTTGCGCTCTTATGGTATGTCTGAAAGGTTCTGTTTGTGGCTCTCATGTTTCCTCAGAGAGCGTTCTTTACGAGTGGCGGTCGACGGATTTCTTTCTAACACCCTCACTATCAACGCCGGTGTCTCCTACTCTCTTTCTCATTTACATTAACGATCTGCTGGAAAAGACCGGGAATCCAATCTATAGCTTTGCAGATGACAGTACGCTTGTCTCTTCATTCACCTTGAACGCTCGGACATCGGCTGCTCAGGCGAATATCCGCAGACAGCAGGAGGTCGTTCAACTTAACAAAGACCTGGAAGAAATTCTATCTTGGGGTGACAGTAACCAAGTGGAATTTAACGCTACAAAAACCCAAGCGGCAGTTTTTTCTAAAAAACTTAACGTTGCTGAACCCGACATAGTTATGTCGGGGCACTCCATTCCCCTAGCATCGTCGCTCAATTTGTTGGGCGTTAGTTTGGGAGCAAATATGTCTTGGCATGAACATGTTGCAGGCATAGCAAGGAGAGCTTCTCAAAAGTTGGGAATATTATTTAGAACCAGAAAGCTTTACACCCCACAGCAACTAATTCTTTACAAAGCCCAAATTCGACCAACTAATGGAATACTGCTCCTACGTTTGGGGCTCCGCTCCCAAACATACACTGCATTTCTTGGATTCTGTTCAGAGAAGAGCGGTCCGTCTGATTGGGGACCCGGAATTGACCGGCGGCCTTGATTCGCTGGAACATCGAAGAACGGTTGGCGACTTGAGTCTGTTCTACAAGTATTTTCATGGAAAGTGTTCGAAGGATGTAGCCCGCTTAATTCCTCCCAAAGCGGTGCATGTTAGAAATACACGTCGCGCTGGTGCTTCGCATCCGTATGAGGTTCAGCTTGTTACTCCGCGTACGACGCTTTTCAAGCAATCTTTTATATGGAGAACGTCATCCCTTTGGAATAATTTGCCCAGCGCTGTGTTTCCCACCGAGTACAATTTACAGCGATTCAAGAACAACGTGAATCGCTTTTTTCGCACTCGTGCCGCTCCTGGAGCGCTTTAGGGACTTCCCTGCAGCACGTGTGCTAGGCCAATAAAAAAAAAAAAAAAAAATACTGCTCCCATGTTTGGAGCTCCGCTCCCAAACATACACTGCATTTGTTGGATTCTATTCAGAGAAGAGCTGTTCGTCTGATTGGAGACCCGGAACTGACCGGTGGCCTTGATTCGCTGGAACATCGAAAAACGGTTGGCGACTTGAGCCTATTCTACAAGTATTTTCATAGAAAGTTTTCGAAGGATGTGGCCCGCTTAATTCCTCCCAGAGCGGTGCATGTTAGAAATACAAGTCGCGCTAATACTTCACATCCGTATGAGGTTCAGGTCGTTACTCCTCGTACAACGCTTTTATATGGAAAACATCATCCCTTTGGAATAATTTACCCAGGACAGTGTTTCCCACCGAGTACAATTTACAGCGATTCAAAAACAACGTGAATCGCTTTCTCCGCAGACGTGTGGCTCCTGTAGCGCTTTAGGGACTTTCCCGTAGCACATGTGCTAGACCCATAAAAAAAAAAGAAAAAAAGCTGACTGGCTGGCATACCACTAAACCTCCTTGTGAGCTGGGTGTGCGACTCTTTACTCCTCTTACAATGTGACGACTATTCTTTTTATAAGGAGTGTGAGTTTTAAAAACTTCTGGGTTAGTTTCTAATGTGTAGATCTATGCTACCTTAACTTCCTCTTCTTCTTAATGTGCCGTGCAGATTCCTGCGTAGGCGTCAGTACCAAACTTTTCTTATTAGATGAATCTGTTTAAAGCCGCATTTTGGAGAGACCGAAAATCACTTATTCCTGTCGAGTGACGAATATTGCGCAGCCATGATAGTCTTTTTAGTCCCATTCCCCTTTTGCCTTGTATTTTACCCTTGCAATATCAGTTGAAAGCTATAACGTTCTCCACGAATAATATGACCCAAGAATGAAATCTTTCTCCTTTTTATGTTTTCGAATAATTCGCGATCTTCCAGGTTGGCTCTCTCGATCACCTCCTCATTCCTTAGTCTATCAACCCAAGATACTTCTGACTATCCACATTTCAAATACCTCCAGTTTGTTAATAGATGACACTTTCAATGTCCATATTTCCTCACCGTACAGTAAAACGGAACAAACATAGCACTTAACCATCCGGTACCTGAGTTGTAGGTTAAGGTTTTTATTGCAAAGGAATTTGCGTAACTTAAAGAATGTTGCTCGTGCCTGCTCAACTCTGGCTTTAATTTCTATGTCCGGTTCCAATTTGTCATTCTCATGGCATCCCAGGTATTTGAACTTGTCAACCCGTGTTATATTCTCGCCATTTATATGAATTGGGACGTCTTGAATTGGATTTCTATTGATGATCATAAATTTTGTTTTGTTTATGTTGATGCTTAATCCAATGTTTTCTTCTGCTTTGTGTATAGCCTTCAATAATGCTTGAAGAGCATCTGCGCTATCTGCCAGAATGGCAGTGTCATCTGCATATCTGATGTTGTTTATCGGAACATCTTTTACTTTGATACCCAGATCACTCTCCGACACTGCCTCAACGAAGGCTCTTTCGACATATAAATTAAACAGCATGGGTGACAAAACACAACCCTGTCTAACTCCCTTTCTTATTTCAAAATCTTCCATTATATAACCATTCTGAAGTCTGCTGATTGATGCCAATATAAGTTGTCAATGATTTTTATATCTTTAAAATCTAGCCCTAGTTCTTGTAGATATTTCACGAAGTCACATTTAACGTTGTCGAATGCCTTCTCATAGTCTATGAAGCACATGAATACATTCTGTCTCTGATCCAGACAATTCTGAACCAGCATTTGGAGACTGAAGATGTCTTCTTTCGTCTCAAAACCCCCTTTAAATACGAACTGACTATCTCCACTAACTTCTTCGCATTTCTTGTATGGTCTCGTATGAATGATGCGCAAGAAGAGTTTGAGAAAATGGCACATGAGACTAATTAAGCGATAGTCCTTACATGACTTAGAGCTGGCGCTGTTTTTGTCAGGATAACGCAGCCAATCCTTCGGTATTTTTCCAGTATTATAAATGTTGTTAAAAAGTGTTACAAGCTTTGTTAAGTTATCATTACTGAGTTTACAGGATGTCTCTGAGAATATGTTATCTGGACCAGGGGCTTTATCATTTTTCATTAGTGAAATAGCATGACCCACCTCACTCTTCAATATTTCAGGGCCGGACGAATTGTCCGTTAAAAGATCTGGTGAACATGATCTATCATCATTAAACAAATTCGAGGTGTAACTTTTCCATGTATTAAGCTGTTCTTCTGGATCCAAGATTGTTTCATTCGCCTCATTTCGGATATGTGAGGAGGGATTCTTCTTATATGTTTCAGCTATTTTTTTTATTTTCTTATGAAGGTGGAAGGTGTCACCAAAACGCTGCAAGTTTTCGGCCTCGATACATCTTTGTTCCAGCCACTGCTCTTTAGCAATCCTTAGTTCTTTACGGATTTCTCTTTGAAAACGGGCATAACCGATCTGATCTTATTGGTTTTTGCATTATCTGCGTTTTTCCTTAAGATTTAATATATGTTGGGTCATTCATTCGTTTTTCGTTTTTAATTTTTTTTTTTCATGGGTTTAGCACACGTGCTGCAGGGAGGTCCGTAAAGCGCTACAGGAGCGACATGTGTACGGAATTTACGTTGTTCTTTATTCCCTTTAAATTGTACTCGGTGGGAAACACAGTCCTGGGCAAATTATTCCAAAAGGATGATGTTCTCCATATAAAAGACTGCTTGAAAAGCGTTGTACGAGGAGTAACAAGCTGAACCTCATACGGATGTGAAGTATCAGCTCGACGTGTATTTCTAACATGCACCGCTCTGGGAGGAATTATACGGGCCACATCCTCCGAACACTTTCCATGAAAATACTTGTAGAATAGGCTCAAGTCGCCAACCGTTCTTCAATGTTCCAGTGAATCAAGGCCGCCGGTCAGTTCCAGGTCTCCAGTCAGACGAACAGCTCTTCTCTGAACAGAATCCAACAAATGCAGTGTATGTTTGGGAGTGGAGCCCCAAACATGGGAGCAGTATTGCTGTTGAAGATAAGAGTTGTTTGCAATTTCCAATGACTCCTTAATTTTGACCCAGTCCTGTTTAATATAATTAGAGATAGATATTCCATCTAGTTGTGCATTTAAACAGTCTGTGTATTTCATATTTATTTCAATATTTTTAAGTAGTTTAAGGTTGGGCCGTTTGTTTTTCTTTCTCGTCTTAGTCTTTGCCAAACGCATCCGTATGTTAGCTTCAAGCAAGATATGGTCAGATTCAATATCGGCTGCTGGTAGTGTGGTCACCTTTGTTATGGCGTTTCTGAATCTTTTTCTGATCATGATAAAGTCAATTTGATTTCGGACAAGATGCTCTTCATTGTCCTGAGGTGATCTCCATGTGTAAAGGCGTCTTGGATGAAGTTTATACCAAGTATTTGTTATAACCAGCTGTTTTTTTTCACAATATTCAATTAAGCGTTCACCTCTTTCGTTCTGTTCGCCTAAGCCGTATTTGCCCACTATGTGTTCCACATCTACTTTACCAATCTTAGCATTGGAGTCGCCCATTAATATACTGACCGCATTGCTTTTTGTGAGTTTAAGAGCCTGGTCTAGGCGTTCATAAAAGTCTCTATTTTTTCGTCTAACTTGTCTGATGTAGGCGCATAAACTTGTTTAATGTTAATGTTGACTGGTGTTCCTAGTAGCTGGAGTAGGATGACTCTTTCTGAGATCCCCACAAAGTTTCGAACTGAGGGACGTATATTTTTATCGATAAGAATACCCACACCATGTTTATGGTCACGGTCACTGTCGTCGTTGGCAGAATAGTAACATGTTCTTCCATCAAAAAGTGTCATTTCAGAGATCGACCACCGAACCTCACTTACTCCTATAATGTTGATTTTCAGTCTCTTAATTTCCTGAACAAGGTTGTGTAACTTTTCAGCGGCAAATAAAGCTTGAACATTCCATGTTGCGATTTTTGATGTCTTATTCAGTTGGAGCCGGGGGATTCTTCGCACCTTCTAATCATTTAAGGTCTGCCCGGGACTGGAGGCCGTTTTATTTTATCTCTCCAACATAATAAGAAATGTACGGACAGATGTCCTGGGGAATTTTAATTCCCTCTTGCTTTCCGTATCGCAGTACTACACCCTTTAGCTTGCTACAAGTTTGCCTGAAGTAGTTCAAAGAAGAGCCGGTCCAATATATTATTTTACACCTCATCTTGGTACTGGAGATCGCTGCTGCCCTTCTCCAGGGTTTGAAAATTATATTGCCAGTTTTGGTCCGCCTCGGGTATCTTAACTTACCTTAAGTCTAAGTAAAAATTAAAAGCTAAGTTCCCGGTTATTCCGGGAGTGTTGTGATACAATAGTGTTAGTGCTGTTTGATGTTTACATGTCTAGTGCCTAAAGGAGAAAAGTAGCGCAACTACACTACGTCCTTATCTCTATATACTAAGTACGTAATATAGTCCGTCTGGGTAGTCGAGTTTTAGTCATGTCTCTTGTTAGTCTATTTGTAGTATGTCTGAGGGTCGTAAGTAGCGATTACCGACGATTGCCTTGTATCTGAAGATGTTAGCTATCTCAGGGTTAGGGTGAGCTATCGTTTTCTCAAGAAAGTGAAGGTGAGTTTTTCGGGTGAATTCTTTTATTGTGGGCATTTGAAACTCCCTGTGCAACTGGTTGTTGCGAACAAACCAGGGGGCTCTTGCTATGATACGTAGGGTTTTGTTTTGAACTGTCTGGACTTTGGCACGACAAGGCTTTCCAGACCTCTGGCACCATGTGTGACAGCCGTATGTAAGCCTAGTCCTGATAATCGTTTGTAAATTATCAACTTGTTATGAGTTGATAATTTACCTCTATGGTTCAGAAGCGGGTACATCAAGTGTGTCATACGAATTATCTGCTCTTAAAAGGCTCAGAAGTGATGGTCTAAACAGATGGAAGCATCTTACAGTGAATCACTTTCGTCTGATCTTCCGAACAGCAAGTATTGGGGTGCTCGTTGTTGTCACACCTGAAAAACCCATGATTTTTAGAATTTTACAGAAAAAGCCGATTTTTCAAACCTAGAGAACAAAAATGACGCAGTTTCATAGCCGCTGTTTTGGTTTTGGGAAGTAAGCTCATGGAAGGCCGTTTGCGAATCCTCCCTAGCTTCTTGTAGGAGATGGAAAATAGCTTGCTGAGTCATTCTGAGTGTACATATTTGCAAGTTTCAGTTTAGTTTGGCTGGTTAGGGTTTTCATTCAAAACTGTAATATGTTGATCATCCTGTTTACACTTACTTTACGATACGATCTTTTCACTCAAAATAGAATAAACTATTTATTATTTCGCCTCAGCTGTTTTTTTAAGTTAAAATGTGAAATGAAGGCAGAATCTTAAATATTGTTCTTCGAACGACTAATTTTTCATATTATGTTCATGTTCAATATTATATCAAAACCTAAAAAATAGCCTTTTGAAATGATTATAGAACCAGAAAGTACCAATTTGAATATATTTTGTATTATTAATTAGTTAATTTATACACTTCATATGGTGGGAGAGTACTAAAACAATAACCGTTTCAAGTGTTTGCCTGAACCGTAGTATCATGATTTGACAGTGGATTTGTCAACTGAGTTATATCAATGCATTTTAACATAACCTATTTTTGTTTATTTATTTATTGTTTTGGCCTTTACGGTGCTTAATTGTTAAAAATATCATTTAACCTTTATTCGTAATTTAATACTTCGCCGATAATAATTTTCGAAAGTACTACAGAAAAAAAAAATTATTCAAAAAATATATTAAAGTATTATTATTATTATTTCGAAAGTATTATTATTTTTTATGAAACCTTCTTCTTGAAGTACCATATCCGATACAGACATAGGCGACGCTCTAGCATTTGCCTGTGGTTGGTGCCTTTTTAAGTGTTCCACAGACAAAGGCCACCTACAGTTTAATACTGGTTCCGAACGGCTAAAGTGAGAGAGCTTTACTAGGCATGATACTACAGGTGGTTTGCCATTGCCTTCCCGAGAAAGGTGACTGTCACGATGTAAATTTTGTTTTATTTTTATTTTATTATTTGTTTATCTTTTTTTATTATTATTTCTCAAGCCTCATTTTATAAAATTATAGAAGAAAAAAACTTATTCTATTTTTAGTTATTATAATTGTAGCACCTTGCTACAATTTCTGCTCCCCGCGCACAAAATCTCGACTTAGTTCATGTTCCTATCCTTATTTCTCTTGCTAAGCTATGTGTCATGTCATGCATCTTCCAAAGCCGTGTTGTAAAAAGGCAGGTTGTTGATGGGCGGCCGCATTTTGAGATCATTTGATTCGAATCTTACTTTAAATCATAGGTCGTGTTTCTAAAATTGACAACGTTATGACATTATACGTTGATGTTATAACATCTTATATTGACAGCCTTTTATGAGAAGGTAACGGTTACAGATTTTTGTTTTATTACACGATAAATGGCAAAAAAATCCCTTTCGTAGACCGTATTAAATTTCAGACCGGTGTTCAGATGTTTAAGATAATATTTCTGCAAATGGATAGTTTCATGTTTTTTACTGCCCTTATGAATAATGTTGTTGTTCACCTTCCGATATTTTGCACTCGTTCACGGTACAGGGTTCCTAGATCACAAAAACAGCTTCCTATTTCTGTTGGTATATTAGTAACTTATAATTTTTAAACTATTCCCCTTAAGAGGAAAGGTGCGGATTAGTAAATTTTTTATATTACGGGATTTTTTGGTTAGAAAGTAAAGAACTTTAAGTAAAAATATTTATAATTAAACAGATGAGAGATGGCTTCAAGTGTCTTTTTTGGAGTAGAACAGTATAAAAATGATGTCACTCTTAACATAAATAGTATGTGAAAGAATGTACTTACAGAGTGACCTCAAGAATTATTGACTTTACTACCTAATTTGCAAGGCACTGGATGACTGATCAAATATTATATATGTACCTACTTACAAAGATAATTTTTCACTTTTTATGTTTCACCATTCGATGACGATAGCACGACCTGCTGTCTCCGTTGCATTATACTTGCCGAACAATTATTAACTTGTAAACTAATTATGATTTAATGAACAGTAAATAAGAAGTATCAGGCAGTGTGAAATTCTATGGAATCTTCGGATCCTTCCGAGATCTAGGAGCTTTTGCATTAGTTCTTTATACTATTTCTTAGTTTTAACCACAAAATAAAGCTATAGTACGCAATTAAAGGTTCATTACTACGTACTGAAATTGTTGCCCTATCTAATTATATTTAAAATTTTACCAACTTTAATTTAAACTTTTAATTCATCTGAACATGAAAATGGA
Source organism: Pachyrhynchus sulphureomaculatus (assembly GCA_019049505.1). Taxonomy (NCBI): domain Eukaryota; kingdom Metazoa; phylum Arthropoda; class Insecta; order Coleoptera; family Curculionidae; genus Pachyrhynchus; species Pachyrhynchus sulphureomaculatus. The sequence goes on along the minus strand of CM032454.1, from coordinate 132,924,679 downwards.
AACATACACGAAAATTTGTTAACTTGTCAGAGAGCTGCGTTTTCATTCTCAGGAGAGCTGTAATATTTACTACATAATATAATACACTCGGCTAAAGGGTTACTATCAGGCAGGCAAAGTTGACGAGGATGTTTTACCACCGTTGCTTTACTAGGTAGACGTTTAGCAGGGGTTTTAGTTTGTAAGACATAATTAGGTGTATTTTAGTGCCTGTAAATATCTATAAATAGATAAAACTTATGAAAAAATCATTTAGTTTTTAGATTTTCACTTTATTGATGTAGCAATCACACGACATATTTCGTAGTTTTATATATATATATATATATATATATATATATATATATATATATATATATATATATATATATATATATATATATATATATATATATATATATATATATATATATATAAATATACATATATATTGTACGTCAGATGAAGTAGCAAAGCTACGAAACATATCATGTTATTGCTAACATACAGTTAACATCAAGAAAATGAAAATCTAACAACTAAGTGTTTTTTTTACAAGTTTTGACTTTGGATTTTCATCAAGTAATGATCTATAAATAGTGTATGTTTTGATTGCTTCGTAAATAAGATTTTCATGCGTTGGTAGGAGCCTGTGAGTTTGATACTCCATTACGACGTCTGGACCTCTGAAATTTATTTTCTCCACTAGAAGCTGCTCAAGATAAGTGGAGCCTAAGCCGCGTAAAAATACTTAGGTTGGTGCACAGCAGGGCTAAACGTCTGAAAAAAACCTCCTAAAGTATAGATGGCAGTATTGGTATAACTAAAAACAAAAAAATCGTATTTTTAGAAATTACCAAAGTGTTCTTTGTATTTGCTGAACCATCCCAAGACGCGTTTCGCCGTATCACGGCTCATCAGCTGGGCTAGGTTCAGCAAATACGAGAACAAATCTTTAGTCCTTTATCCAAGTAACAAACGGAAAACTATAACACTCTGTCGGTGACTTACTAAGTCTATTCAAGCAGAGCGGCACAGCACCAATACTGCCATCTATGCCTTCGAGCAGTAAGCTCAAGAAAGATGCGTTTCTACAATAAGATGCCAGCAGTGCTGTGCCGCTCTGCTTGAATGGACTTAGTAAGTCACCGACAGAGTGCAGTATAAGCATCTATTTGTTATAGTTTTCCGTTAGTTACTTGGATAAAGGACTAAAGATGTGTTCTCGTATTTGCTGAACCTAGCCCAGCTGATGAGCTGTGATACGGCGAAACGCGTCTTGGGATGGTTCAGCAAATACAAAGAACACTTTGGTAATTTCTAAAAATAAATTTTTTCGTTTTTAGTTATACCAATACTGCCATCTATGCCTTCGAGCAGTAAGCTCAAGAAAGGTGCGTTTCTGCAATAAGTTGCCAACAGTGCTGTGCCGCTCTGCTTGAATAGACTTAGTAAGTCACCGATAGAGTGCAGTATAAGCATCTATTTGTTATAGTTCTCCTAAAGTACTTCAGCAATATAAGTTACTTAGTTTCAATATTTTTTTCGTGCTGCATCGAATAGAAGAATTTTCAAACCGATAGCACCAACTGACTGCATACTATGTCAATTTATTCAGTGTTATTACCCATAAAACGTAGTTTCTCTGGCTAATTTCAAAATTAGTCCAATTTTTAATGTATTTTCGTGCTTAGTCGAACTATTTTATTCTCATTAGGATGAACTAATGTAAAAATACAGTAAGACACTCTTCCAAAACCAGACCTTTTATTTAGGTAGGAACCAGAGATCACACGATTTTTATATGGGTTGGATGGATGGATATTAAGAAGAGGCGCGTCGACGTCTGTGGTCATTTGGCGCCGTATTTCGTGTTATATGTTTTGAATTATGTTAATATCTTTTAGGTATTTAAATAATGATTTTGTGTGTTCCTGATCCTGAGCTTGAATGTGGTGTAGTGGGTTGTCTATACCATATTTTAGTCTTATCGGTTGGTAGTGTGTTGCAGTGAGTATGTGTTTTACTGTTAGGGTTTGATTGCAGACCTGACACTTTGGTGGTAATTCTTTCTTGAGTAAGTGAGAGTGGGTTAAGTGTGTATGTCCTATTGCGATTCTTCTCAGTATGACATTCTCTCTTCTGGTGAGGCTATCAGATTCCATAGGAGGAAAGACAGTTAGTTTGAACTCGCTCAATTTATTTGGTCCTTCCAGAAGGTCCCATTCTAGTTGAAAAATATTTTGAATAGTGCTTTTTATGAGTGATATAAAATCTTGAGGAGTGCTGGAGGTGAGAATTAGAGTTCCTCGGTGGGTGGCTTCTTTGGCTGCCAGATCTGCCCTTTCGTTTCCTTTGATGCTGGAGTGGCTGGGGATCCACATGATTGTGATGTTTATTTTTCTTTAGAAACCAATTTGTATTAGATCAAAGATGTCAAGGACGTACCTGTTTTTAAAGTTTTTTGATATTATTGATTTGATTGAGCTAAGTGGATTTTTATATGGAAATGTTCTTTAGAGATGGTCAACTCTAAATTGCTTACAGCATATTTCAGTGGGTTTTATTCTTCAAGGAACTTGTCAAAAATAAGCAATCATGGATTGAGCTAAGTACATTACCTTATATATTATATTATCGATTTTTACTCCTATGAAAATGGAAGTATGGTGAGTTTTTGTTTTCCGGGAGTTTTGAAAACTAGCTTTCCCCGTCTCCCAAGAACCTCTTGTTTGCTTAGATAGTAAGTACTATGAGCTTCGATGTCCCGCAAAGAACGCTACCGAATATCACTGAATTCGATTTCAGATGATAGTCCAGGGTCAAAAAGTGGTTATTTCAGGAAAAAAAAATAGATCTATAGGCTTCTTTGTTGGGTGAACGGTTTAGACCTAGAGCGCTCTAAAACTTTGGATATAGCGCTAAGCCAAGAGCAACTTCTTCATTTCTCGTTCGAGCGAGATATAAAGGAGTGCTATTGGCTTATGTCCTACGTTCGAAATTTACTAAATTTCAAAGTACTGTTGTGGCTAAAGCGATAACCTAACAAAATAACCTCCAGAACATAATTTGTTGGACACTTATTTATATGTGTTATTTGTAGTTCATTTTTGTACAGAAATATTTTTATCGAAAAGTGTATAGTTTTGAAGTTATAAGTGAATTATTGAAAAAGAGCATTTTTCGCCGTTTTTACTCAAAATTCACAACATTTACGAGGTAGCAACCTTATAATTCGGATTTAATATCCAAAAAAACATGAGTAGAACTGAAAAAACACCTTTATATTTTTTCCGAAAATAATTACTTTTGTCCCCTGTTTACTGAACTATCAACTGAAACTGTATTCGGTGATTTGGAGGCCGTTTTTATCCTTCTGTGAACGCTATTGGGAAAAGCTTGTAGGGGTAAGAAACTTTGGGTTTTAAACTCTAATAAAAATTAACAATATTACTTTAAAGCTGTTTTTAAATTTAGGGTTTTTTTCAGTTATTTCCCACTATGTAGCGCCCTAGACCAACTGATAGAAGGAAAGGATCTACGAGGCTGGTTTGAAAAGTCAGTGCAAAGTCCGAGAGATGGCACCGCCGGCGCGTATCGAGGACATGCTTAGTTAGTAGCATCTCTTGAATGAACGCACACCAAGTTTCAGCCATATTGGTCTATTTCTTTGTGTTTGGCATTCGTGTGAATCAAGGAAGTCGAGTGATTTTCAAGAAATGGACGAAAAAGAATTTCGTGTGGTGATTAAACATTATTTTATGAAAGGCAAAACGCCTCAGGAGACAAAAGAGAAGCTTGATAAACATTATGGTGACTCTGCACCTTCGATTAGAACAGTTTATAAGTGGTTTCAAAATTTTCGGACTAGCCATATGAGCACAAGTGACGCTGAACGTTCTGGACGGCCTGTGGAGGTTACGACTCCAGAAATCATTGATCAAATCCATGATATGGTGATGGATGACAGAAGAGTTAAGGTGCGTGAGATTGCTAGTGCTGTGGGCATCTCGACTGAACGGGTACATAATATTTTGCATAAACATTTGGACATAAGAAAGCTATCCGCAAGATGGGTGCCGCGATTGCTCACGCTTGACCAAAAACGGAATCGTGTGAAGTGTTGCAAGGATGGTTTGTAGCTGTTCCAGAAGAATCCGGAGGACTTTAAGCGTCGTTTTGTCACTGTGGATGAAACATGGATACATTACTATACTCCTGAGACCAAACAACAATCTAAACAATGGGTTACCAAGGGGGAATCTGCACCAAAAAAGGCGAAGACCGTTCCTTCGGCCGGAAAGGTTATGGCGACTGTCTTTTGGGATTCGCAAGAGATAATCCTCATCGACTATCTGGAAAAGGGTAAAACTATTACAGGTGAATATTATTCATCGTTATTGGACCGTTTGAAAACCGAACTGCAAGAAAAACGCCCGCGATTGGCCCACAAGAAAGTCCTTTTCCATCACGACAACGCACCAGTACACACCTCAGCAGTTGTGGTCGCAAAATTAATGGAAATAGAATTCCAACTCGTTTCACATCCCCCCTATTCTCCAGACTTGGCTCCCTCGGACTACTATTTGTTCCCCAATTTGAAGAAATGGCTGGCGGGACAAAGATTTTATTCAAACGAGGAGGTGATTGCAGACACTAATGGATATTTTGCAGCCTTGGACAAATCCTATTATTCGGAAGGGATCAACAAACTAGAACATCGTGGGACGAAGTGTATAAGCCTAAAAGGAGACTATGTCGAAAAATAAAAAAGGTTTACCCCAAACACATAAGTAGTTTTTATTTTTGCACGGACTTTTCAAACCAGCCTCGTACTTCGATACACTCCCTGGCTGGAAAATAACAGCGCCCTTACAGTGTTAAATGATTTTGGTTGGTTTTAATTGAATTATTTATTACTTGACGAATGAGAAGAATTTAAATATTGAAGAATTGAATGCAGATTTCACAATAATAAAAAATAAATTATTCGCATTTTTCAGACGGAGAAAATTTTAACTTAAGGGGTTAGTTTTCGTGGGTAAAGTTGGAAGTGAAAAAAAAAAAAATTACTTGGTCATCGAGTGTGGTGTCAAATGAAAGCTTGTGAAAACACGAGTAAAAATATATATACAATGTTATACTTGCGCGCACTTTTCTTTGTATTATTTTTAAAAATTCGCGAAAAATCGCTGTCTCCCGCCTTATCTCGAAAAGTACTTATCAAAAAATTTCGAAAAAAATTCTGGAATATTCTCCACGGGGTGTAGATTGAACGAAAATTATCACGAGTGCATTACCTTTAATAATTTATCTGGTATACTAGCCGTGCCCGCGGCTCCGCTCGCGTGGACTTGATTCACTACTATCGCCACTGCTCATTCCTTATGTTACCTAACGTAATAAAATATGTACCCTTATTTCCCTTTATCTCCTATTATTTATCCTTATCTCCCATTATCTCTACATAATTTCCATTATCTAAGCTTATCTCTGCTCATCTCCCATTATTTCTCCTTATCTCCCATTATCTCACCTTATCTTCCATTATCTAGGTTTATCTCGACTTATCTCGCAATATTTCTCCTTATCTCCCCTTTTTTTTTCCTTATCTCCCATTATTTCTCCTTATCTCCCATTATCTCACCATAACTCCCATTACCTAGACTTATCTCTGCTTAGTTCCCATTATTTCTCCTTATCTCCCATTATTTATACTTATCCCCAATTATCTCACCATATCTCCCATTATCTAGGCTTATCTCGACTTATCTCGCAATATTTTTCCTTATCTCCCATTATTTCTCCTTATCTCCCATTATCTCACCATAACTCCCATTACTTAGACTTATCTCTGCTTATCTCTCATTATTTCTCCTTATCTCCCATTATCTCTACATAATTTCCATTATCTAGGCTTATCTCTGCTAATCTCCCATTATTTCTCCTTATCTCCCATTGTCTCACCATAACTTACATTACCTAGACTTATCTCTGCTTATCTCCCATTATTTATACTTATCTCCCATTATCTCACCTTATCTCCCATTATCTAGGCTTATATCGAATTATATAGAACATATCATATGTATAAATTTATAAAAACACGTAAATCGAATAAGTGGTTCTCAAGTGATAAGCGCACTAACAGACAGACAGACAGAGAGACGTTGCATTTTATATATATATATATATATATATATATATATATATATATATATATATATATATATATATATATATATTGTATTCTTTGCAACATGATATTGTTCCATATTTAATGGTTTAGGCAGGATATTGTAAGAGAACACGCTAACGGTAGCCTTTCTTCCGACTTGATTCACTATTATCGTTACTGCTTATTCTTTATGTTACCTAATGCAATAAAATATATCCTATAACCTGGCCAGAGAACATATGTATGTTTTAAAAAAAAAGTACGTAACGCACTAACGGACAGACAGACAGACAGACAGACAGACGTTGCATTTTATATATATTATATATAAATAACCTGGCCAGAGAACATATGAATGTTTTAAAAAAAAACACGTAAATCAGATAAGTGGTTCTCCAATGATAAGCGCACTAACGGACAGACAGACAGAGAGACGCTGCATTTTATATATATTATAGATATAGATTATTATTATTATTATTATATAACCTGGCCAAAGAATATATGTATGAATTTAAAAAAGACACATAAATTGGATAAGTGGTTCTCGCGTGATAAACGCACTAATGGACAGACAGACAGACAAAGAGACATTGCATTTTATATATATTATAGATTATAGATTAAAGATATTCTCTGCTACATAATATTGTTCCATATTTAATGGTTTAGGCTGTATATAGCAAGGGAACGCGCTAGCAGCAAACTTTTTTCCGACTTCACTCACTATTATTATCACTGCTCATTCCTTATGCTACCTATCGTAATAAAATATAGCCTATAACCTGACCAGAGAACATAAGTATGTTTTAAAAAAAAAAGTACGTAAATCGGATAAGTGGTTCTCCAGTGATAAGGTCACTAACGGACAGACAGACAGACAGACACAGACAGACAGACAGACAGAGAGACGTTGCATTTTATATATTATAGATATAAAAAACAAACTCGTATAGGTACTTCATTTGGCCAGATTTTCCACTATTTTTGGTCAAAATTGGTTTAAAAACAACAAAAAATGGAAACATAATATGAAAGAATGATCTTCTTAAATCATTTAGAACCTGTTGCATATCGTGATATCCAAAAAGTTATTTGGACAATTTATGAAAATCTCTCATAGTTAATCAACTGTGATATAGATGGTGGAATGTGAGTATAACAATATTATACTTAACGGTTCCGACGTAACCATAAAATAATTGATAATACAACTCTTATTACAAATACATATATGCTGAAGCTCTGAAAGGTTAAGATAGATTAGTAGTAGGTCAGCAGGTAACGAGACATCTGTGACTTGTTTATGTCCCTTATTACTTCTTTTGCAAACCTTGTAGTTTACGCGGGCGAAGCTGTAAACAAATGGTAACCGTATATGAATTTGAATATGAAATTTTTAAATAAAGGAACTTTGTGAACGTGGCAATAATATAAAGACCTAAATTTATGATTTTAAATTAAAGCTATGCAATTGGAATTAATGTCTTAGTAACCTGAACGTCAGAGTGAAAATTTGTTAATTTGTCAGAGATCCGTATGTTGAGGCCACGTGCGAATTGTAATATTTACTAAAGAGAAAAAATTGCGGCTGTTTATGTACACCTGGCTCCAAGGCAACCCCCAAGCAAACAAGGTTGACGAAAACGTGTCACCATCGCGCCAGCTTTAAGCAAAAACTAAACAAACAAGTTGTCAGGCCATAAATTAGAGGCAGATTAAATGATTTCTGTCAGGGTTTAATTTAAGTACTTTGTGTAAGGATAAGAAGAGCGTATCACCTGAAGGATTTCAAATGCAGAGTTTATGATAGAATTAATAAATTATTTATATTGGTGAATGATAGTAGAAACGAGAATTATGAAAATCAGTTAATAGTTATTTCAACTCCTTTTAGCAGTGTATCTAAAATAAGCGATCAAGTGCAAATTGGACTTGCACGATTAGTGTTCCTTACGTTGATTGCTTTTAATATAAAATTTTTTGTTACGGAGGCTTAAAATGATCAATAACTTTACAAAACACATTTCAAATGAGTTCTCAACAAAGTTTTTTTCTGATCTTTACTGAAAACTGATGACCTTCAAATTTTTGTCTTTTTTTTATACATCAGATAAGTTTATCAAAGGTAATGCACTCTTGATAATTTTCGTTCAACCTACACCTTTTGGAGAATATTCCAGAATTTTTTCACAATTTTTTGATCAGTATTTTTCGAGATAAGAGGGGGACAGCTATATTTTACAATTTTTTAAAAATAATATAAAGAAAAGTGTGCCCAAGTATTATATTATACATATTTTTGAACTCGGGTTTTTACAAGCTTTCATTTGACAACCCCACTCGATGACCTGGTAAAAAAAAATTTCACTTCTGATTTCACTCCCCAAAACTAACTCCTTAAGTCAAAATTTAACTTTCAAAACTGCATAGCATTGATGAGACCATCAGTTCCTATTCACGCCTCCCTTCAATAATTCCCTTCATAATTAACTGTAGGAGGCAATATTTCTCTCCACGCAACACATCTGTCCAAATTTGTTTTTCTTAAAACTTTCTTATTCGTTAGCAAATCAGTCCACGGTACTCGAAGCATTCTGCGGTGAGTGCCTCTAGGCGATTCAACGTACTTATTTTTATGGTTCAGCGCTGTACCCCATATGGCAGTACTGACCAGATGTAGCATTTGATCATCCTCTGTCTTAGTTTGGCGTTCAGATTGTCTTTGAAAACAAGGACATTCATTTATCTAAAGGTAGTAAGAGCTGCTTCAATTCTGCATTTTATCTCTCTATCGGGATTAATGTTGTCTGTAATCATACAAGTATTCAAATCGATGAACCCGGTCTATCAGTGCATTGTTAAGTGTCAATTTCGCATACTCGTATTAATCTCTACTAAATGCCATGAACTTGGTTTTACTAACAATGATGTTAAGAAATAAATCTTGTCCAGCCTCGCTAATTCTGTACACCCATGATCCATCAGTCGCCATCAACATTAGTGGCAGAGAAGCGCCTAGGCCGCGCATGGGAACATCTCATGGAATATTTTCGAACTTTCCTTTGAATGGACGTTTGTTTTCGATCCGACAACCCATCTGACTGCGCCAGGGAGATCTCCGATGATATTTTGGCTGGTATGGAAGCTTCGAAGAAATGCCCCTCCAATGGCAAACCTTGGTTTGACCGAAAATGCAAAGAAGCTGTTGCTTCTAAACATCTTGCCTACCGGCAATGGCATGAAAATCGTGACACCTTTGTTCGTGCCCGGAACAGATGCAAAGGAATTATCGCCGAAACCAAGGAGACACAAAATCAACGAATTAGAAACAAACTTCTCGCTTGTCCCGACAATTCCAGGTCCTTTTGGGCGGTCGCTAAGGCAGTTAGTCAAAATTTCACCAAATCCACCATACCACCATTCACACGGCCAGATAATTGCATTACAACCACACCTGTTGAGAGATCGAACTCGTTGGCTAAACTCTTTGCTTCATATTCTACTGTCGATTTCCAAAGAAAAACACCACCTACTATTCCCATATTGCAGTCAAAGATGCCCAATGTTGTCTTCAGACAGCGTGTCATAAAGCTTATTTTAATGAAGACAGACACCAAAAAGCCTTCTGGCGCTGACGGAATACCTGCCGTAGTTCTCAAAAACTGTGCAAGAGAACTAACACCAGATTTCTGCAAACTTTTTAACCTATCCTACAGAAAGGGAATATTTCCGTCCTGCTGGAAATGTGCCACGGTTCAGCCGATACCTAAAAAAGGCAAGAATACCTTGCGAAATAACTAGTGACCAGTCGCACTGCTTTCAATAATATCGAAAGTCATGGAAAATGTTATCAATCAGCATCTTCTAAAATATCGTGAACGATTCAATATTATTAGCGATCATCAGTATGGCTTTCGTAAACATAGATCAACAGTAGATCTTCTGACTTATATAACACATGTTTGGAACAACGCAATTGAACACTTTGGAGAATCTTGAGCGGTTGCTCTTGACATATCCAAGGCATTCGACCGTGTTTGGCACGATGAACTGTTGGCTAAGCTACGCTCTTGTGATATGTCTGAAAAGTTCTGTTAGTGGCTCTCATGTTTCCTCAAAGAGCGTTCCTTACGAGTGGTGGTAGACGGATTTCTTTCTAACACCTTCACAGTGCCCCAGGGCTCCATACTGTCTCCTACTCTCTTTCTCATTTACATTAACGATCTGCTGGAAAAGATCGGGAATCCAATCTACAGGTTTGCAGACGACAGTACGCTTGTCTCTTCATTCACTTTGAATGCTCGGACATCGGCTGCTCAGGCGAATCTCCGCAGACAGCAGGAGGTCGTTCAACTTAACAAAGACCGGGAAGAAATTCTATCTTGGGGTGACAGTAACCAAGTGGAATTTAACGCTACAAAAACCCAGGCGGCAGTTTTTTCTAAAAAAGTTAACATTGCTGAACCCGACATAATTATGTCGGGGCACTCCATTCCCCTAGCATCGTCGCTCAATTTGTTGGGCGTTAGTTTGGGAGCAAATATGTCCTGGCATGACCATAGCAAAGAGAACTCCTCAAAAACTGGGAATATTATTTCGAACCAGAAAGCTTTACACTCCACAACTGTTAATTCTTTACAAAGCTCAAATTCAACCAACTATAGAATACTGCACACATGTTTGGGGCTCCGCTCCTAAACATACACTGCATTTGTTCTGTTCTGTTCAGAGAAGAGCTGTTCGTCTAATTGGAGACCCGGAACTGACCGGCGGCCTTGATTCGCTGGAACATCGAAAAACGGTTGGCGACTGGAGTCTGTTCTACAAGTATTTTCATGGAAAGTGTTCGAAAGATGTAGCCCGCTTAATTCCTCCCAAAGCGGTGCATGTTAGAAATACACGTCGCGCTGGTGCTTCACATCCGTATGAGGATCAGCTTGTTACTCCGCGTACAACGCTTTTCAAGCAGTCTTTTATATGGAGAACATCATACCTTTAGAATAATTTGCCCAGTGCTATGTTTCCCACCGAGTACAATTTACAGCGATTCAAGAACAACGTGAAACGCTTTTTCCGCACACATGCCGCTCCTGGAGCGCTTTAGGGACTTCCCTGCAGCACGTGTGCTAGACCCATAAAAAAACATAACAATAACATAAAGAACTGATTTTACCCATTTTGGTTAATGCTATGCAATTGTACTTAGAAATTTAATCCCTTTCATTCAAGCTACTTTGAACTCTTGATTTTCCTGAAGTTGTAAACTTGTCAATTTATTGGAAACAAGGGTTTCCAGACTCCAAGCGCATTGTATATTTGGTTACAAGGTAGGCGTTAAGTAAACTAAGTTGATGAGACCTGTTGTCATCCCGACTGTACTAAGTTTGCCAGACCACAAGTAACTTGTATTTGTACACATAAAATAAAGTACAGACACGTAAGGTCACCGTCAAATAATTAAATTCAGGATAATTAGGATACAGAAACATCGTTTTAAGCACCTAAATTAATGCTATGCAATTGTAAATTAAAATTTGAACCACCCTAAATTAAATTACTTTGAAACGAAAATTTACTAATTTTTCGCTTTGTTCCGTAGAGGAAATGTAAAATTTACCGAATAAGAAAACAACAAACCTCGTACACCAAGGTACTATAAATGTGAAGTAAAGAAAGCTTTCGAAAGTACAGCGCCAACTTTAAGTAAAAACTACACAAACAAGATATATGTTAAAAAATTAGAGTCAGATTAAATGGTTCGAGTCATGTTTTAAATGAAGTGCTTAATGTTTAAAGGATCAGGGTTACTTAACAGTTGAAGAATTTTAAATGTACGGATCATCGTGGAATTAAAAATTATTTGCATTTCTCAGCGAGGGAAGTGAAATAAGAATTATAAAAAATAAATAAATTGTTTTTTTTTCTTTTTTTTATGGGCTAAAGAACTACAGGAGCGGCGCGTACGTAAAAAAAGTGATTGATGTTGGTCTTGAATAGTTGTAAATTTTACTCGGTGGGAAACACAGTCCTGGGCAAATCAAACGATGTGGTTCTCCATATAAAAGACTGCTTCAAACAGGTCGTACGAGGAGTGACAAGCTGAAGTTTACACAGATGTGATCTATTAGCGCGATGTGTATTTGTAGCATACGCTGCTCTGAGAGGAATTAAGCAGGCTATATGGATCGAACACCTTCCATGCAAGTACTTGTAGCATAGATTGGAGTTACCAACTGTTCTTCAATATCCAAGCAACGGTCTTAAAGCTAATTAAAAATCTAGGACATATTTTTTCATTTTTTTTATTTGAGTAACTGCATTTTGAGAGTTAAAAGGGTGAAAATGAAATTCATGAAAATAGGTCACTTTAATTATTCACATATTCTCTATCCAATACCGTATAGTCAATCAAAAACCACCCTCAAAAAGAGTGTCGTAATTAATAGGGGATCCTGCCACACTCACAAACATGGACTAGGAAATAATACAAAGAAATAATCAAAATACTGCGAATATAGCGCTGGACATATACGTCTCGCAAACTTATCGCTAAGCGATAACTACCCCCTAAAAGGGGGTTAAAACTCATATTGGTGCTATTTTAACACAAAAATAACTTTTAATTTTGGGGAAATCTTATTTATTTTCACACTTTTAAGTTTTAACCTACAAAATAGGGAGTCGTTACCTCTAAATAAAAAAATTTAAAAATTTGTTCTAGATTTTTAATCAGCTTTAATTTAAGTTTGCCTTTCTTGTCTCCAAGTTATGAAGGTTGCAAAAACGGGCTAAAATTCATTTACTCTTTGACTTTTGTACAGAATTAAAAGTTATGAAGTGTAAAACTTTCTAATTCATGCAACATGTTGATGCCGAGACAAATTTGTTCCCAAGCTAACACCTAGCAAATGCGAAAGAAATGGAGTGTCCTGACATAATTATGTCGAATTCTGTTGACTTTTTCAGAAAAAATCTAAAACGTATTGTTAAATTCTACTTGGAGATAGAATTTCTTCCAGATCTTTGCTAAGTTAAACAACTTCCAACTGTCTGCGGATATTTGCATGAGTAGTGAACGTTAGAGCGTTCAAAACGGTCAATCAGTATCTACTGAAATATTAGGAAGGAGGTTATACTATTAGCGACTAACAATATGGATTTCCAAAGCAAAGATCAATAGAAAATCTCCTAAACTACGTCATGCATCTCTCAAACAAAACGAGTTTAACGTTTTGGAGAGTCGGGAACCCTTGATATATTCACGGCATTTGACCGTGTTTGACGTGACCGATTATTGGGTAAGCTGTGTTTCTATAGTATATCTTAATGATTTTGCTCATGGTTCGCGAGTTTCCTTTGGAAGTGATAGTTGGTGGATTCTTTTCACTATCAAAACAAGTGTACTTCGGGGCTTTATACTCTTTGCTACTCTCTTTTTTTTTTACATTAAGAATCTGCTTGACATAATGAAAAATTCAATCAGTAACTTCACGTTTGTTTCTTCAGTCGCCTTAAACACCCGAACACCACTTGCCCATGCAAATACCCGTAGAGAGAATGCAGTTATTGAACTTTACAAGAATCTGGAAGAAAATATGTAATGACAATACATCAGACCAGCATAGGGTTCAGTTTGCTGGTCTTCGTGCTATACTCTTCAAAAGCTTTACATGGAAAACATCCCCGTAGAATGAACTATCTAGGATAATATTTCCCACCTAGTACTTCCTGCAACGATTCAAACATAACTTGCATTGCTGCTTCCAAGCAGGAACCGCATGTCATCTGCAAAGCTGTAGATGGGATTTCTGGTCCTTTCTAGTAGATCATTAATATAGAGGAGAATGATAGTATAAAGCCTTGGGGTACATCAACGATTATAGTGAAGATATCAGAAAGAAACTCGACATCTACCACTCATAAGGAACGCTCTCTGAGAAGACACAAAAGCCATAAACAAAACCGTTGAGATATATCATAGAGCGTAGCCAACGTAATCATACCAAACATGGTCAAATGCCTTAGATATATCAAGTGACAACACTTGAGATTCTGCATAATGTTCAATGGCATTGTTCTAAACAAATGTGATGTAAGTTAGAAGATCTCCCGTAGGTCTTTGCTTATGACAGCTATACTGATGGTCGCTAATTAAACTTACCGGAAACTAGATGAGAAAATTCTATATTTAAATATCATTTCTTGTAGCAGTGTCTCTAGAATTGGCAGTACTCATAAATTTTTAGTAGAGATATTTACATCCATAATATCTAAATGAAGCAACTTTATTAAAGTAACAATAAATATAATGTTTTAAATATTTAGTTCATTGTTATGTAGGTTTAATTAAACTATTAATTTAAACTCCTTCGAGATCTTAATCTTCCTGAACTTGAAAATGACAACATACACAAAGATGTGTTAATTTGTCAGAGACCCGTGTTTTCAGACCTCAGAGAAATTGTAACATTTACTAGATAAAATAAATTAGCCGGCTCCATATAATAAAAGTGACGAAAATGTTCAGTACTATGTAAATGAAAACTACAGAAGCCAGGTCATGAACTGAGTTGAAATGATTTCATTCACGTTTGAATTTCCGTATTAATTATTTAACAAATGAAAAGGATCTAAGAGTTGAGGAATTTAAAATATAGAATCGGTTACACTTCTATTCACACTCATAATGGAATTGACACGATAGAATTCCATATCTATCTTCAATTTCGTTACCTCATCTTGCGCATCGATTACACAGGGCAACAAAAAAATATTTTTGTTTTGGTGCCTGGGATTTTAGAGCTGATTTTAACTATATTTGGGACGCTAAATCTATACATGCAATCCGTTTTTCTCTATCAGCTCTATTTTTTTAGATACATCAACTTATCTACCAATGTGGTTTTTATTCAGTATATCCATTTATGAGAGTTCTAAAATTATTATATATTCATTAATGTAGGTACAATGGTTTTATTGTCAGTCTGTAATTGAATAAAATTCCAGGTAAATCTATAAATAGTGGAACCATTGCCTATCAGGTACCTGAACTGACCCTTTTAATCACCTAACTCGGGTAAGTCTCGTCAGTTTGTGCGTTCTTACTAATGAGAGTAGATCGAATTCGACGTGTTATTTTATGTTAAGAAAAGAGTGTTTTTGTGTTATTGAACAGAATTAAAATGAGTTCAAGTTCCAGTTCAAGAAGAAGTTGTGTAAATCAACCTGATGTGTTTTGCTATATATGCGGAGAATACATGTTTCAACAAAACAGACAAACTATTACTGACTTTGTAAAGCGAGCGTATCTTGGATACTTTGGAGTTAAGCTTGGTGATCAGGAAAAAACGTGGGCCCCGCATCTCGTATGTAAAACTTGTACAGAGCATTTACGGCAGTGGACTACCGGGAAAAGGAAATGTCCAAAATTCGGCGTACCAATGGTTTGGAGAGAACCAAAAAACCACTTCAATGATTGTTATTTCTGTTTAGTAAATACTAATGGAATCAATCGAAATAACCGCAGTAAGTGGACTTATCCCAATTTAAACTCGGCAATACGCCCTATCCCGCACTCAGATGAAATACCGATTCCAACATTTCATCAGCTACCACATATCTCTGATGACGAATATTTTCCCTCTGATCGCTCTTCTGATGCTAATAAAAGTTCTGATGCTAATGAAACTAACAGTGACTATGAGGGGACGTTATCAGTTCCTCAACGCTGCAATCAAAATGAATTAAATGATCTCACCAGGGATCTCAATTTATCGAAAAAAGCCTCTGAAGTACTGGCTTCTAGGTTGAACGACAAAAATTTACTGGAACAAGGAACCAAAATTACCTTTTACCGTACAAGAGAAAAAGATCTGCTACCATTCTTTTCTCAAGAAGACAATCTTGTATTTTGTCACGAAATTAGGGGACTCATGAAAGAAATGGGACTCTCTGAATATATTCCAGATGATTGGCGCCTATTTATTGACAGTTCAAAGCGAAGTTTAAAATGTGTCCTTCTACATAATGGGAATAAATATGGTTCAATACCACTAGCTCACTCAACGAAACTGAAAGAAGAATATAATACCATAGCTTTGGTCTTGCAGAAGATAAAGTATTCCGAACATCAATGGATGATTTGTGTAGACTTAAAAATGGTAAACTTTCTTCTTGGGCAGCAAAGTGGTTACACGAAATATCCGTGTTTCTTGTGCCTCTGGGATAGTAGGGACAAAACACACCACTGGGTTAGAAAAGATTGGCCTCAGAGAGAAAACATGGACGTTGGGGAAAAGAATGTCATTAACGACGCTTTGGTTGAAAGAAAAAAAATCATACTTCCTCCGTTACATATAAAGTTGGGCTTAATGAAGCAATTTGTAAAGGCTCTTGATAAGAATGGGTCTTGTTTTGCATATATAGGGGTAAAAATGCATCAGTTGAGCACAGAAAAACTCAAAGCAGGGATATTTGACTGCCCACAAATAAGACAATTAATTAAGGATCCTGCCTTCATAAATTCAATGAATCAAGTTGAACGAGAAGCTTGGACATCATTTGTTGCAGTTGTAGAAAATTTTCTAGGCAAACATAAAGCTCAAAACTATGTTGAAATGGTTAACAAGATGCTTAATAGTTTCAAATCCTTAGGGTGCAATATGAGTATTAAAATACACTATTTACACAGCCACTTAGACCGTTTTCCAGAAAATTTAGGCCACATGAGTGAGGAACAAGGTGAAAGATTTCACCAAGATATTAAAGTTATGGAGGACCGCTACCAAGAAAGATGGGACATGCACATGATGGCAGATTACTGCTGGAGTTTAAAAAGGGACTGTTTAAAAAAACTAAAATAAAAATTTCGTATCTACTTTTGTTTACTACACTTACGGATTTGAGTTACAATAATGTAACTTATATTTCTCTAAAATTGTATATCTTAAAAATTTGAGCTCCTAGGTACAAATGAATACGTTATTTGAATTCAGGACATCAAATTGATATGGAATCAGCTCAAAAAACCTCGACACCAAAACAGCTGTTCCCCTGTGTTATTGCTGTAAATTGTTTGTTGTATAATTGTAAATAATATTCTTAAATTCAAACTAATTTGAACTCTTAATTTTCCACAATATCAAAATTGAAATATACACAAGAATGCGTGAATTTGTTGGAAACACGTGTTTTTAGACCTCAAAAGATTTGTAATATTTATTAAAGAAAATGTAATAGCTGCCACCACACTACCACACATCAAGAAATTAGTTTCTATCAGTCTATATCATTACTAAACTAGAAGACAACGGTTAGGTAAACAAAGTATTATCAACCTGACAGCCAGAACTATACAAGCAAGGTGTAAGGTTATAAGTTAAAACCGCACTGTATGATTTAGATTTAGATCATATTTTAATTAGAGTACTTATTATTAAAAAGACAAAAAACGACCTAAAAGTTGAAGCATTTTAAATGCAACGTGCAATATTAAATTTAAACATTATGAAAAAGAAATAAAATCAGAATTATAAAAATAGTTTAACCATTTGCCCTTCTACGACCTACTTAAAACTAGACAAATTTTCATATTTAACTTTTATTAGTGTTCCGTCCGGAAAACTTATAAAATCATTTAGGTGCCTGTCTGTCTGTCTGTCCGTAAGAACAAAAAAAAGCGGCAAGACTTGAGGGAGGCTTTCATCCAGCAGTGGATAGTATAAGCTCATGATGATGACTATCTCGTGACTTCGAAAACTCTTTAGTGTTCCTTACGAAGATCACTTCGGTGTCTGCTTGTCCGCCTGTCTGTCTGTCTGTATGTTCATTTGTCACACCCGATTTTCTCCGAAACTATTTGACAGAGAAAGTTGAAACTTGGCACTAATGTAGGAATTGATGGCCTCATCAAAGCTGTGTAATTTTGAAAGTTAAATTTTGATTTAAGGTGTTAATTTTTTTGGGGGGGGGGGGGTGAAATCGGAAGTGAGAAAAAATTTACTAGGTCATCGAGTGGAATGTCAAATGAAAGCGTGTAAAAACAAGAGATCAAAAATATAGATAATGTAATACTTGTGCACACTTTTCTTTGTAGTATTTTTTAAAAAATACTAAAAATCGGTGTACCCCTTATTTCGAAAAATCTGATCAAAATAATTTGAAAAAAATTCTTCAATATTCTCCACAGATGACTATCTCATGACTCCGAAAACTCTTTAGTGTTCCTTCCGGAACACTTATAAGATCACTTCGGTGCCTGCCTGTCCGTCTGTCTGTATGTCCATTTGTCACACCCGATTTTCTCCGAAATTATTTGACACAGAAAGTTGAAACTTGGCACTAATATAGGAATTGATGGCCTCATCAAAGCTGTGTAATTTTCAAAGTTAAATTTTGACTTAAGGTGTTAGTTTTGAGGGGGTGAAATCGGAAGTGAGAAAAGATTTACCAGGTCACTGAGTGGAATGTCAAATGAAAGTGTGTAAAAACACGAGATCAAATATATAGGTAATGTAATACTTTTGCACACTTTTCTTTGTATTATTTTTAAAAAAATGCCAAAGATCGCTGTTCCCCCTTATTTCGAAAGGTACGATCAAAAAATTTTGAAAAAACTCTTCAATATTCTCCACAGAGTGTAGATTGAACGAAAATAATCATGAGTGCATTACCTTTAATAATTTAAATGGTATATAAAGAAATAAAAATTTCAAGTTTTCAGTAAAGATCGGAAAAAACTTTGTTGAATACCCATTGGGGGTGTGTTTTGTAAAGTCACTGATCATTTTGCACCTTCCTAGCAATAATTTTTTCTTTTAAAAGCAATCAACGCACGGAACACTAATTGTACAAGTCCGACTTGCACTTGGCAGGTTTTTTTTTTGTAGTAGTGTGTCTATAATTACTAATAGTAATTTTAATCCAAAACAACTAGATGAATCATCTTTACTAAAATACCATAATATAAAACAATATTTTAGTCATTTAAATTAGTGCAATGCAATTTTAGTTTAAATTTAAACACTTCAAACTCTGAAATCTTCTTCAAAGCGAAAATGACAAGATACTTTATTAGAGTCCCATTTTTTCAGACATAAACGAACATTTATTAAATAAAATAGCATAGCTGACTCATACAAGTAGCTACAAGTCAATTTAACTAAACTCGAAGGGAATGTTTCACCGGAACGACGGCTATAAGGAAAAACTAGACAAACAAGTCTTTAAGTGTTCAGTGTAAGTGATTTAGGCCATGTTCCAATTAGTACTTATTATTATTTAATAGAATTAATAGATAAACAATTTCAGATGTAAGATTCAGAATTAGATTAATGACATATTCACACTTCCGGGTAAGGCAAGTAAAATAAGATTTTGGAAATCAGTCAAAAATTTTTCTTTTTACATTTATTGGGAATCAGACGAAAAAAATTCCATCTCTATCGTTTAATAGTGTATCTATAAATTTTGAATTTCATAGATTTATTATTATTATTTTATTATAATAAATTCAGTGGTTCTTAGATGTTACTATAAAGTAGATGTTTAATATGTTTTAAGTGAAGGAAAGGACTAACTCACAAGTATACGTTTTATATTTTTTGATACTTTTTTATTTTTTTTCTGTTGTCATCGATTTGTGATGTTCGTGCGACTTCTGTTTAGTAACAAAAGAGAAAGTTTTTTCTTTCTCTTTTACTTCTTCCTGTTATCATAAACCCGGTCTTTTGTTTTAATCTTACAGTTACTCTTAAAGATGTCAAAAACTTATTGACGAAATAATGAGTATTAAAAAAAAGAAAAATGAGTTTTTTTATTCACATCCCATAGACCGATACCCGATAAGTTGGTTGTATATATATATATATATATATATATATATATATATATATATATATATATATATATATATATATATATATATATATATGTATATATATATATATATATATATATATATATATATATATATATATATATATATATATATATATATATATATATATATATATATATATATATATATATATATATATATATGTATATATATATATATATATATATATATATATATATATATATATATATATATATATATATATATATATATATATATATATATATATATATATATATATATATATATATATATACACGAGGCTGGTTTGAAAAGTCCGTGCAGAGTCCGAGAGATGGCACCACCGGCGCGTATCGAGGTCACGTTTAGTTAGTAGCATCTCTTGAATGAACGCACACCAAGTTTCAGCCATATTGGTCTATTTCTTTGTGTTTGGCATTCGTGTGAATCAGGGAAGTCGAGTGATTTTCAAGAAATGGACGAAAAAGAATTTCGTGTGGTGATTAAACATTACTTTATGAAAGGCAAAACGCCTCAGAAGACTAAAGAAAAGCTTGATAAACATTATGGTGACTCTGCACCTTCGATTAGAACAGTTTATAAGTGGTTTCAAAATTTTCGGACTGGCCGCTGTGTGACGCTGAACGTTCTGGACGGCCTGTGGAGGTTACGACTCCAGAAATCATTGATCAAATCCATGGTATGGTGATGGATGACAGAAGAGTTAAGGTGCGTGAGATTACTAGTGCTGTGGGCATCTCGACTGAACGGGTACATAATATTTTGCATAAACATTTGGACATGAGAAAGCTATCCGCAAGATGGGTGCCGCGATTGCTCACGCTTGACCAAAAACGGAATCGTGTGAAGTGTTGCAAGGATGATTTGCAGCTGTTCTAGACGAATCCGGAGGACTTTAAGCGTCGTTTCGTCACTGTGGATGAAACATGGATACATTACTATACTCCTGAGACCAAACAACAATCTAAACAATGGGTTACCAAGGGGGAATCTGCACCAAAAAAGGCGAAGACCGTTCCTTCTGCCGGAAAGGTTATGGCGACTGTCTTTTGGGATTCACAAGGGATAATCTTCATCGACTATCTGGAAAAGGGTAAAACTATTACAGGTGAATATTATTCATCGTTATTGGACCGTTTGAAAACCGAGCTGCAAGAAAAACGCCCGCGATTGGCCCACAAGAAAGTCCTTTTCCATCACGACAACGCACCAGCACACACCTCAGCAGTTGTGGTCGCAAAATTAATGGAAATAGGATTCCAACTCGTTTCACATCCCCCCTATTCTTCAGACTTGGCTCTCTCGGACTACTATTTGTTCCCCAATTTGAAGAAATGGCTGGCGGGACAAAGATTTTATTCAAACGAGGAGGTGATTGCAGACACTAATGGATATTTTGCAGACTTGGACAAATCCTATTATTCGGAAGGGATCAACAAACTAGAACATCGTTGGACGAAGTGTATAAGCCTAAAAGGAGACTATGTCGAAAAATAAAAAAGGTTAGTTCAGGTGTTTAGGGTAACACATAAGTAGTTTTTATTTTTGCACGGACTTTTCAAACCACCCTCGTATATATATATATATATATATATATATATATATATATATATATATATATATATTCAAGAAAATCTACTATACCACAAGTTAAGCGACCATCAAGAAAACAAAGCTGAAGAGCATGTTTTTAGGCGACGCCGGTTTTAAGCAAAAACCATACAACAAAAGTTATAAATTTGAGTGGTTTTAGCTACTTTGGAATATGTTTTTCCTTAAATGCTTATTATTTAAAGGTTAAGAAATATCTAACAGTTTTTTTTTCAATTTCAAATAAGTGGCCCATTTATTAGTCTCTATAGATTTATTTCAAATAGATTTAAATTAAACACATTATATTGCACTTAATATATAAAAATAAGGATATGCAATTGCCATTAAAATTTTAATAACTTTAATTATTAAGTCATTAATCTAAATTTCTTTAAATATAAAAATATATGCACATACACATAGACACACAGACGAGGGCTTTTCCTTCTAGTAAAAACTACACGAATAAGTTGTAGGATAGTGAATTTAAATCAGTTTAAATGAATTGGGTAATGGTTTAATTAAACATTTTTCAAAGTTCGAGGAAGACAAATTTTAGAGGTATTGTTCCACCATAGAACCAATAATTTATTTACTTATTTTACAAAGCAACTATTGAGACAAAATTATAAACCTACCATTAATTTCATTTAGTAGTTTTCAACTGTTGTATGTGTTTCGCATAGAACTAAAATATCGAAATGAGGCAGCTAATTAATAATAATAATAATAATAAACATACGGGACAAATACAACCACCAAAGCCAGGCCAAACCGCGTATGTTTTGCAAGTTCAACATGCAACTACCAAGGCTGGCAAACCAAGACAGCGGTTAAAGTGGACAGATGAAATGAATAGAACAGTGATGCGCTGTTACTACACCGCCACCAAACTAGAAACAGTGACATCAGGCTACAGACTGGAACTACACAGACTTTTCTTGACCGAATATCCACATCTGCAATTACTTGTTACAGAACAGAGAGTAATAGACCAAAAAAGAGTTATTACCAAGAACAATCGCCTCACACCTTTCGAATTGCAAACCATCAAAGATACAGTAGCTGCTGAACTGAACACAGACCAACCAAACAATAGAAACAGTACAGCAGATACCGAACCCGTCTCACATACACAACCACCCAGTCGAAAACAACAAGACCCACCACCCAGCAGGAGCATAACTCAAAATAATATTTCAATGCAAATAGCAAGCACCACACGACACCATATCACACACGACAAAATGAATGACTCACCACCCTCAACAACATCTACACAACATCACCCCGAATCACCTCTCATACAAACACTCAAAGCAGAAATGCAGTCACATCTAGCTCGATGGTCAGGCACCGACCCTACAACAAGAAATCCCATCCCTCGTTTAATCTTCAAACAGAGCACACAAATAATCCTCAACACAATAAACAAGCACATAATACCACAGTACATAACAGACTTAGGCACGATCGAAGACATTCACACAATAATATAGTTATGCAGCAGCAATCGCCACTATAACACAAAATAATCAAAAACTCCCGCAACGACAAAGAGACCCCAACAGCAGAAAACCTAAATTTAAAATAAGAATAGAAAACAAAATCAGCAACATCAGAAGAGATCTGGGACACCTTACCCAGTTTATGAACGGGAACGCATCCAAACGTGTCACACAGAGTGTAGACGAGATCAAATCTAAATCTCTCAACCGAACACTGCCAGAAATCGTTGATACTTTGAAACAAAAACTATCCGTATATGCTGCAAGACTCCGTAGATACAAAGAATCAAACGAGAGGAAAGACACCAACAACCTATTCCGAAGAAGCGAAAAACAGTTCTACCGAAAAAACTATGTACAACGAGCAGACAGTAGTAACTGAACCACCAAACAAACAAGAACTCGCAGATTATTGGAAAACTGACTGGTCAGAACCCAAACTGCATAATAATAACACCCCCTGGATCAAAGCCGAAGAAGATAGACACAAGCGTGTGACAGAACAAGAAAATTCCACACTAACTACAGAAGAAATTACAGAAACAATCAAACACACACACAACTGGAAATGCCCTAGGATAGACAATATACAAAACTTCTGGTACAAACAGTTTACCACCACACACGAAGCACTCACACACCAAATCAACAAAGCCATTCTACAACCACACACATTCCCCACTTTTCTTACACAAGGAATAACATACATCAAACCCAAAAGTTCAGACACCACAAATCCGTCAAACTACCGACCTATCACCTGTCTTCCAACCCTATACAAGATCATCACAGCCACAATTTCCAAGAAAATAGAACAACACCTAATAGACAACAATATTCTCACAGAAGAGCAGAAGGGATGCAGGAAAAATAGTCGAGGATGCAAAGAACAGCTGATCATAGATAGCGTGATTATGGAACAAACCAGAAAAGAACACAGAAACCTTCACATCGGTTACATAGACTATAAAAAAGCCTTCGACTCCATACCCCACAGCTGGTTAATCAGAGCCCTAGAAATCTATAAAATCAACCAACACCTCAGGCAATTTCTCGCGCAAATTATGAAAACATGGAAAACCAAAATACGCCTAGAAACACAAACCGAACGCATCCAAACAGAAGAGCTGTACATCAGACGGGGTATATTTCAGGGAGACTCGCTCAGCGCTCTATGGTTTTGCCTCTGTCTCAATCCACTCTCAAATATACTAAACAGAACAGAGCATGGCTTCAATATCAGACACCAAAAAGTGAATCAACATAAAATAAACCACCTCCTATATATGGATGACATAAAACTCTACGCTGCCACAAAAACACAGCTGAAAGAACTCCTCGAAATCACAGAAATATTCACCTTAGATGTCAATATGGAATTTGGTATAAGTAAATGCAAAGTGCTCCACATCAACAAAGGTCAATGGAAGTACCACCATGAGACAGAAACCATCAATAATGAAACACTCGATAACATGTTCGACAAAGAAACATATAAATATCTAGGCTTCCAACAAAGCACCAAACTCAACCACACTCACATCAAAACAGAGCTCAGAACCGAATTCAAAAACAGACTGACGAAACTTTTACAAACAAAACTCAACTCTAAGAATCTTACTAAAGCCATCAACACGTTCGCTATACCTATACTCACATATTCATTTGGTATCATCAAATGGTCACAAACAGACATAGAAAATGTTCACATCCTTATACGATCTCAATTCACCAAATACAGGAAATTACACCCCAACGCATGCAAAGAAAGACTTACCATCGAGAGGAAGGCAGGAGGAAGAGGAATTATAGACATCAGATCATTACACACAAAACAAATACAAGCACTTAGGAAATTCTTTCACACCAAGCAAACCAGCCTCCACACAGCAACAGTCAAAGCAGACAAAAACTATACACCACTCGACTTATCCCGGGTAGACCACCCAGCAGATACACACAGTCACACCCAATTACAACAGGAAAAGATGAAAACGTGGTCAGAAAAAACACTCCACGGAAAACACAGATATCACATAGAACAAGACCATGTAAATAAAAAACAATCATATACCTGGTTACGGGATGGGCAGCTATTCCCGGAAACAGAAGGCTTCTTACTTGCCATCCAGGATAAAGTCATATTAACCAGAAACTACCAAAAGCATATCATCAAAGACCCAACTATTACAGAAGACAGATGCAGAAAATGCCACCAGCAGAAAGAAACGATCGAACACATAACGAGCGGATGTAAAATATTGGCCGGAACAGAGTACACAGCCAGGCATGATTCAGCTGCCAAGGTAGTTCACCAAGCACTAGCCGCAACATACAAACTCATAGAAAACACAGATCCCTACTACAAATACACGCCAACATCCATACTTGAAAATGAAGATTACAAGCTCTACTGGGACGTCGGTATCCATACAGATAAAACAGTCTCCGCTAATAGACCCGATATTACTTTTCAGTGCAAAAAAGGAAAAGTCACCTATCTAATTGACATAGCTGTCCCCAACGACACAAACATCCAAACGAAATACACAGAAAAAATTTCCCAATACACAGACCTTGCAACGGAAATAAAAAGGCTATGGAGACAAGAAAAAGTCATCATTGTTCCCCTCATTATGTCAGCCACAGGCCTTACACCAATAACATTCACACCACATTTAGTGCAATTAGGACTCAACACAGACATACACAGAAACATTCAGAAGTCAGTGATTTTGAAAACATGTAACATTGCCAGGTCATTCCTTAATACGGAATGGTAATAACGTTTGTGCTGACTTGCTTTTGGCCCGTCAGCCAAACATAGAACCACATTGATCAAATGTGAGAAAGAAGAACTTTTTGTAATAATAATAATAATAAACCATCCATCCAAACAGAAGAGCTGTACATCAGACAGGGTATATTTCAGGGAGACTCGCTCAGCGCTCTATGGTTTTCCTCTGCCTCAATCCACTTTCAAATATACTAAACAGAACAGAGCATGGCTTCAATATCAGACACCAAAAAGTGAATCAACATAAAATAAACCACCTCCTATATATGGACGACATAAAACTCTACGCTGCCACACAAACACACCTGAAAGAACTCCTCAAAATCACAGAAATATTCATCTTAGATGTCAATATGGAATTTGGTATAAGTAAATGCAAAGTGCTCCACATCAACAAAGGCCAATGGAAGTGCCACCATGAGACAGAAACCATCAACAATGAAACACTCGATAACATGTTCGACAAAGAAACATACAAATATCTAGGCTTCCAACAAAGCACCAAACTCAACCACACTCACATCAAAACAGAGCTCAGAACCGAATTCAAAAACAGACTGACGAAACTCTTGCAAACAAAACTCAACTCTAAGAATCTCACTAAAGCCATCAACACGTTCGCTATACCTATACTCACATATTCATTTGGTATCATCAAATGGTCACAAACAGACATAGAAAATATTCACATCCTTATACGATCTCAATTTACCAAATACAGGAAATTACACCCCAACGCATGCAAAGAAAGACTTACCATCGAGAGGAGGGCAGGAGGAAGAGGAATTATAGACATCAGATCATTACACACAAAACAAATACAAGCACTTAGGAAATTCTTTCACAGCAAGCAAACCAGCCTCCACACAGTGACAGTGAAAGCAGACAAAAACTACACACCTCTCGACTTATCCCGGGCAGACCAGTCAGCAGACACACACAGTCACACCCAATTACAACAGGAAAAGATGAAAACGTGGTCAGAGAAAACACTCCACGGAAAACACGGATACCACATAGAACAAGACCACATAAATAAAAAACAATCATACACCTGGTTACAGGATGGGCAGCTATTCCCTGAAACAGAAGGCTTCTTACTTGCCATCCAGGATAAAGTCATATTAACCAGAAACTACCAAAAGCATATCATAAAAGACCCGACTATTGCAGAGGACAGATGTAGGAAATGCCACCAGCAGAAAGAAACGATCGAACACATAACAAGCGGATGTAAAATATTAGCCGGAACGGAATACACAGCCAGACATGACTCAGCGGCAAAAGTAGTTCACCAAGCACTAGCCACAACATACAAGCTCATAGAAAACACAGATCTCTACTACAAATACACACCAACATCCGTACTTGAAAATAAAGATTACAAACTCTACTGGGACATCAGTATCCATACAGATAAAACAGTCTCCGCCAATAGACCCGATATTACTTTTCAGTGCAAAAAAGAAAAAGTCACCTATCTAATTGACATAGCTGTCCCCAACGACACAAACATCCAAACGAAATACACAGAAAAAATTTCCAAATACACAGACCTTGCAACGGAAATAAAAAGGTTATGGAAACAAGAAAAAGTCATCATTGTCCCCCTCATTATATCAGCCACAGGCCTTACACCAACAACATTCACATCACACTTAGTACAATTAGGACTCAACACAAACATACACAAAAACATTCAGAAGTCAGTGATTTTGAAAACATGTAACATTGTCAGGTCATTCCTTAACACACAATGGTAATGCGTTTGCGCTGACTTGGTTTGCGCCCGTCAGGCAAACATGAAACCACATTGACCAAATGTGAGAAAGAAGAACTTTTTTGTAATAATAATAATAATAGCTTTATTCCCAACAGTAAGAACCATTTACAGGGAAAACAAGAAAGAATATAAATGAAATTTTCTCTTAAAACTAAGGTACTAAAGTAACAACAAAAATAGACAAAAACAACAAAAAAATAGGAAGAAAAAAGAAAGAAATAAAAATGAATAAAGAAATTAACAAGCTTCTAAAAGAATTTTTATAAATGTCCTATCAAGTGAAATGATCTAAACATATTGACCGAATCTTATTTTCGGTGTCTGCAAAAATGTCACATTCGTTACTAATTAAGTTAAAATTAACATGGATTGGTTCAATTAACCTGAGAATAGTCCTAGCACGTGAACAAACCAAAGTAGCAGTATTTTGTGAATTAATTCTAGGCACCAATATTCGTTGACTCCGTGCAACAATCTATACAAGAAAATTATAGACGAACACTCTCTGCGAGCCTCAAGTGATTGAAAATTAAATCTCTCCAATAACAAAGAGTACTCTATTGCTCTCATTGGATAGACATCATCTACCTTATATGATAAATATTTTAGAAATCTTTTTTGAACTCGTTCTAGCATTGATTTGTAGCATAAATAATATGGGCTCCAAATAAGAGAGGCATACTCTAGTTTGGATCTCACATAAGACTCATATAGCAGTATTAAAGATCGCTCACTATTGAAGCTCCTACAGTTAATGTTGATACATGCAATTAAATAATTATTATACGAGGGTGTTCTTTAAATAATCACTCTAGCCATGAAAACGGCGGCATACAAAAGAATTTCTGTCACTGCTCGTAGTATTTCTAATTTCGTTCGAGTTCACCGCGCTTTGCGGTTTTACGGTTTTTATTCTTCTGAAAAAATAGTGAATTCTGTGTATAGCATTTCGCTGTGATAAACTTTCGCAATAAACAAGGGAATGGACCAAAAGTTATTCATGAAAAAATGTCCTAGGTATACAGAAATGACGGCCCATCTTATTTTCAATTAAAAAATTTTGATTCAAATAATTTTGGAGAGGCCAAGACTGAATTCAGGATGATCCCAAAATAAGAAGATCACTTGAGGCGGAAGGTTTTTAGGAGTTTGCTGCTGCCAAATCGACCAATGAAGATCTCAGCGCTTGCTAAAGAAACTGAAATATCTAAAATTACTGTTTTCAAGATTATGCCCAATTACAGGGTTTACAAGGCCCGCACCTCTCAAGCCATTGAAAGCTGTGGATTCATCCAGTCAGAAAGTCTTCCCTATTGTCTTAATTTAATGCCCTGCGGTTTCTCTGTGTTCAAATATACAATGGGCAGAAAATTTTTCCTCAGATGATGAGTTGGAAGCCGATGTAGCATCCTTTCTTGAGGCAGAAGCAAAGAATTTTCTTTGGATGGAATGAAACAAGTCGAGAAATTATAGGCGATAGTTGTAGAAATTATTATTTCTTCTGCGAATTTTCCTTGATAGCTAGGTAATTAACTTAACACCCTCGTATCATGATAGTTACAATTTTAAGTTAAATTCAAACCATTATAAACTTTTAATTTTTCTGAATATGAAAGTGAAATTATACCTACAAAACTTTAAATTGTCAGAGAATCGTGTTTCCATACCTCAAGAGAATTGTTAAATTTATCAAATGAAATAAACAGTAGCTGCCTTGTACACTCGGTTACAGGGTTGTTGTGGAGCAAACAGAGTTGACGGGTCTTCTCGCCGCCGCCGCCGTCAGCTTTTAAACTTGTGAAGTCATAAATTAAAGTCAGTTTAAATAACCTGAGTATTGTTTAGAAGTTAAAAGACTGACTAAGAAGCTATTTTAAAGCAAGAGTTTAATCTCAATTTATACTTACAAGTATACGAAAATGTGTTCATGACTTTGGGAAAGTTATATTATTACTTTGGGAAAGTTGTAACTATATTCTCATTAAATCTATAATATAAAGTTGTCGTTAAAGTTTTATATTATTTAAAATAAAAATGATATTAAAACTTCAATGTTTTGCAATTGTGTGTTGGAATTCGTTTATTCGGACTTAATTTAGAACGTCTCACAGTGTGTCGCGTAGAACATGCTAGGTGGACAAAATTCATGTTATGATTTCCAGGAAATCTTATTTGCAAAACGTAAACAACACCACCAAACCCCGAATTCCGAGAAAAGGTTGTTTATCAAATTTGCAAGTGGCGAGTCATAAGCGTCAGAAGTCAGGTAATGAGTTTAATGCAGCTCTTTCAATCAATCAGTTGCAATTTAGCGAGACTTTCGTGCACATCTTATAGTGACATATTGTAATATTGTGAAAGTTTTTGTGATGAATATTAATACTGAGGGTAAGTACTATTTTTTAATGTATTTTATTAATCAGAATCTATTAATTTGAATTTTTAGTATTTTTTTTTTAAATAGCCTATATATTTTAGCGTGTTTTTTTTTTTAAAAAAAAAACTTTGAAAGTTCAGAATATACAGACATTCACCTCTATCCGGGCTAGTTTTTAGATATTACACAGAAATAACTTTATTCTTCGTAAAAATACACATATTGTTTAGCACACTTCAATACAACATGTTTTTTTTTTCTTTTTTTCCAGAACACGTTTACTCTATTTCAAGGGTAGCCTTTTCTGAGGAGTGGTTGAAACACACGAAGAATGAAAAAAACTCGCGTGTATATGACTTTCTTTCTTCAAAATTTCACTTTGGTGACATTACTGAAAGCAGCCAAAAAGAAATAAAGTTGAAGATATTCAACTTGTCTAATAAGTTTGGTGCCAAATGGTTGGCTTCAGGAAAGTCGAAGGAGCGTTTTTTTAATTAAAAATAAGAATTGGTTGGATGAAGCAGACATACAGTTTACTGCGAGTTCTTTTGCGCCACAACCTTCAACATCAAGTGAGAATGTGACTTCTGCAGGAAGACCTCGCAAAGATTTCGAGGAATCGTCGTTTAAGACGAAGAAACGTCGTGTCGTGGATCTCGTAGAATCCCGAAGTGTCAGTGAATTGGTGACTGCTGCCGAAATTGCTGTGCGTTCAGCAGGGCAAAGGAAAATTGCCAATGTGATTAGAGACATTAGTGAGAGCCCAGATAATATTATTAAGTCTAAAAATACCAGTTCCGTTAATCCTAGGCAATTAAGTACTGGCGAAGCCTTAGCTTACTATATAGATTCTAAGTCAACAACGCATTCTTACAAACAAACTAGGAAGTGGTCCATGAAGGCGGGGCATAATGTGTTTCCGTCATATTTTAGTTTAAAAAAGTCCAAACAGGCCTGTTACCCTGCAGAGGAGCACATTGCTATAACAGAAACTCGTGCTGAAATAAATTTGCAAGCCTTATTAAATAAAACAGTGGAACGTCTAGTATTAGCACAGAATGAAGTTATCAGCAGTGTGCTCCCAACAAGTTCATCGTTTACACTTGTTAGTAAATGGGGATGTGATGGAAGTTCTGGGCACAGCACATACAAACAGAGATTTGAGAACACTGAATATACGGACGAGTTTCTTTTCGCATTTTCTTTAGTTCCCCTTAAGTTATATGATGGGTCCAAAATTATTTGGCAAAATCCTCGGCCTTCATCAACTTTGTATTGTCGCCCAATCAAATTTATATTTGCCAAAGAAACGAACGACTTCACGTTAGTGAAGACAAATAGATTGGGGAAGAAGTTAATGCTCTTCTTCCAACACTTATCAACTTTGGTGATTCTCAAATCTCTGTAAAACACGAACTTTTGCTGACAATGACAGACGGAAAGGTGTGTAACGCCTTAACGGAAACTAGTTTATCCCAAAAGTGTTTCATCTGTGGCGCCACCCCCAAGACGACGAACGATGACCCCGCGATGTTTAACAGCAATCAAGAACATTTTGGCTTTGGTTTATCTACACTTCACGCTTCGATTCGTTGCTTCGAATGTCTTTTACATATCAGTTACAAGTTGAATATTAAGAAATGGCAGGCTAGAAGCAACGAAGACAAAGCAGATATCAAGGTTCGTTCCGAGGAAATCAAATTGAAATTTAAGAACGAGATGGGACTCATTGTAGATAAACCAAAGCCAGGATTTGGTTTTTCAAATGATGGAAATACAGCCCGTCGCTTTTTTAAGAATGCTGAGATGAGTGCTCAGATCACAGGGTTGGATGTTACAATCATAAAAAAGTTTGATGTTATTTTGAGAACATTGTCTTCTGGATTCGAGATAAACTTAGTTGAATTCAAAAAATTTTGTCTTGAAACCAGAAAACATTATCTTAGTCTCTATTCGTGGTACTGTATGCCTGCTACTGTGCATAAAATATTAATTCACAGCACAGACGTCATCAAAGCGGCATTGCTTCCAATTGGGCAGCTTTCCGAAGAGGCTCAAGAAGCACGGAACAAAGATTGCCGCAGATTTAGGGAGTACAACACCCGCAAGTGCTCGCGTGTTGCCACGAATAGAGACTTACTGTGCATGTTAATTATAACATCTGATCCTTTGATGAATAGCCTTCGAGAGATTCCCAAAAAAAAAGCCGGAAAAAATATGTACAGATGTATTAAAGTTAATTGTAAGCCCTAGCATAGAAGAGTCAAGATTGGAATCGTCATCATATTGTCGCACAATGCCACAAAATGATGACGATTATACAGTAAACGACTCATCAGACGACTCTGATGATGATTATTAGGTTCAGCTACTATTTTTAGTTATGTAGTGCTTGTACTAAGCATGTAAACCTTGACTTGTAAATTTTTCTTTATCAATAAATGAGTATTTTTATTTTACATATAATTACAGTCAGTGTCATTATGCTAAATTTATTACAGAGCATTTATAACATTTATTTTAAAATTAAACAAAAACAATTTTTGACTGGAATTTTCAAAAACAATTTTTTTTTGAACCGAACAGCAAGAAATAGGTACCTTAAAAAAATCAAAAACATTTTAAAATACCAACTACTTATGTATGTATAATGCACAAGTTACCTACCTGAAAGGCAGGTATTATTTGAGTTTATCCTTTTTGTGTCAATAAAACTAAGTAATATGGATTAATTGTTTTATTTTTAATTGACAAATGCAATAAATGATTTTTCATCTGGTTATTATTAAAAATAATAATATAATGTCTTTCATTTAGTTGCACATTCAAGTTTGTAGAAAAATTCGTGCACATACGCAGAATATTTTGTTTTTGTTATACAATGTTTTGTGCAGCTGGACAAAAAATACAGGTAAGCGAAATGCAGCTAAATGAAAGACACTGTATTATAATTTTTAATTCTAATAACCATACAAAATACCCTTGCCCTTTAGTTCCGTTATCTACCTGCTAAGCTGATGCAATCCTACCGCGATATGCAAGGGTGGCTGTATTATACAAATTTTATGGATATTGAGTACCTGCGGTAAATTGTGAATAAAACCAACATTTATTAACCGATTTTCATGATTAATACCTTATTTTATTTTCCAGATACGCAACTGTCAGAAAAATGTATAATACTTTGTTTTTCTTTTGTTATTGCGCTTTTTACCGAAAAAAATAATGAATTTTACACGAAAAAAAATTTTTTCTCTCCATTAATTTCTAAATAACTCCAAAACGATAAAAGATAGAATAAAATAATATTCAATCAACTTTAATAAAATTTTGTTACGCATTTTTTAATGTTTTATTTATAAAAATCTGACAAGTTGTTCCCAAGTTATCATTAATTATGTCTGCGTAGCTGACTAATTTAGAGGAAAAAATTAGCCACGCCCATAAAAAAAAAACCAACGCGATGAATTTTTTATTAAAATAACTTAATATGCCTAGAATATACATAAACAATTGAAATAAGTGAAACAATAATTTTGTCCAGCTAACTTGTACTAGTCGACACACTGTGCGTCTTGAAGATAACTGTAATTTTTGCATCTCTCGCTATATTTTACAATTTTACTTTGTTAAACGTACAAATGCTGCACAGACACATGAAAAAGTTTATGCTGTATACATACATATATATATATATATATATATATATATATATATATATATATATATATATATATATATATATATATATATGTTAGCTGTCAGCATTTTCTATACGGAAAAACCCCCGTTCCAGACCTGGTTGAAAAAAAAATTAGGATAGGCCGAACGATGCAATACGAGAAGGAAAATATTAATTATGGATAATTGTTTTTAGGCAAACTGGCTTGTTGGCATTACCTAGATTTAACTATACTTAAGTTACTGTTATTGATATCCCAAAACCATTAATTTTAGTTATTACGACAGATATAACCATAGCTTATAAAAAGTGTTTACGTAACCCTAATGAGATTTAGGTAACAGGAATATTTTGGTACGCACTATGAATTATAGTTTAGAGAGCCGAAGTAATGGGCCAGTTTTGTTAGATGTCTGATTGCAATTGTTAATAAAAGTTATTGTTGTCGAAATTGCTTAAAAGTGTTAAATTAATTTTTTTTTAATAAAAGCTAACATCAGAATTGGGATTTCAACTTCGTGCGCAGTGTATTAGAAGTGTCGCAGGATTGTGCAATAAACCTAAAAAAAGAAATAATAATAAAAAAATGGTCGAAGACGGTGAAAACTTTAGTAATCTAGTGTGAAGTAGAAAATTCCCCAAATCCGAAGCGTCCCACAATTAAATGGCAGGAAACGCTCATTAATCTAGTTTCACTGCAACAACAGCAACTAGTCGCGCTATCGCGGCAAGCAAGGGTAATATCAGAACCAACATCCAGTTTCTCAGTAAACGAAAACGTTCGGACACATATACAGGTACAGTCCTCCTTCCAAGTTACAAGCTATGATCCAGATAGAAGTACTTATCCAATTAAGGAATGGTTGGATGACGTCACAACTCTGAAGAATGAGCTAAAAGTAAGTGATGTTTTAATGATAGCAAAAGCTGGAGATGCATTGAGACATAGGGGTTATCGTTATTTTTGTGATTGGAGATCTGTTGCACGCACATGGGAAAAGTTTTGTCAAGACCTAATTGTTGCTTTTCCTGATAAAGAAACTACTGGGACACGTGCTTATATTGCTGCTACGCTGACCAGTCGAGAGCGTGATACCTTGTCTGATTAAGGTAACCAAAAATTACGTGTAATAAATAGATTTTATAAACAATTACCATGGAATATTACTCTGAGCATGATAGAATATGGTTTAGATCATGACGAAGCTCATTCTGCGATCCATGTCCAAAAGCCAACGTCAGAACGTGAGTTATTACTTTTACTCAGTAAATTTGATGCTCGTCGCATAAGATCATCAACAATGTTTACTCCAGGACGAAAGATTGAACGCCGACCTAGGGAACAAGATCCAACAGTTACGCGTATTGAAAATTCGACTTCTGTTTGTTTTAAAAATGGTCGTCGAGGATATCATCAAAATAAGTGTCGCTTCTTGCAAAAAGATTAAGTCAATAAAGAAGCCCTGAATAGTAAGTCCGACTTTACAAATGTTCCTCCTTGTAATTTTTGCAAATAGATAGGCCATACTGAAAAAAATTGTTGGTATAAAAATGGCATTCACTTTAGAAATTAAATTAGTTGTGGTACTATACAATATTATACCGGGTGGAATTGATATTGTTATTGGCTGGGAAATTATAAGTCAGCCATGCCTAAGTAAAGAAAGACAATAACGTACTCGAATTAGACTATCACCATGTAATATGTCAAAAGTATTTGTATGGTGTATATTTCATAGTGTATACCAGTGATTCCCAAAGTGGTTCAGGTGGACCCCCAGGGGTCCACGGAAGACTCGACGGGGGTCTACGTTGGCGTGAAAAAAAAATGGGGGTTCACAAGTTGTAAGTGGGGGCCACGAAAATTTATCTGGTTTCGATAGTAAAGAACAAAAATGTTGGCTTGGGTTTACCTATCAATGTAGGCAGATAATACATTACTCAAAAAAATTAAGGGAGCAAAAAAAATTCCAAATTTTTCGGTGATTTTTGACAGGCTGTATTTCGGTGAAAAATGGTCGTATTGAAACTTTAAAAAAAGGCATTTTAAAGCTTTGAGATTCTAATTTTCAGATTTTTTGGCTAAAATTTTTTAGGAGCTACGGTTCTCATGCAATCCTAACAGATAGCGCGAAAAAACTAATATTGCAAATATTTTGCTTTTTTTTTGGTCCACGGGCTTGAAAAAAATGTTTTCAGTTAGGCCGGCATATGGATCAGATAGCCTGTTTATTTAGCATTAATTGCCTTGTTTTAAAACCTCCCTTAATTTTTTTTAGTGTATTTTAAGAAGGTCAGCGACTGTTACTTGTAAAAACTTGCATATTCGATATTCAGTACAACGCGCGTCAAGACTTGCAAAGCGCCGCCCGTAACGCAACGTGCAAAGGGACGAAATACGACTTGTGCTGTGCTTGCAATCTTGCATGAACTTGTTTGATTCTTCACCAATATAAATACGAATGCCAAGGACAAACGTTACTCATTTGTTTCCGGAATTTTGAAAACAAAAATGTGAGTGAATCGATGTCAGTGTTTGCCAGTGCCGGAAAAAGTAAGTACCTGCCTATTTGTTATTCATACTTTATTTTATATTGTAATAATATTATATTTGTTATGTTTGCGTGTAGTAGGTACGTAACAAAAATTAAATACTGAACAGAGCCATTATTCGATACCTCTATAAAAGAACAGAAAGCCGAGAAAGATTGAACTTTTAGTACTTTTTATTATAAAATTATTTATTTACCCGACTGTGGTGATTCACTAAAGGAGATATATATGATTGACCTGCATGTTTGTACATATTTCAGTGCCCTCGTAGTTGCTAATGCTAAATGACTAAAAATATTTCCATAAATTGTACGTGTCTTTATGTACCACTCGTAACGTACATCAAAATAATAAATAAATCATTAAAATCGCGGAGTTTTGATGTCAAAATATTCTTTAAAAGTATTTTCTCTCGAATTTACAGAAATGTATCAAAATATAATTATTCAAAAAATATTTTATATTACATTAAAATAGCCGTTTTGTGAAAACCTTTATATGGGTCTTAGCAGTTTATTGCTTTTAATAATTAAAATCAGTTTTGCCGCCGGCATTTTGGTTTTTTCATTGCCATAATTAATTAATCCTATTTTTATTCTGTTAAAATAGCCATATCCTGTTAAAGTCGCCTTATGATTACTAAAACAAACATTTATTTCTTTACAGTTAGGTAACTGATACGAAACATGGCTGAATCTAAGAAGAAATGTCGGAAAGTACAGTGTTGATTATTTAAAATTTGGTTTTCTTCCATCAAAGGCAGACAAACGATTGCCCATATGCCTTTTATGCAACAAAGTTTTGAGCAATGACTCTATGAAACCATCGAAGCTCGAAGATCATCTAAGAAGGTGTCATCCTGATAAAATAGGTAAAGATTTAAAATATTTTCAAACATTGAAGGAAAAATATGAAAAGAGACCTACCGTGCACAGTATGTTCGCTTCAACGTCTCGAAGTGACGATGATGGCTTGCGGGCATCTTACAATATCTCATTGCTTATAGCGAAATCTGGAAAACCGCACACCATCGGAGACCAGTTAATTTTACCCGCTGCTGAGGAGGTTTTAAAAACTGTTCTGCACAAACCTCCATTTGACGTACTCAAAGGAATTCCTTTGAGTAACAACACTGTAAAAAGACGTATTGATGAAATGAGCTCTGATATTGAAAGCTTCTTGTGTAATTATCTGCAAACAACTCATTTTTCTATTCAACTGGACGAGTCAACTTTACCTGGTAATGAAGCATTATTATTGGCATATGTTCAATTTGTTATGGACGAAGAAATTCATGAAGAGCTGCTATTCACGAAAACTTTGGAGACGGACACTAAAGGCGAATCAATATTTAATGTCCTGAGTGATTTTTTTAAGAAAAAATCGATTCCATTTACAAACATTATTTCGGTGGCAGCAGATGGAGCTCCTGCCATCTTCGGGCGATATCGTGGGTTTATAAGCCATCTTAAAAGAATTATACCAGGAGTAACTGCAATTCACTGTGTCATCCACTGACAACACCTGGTAGCAAAAAATTTAAGTGATAGATTGCACCAATCGCTTCAATTTGTGATTAAAGCAGTTAACAAAATAAGAAGCAATGCGTTGAATACCCGTTTATTTGCACAATTGTGCGACGAAAATGATGAAGACTTCCAACGATTGCTCTTACATACTGAAGTACGCTGGTTGTCGAAAGGTGCATGTTTAACAAGATTTTACTCACTTTTTGAATCAGTTGGAAAGTAAAAATCCAGATTCAAAAGAAAAAACCTGATCAAATTGAAAGCAAACATCGCGTATTTGACAGATTTGTTCAAAAAATTTAATGACATTAACTTGTAGTTACAAGGGGACAGCCTAAATTTTATAAAAATAAAGGGTGTAATTTCGGCTTTTCTTGGAAAATTGAAATTTATGAAGCAAAATATTAGTCGGCGCGAATTCTCCCAGTTTCCAAACTTGTCACAGGCAGAATGTATTGATGAGGATATTCAGACATACGTTCAACATTTAAATGCCCTGCATGATGACTTCAAAAATAGATTTGAAGATATTCTGACGATGGAAATACCACAATGGATCATAAATCCATTTGATGAAACGGAAGTGGCAAATGTGGTATTAAAAGAGGAGCTACTCGAGCTTAGCACCAATGAGGAGCTGAAGGTGAAATTTAAAAAAGGCTATCAAACATTTTGGCTGCAGGCAGAAATACCCGAAAAGTATCCTGGGCTATGGGAAATTGCGAGAAAACTTTTGATAGCGTTTCCCTCATCATGCCTTGTCGAAAAAAGTTTTAGTGTCGTTACAAACCTATTAACAAAAACAAGGAGCAGATTGAACATCACAGAACGGGGAGATTTGCGTTATTCCTTACAAAACTAAAGCCAAATATTGATAATTTGCTGTCAATCCATCAAGTACATCCCTCCCATTAAAATTATGACTATTTTTTTTTAATTGTTGATTTGCATTGTTGAAGTTACGGTACGTTATTAATGTTTAATTTTAATTCTATTAAGTCTCTAATCATATTATTTTAATAAATAGAACACAAGAAAATATATTATTTTTCTTTTTATTTTTACCACTCCGAATTTAGGGTTGGAACTCAGCCACGACGCAAATTTCCATCGTTAGATCTAATCTTCACATTTTTTGACGAGTTTTGGGAATATGGTAGAAATGTAGCAGCAGGGGGTACACCAAAACCAGTAAAATTTTGAAAGTGGTCTACGAGAAAAAAAAGTTTGGGAACCTCTGGTGTATACAGACTGTAATTCAGTGCGAGCGAATGCTCTAAAGAAAAACTCGCGTCACGCGCTGGGATATTAGGTTACAAGGTTAAACCTTTTTGTATGAAATACCGCCCTAGTAAGAAAACGCAACTTGTAGACTACTTAAGTTGGAATACCATGGATGAAATGATCGATTTAAAAGTGTGTGTTTTAAAAACGATAAACATAAACAAGATTGCTGAAAAAGGCAAGCTTCGAGAGTTTCAATATAATGATTTTGTCGTGAAGTATTAATTACGAGTAATATAAACAATATGGTTGTAATGAAAACAGACCGCCGAAACGTTTGTGCCCGCGTTTTCTTACGGTGAATTTGTGTTATAACGAATCCTCACATATAGGGTGAGATAAATACATGAAGAAAAAAATATATGAAGATTTATTTTTGCTGAAAATGGGTAGATATCTAAAAAAAAATACATCAAGAATTACAGAGCATGCATCTTTAGAAAATCACATTGGAAGGAAAGTGGAGTCAAAATGCAAAGAACCTTATACTGTCTAGGAGATCCTGCCAAACGAGAGACTCTGACTAAATGAGACAGGACAGCTGCACACTATCAGATGAGGTCATGGTCTTCAAAATAATTAGACAAAAGGATGAGTTAGAGTGGAAATCCCACTACATTTACCTAAATTAAAAATTTACTGCATATTTGTCCGATTAAGATTGTCAGTACCATTAATTTAAAAGAGGATTGGTGACGATCTCACCAATGCTTATCGAGATAGTGGCAACGTCACTGTGCATCCTAGTCATAACAAAGATACTGTTCGTGAATTTGTTTTAGGTGAAAATTTAACCGAGAAATACCGACTACATGAGAAGGGACAGCGAAGCGCAGTGGATGCTCAAAACCAGTTGAAGTCATGATTTCCAAAATATTTATACAAACAGGTGAAAACCAAAACGAGAGATACCGACTACATAATAAAAGATAGCGAATCACGGTAGCTGCACACGACTAGTTGAGGTCATTGTCTTCAAGAAAATTATGCAAAAGGGTGAGTTAGAGTAGCGATCTCACTACCTTTACCTAAAATATAAATTTACTGTGTATTTGTCTGACTGAAGTTGTCAGCAAGATAAATTTCATGAGAGGATTAGTGACGAGCTCACTAATGCCTATTAAGGATTGGTGACGCTCTCACCAATTCCTGTTGAAATAATGGCGTTCCCACTATAAGTTTAAAAATACTAATAGCCTTCCCATTAGGATAGTGGTAATCCCATTATAAGGGTAAAAAAAAAACTGATTGAAATCCTATTAGATCTGCAAAAGATAGTCTACGATGTTAAGAGAGGGTTAGTGACGATCTCACTAATGCCTATTGAGATAGTGGCACTCCCACTATAGAGTTG
Organism: Pachyrhynchus sulphureomaculatus; assembly: GCA_019049505.1. Lineage (NCBI taxonomy): Eukaryota > Metazoa > Arthropoda > Insecta > Coleoptera > Curculionidae > Pachyrhynchus > Pachyrhynchus sulphureomaculatus. The sequence goes on along the minus strand of CM032454.1, from coordinate 132,884,180 downwards.
AGAGAGGATTGGTGACGATCACACCAATGCCTATTGAGATAGTGTCGATCCCACTATAAGGATAAAAATACTAATAGTTTTTCCATCAGGATGGGGCAATCCTACTATAAGATTAAAATACATCCCACTATAAGAAAAATAGAAAAAAAAATACTAAAGGCAATCCTATTAGGTTGGGCATTTCCACTATGAGGTTAAAAAACTACTGGAGATCCCATTAGAACTAAAAAAAAAGAATTTAGTGGCAATCCCACAAAGTATAGCAAAGTTCGTTAATTTCTTTTAGGCGAAAATAAGATGAAGACGTCGTGAGGACGCTTCTTTCACAGGACGGCCGTGTTAGCGGTCAGCATTTTCTATATGGAAAAACCCCCGTTCCAGGCCTGGTTGAAAAAAAATTAGGATAGGCCGAACGATGCATTACGAGAAGGAAAATATTAATTATTAATAATTGTTTTCAGGCAGACTGGCTTGTTTACATTACGTAGATTTAACTATACTTAAGTTACTGTTATTGAATGTCCCAAAACCATTAATTTTAGTTATTACGACAGATATGACCATAGTATATATATATATATATATATATATATATATATATATATATATATATATATATATATATATATATATACGTATATACATATATATATATATATATATATATATATATATATATATATATATATATATATATATATATATATATATATATATATATATATTTATCAAGGATTTTCTACAGCTAACGCTGTATTCTTCTCTTCTCTCAGCCTTTGATTCCATCCGTTTCTATCTTCCCAGTTTCCATCTGTTAGACCCCTGTCCTCCATAGCCTCGTCCACATCGTCTCTCCACGATCGTCTGGGTCTTCCTCTTTTTCTTCTCCCTATAGGGCTCCACTCCGTTATTTTCTTTATCCACGTATTATCTTCGCTCCGTCTTATGTGTCCATACCATTTTAATTGTTTTTCTTCAATGGTGTTTATTGCGTTCTCTTTGATGTTCATTCTGCTTCTTATTTCTTCATTTGTTATTCTCTCCATACGTGTCACTCTACAACATCTTCTCCAATACTCCATCTCTACCACGTTAATTTTAGATTTATTCCTTTTGTTGATCGTCCATGTTTCTGACCCGTATGTCATTATGCTTTGTATTATTGATTTGTATATGCGTGATTTGTTTCTCTTTGTAATGTGCTTGTCCCACAGGATCGAATTTAATTGTCTTATGCATGTCCGCGTTTGTCCTAATCTAGCTTTAATCTCTTCTTCTGATGTTGCGTTTTTTGAAATGATGGTTCCTAAATATTTAAATCTATCGGTTCCTTTTATTATTGTTTCGTTATCGACTTCTAGATTCTACACGTTTCCCTCCTTTATTGTTAGATATTCCGTTTTATCAAAGTTTATTGCTAATCCTGCTTTAGTGTATTCTTCTTTCAGTATTCTTACCATATAACTGAAGTCTTCTTTATCTTGCGCTATGATTACTTGGTCGTCTGTGAAACTTAGAGTATATAAGTAATATTCTTGTATTGGGACTCCAATTCCACTACATTTTTGCTTCCATTTTTTTAATGTTTGTTCGAGGTATATTTTGAATAGTGTTGGGGATGTAGAGCATCCTTGTAATATGTCTTTAGATGTTTGGAGTCTTTTTCCTATTTTATGTCCTATTTTTATGTTCACTGTGTTGTTTTCGTAGAGAGCTTTTACTGCGTATATTAGTTCTTTGTCAATGCCTATTTCTTTCGTTGCGTTCCATAATCTTTGTCTTGGTACTGAGTCATAGGCCTTTCTTACGTCTATGAAGGCTAGATTAACTTCTCTATTCTTTGCCAGTTTTTTTTCCCATTGTTTATTTTATAGTGTACTCGTATATGTGGTCTATACATGATTTTCCGGCCGTAAAGCCTTCTTGGTCTTCTCCAATTTTTCCTTTTATATTTTCCTCCATGATATTTTTAATAATTTTTCCATACAAACGTCCCATACTCGATATTATGCTTAGGCCTCTATAGTTTGTGCATTTTCTGCGGTCTCCCTTTTTAAATATAGATACTATATAAGCTTTTGATCATCTCTGGTATTTTTTCTCCATTTATATATATATATATATATATATATATATATATATATATATATATATATATATATATATATATATATATATATACTCGTATTAGGGTGCCCCTTATTTTTCGAATGTTTAATTTTTTAACGCATAGGGCCTAATTTTGTTTATATTACTCTAAAATACTCGCTCAATAAGATTTAGCTTATTTGGAGCACTGCAACCCGTGGCGACTTGCGTCGAATGTTCATATGAATTGCACGAGAGAAGCGACGCGTGCTCGCTGTATTTGTCGTTCTAATGTAATTTCTCGAGCAATTAGCACGCATTATTTTGTTTTTCGAAGATATCAGTGGAATTACGAAGTGCAAAGAAAAGCATTTTCTTAGTCGGAGAGGTAAATCACGAAATAACGGATGCAAAATTACCGTCAAATCGACAAGTTCTTTCAGTTTTAGTTTTTATCATGAAATTAAATTAACTGTGAATGAAAGCGCAAATCTTGTATTCGCGAGTGCATTATATTTTGGAAAAAGGTTAGAATACCTACAAAGTCACCACCCAACTGTATAAAGAAACTTGTGGATATTTATCATGTTTGGCATGAACTGCAAAAAAAATTGTAAGAAAAATCAGGATGTTGATAAACACCGCGAGAGAAAATTCCAGTTGAATTTGGATAACTTATTTGATATCGCACACGTCGATGCCCTCAAAAGAATTAAAATAGAGGAAGATAAAATATTCTTACAGAGACAGAGAGAACCAGGGCGTCCAGGTTTGTTAGCGGGTTTAGATAAAAAATTAGCTGAAAAAGAAGAAAAAATTATAGGAAGAGGACAAACGACTGAGGAATGTTTCATTGGAGGCTGGCATTACCACCCCAAGAGCAACACGATTGTTCTGTCAGCTCTGACGAAAGCTTGGAAGAGCTTATGCTACAGACATCTAATACTGTGCCGTTGTCTGAAAGTACTACAAAGAGAGGAAGAAAGAATTTCGTCAGGCTGCAGTTGAAGCACTAGGTGTTAGTATTGACGAATTCTCAATCAATAAATCTTCAATTCAGCGGATTCGGACACAAATGAGGAAGGATAGAGCAGAAGCCATAAAATCGGATTTTCAGGACGATGTGCCCGACGTAGTTATCATTCACTGGGATAGCAAAATGTTGCGTGGCTTGGATGTCAGAAGTTGTAAAGAAGAGCGACTGCCGGTCCTCATTTCATTTGACAATAAAAAATAACTACTTGTTGTACCAAAACTAGACAGTTCTACCGCTAAAGACCTAGCCAAAGCTGTTCTCAACGCGATTTATGATTGGAACCTCAATGATAAGGTGCAAGTAATGTGTTGTGACACCACAGCATCTAATACCGGTCGCTTGAATGAAGTTTGTGTCCTTTTAGAGCAAAAGTTAGAAAGAAAGCTATTACTTTTCGCTTGTCATGATCATATTTACGAATTGGTTTTAAAAAGTGTGTTTGAAGCCAAAATACACCAAGTCACTCAAAGCCCCAATTTTCCGTTATTCAAAAAGTTTGAAGACAATTGGAAAAACATTAATTCTGCGAACGCACAACCGTGTATTGATTTTGTAAAACAACATTTAATTGACGCGGAAATTGAGCAATTATTAACATTTTATGAGTCTGAATTGAAAAAATCTATGGCGAGGGACGACTACCGTGAACCAATTGAGTTATCCATCATATTTTTGGGTGGAGATAAAGAAAAAAGAAATTAAAATCAGGCCTCTTGGTGGCGATGCTTCAAGCAAGGTCAATGGCTAGAGCCATATCCTCATTGAAAATATGTTTGTTGCGGTCGCAATTTAAAATGAAGGCCACTGACAAACAAGCATTGCAAAACGTTTGCTTATTTATTGCAACAGCTTATGTAAAGCCCTGGCTTGGGTGCAGTTTGGCGGTGAAGGCGCCTTATCAAGATTTGTGCTTTTTGAGAACATTAAAGGACTACAAGAAAGTTCACCAATTAATTTCCAAAACAGCTTTAAGGAAGCTTTGCCAACACTTGTGGTATTTATCTGAGGAAATAGCCTTGTTATCGCTATTTGATAATTGAGTCGACAATGAAACTAAAATTAAAATAGTACGTAATTTGGAAAGGAGAGTACATCCGACTTTGTAAAAAGGTACACTCCATCGACCGCAGAAATATCCGGCTCTACTTTGTATGGTATGTAAAATTACACATATACATTATTTTGTATCTTTTGCAACTTGTTTACCTATATTTTGTTTTAGAAAAAACCTTGGATGAATTTGTATCGGTGAAGAGCAAACATTTGTTTTCTCGGTTGAAAATTGATGGGAGTTTTCTTCAGGAAAGCGCTTCTTCGGTTTTTGTACGGGGTAAAAAAAAGGTTTTTTTTTGAAAGCAGTAAACGACACAGCTGAAAGAGCTGTAAAATTAACGCAGGATTTTCATCGTTTAATTATAGTCGACGAAGTGCAAAAACAATTTCTTTTACGCTGTGTACTGGAACATAGAAAATTGTACCCGGACTGTAAAAAAAAGACGCTAAAAAGAAAAGACTCTGAATAATTTTCGATTTTTAATAGTTTTCTGAACGGTTTTGTATTTGTATTTGTAATTTTGATCCCTACATTGTAAACAAATTAAAATATCGCACCCCCCTGGAAGAAACGGGAATTTACGATAGACGCGTTGAATTTTGCGAGGTCCTGATGGAACGAATCAATAATGATCCTAACCTAATTCATAATATTGTCCACATTCCCACATTTTGTCTTAACGAAAGAGTTAACAGGTATAACTGCCGATACTGGTCTACTGAGAATCCCAACTGGATAATCGACAGTCATTCTCAAAGACCATAAAAGATAAACGTGTGGGCAGGGATATGTGGACGTCATATCATTGGTCTCTTTTTTATCGATGAAAATCTTACAGGACTGCAGTATTTACAGTTATTCCAAGAGCAAGTTATTCCAACTTGTGTAGGTATTTTCCTCAATGAAAATAATTTTGATACCCCTAACAGGAATCTGTGGTATCAACAGGACGAAGCACCTCCTCACTATGAAATCAATCTTCGTAGATATTTGGATGCGATTTTTCCTTATCGATGGATAGGCAGAAGATGTACTGTAGAATGGCCTGCAAGGAGTCCCGATCTGATGCCAATAGATTTTTTTATGGGTTCATTTGAAAACCAAAGTTTACCGGAGTCGACCTGAAACTGTAGAAGATTTACAACAAAGAATTCAATATGAAGGAGCGCAGATCACTCCGGATTCTCTGCAAAACTTTGTTCGGCTGTTTATGACAAATTGGGTCATTGCCTCGCTGTTAACGGGAGACATTTTGAGGAATTATTACCTTAAAAATAAACTTAGAGTATTTATTAATAGTTTTTTTGGCTTTTTTTATTTTAAATTTCAAATGACAATAATTCCAAAACAGTTCAATTTGGACACATGGTATGTCAGACAAATATTATCTAGAATTTTTAGTAGGACTCAAAAATAATATAATATGTAGGGATTTCCATTTAAAAAAAATCAAGATGGAGTAATTTCTTTGAACTGACAGTTCAAAACATTTTATTGTCAACGTCAGAATGTGCGCCGTATAACACCCTATAACTTTTATTTAAATATTTTTTGATACACTGATTAATAAATGCTCTGGAATCATTATTTCATACATATGGGGCACCCTGTGTATATATATATATATATATATATATATATATATACGTATATATATATATATATATATATATATATATATATATATATATATATATGTATATATTATATATATATATATATATATATATATATATATATATATATATATAAATATATATACATAGATATATATATATATATATATATATATATATATATATATATATATATATATATATATATATATATATATATATAATAACTATATATATATATATATATATATATATATATATATATATATATATATATATATATATATATATATTAAATTTCTTGGGCTTTATGGTTCTTTTGTTTTAAGGATAGAGAAATTACATCATGTTCTAGTTAGAATTTATTGAAAACGTTTCGCCCGATTTTCAGGCTTCTTCAGTTCATCTAAAAATTGAAATTTTCTGTTTTGGATATTCAATAGGACGCACAAATTTTGATTTGATAGAGCTGTTGGGTTATTCTTATCATATTTATGGCCATTCAGTCTAGTTTCTAGATGTTGTTTAGTCATGCCGATATAACAGACGTTGCAGTTTTGACATGGAATAGAATATATCAGGTTTGATTGTTTCAGTAGGGGTGTTTTGGATTTTAGGGGGGTAAAAAGGTGTTTTAATGAGTTATGCGTTTTGTGGCAAACAGTTAAATTATGTTTTTTTGAGGACTGCTTTAATTTTTTCTGAAAGTCCTTGAATATATGGCATGGATATGTATGTTGTAGCTGTTCTTTGTTTTGGTTGTTTATCTAGAGTATTATATAATTTGTGAATTCTGGTTTTTAAAATTTTGTTAATTAGCTTAACCGGATAATTGTTGTTGGTTAAGGTAGTTTTTATTTTTTCTATTATTTCTGCTCTATATTTAGGACTTGTTAGTTTTAAGCCTCTGTCAATTAAATTTATGACGGTATTTTTCTTAAAATTTAAAGGATGGTGTGAATGGTAGTTTAGATATTTTCCAGAACTTGTTGGTTTTTGTGTACCATTTGCTATTTATTTTGTTTTTTTCTCTTATTAGAGTTAGATCTAGGAAATTTATGGCGTTGTTTTGTTCTGTTTCGATGGTGAATTGTAATTTTTTGTTGAACTGGTTGAAGGCTTTAACTGTGTTTTCTGTTTGGTCTTCTTTTAGTGCTAGAATACAATCATCTACGTATCTTTTGAAGAAAATAGGTTTTGTTGCTTAAGCTGTCAATAACACTTTCCTCCAAATATTCCAATGCCAGTTGGGCAAGGGTAGCAGAAATAGGAGCCCCCAGTATATTAACTGTTTGCCACAAAACGCATAACTCATTAAAACACCTTTTTACCCCCCTAAAATCCAAAACACCCCTACTGAAACAATCAAACCTGATATATTCTATTCCATGTCAAAACTGCAACGGCTGTTATATCGGCATGACTAAACAACATCTAGAAACTAGACTGAATGGCCATAAGTATGATAAGAATAACCCAACAGCTCTATCAAAACACGTTAAACAAACCAAACACTCGTTTGATTTTAAAAATACAAAAATCCTAAAAAAAGAGTCAAATTATTTTAAAAGATCAATGCATGAAATGATCTGTATTAATAAAGAGAAAAACAATATAAACGACAAAAGCGACGTTAGGGGTCTGAGTCATATTTATTTCGGACTCTTCTCATAGTAACTCAATAGCAGATAATAAATAAAAAAATACATAAACAAACCAAAGGATGACTTTCGTTTCCTATACAAATCTAAAGTTATTTTAAAAAATGTGACCGTCTTAGTAACACCTTTTAAAGAATGTTAAGTGTGTCTTCGTTTCAACCCACACATGTAAGTTTTTATATATATTTTGAGTGTATTTTTATTATTTTCACCTTCTACATTGTATTATAAGTTTAAGAATTTTATATATTCATAATTAAAAAAAATTTGTGCGTCCTATTGAATATCCAAAACAGAAAATTTCAATTTTTAGATGAACTGAAGAAGCCTGAAAATCGGGCGAAACGTTTTCAATAAATTCTAACTAGAACATGATGTAATTTCTCTATCCTTAAAACAAAAGAACCATAAAGCCCAAGAAATTGAAAAAATATATATATTCAATACTCCAAGGTTCAAGAAAGAATTCAATCCAACTATATATATATATATATATATATATATATATATATATATATATATATATATATATATATATATATATATATATATACATGTATAGATATATGTATATATATATATATATATATATATATATATATATATATATATATATATATACATATATATATATATATATATATACATATATATATATATATATATATATATATATATATATATATATATATATATATATATATATACATATATATATATACATATATATATATATATATATATATATATATATATATATATATATATATATATATAGATTATTATATTAGATTATATTGTACCATTATTTTTTTCCAATCTCTGTGCTCCAGATTATCCAATTTTGGCAGGTAATAGGTTTCCCTGCATGTATTACTATTTTGTTAACCTCGCTATCATCTGTCTCTGTTGTGTCGAAGTATACGCTTAAATAGGCGTAATTAGTGCGAGTTTTTGTTTATTCTACTTCTAATCGTATATTTCTTGATTCTGTCCCTATGTGTAAGACTGATGTTTCTTGCTCGCTGCATACTTACTTTTTGTATTTCTCCTATAACTCTCGCAATTTGGTAATCGGTGAACTTACCTTTACAATTTCGTTTCCATAGACTTAAAGATTTTCAAACATGTATCGGGGAGAATGTAGGTGATTGACATTACCCGTATTTCAAACCATTATTTACTAAAAAAGTCACGTGACATTTCTTAGGATATTTTGATATTTGAGGCATACACGATTTTAGAATCCTTTACTACGCTGCAGCTAATATTGGTTTCCTTTCCACAACCTTTTAACGTGAACAGAGTCATTGGTGGCATGAAATCTAAAGACATAAGGTGAGTCTTTGCAATAAAGTTTGACCTATTTTCTATTAGTGGTTTTAGACAATCGACGTTATCTGTACATGTCCGCAATGCAACTATTTATTTTCCAATATGTTAAATCTATCGTCTATTTAGGCTATTCAGTATGGGATACTTATTTGATTTTTTTGATCTAACTTTCACTTCATCATTCGTAACAACGTAACGCCACCGTCTTCCTTCAAAGTTTCCCACTTGATTTCGTGCAAACTCAGAGTTGTTTTTGTGTCAACGGTTGAGCCACTATCGGGGTATCTATAACCTCCTATCTCGGGGATATTCAATTGTTGAACACCTAATTAACATTCAACTTGTATAACATCGATAAAGCGGATCTACCAACATGCACTGAATTGAATCCTAAGTTTGGTGTTCTGTTTACTACAGTTAATTTCTAAAGTTACTCGAATTTATATGAAGTTTAATTGCGATTACATTATTATACCATTTAAAAATAGTTTAGGTGATATTATACGGGGGGGTTCTATTAGGTTAAATGAACTATGCGAGCCTTGTGTGCCCTGCAGTTGTACAAAAGCAAAGAGTTATTTTGGAGCTTTTTTCCATATATTTAAAAAACGAAATTCCCAAAAATCGGTAGCCATCAGAAGACGGCTGAATTTTTGCCTTTTTTGGAGGTAAGAAACCCTTATAAACCCACATTTATAGGTATTTACTGCCGCTTCTTAGAAGATCCCAGTAAAATACTCAAGGCTAGTCGTTTGAGATAATTTGCAAACTCTCATCGTTCTGTACGACCAAATATTCTTGAGAAATTTCTTTATTCGCTAGTTCCTGCTCCGGTGTAAGGCATGCAGAAACTTTTTTCGCCTCTAAATCTTCATGCACGATCTGGATCTTATTTTTGAGAACCCTAGCTTCTTTAGGAAGCATTGGGATAGCAGGAAATTCTTAACCCGCCTATTAGTTTCCTGAGTTCTTATTTTGACTTATTTTCCTGATCTGGGATCATCCTGAATTGACTGTCGGTACCTTCTGAACTGTTTAGACGAAAATTTTACTTGAAAATAATACAGAAAGCCAATGCCGCACACCCTAACATTCTTTCATAAATAACTTTTGGTCCATTTCCCTCTAGTAAAAAACTTTATTACTGTGTAATGTGCAAAATTATTTTCACTCATTTTTCAGAAGAAAAAAAAACAAAACAATTTCAAAATGCATTAACTTGTACAAAATTCCTTTGAAGTACTTAGAACAGTGACAATACCATAATTTGTTAACCAAATAATTTTTTTATGATGTGATATATACTTAGCTACACAACTTAAAAAAAAACCTTTTAGAAACAAGCCATCAATTACTATATATTTAAAATATTAATCCACCTTTTAAATTTTAGTTAAAATAGTTTGCTCCTGATGAAAAAATGTATGACCTTTTTGCTATAAATTTTTCTACAAATTTTTATTTCTAAACACTAGTTATTATTTCTACTTAAAAATAAATCTTTCAGTTTCACATGAACCATGACGAGCATTTGTATTTTTTTAAAAGTAAAATATCCTCTATATTTAAAAAATGTATAGTGGCTTATCTTACTAAGATTCTCAGTACGTCTTACTATTACATTAAGGTCCGAGAGTCCAAGACTAGTGGATAACTGGGACCTACTATTCAACAAACTAGGACATGCCATGTTTCCTTCTCTTTCAAAGCTCATTAGCTAGCCTAGAGGAAGAGACAATCGTAACATAACCACAGCAAAAAACATTTAATGAACATACCACTAAAGGTAGTTTAGCGCTATTTGATTTGATCCGTCAAAACCTTTAATCCACCAACAAAGACCACTGGAAAATTCGTAACCAAATCATCATAGACAAATAGTGTTTTGTAGTGTTTTTTTTTGTGCCGCGGTTTGCTTCTAATAATAATAATTGTGGTAGTTAAGTTCTAGATCTTTATAAATGATTATTCCTTTACAATTAGCTAGATCATAAAAAGTTACCTGTAGACAGTAATATCGACAACTTTTAAAATTCAATAGGGATTTCATTTGGTGAAATTTGAAAAAAGCCTTTGATACTATAACAAAAATTTTGTTTTGTTCTTTGTTAAAATTGTGAGACCTTAGATTGATACATACAGACATTTAAAAATATATATTTGAGGTCCCATACTACTGAATAGGAAAGTTTTATGATGATAGCAATCAAAATTATGTAAAGCGGGAGTGACCAAGTTCTCTCTTCCAATATCACTCGGAACTAATAGTTGTTGTATGGCCTCTATTCTCAAAGAAGTACGGAAAGGCTATTCCACGTGCAGACATTGCGGCTCAAGCCGTCGTTTTAGGGGAATAAAAAGGCTCCTAACGCTGTAGTTTTGTGTCTGTAGGACCTCAACACCGACAATTCTATCTGTTAACTTGGCTATTAAGGTGGGAATGTGTTCATCTGAGACTAAGATTTTGGTTAATGTTGAAGGCGTTAAAACAGTTGATTAATGAAGTTCTAAGCAGGAACAGTTGACTTTATTGTCGACACCTAGGCAGTAGTTGTTTGCAGAAATGCAAATAACGTCCGTGGCAGCACTATCGCGTTGTTTAAAAGATGCCGTGATATACAAAAATGTATGTTTCGGTACTTGGACAACGTTGACGGGTATTACGACATCCTCGCCGATATCCTTGGGATATGGAAAAAGGGTAAAATCCCTACTGAGGCGGGGAGGTGAGCAATAAAAAAAAACCACCAGCTCTATCTTGTAGAAGTGCACACTTAAATCGAAAACTGCGTTGTAACGAACTCCTAGGCACAATTACCGAACTACAATCATCAAAAGCCTTCGGGCCGGCCGATCAGCACCGGAAATAATTAGGTTTCTTAGATACTCGAAATCAACTATTTATGCCGTTGTCGCCAAGTACGAGGCTCCCAAACAATCCAACGAAGGTTCTAGTTCGCCGCGGGGAAGCGCCACTTGAAAGAATGTACCGTGAGGATCCCGGAAATAAAAGTTCAAGGAACTCTGGCCTTCTAATAGTTCAGATTTAAATCCCTTGAACTATTAAGCACGGGGTGCAGTTGAAAGGGTCATCAACAAGTTTCGACATTCCAATGTGACTTTATGAATGAGCGCGATTGAGGCAGCGTTCACCAATATGAATAATGCGGTATTACAGGGGGCGTGCCGGCGCTTCAACCGAGAATGGAGGACGATATTCAAGCTGATAGGGGTTACACAGAATGATTATTATTAACAGATATCTGAATGATTATTATTAACAGAAGTGCCCTAAGTGCCATAAAAAACGATTTTTCGAACTTCATTTTTCATTAAAAACATGCTCTTAGAAAAGTTATTTGATTTGTCTCGATTTTGGTGACGCACCCTTTTCTGTGTTTGAAAATAATTATAGGCGTGATTTTCACACACTATAGATGGAACATTTTTTTGGTTGAACTCTCGCACAAAAAAGGCACGCTGAGCTCTGATGAAACGCCCTTTACCTACTAAATTTCCAAGGACCAGAGTTCTGCTTTGTGTTCCCACCTTGTTACTCTCACCTATTACGTTAACGCAATAAACTAAACCTATTTGAACCCTTTTCTAGAGAGTTATTTAGTACAAGTGCCGCCTTTTAGGTTTTTACAAACAACCACTATATTGCGCTATTGTGTTCTAACATTACCATTGTTGTAAAATTTGACCCTTGTTATTATTAAAACAGTGGCAGCTGACAAATTGGCCGAGTAGTTTGTTTACAGGGAGCGTTTAAAAAAAAAACAGTTTTGTGAACAAATGGAAATTTCACGTGAAGGTTTGTTTTCGTTGGATGGTTTTTTACGATTTTAGTAAAGGCCTAACTCAACAAGACACGCTACCAACAAGGGAGCGCTAGAACTCTTGAACAAAGATCTGACAATTGTTAATGCAATTAAACGAAGAAAACTCGAATATCTGGGCCACATCATGAGGAACGAGGAAAGATATGGTCTACTCCAACTGATACTGAAGGGCAAGGTGGACGGAAGAAGCGAACTAGGCAGAAGAGGTGTTTGGTGGTTGAAAAACCTGCGAACATGGTTCTCAACAACAACAACGGGACTATTCCGAGCAGCTGTAAAACGAAGTGTTAATAGCCAGAATGATCGCCAATATCCGATAATGGGTCGGCACAAGAAGAAGAACTCAAAAACAATACCTCAAATCGCTTCATTCAACTACTGGTAATGAATCACTATTAAAAAAGACTGTTTACAATTAGTTTGCAAAATTTTGTCATCGTCGTGCTTCCATCAGAGATGAATTTCGTGAAGGTCTACTAAAATCGGTTGTTGTTCCAAAAACATCGATGCTACAACATGATTGTAGGGGATCGGCATATGACTTGCCCTAAGATAGAAACATCCATAGGCATATTGAAGACTGCAGTACATTCGATTTTTCATGAACATTTAGCTGCGAAAAAGATTTGTTCTGGATGGATTTCGTATAATTTGACTGAAACTTAAAAACAGTCTCGTGTCAATTGGTATAATTAAATGCTCAAACAATTCGACCGAGAACATGCAAAATCCTTATACAACAGCGTAAGAAGAGACTAAATTTGGATATATTCATACGAGCCGGAAACTAAGCAACAATCAACTGTTTTGGTGTTCCAAAATGTTCCAACAAACGTGATTCGTTCTCGAAGCACTTTCACGAAAATGATCGCTTATTTCTTTGGTTATACTGGAGATATTACAACCATTGCTTTAGAGGATCGAAGAACAGTTAATGCTGAATGGTATATAACAATTTATTTGCCAGAAGTCATCGATGAAATCAGGGAAAACATCGTGACAATGCCAGCTCTCACACAACACGTCAAAAAATTGATTATTTGACGGAAAAAAACATCGAATTAATGTCTCATGGCCCGTATTCACCTGAATTATCGCCTAACGACTTCTTTTTGTTACCAAAAAAAAAAAAAAAATGCGTGGACAGCTATTTTCATTATCTCAAGATCCTTCCAAAACCATTTTTTTGGAGCTACCAACTTCAGAATCGAAAAAATATTTTAAGAATTGATTCGAACGCATCCAAAAGTGTATAAATCTTAGGGCGAATATTTTGATACACAATAAAACAAGTTGTAACAAATTTTTTTTTATCTTATTGTTTTTGTAAAACCTTAAAAGGTAGCCCTCGTAAAATACTCATAAACACATTGTATACTATAATTTCAATTATAAACTCTTTGTTATGTTATCATAATTACCCAAGATGCCTTAAACAACGAACTTTCCCCTCATACCCAAGTATGAACTTTATCTAGTTAGCCTATCATAAAGCACCTCTAACTTGTAATTTAATATACTGAATATTCAGAGTGAATCGCTTTGTACGCAGAGTACATCCGGCATGTTAAAGAAAGGTTAAACTGTAAAGGAACTTTGCACTAAAGTGTAAGTCAATGCTTGTTAAAATTTCATTTGGGTAATTTAAACATCAATATACCGATTGATTATAGTTAATACAGAGTGTTTTTTCTTAAGTTGGGGCATTATTTTTACCATGCTCTAGTGCAGAATGGTTTGCTTACTTAGATATAGCGGCAGCTCTTACGTCAAATGGTAACTGACAAAGAGTTCTTAACTTATGAGAGAATTTTTTATTATTAGAGTATCTAAGTGTCTTTTTCGAGTCTGATCTAAAAAATGACCTTGGCATACGTCACCCATTTATCAAAAAAACCCAAAGAATAAAGTGTTTAGAATTTGATTTAACCCTAGTTTTGAGCAAGTACATAAAAAAATATAACAATTTTTTTGACATATTTTTTTAATTTAACGAAATTTTTTTTAATTTTTTTTTTATCTTAATAGTGTAATTAAGCCTCTAAATAACCTTCGGTATGCAGACGTCACCGCAATAGTTGCCAATAACATGAAAGATCTGCAAATTCTAATCAATAATGTGAATGATATTGGCGAGGAGTATTGTCTACGTATAATTATTGGGAAAACCAAAATGATGGTGATCAGTAGACACCCCCAAGAGGATGCATCTCTCTTCATAAAGGATCAAGAGATTGAGAGAGTTACTAAATTCAAATATCTTGGGTCTGTCGTCAATGAAAAATGGGATAGTGGTGAAGTGGTGAAACTGCGGATTGGCATGGCAAAGTTGAAAAATATGCTGCTTCAAAGACAATTGCTACTAGCCCTGCGCCTATAAGTAATAATATGTTATATCTGGTCGGTCCTCTTATATGGTGTAGAAATATGGTTATTAAAAGTGAGATTATTGAATCGTATCGAAACTTTCGAGTTATGGAAACTGCGACATTTGCTAAGAATATCTTGGACAGAACACCTAGCCAATGAATAAATGCTTCAAAAGGTGGAGAAGCAACTACTTAATATCGTAAAACTAAGAATGGTGTCTTATTTGTGACATGTACCAAGAGGTGACCGCTTGTCGATTCCAAAATTTATTCTTCAGGGAAAAAAATGGAGGATCGGCCAGGACCTGGTAGAAAGCAGCACTCGTGGCTCAGAAATATCAGGGACTGGTGTAGAGTTCCGGACGCTACATCCATTTTTCGACTCTCAGAGAATAACAACATCAATATAAACTGAAGAAATGGTACAAAGACCCCGACATATGTGAATATATGGGAGAGGAAGAAGAAAAAGTTTAATTAAGGCAATTTTTTTTTACTTTGATCATAGATTTTTTGATTTTTTTTGACGACTGGAAGAAATAATTGACAAAATGAGTTTACGCTTGAATGCCAACTCTTGCAATGTTAATTGCTTTTTCGGTGTTTTACAACAAAAAATGTCCTAACAGTAAGTACGGTTTAAAACAAATTCTAAACACTTTTTACTCTTTGAGTTTTTTCGATATTCTGTCTATTATGCCGACTTTTCATGATTCCGTATCAGTTCATTCAAATTCGCCGCCATATCAACAGTCACGTGACTTATGTCAAGATCAATTTTTAGGTTATCTGACATGCAGAATATATTACCCGAAAAAGAAATTTGTATACTTTTATGATAAAAAAAATTCCCATGTATTGCGAACTCTGTAGGTCATTGTATATAATTCTACATACAGGTTTACATTCTAAATTATTAGCTAAATTAGTTCAATAAGTTTTAAGTAATTAAC
Source organism: Pachyrhynchus sulphureomaculatus (assembly GCA_019049505.1). Classification (NCBI taxonomy): domain Eukaryota; kingdom Metazoa; phylum Arthropoda; class Insecta; order Coleoptera; family Curculionidae; genus Pachyrhynchus; species Pachyrhynchus sulphureomaculatus. Next base: position 132,868,223 of record CM032454.1, on the reverse strand, counting down.
TTTTAGATTGTTTAAGATTCACGATTTTTTAAGAAGACACACAATTTCCTTTTTTAGATATTTGAGGTAAACATTCTGAACAGGATCTTTATTAAAATTAAATGTTAAGAAACACTACATTTAAAAGTACTTTTTCTTTACCCTAACGAATAACTTTCCCATTTATTCTGTAGATTAACAACTCGTACCATCTTTTTAAAAAAAGTGTGGCTAACAGATGTATTATTTCGGTTATGTAAAAATGTAAAAAAGTAAGGACAAGGATTAAGTCCTAAGTCTAGATTGCCGACTGAGTATTTAAATCTTTTTCTATAATTTATACACTATCTAGAGTAGGTAGTTTTTAAAGGGTTGGTGATAACGTTCCTTTTAATTTTCTATTTAATATCTCTGTGACCAAAATTACTTACCATTATTTTTTCATAGACATCAAAATGTCAAATAGTGTTTGACAATAACCAACAATACCAAGAAGTGGGATCAAAAAAAAGTTTGTACTAATTATGTTCATTTTAAAATTATTAATGTCCGACCGAAGGTCAGTTTTTGGTCGAGGTCGAGGCCGAAGTCGATCGGCATGGCCTCGGCTCCCGGCACAGCCTTCCGCCGAAGCTGAAGCCGAAGGTTCAGTCATACTTAGGAATCTTAGAACAACGGCTAAAAGGTATACATGACAATGCAAATTCTGTACTGGTATTTTGTTTTATATGTTTTATGTGATGTTGATAATAAATTAAAATTTTAGTCTAAAGAACATGATATGTAGGCAATAACAGCGCCTCTTAAAAATTGATTCAGAAAACTCGCAAGGTACAAAATATACCACTATAGTTACTCAAGAATATCACAAAGTGTAAAATGACACTGCTGTATTTAAGGTAATAGTTCATAACGAGTTCTTGAATTATAGGCACAAATGTATTCCCAAGTCAGAAATGAGTTAAATTACCACTCAAAGACAATTAGTTTTAAGATGAATAAAAGAATGAGAAAAATATTAACCAACACACATACAACATAGTTATAAATTTAGAAGGAACAGCTTTCGAGATTGTTAAGAATTATGTGTATCTGGGTGAAAAAATTATTACGACGAGAGACAGTGTCTCGGATGAAATTTCAAGAAGCATCAGGCTTGGATGGTGCACATTCGGGAAATTAAGTTATATATTCAAAGATAAAGCCATCCCAAATAAGCTAAAGGCCAAAGTTGACGATCAGTGCATTCGACCCGTAATTACATATAGCGCTGAAACTTGGACACTGAATAAAGCTGATATACAAAAACTAGCTCGGATCCAGAGAGCACACGAAAGACAGATGATCGGGATAAAAATTTAAAAAATTTAAAATAAAAAAAGAAATAAGTGGATACGTGAACAAACGAAATTAAAGGATATTAAAGAGGACGTAGCAAAAAGAAAGTGGCAATGAGCTGGACATGTAGCATGCCCGACCGATGATCGATAGACCAAGCGAACATTAGAATGGGAACAACGAGAATAGAAAGCAATTAATAAATTATATTAATTATTTAAAAAAAACATTATTACCAATATATTTACATAATAATGAGCCTAGGAGGTTCCAAAACAAGATGGCGGGATGATATACAAAGGGTTGCGGGCATTGGATAGATGACAACAGCTGCAATCGAGATACCGTCCCCCTCTATAAGCAGCCCCATCCTCCACATCTTGAATACGCCTCTTTGAAATGTTACATGAAATATGCTGAGTAGAATTTAATATCAAATGAAAAGTAGAATATTCTATTTAAAAAAATTACAGAGGATGTCTAAGTACTAAATATCCGACCTTAAAGTGTGTAACTCAGTCGGGCTGAGTGTATTTTTTGATATTTCTGAAAATATGCCGTATACTTCAAATCTGGTTGTACTCAATGGATACTTTTAACATATTAGATTTCTTGTGCATAATAGATTACAACAAAAAATTCTTCTCTTGGTAATATAATAAACTAAATATTTACTTTTTGTTATTAAAAAAAGACTAACTTAAATTTTTAATACAAGCCAAGTTTTTCGATCTTACTAAAAGTCAGCAAAAAATATGGCACTGCACGTACAAGTTTCAGCACAAAATATTCCCTAAGGAGTTGCAACATTATACGTGAGATATGTTTACTAGAGAATATCTAACATGATAAGACCATTTTACATTACGGAATAACTTTAGCATGGTATACGACCTAATAACTAACTTACATATATGTATAAAGTTTAATTTATTTTTCTTTCATATATATATATATATATTATATATTTATATATATATATATATATATATATATATATATATATATATATATATATATATATATATATATATATATATATATATATATATATATATATATATATATATATATATATATATATATATATATATATATATATATATATATATATATATATATATATATATATATATACATATATATATATATATATATATATATATATATATATATATATATATATATATATATATATATATAATACATTAAAATTTCGGGTTTCAATCCGTTCGTCTAACAATGAATTTGCACGACGTTTCGCCAAAATCTCATTTGGCATTTTCAAGTGCTCCTGCTGCTGTTGCTACTCGATACTGTGGTCATGCTGCTTCTGCCGCTCGAAGCTAAATCTAAGCTAAGCGGCAGCAGGAGCAAGATGACAGTATCGAGTAGCAGCAGCAGCGGGAGCACTTGAAAATGCCAAATGAGATTTTGGCGAAGCGTAGTGCAAATTCATTGTTAGACGAACGGATTGAAACCCGGAATTTTAATGTATTACATTCCACCATCCGTGAAAACCTCTATTGTAACATATATATATATATATATATATATATATATATATATATATATATATATATATATATATAGATATATATATATATATATATATATATATATATATATAATATATATACATATATATATATATATATATATATATATATATATATATATATATATATATATATATATATATATATATATATATATATATACGAGACTGGTTTGAAAAGTCCGTGCAAAGTCCGAGGGATGGCACCACCGGCGCGTATCGAGGCCATGTTTAGTTAGTAGCATCTCTTGAATGAACGCCCATATTGGTCTATTTCTTTGTGTATGGCATTCGTGTGAATCAAGGAAGTCGAGTGATTTTCAAGTCCTTTTCCATCACGACAACGCACCAGCACACACCTCAGCAGTTGTGGTCGTAAAATTAATGGAAATAGGATTCCAACTCGTTTCACATCCCCCCTATTCTCCAGACTTGGCTCCCTCGGACTACTATTTGTTTCCCAATTTGAAGAAATGGCTGGCGGGACAAAGATTTTATTCCAACGAGGAGGTGATTGCAGACACTAATGGATATTTTGCAGACTTGGACCAATCCTATTATTCGGAAGGGATCAACAAACTAGAACATCGTTGGACGAAGTGTATAAGCCTAAAAGGAGACTATGTCGAAAAATAAAAAAGGTTTACCCCAAACACATAAGTAGTTTTTATTTTTGCACGGACTTTTCAAACCAGCCTAGTATATATATATATATATATATATATATATATATATATATATATATATATATATATATATATATATATATATATATCACTCTTGACCTTAAAAATCACTGGAAAATTACATATAGAAATAATGTACTAATTACGTACTCATATCTATCTACTGTACCGAGGATGTTTTAAATTCACGAGCACCATTGGTCAGTATTATTTGCAGTATCAAGCTTATATCGATATGGAGGAAAAATATGCACTCACATTAAGGCTGTTAACTTTTACGATTGATTGTCAAAATCGGAAATATTTTGAAGGTAAGGAACAAGCGTTTACATTTCAAATTTAAACTTATTTTTTGAAAATTAGAACGAAATGTAAAATATATTTTATCCTTAATTGTATACGAAACTCTTAATAGACAATATTGGTAGGCGACTAGAACCTTTAATTATGTGTAATGATAATTCGCCACTAATTATAACTACTAAATTTTATTAACATTTGTTCTATGTATAACATAAACCGAGAGTATCAGTTTTATGTGTGTAATAAGATCGATACTGACAAGCACCTAAAACGTGATACGTGAAGATTTACTTTTACAGGGTATTTTAGAATCCTCTTTTCGATGACTAGGAAAGCTGTAACCTTTATTGCATCGGCAATGCATATTTTAAAATTATTATGTGTTGAAACAACTTAAACTGAATTGAATGAGAACGATGAGAATATTAGGGAAGTCTCATCAGCAATAAAGATCATTTAACATCATGCCATGATTACTTCGAATTTTATTTAATGTAATAATTTTTTTTTTCTTTAAGAAATTAAATTACATTATCAATCTTAATTCGCTTGGGATTAAGAATCTGATTTATTAGGCAAATTAAGCTCTATTTTATATTCAGAGAGGAAATTCTTGAAAGAAGAAAATGTGTTTTATAGTTGAGGAAGATTGGCAGATAGTACAAATTTGGGAGATGTTTTCCTTTAAAAAGTAAGAGCAAGTCGCAAAGGACCCAAAGTTTTCTTTAGATAGAATTTTCTCTCCGTGACTGTTGAGGTGGACAGAATGACAAAAAGAAGTCCGTTAGTTTGTTAGAATTTTCCTGAAGATCCAAAGGAGTTGTAATAATTGTTAAAAATTTGGTTAGGGTGGTTTTAGAAATCCCAGGAATAGTTTGATGGTGACAGCTTTGTCTTTTATGTGCCAAGAAATATTAGTGTTATATTTCTTAGGGAACATATATCACAAATCTTTAATTAACGATACCTAGAGGGTAGACTTTGAAACAAGCAGAGATAAAAAGGCTCGAAGCGTATGAAATGTGGTGTTACCGAAGAATTCTGCGACTATCCTGGATAGACAGACTAACTAATGGGGAAGAGTTACATATAATCGGAATGGAGTGTGAAATTTTAAACACGGTAAAAAGGTCGAATACTTTGATTATGTGATGAGAGGGGAGAAATATTCAATGCTGAGACTTATTATGCAAAGAAAGATAAAGGGAAGGTGAATAGTGTCCTAGTTACGAAATTTGAGAAGTGGTTTAGCTGCAATTCCACAGAACTATTTAGGATAGCGGTAAATAAAGCAGAATAGCACTGATGATCTCCAACCTCCGATAGGGGATGGAACTAGAAGAAGAAGAGGGTTAAGAAGTCTTCGGATTCGATGGATTTGAGAGCACTTAAAAAATAGGTTATAACTAAGTAGTCTAGTTTGGATTTGGGTAATTCTGTGTTTGTCAGTAGCTTAGCGGAAATACTGGAAAAAAGACGATTACTTTAAACATTTTGTTGATGATTCATTATTGCTAAATCTACTCATTTTTAAGATTTTGATTAGCAGTATAAATTTGGAAGTAGTTGTGATATTTGTTATGTTGCTGTAATATGGAAGGGAATAAAGCTTTGGGAGAGGAAGATTTGTGGAATCTAAAATTCATTTTATGAGCAGAAAGGCTGATCAAAAGATGAAATGATTAGGTTATGAAGGTCCAGAAATTGTTAGATTTCTGTATGTATTCAGCGAGTATCGAGGAGAATGTCGTTAGAGTGGAGGTTTAGGTAGGATTTCGTATAGGGTCTGTTTAGAACAGACGAGAAGTATTCCATGAATAAGTGTTGTTGGAAAACGAAGAGTAGGAGATGGAAAAATACATAAGAGGCTTGATATGAGAGACTAAACTGACTTTGAAATTCTTGCAATATGTGTGAGTATTGTCATAAAATCGAATAACTTTGACTGATTTTCATCACATTTCATACTGTGTATTAAAATATACATAACTTGCTCCAAAATCAATATTATATTTATTACCTTACCTGGTTTCACAAGTTAATACTACTTAAAACAGTTTTTTATAGTATTGACACAATTCTTCTTCGTTTTAATAACGAAAATGTTACAATCATGAAAATAATTGGAAATAATATTACAATTTAAATTAGAGTTACTTTGATATGTGTAACGTGGATATCAAGTCTTCAGTGCCTTTCTTCTGAACTTTCTCTTTACAAGGGACCAAACGTTTACAATTGGGTTGGCGTCCAGTGATTGTGAGGACCATTCTAGTATCTTATTGTGGGCCCAAGCGAGCTGCTTCGCGACGTGATTTTCGCCCAGCAAAGGTTTTTTCAGCGTGCTTCGGAATTTGACATCATGAGCACGAAGATGTTGTCGAATTGTCTCATGAGACACATTCGAACCCGATTTTCTTGCTGCTCCTTGACGGAGCTTCAATTTCTGGTCCCGTGAAAACAAAGACACGATTCGTTTTTCGACTTTCCGAGTGACCTTGCGTATGCCATGTTTTGGCAAGTCGTCGATATTTTTCGCCTCGTTAAAACGATTTACCCACTTTCTCACAAACGAGACCGACTTTTTAATATATTTAGCGACACGTTCTTACTCGACAGGCTGTATAAGGTGTTATGAAAGTGGTTGAAACTGGTAAATCCTGTTAGATGGCACTGAAGAAAAATTGTGATACGAGGCTCCTCTCAAAAAACACAACGCCGAACTTACGAAATAAGACAGCCGCAGCAGCGGCCACAGAGAATAATATATTTCCAATCGCTTATACGCTTAAGTTAACAACTAACCGATATTTTATTATTTCTCAACGGTTTTAACATGTGACAGTGCGCTTGCGCTGTTTCTAATTCCGTTATTGGCCATTACGTGGTAATAGTAGCGGTACGATAACAGAATAAATTACAGGATCAGATATTTTATAAAATGTACAACTCTATTTAAATGTGTTACAAAAACGTTAGTTCTTCCCCTGGTATATACTATTAGTCACCCATTTCAGCTTATTGAATTATTTCATAACACCCCATCTACAGCGTGCCCCATATGTATGGAATAATGTTCCAAAGCATTTATTAATCAGTGTATCAAAAAAATATTTAAATAAAAGTTATAGGGTGTTATACGGTGCACATGCTGACGTTAACAAGGAAATATTTTGAACTGTCAGTTCGAAGAAATTACGCCATCTTAAATTTTTTAAAATGGGAAGCCCTGTATATTATTTTATTTTTGAGTCACACTTAAATTTCTAGATATTATTTGTCTAACATACCGTATTTCTAAATTGAAACTGTTTTGGAATTATTGATATTTGAAATTAAGGAGATCAAACTAAAAAAAAAAAAAATTTAGTTGGCTTTTGTCAAACATTTACTGTCAGGTAACGACCTAATTCGTCAAAAAATGATTTATTAGATTTTTTTATGGGGTTATTTGAAAACCAAAGTTTACCCAAGTCGACTTGAAACTGTAGAAGATTTACAACAAAGAATTAAATATGAAGTACACAGATTACCCCGGATTCTCTGCAAAACTCTGTTCAGGCTGTTTATGACAGATTGGGTCATTGCCTCGCTGTTAACGTTAGACATTTTGAGCAATTCCTAGAGTATTTATTAATATATTTTTTGTCTTTTTAGTGTTCCGTACGGAACACTCATAAGATCACTTCGGTGTCTGCCTGTCCGTCTGTCACACCCGATTTTCTCCGAAACTATTTGACGTAGAAAGTTGAAATTTGGTGCTAATATAGAAATTGATGGCCTCATCAGGGCCGTGTAGTTTGAAAGTTAAATTTTGGACTTAAGGTGGGGTGAAATCGGAAGTGAAAAAAAAATTTTTTACTAGGTCATCGAGTGGGATGTCAAATGAAAGCTTGTAAAAACACGAGTTCAAAAATATATATAATGTCTTACATACGCACACTTTTCTTTGTATTATTTTGAAAAAATCGCGAAAAATCGCCGTCCCCCAACTCTATCTCGAAAAGTATTGATCCAAAAATTTTGAAAAAATTCTTAAATATTCTCCACGGGGGGTGTAAATTGAACAAAAATTATCACGAGTGGATTATCTTTAATACTTTATCTGGTATATAAAAAAACAAAAATTTCAAGGTCATCAGTTTCTAGTAAAGATCAGAAACAAAGCTTGTAAAAACACGAGTTCAAAAATATATATAATGTCTTACATGATCACACTTTTCTTTGTATTAATTTGAAAAAATCACGAAAATCGCTGCTAAAAGTTTTGAAAAAATTCTGGAATATTCTCTACGGGGTGTAGATTGAACGAAAATTATCACGAGTGCATTACCTTTAATAATTTGTCTGGTATATAAAAAAAACAAAAATTTCAAGGTCATCAGTTTTTAGTAAATATCGAAAATAAAGCTTGTATAAACACGAGTTCAAAAAAATATATATATAATGTCTTACATGGGCACACTTTTCTTTGTATTATTTCGAAAAAATCGCGAAAAATCGCTGTCTCCCCCTCTATCTCGAAAAGTACTAATCCAAAAATTTTGGGTGTGGATTGCACGAAAATTATGACGAGTGCATTATCTTTAATAATTTATCTGGTATATAAAAAAATCCCAAATTTCAAGGTCATCAGTTTTCAATAAAGATCGGAAACAAACTTTGTTGAAAACTTATTTGGGGTGTGTTTTGTGAAGTCACTGAACATTTTATACCTCCGTACCAAAATTTTTTATTTCAGAAGCAATCAACGTACGGAACACTAATTGCGCAAGTTCAACTTGCACTTGACCGGTTATTTTATTTTAAATTTCATATGACAATAATTCCAAAACAGTTCAATTTGGATATATTGTATGTTAGACAAATAATATCTAGAATTTTTAGTAGGACTCAAAAATAAAATAATATATAGGGTTTTCCATTTTAAAAAAATCAAGATGGCGTAATTTCTTCGAACTGACAGTTCAGAACATTTTATTGTCAACGTCAGCATGTGCGCCGTATAACACTCTATAACTTTTATTTAAACATTTTTTGATACACTGATTAATAAATGCTGTGGAATCAATATTCCAAATATACGGGGCACCCTGTACAGGCATACATTTCAAGTGTACACTCGAATTGGTAATATTCATTTTTATATGCAATAAAGTAACGAAGGTTTTTAATATAACAATGATACTATTAATGAAAATATAAGATTATCCTACTTTGTCATTTTAGAACACACAGTAAACGAGATTAAAAACAGAGAAGTTAATTACCATAAAGTGATTTCATCATTACATAACACAGAATAAACCATTTCCATTTAATATTATTCGTGTTTGCCATTGTAGCTTATAATTATTCTATAAATAATTCTACTTGTATGTGTAATACTCACTTAATATCTCTATTGTATGTATTAGATCCCCTTGGGTGCCGTCTCCAATTTGACACGTGTAATCACCCTGATCGGCGTGTCTGATATCTTTGATTTGTAAATTGTAACCGATTAGAGATACCCGAGGATCCATGGATATCTTTTGTGGGCCTGCAGTGAGAAGTGTTGTTCCTCGTTTCCATACTATGACAAATGGACCTGTAACAAATAAATTACTAAATAAAAGTAATTTATACACGACATTAGTCAACAAAACTATCTTTTGACTACTTCCAATAAGGACGTAGGCAACCCTTTGCCTGTGGGTGGTGCATTTTTAAGTGTTCCACGGACAAAGGGGAGCTACAGTTTAATGTCGGCCATTGCATTCCCAAGAGAGGCGACAGTCTGTTTTCCTTATGCAAACATCACTAATAAAAGAGCAATTATCTGCCCTTTTAGTAGTGGTGGTTAAGGATAGCAGTGTTCAATCTGCTGGATGGCGATCTTTTGGCAATGATATTGGAAAGAAAAATCTTTTGATGTCTGCTTTAATTTTTTATTAGATTAGTATTTAAACAAAAAGTTTTTCAAAGAAAACATAAGACAGGATAATATATAGAATTATGTATTGTGGAAAAAATTATTGTTTTCGAATGAACGAATGCTTGTTTATATAGCCTCTACGTTGGGGCGCTATTTTACAACGTCTCTTTTCGGGGCCATTTTTTATAGCCTCTCTAGTTGCGGCTATTTTGTAACGCCTCGAGTTTCGTTATTTTTAATAAATATTTTATTTATTAAATAGAAGCCGTTATTTGCCCCTTATGTATATCTTAATTTTTGAGAATGGATTGAGTGGATATTAATACTTATAGAGCAAAAATTTAGATATAAGCTAGCTCGTTTTTTACTGTTAAGAGTATATGGAGATCGAGGTAATTTTTGTAGGCCTTTTGAAAATAGTCTGTATAGTTGTCTAAAACTTGGTTGTACAGTTTTTGGGCACCATTCATTTTAGAGTAAAAAGAATCTAAGTTCAGATCAAAAAATGAAAAAATACTGAAGAGCTATTTAGTTGTTAAAATAAATTTTAATATGGTACAATAGTTGCGTCTTGAAAGATAAAGCGAGTAGTTCAGTGAAACGCTACATTGAAATAAAGAGGGGTATGTATATTAACAAAATAAAAATTCTTACCTTTATTACACTCTTAAAATTAAATCTACTAAATAAAAACCCCGTAGACTATGAGAGTGTATACATTTAAACTAGAGTTCTATCAATTACTGATCTAAGCAAAAAACAAAAGGCTTCTAAGAAAACATGATCTAAAAGTTTGAAAAATTAATTTCGCGGATTACACATGTTGAGTAATCGTTGGAAACACACGTTGTAGCCAGGAAGTGAGATATTTAAACTGGTGTGCTTATGAGTTACTGATTGGCTTCTTCTCGTGGGTTTTCCATAAGCTGCTTGGCCTCTCCTGGTGAGATTCTCATCGAAAATATTGTCTCAGCCGCCACTCTCCTAATCTCATTTAGGTAGCTAATCACTTTTTGACCCGAAATGTCTTAGGATGAGCAGAATATTTTAAGAACGGAAAAAGGCCTTAAACTTGAGATCTATAAACAACACCTACTTGGTGATAAAAAAAAAGCCGTTACTGCACTACGCTATCATGTAGAAAAATAAAAAGCCACTACGGCGTGCTGGAGAAAAAAGCCACTACGGTATACTGGCGGAAAAAGCCGTTACTGCATCTCGGAGGAAAAAACCCTTAAAAATTCCATCTGGCTGTTTATATATCCTTTCCCCTTCTTCAAAGTGAAATCTTTAAAATGGTTTACTTCCGGGATGCAAAATCAACGCAAACCAAACAAGTCAGGTCAGCAACACGTTATACACGGCCGAGTCATACTGTTCAAAAATTTAAATCATTGCAATAAATATAAAATAAAAATTACGGGAAGAAAAACAGTGTCGTAACATGATTTTAAAATCTAAGAAGAACTGAATGTTACAATGTGTACCTAAAAGTAAGGATAGGTCACTCTCTATATGACCTCTGAAAATACTTTTTACTAACTAACAGGTTCTGTCCTGTAATTTAGTTTAAAACATGACTAAATTAAAAGAGAAATATATTGTAAAATATACACGTGGATTTCTAGATTTATAGAGTGATGAACAATCACGTCATGAACCACTACATCGTTATCTTGATATGTGCCGTTTCTTATCATTGTAGATCATATGATATAAATACACCAGTTTTTTATGTTTAACGACTTTTTATCTTACACGTTAAATGAAATGGTTGAAACGGCCATCATTAACCTCCTCTATTAAAAATTTTAAAATAATTTAATTTGACTAAATATAAAAATTGACATCAGTTTTTTTTTTATTTTTATTGCTCTGCGTTACTGCAAAAGAAAATGAAATGTTGTTCCTATAATGATCAAGATTCAAAAACAACAAATACAAAATTAACGAGCCGAGGTCTATATGAAATATAAAAATATTGTCACATTACAGTCCTGTTCAGGTTATGGACAGATTAGGATTCAGCGGTTCAGAATATTTGAATACTATGATTTAACCTACGGCGCAGCGGATTTGATATTTTAAATTTACATATTTGTAAGCATAACAAAAAATGGGCCTGTTACGTTCAAATGGTGATATTCTTATATTATTCCAATAGATAAATTCGAACCTGATTTGAATATTATTTCAACACACCCCATTTTTGAGTCTTTTATATCAGTTACGGCAGTGTTAGAATATGCTTTTAAGGAACTTAATTAGGATGAAAAAGGTATAAACATCGATGGCGAATAATAACCGACAATCTTGGTGTTGCCCAACAAATGCTTCCCGAATTGCAAATAATATCAGCAAAATATAAGGTCTAAATATTAACTTTCAGAAAACCAAGTTTATGATTAATCTAGTTACGAACAGTAATATGAAATTTAATGAAAGCGAGGTGGAACATGTTCAAAATTACAAGTATTTGGATCATCAATAATAAATTGGCAAAGACAACCAAACCCGCGAGATACATCGTCGTGTGGGTTTGGGATGGATGGCTTTTGGGAAGCTGAGAGATACGCTGCAAGGTAATTTGCCAATGTGCTTAAAAAAGAAGGTTTATGAACAATGCGTATATATATGGTAGCGAGACACTCACATTAACAGTCAGTAAACAAACTGAGAGTATTGCAACGGGAATTGGAAAGAGCTCTATTGGGTATCACAAGGAAGGATAGAATAACAAACATAAATATCAGATAACTAACAAAAGTAATAGATATTATTCAAAAAATTATGCATTCTAAATGAAGACGGGCAGGCCATATAGCTCGAAGGCATGATTGCCGATGGTGTAGAATATTGGTGGGCGTTGAATTTACGAACAGTTTTTTTAGACTGTTTATTTCGCATTAACTGATAAACTAGTTTATAGTCTACCGATAAATTAGTTCACTCGTGAACGACATTTGTGCACGGTGACAACCCGACCGTCGACGAGATAAACTGTATGGCCCTATGGTCTACTACAGATGAGTCGACGCGAACGGACGACGACGTCATAGTTCATTCGTGGACGTTGTTCTGTCGATGATGGTCGAAACAAGTCGAAAATTAAACTGTTTTATAAACTAGTTTATCATCGACGATAAAATTGCCTCGTTTCGTTGACTGTAAAAGCGTCAACGACCCACCACTAGTGTAGAAGACTAATAAAATGGAACAGAGATAGACCACCAACAAGATAGAGTGATGACATCAAAAGAGGGGCAGGAAATTGGGTTAACACCGCTCAGGACAGAGATCAGTGGAAGGAGGCCTATATCCAACAGTGGATGAGGTTAAAAAAAATTTATCATGAAAAATTTTTATAGTATTTTGAAACCAGTTAGAAGCGTTGTGATTGGTGAAACTGAATTAGCGAATTCTTTTTCTTTCCGATTTAATTGACCTCGACTAGTTTAAAACGGGCAACTGCCTGATCAAGTCTTACAATTTGATCTGTCGTGCACGACATTTATTGTATTTTGTGTGTATCAATTTATAACTAAATCTGTTAAATTAAAAGGCAACCTTAATTTGGCTGTCATTTTATAAATTGGTCTATAGTAATAAATAAAAAAATATTAATCAATTTTATTTTATTCACTGTATTATGAAAAGGGTTTGAAGTGTTTATTTTTTACAGTTTGTCTATTTTTCATTACGCTACGGGGTCTTTATCTGGTCAGCACAGAAGTTTCGTAATAGCACCGCCATTTCTCAGTTGATTAAATTTTCAGAAAAATGCTTCCTTAAATATTTTTTTGCTTTCTTTGTGTTAACAATATTACGTAATAAGGCGTAACATTTCCTTTGGTAATCCACTTAAAGTGAGAACATCTGTTTATTTATCAATATTTTACCTTTTCTAGTTTCCTATTTTTTCTCGATTTTCAGTGGTACTATAGGATTTATTCTTGTTAACGTATTTTTCGTCAGGTCGGCGGCAGCGTCGATCAGTTTTCAATTAAGGCCATCAAGTGATAGATGTTTTACCCTAAATCTGTTCATCTGTTTTTTTTTTGAGACGCTTCGTCATGGAAATACAAATTTTTTCTGTCGTTTTGGGTTAAAAAACGTGTTTTCAAGTTCTATTTCGCGCCATTTTTGGCTCACTCTAGAATTCCCAATGAAAGAGACAGTTTCTTTTTTATAGAATGCCGGCATACACCATTTTGCAATACCGCATTCCTCCCAGTTACCTTTGACCACATGCTTCAGAGTCTTTTTCCACAAAAACTTAAATTATTAGTTCTTAATTTTTTTTTTTTTTTTCGCAAAGAATTTTTTCTATCAACAGATTTTATACATTTGTTTGTTACCGGTTCTTTTGCGTTTCCGATTTTCTATTCTTTTTCCGATTTCTCTGCCTCCCGTTTTTTGAAGCCTATTATCAAGACTTTATTCCGCCGGCCTATGCTCCAGAGCTGTACATAAAAAAATTGATTGCAAATGGTTTAGTGTAGAAGAGACGTTTGAATTTAAAAGAAGTTTTTTTAAGGACAGTACTATCTCATGACTCCGAAAACTTTTTAGTGTTCTATCTGCATAGAAAGTTGAAACTTGGCACTAGGCATATGAAATTGATGGCCTCCGTAGAGCTGTGTAGTTTTAAAAGCCAAATTTTAACTTAAGGGGTGAGTTTTTGGGGCAAAATCGGAAGTAAAAAAAAAAATTTTAAGGTCATCAAGTGGGATGTCAAATGAAAGCTTCTACTCAGTATACATCACCACCACACCCAACACTTTATTTTTGCGCTCGACGCCCTCTTTCGTTAACCATATTAACTTCATAAAGAGCGATGATTGACTAATCAATCATCGCTCCTGATTAAGCTTAGCGAAACGCAAGGGAAGTGCAAAAATGAAGTGTTTGGTGTAGTGGTATATACTGAGTAGTGTCATTGTGGCAAAGAATCCAAATTCCCAACATAATGAAAGCTTGTAAAAACATAAGTTCAAAAATATATATAATGTAATACTTGCGCACAATTTTCTTTGTATCATTTTTAAAAAATTGCGAAAAATCGCTGTCTCCCTCCTTATCTCGAAAAGTACTGATTAAAAAATTTTGGAATATTCTTCTAGGGTGTAAATTGAACGAAAATTATCACGAGTGCATTACCTTTAATAATTTATCTGGAATATAAAAATCAAAAATTTTAAGGTCATCAGTTTAGGGTGTGTTTTCTGGAGTCAATGATCATTTTATACCTCCGCAATAAAAATTTACCAGAAGAAAAGATATCATGGCGAAACTGGTGGTCGAAGGAAAAGTCAGCAGCCGAAGATCAAGAGGCAGATCTCCTACAGATGGACAGACCAACTGCAACCTCTTGTTGGAAAAACTCTGCATGAGACATGCCAAATGGCCTGTTTCATGCGATCCGGACGGATTAAGTACGAAGAACCAGTTCATGAGTAGTCACCACGCCCTGCCAAGGGCAATAGGACAGGGGAAGAGGAACAAAAATTTTTATTTTAAAAGCAGTCAATGTACGGAACACCAATTGCGCAAATCCAACCTGCACTTGGCCGATTATTTTATCAATAAAACACAAACATTAATGTTTGTATTTAATTTTTATTTAATAATTGTATGTTGGTTTTAGTAAAAAGTACAAATTTCTCTATCTTAAGTCGATATGGTAGCCAATAAAAGGCAATATATTCTTTAAGGGAATATTCTAGAACATCCATATGAGGAATAACGTTTAATTTATATTATATTTATAAATTTACATAATTACCAAGACTAGAGGTACCTACCCAGTAGTTTAACTATAAATATAGTATCTTTTAATTCTTAAGTAACGGCTCTCATATTTTAATTTTTTAGTACTGTACTAGATTGCACCTTTAATTCATATGTCTAAATAAACTGATGTTTTATTTTCTCTCAAATTTAGTTAACAACGTTTATAGGGCTTGTCACTTCCTAACTTTATGCTAGGTAAACACAGTTCTCATATGCTCAAAATAAATAAAAAGACATATTTATACTTACAGCTAGGATCCATGCTCTACGACATAAGAACTGCCGTTAAGCAGAGGTAAGTTTCAGTAAAAAGAAGCTGCCACGAGTTAAATAAAAAATGTCCGTTTGTACCAATCTGAACTAACCTCAATATATTTGCAATTTAATATTTCTTTAAAGCTGAAACGGTTTAGTCGTTATTACTAAAGAACTATATGTTGGGGTGAAATTGTGGGAAATTATAAATCCCATAATCTTTATCCTTTAAAGATTATTTATATTAAACATACTTGAAGCGTCTTGGTCTGCCTAGACCAACACCAGGGTTAACTGAAAGCTGATGGTTAGGCTATGATTAGACCTATTGACAGATTAGTTACTTTATGGTACTTTCGAGGTAATAAGTCTCATATTAAAATTTGCAAGTAAAAAATCCTCGATAAAACTGGGTAGACACGTAGACACAGTTTAATAAAACTACATAACATAAGTAACATGCACACAACATTGCAAGCGTATTTAAAAAAAAAATGAGCAAATTGTGCAAGCCTCATTAATTAAACTCTTTATCTAACCGGAACTATAATTTGTCTGCCATTTTCCATGGCGCAAGGCAGCAGAAACATAAATTGCATCTATGCGGATATTTCATATTTCATTAAGTATACTTTGACGGGCAATTTAGCGAAGTTTATACGTCGTTCAAACTAGTTGACTTGATAGCATTGATTATGTTTTATTCAAAGTATTCTTTAGGAGATCAATAAAAACTTTTTGGAATACACAATTTTTACCCAAACATTTAATTCATATTTTTGAAAAAAGTAAAGTAATTTATTATCGCACTGTACACAGTACTTTTTTCTTGTATGATAAACATGAACTGAACATTCAACGAAACACATAATTTAAATTTAGTAAAACTGCCTAAAAATACGAGCTCCTAATGAAACGGGTATGTTAGTATATCCTAAACATACATTGTCAGTTTATGTTACTGGATGTAAACGAAACATGTTAATAAAAGGATTTTTAAAGGTAAATATCTAATCAACCGAAGAAAACTTAATTTTTGGTGATAAATATTAATGATAAAAATCAAAAAAATTCACATACACAATACTACAATTAATTTTCTGAAACACGATGATAGGATATAACGAATTGTACTGAGTACGCATACTTAATACTCCATCGAAAGCTAACATAGCAGCTTTCAAGTCGACCGAGTGGTTGACACGGTCAACACGTAAAAGCAGTCAGCGCTTTTCGAGGGCTTCCCCTCAGGTATATGTAGTTATTGTAAAATAACTGAAAACGAGTATCACGGCTCGCCAGTCGGGCTAGGATTGACAAACAAGAGAATAGAATTTGTGCCCGTTTTCAGTTATTTTACATTAACCACATATGCCTATGGAAAAGCCCTGGAAAAGCGCTGCCTGCTTTTAGGTGTTGACCCTGTCAACCACTAGGTATTCATCATTATCATCATCATCATTAGCTCATTCCATCCATAGTCGGATGTAACCCTCCCCAAGTTGTCTCCAACGAGCTTTTTGTTGTTTGCTTTTTGCATCCAATCGTGTCCTGCTAATCTTTTTATGTCGTCCGTCCATCTTGTCTGTGGTCTACCCCTGTATCTTTCGTGTCTTCTAGGCCTCCATTCAACTATACGGCAGAGGTTCCCAAACTTTTTTTTCTCGTAGACCACTTTCAAAATTTTACTGGTTTCGGTGGACCCCCCTGCTGCTACATTTCTACCATATTCCCAAAACTCGTCAAAAAATGTAAAGATTAGATCTAACGATGGAAATTTGCGTCGTGGCTGAGTTCCAACCCTAAAATTCGGAATGGTAAAAATAAAAAGAAAAATAATATATTTTCTTGTGTTCTATTTATTAAAATAATATGATTACAGACTTAATAGAATTAAAATTAAACATTAATAACGTACCGTAACTTCAACAATGCAAATCAACAATTAAAAAAAAATAGTCATAATTTTAATGGGAGGGAGGTACTTGATGGATTGACAGCAAATTATCAATATTTGGTTTAAGTTTTGTAAGGAATAACCGCAAATCTCCCCGTTCTGTGATGTTCAATCTGCTCCTTTTTTTGTTAATAGGTTTGTAACGACATTAAAACTTGTTTCGACAAGGTATGACGAGGGAAATGCTATCAAAAGTTTTCTCGCAATTTCCCACAGCCCAGGATATTTTTCGGGTATTGCTGCCTGCAGTCAAAATGTTTGATAACCTCTTTTAAATTTCACCTTCAGCTCCTCATTGGTGCTAAGCTCGAGTAGCTCCTCTTGTAATACCACATTCGCCACTTCCATTTCATCAAATGGATTTATGATCCATGGTGGTATTTCCATCATCAGAATATCTTCAAATCTATTTTTGAAGTCATCATGCAGGGCATTTAAATGTTGAACGTATGTCTGAATATCCTCATCAAGACATTCTGTCTGTGACAAGTTTGGAAACTGGGAGAATTCGCGCCGACTAATATTTTGCTTCATAAATTTCAATTTTCCAAGAAAAGCCGAAATTACACCCTTTGTTTATATTACATTTAGCCCCTTGTAACTGCAAGTTAATGTCATTAAATTTTTTGAACAAATCTGTCAAATACGCGATGTCTGCTTTCAATTTGATCAGGTTTTCTTTTAAATCTGGATCTTTACTTTCCAGAAACTCTAAAACTGATTCAAAAAGAGAGTAAAATCTTGTTAAACATGCACCTTTCGACAACCAGCGTACTTCAGTATGTAAGAGCAATCGTTGGAAGTCTTCATCATTTTCGTCGCACAATTGTGCAAATAAACGGGTATTCAACGCATTGCTTCTTATTTTGTTAACTGCTTTAATCACAAATTGAAGCGATTGGTGCAATCTATAACTCAAATTTTTTGCTACCAGGTGTTGTCGGTGGATGACACAGTGAATTGCAGTTACTCCTGGTATAATTCTTTTAAGATGGCTTATAAACCCACGATATCGCCCGAAGATGGCAGGAGCTCCGTCTGTTGCCACCGAAATAATGTTTGTAAATAGAATCGATTTTTCCTTAAATAAATCACTCAGGACATTAAATATTGATTCGCCTTTAGTGTCCGTCTCCAAAGTTTTCGCGAATAGCAGCTCTTCATGGATTTCTTCGTCCATAACAAATCGAACATATGCCAATAATAATGCTTCATTACCAGGTAAAGTTGACTCGTCCAGTTGAATAGAAAAATGAGTTGTTTGCAGATAATTACACAAGAAGCTTTCAATATCAGAGCTCATTTCATCAATACGTCTTTGTACAGTGTTGTTACTCAAAGGAATTCTTTTGAGTACGTCAAATGGAGGTTTGTGCAGAACAGTTTTTAAAACCTCTCCAACAGCGGGTAAAATTAACTGTTCTCCGATGGTGTGCGGTTTTCCAGATTTCGCTATAAGCAGTGAGATATTGTAAAATGCCCGCAAGCCATTATCGTTACTTTGAGACGTTGAAGCGAACATACTGTGCACGGTGGGTCTCTTTTCATATTTTTCCTTCAATGTTTGAAAACATTTTAAACCTTTACCTATTTTATCAGGATGACACCTTCTTAGATGATCTTCGAGCTTCGATGGTTTTATAGAGTCATTGCTCAAAACTTTGTTGCATAAAATGCATATGGGCAATCGTTTGTCTGCCTTTGATGGAAGAAAACCAAACTTCAAATAATCAACACTGTACTGTCGACATTTCTTCTTAGATTCAGCCATGTTTCGTATCAGTTACCTACCTGTAAAGAAAAAAATGTTTGTTTTAGTAATCATATGGCGACTTTAACAGGATATGGCTATTTTAACAGAATAAAATAGGATTAATTAATTATTGCAATGAAAAAAAACCAAAATGCCGGCGGCAAAACTGATTTTAATTATTAAAAGCAATAAACTGCTAAGACCCATATAGAGGTTTTCACAAAACGGCTGAACCTATTTTAATGTAATATAAAATATTTTTTGATTAATTTTATTTTGATACATTTCTGTAAATTCGAGAGAAAATACTTTTAAAGAATATTTTGACATCAAAACCCCGCGATTTTAATGATTCATTTATTACTTCAATGTACATTACGAGTGGTACATAAAGACACGTATAATTTATGAAAATATTTTTAGTCATTTAGCATTATCAACTACGAGGGCACTGAAATATGTACAAACATGCAGGACAATGATATATCTCTCCTTTAGTGAATCGCGACAGTCGGGTAAATAAATAATTTTATAATAAAAAGTACTAAAAGTTCAATCTTTCTCGGCTTTCTGTTCTTTTATAGAAGTATCGAATAATGGCTCTGTTCAGTATTTAATTTTTATTACGTACCTACTACACGCAAACATAACAAATATAATATTATTACAATATAAAATAAAAGTATGAATAACAAATAGGCAGGTACTTACTTTTTCCGGCACTCGCAAACACTGACATCGATTCAGTCACACTTTTCTTTTCAAAATTCCGGAAACAAATGAGTAACGTTTGTCCTTGGCATTCGTATTTACATTGGTAAGAATCAAACAAGTTCATGCAAGATTGCAAGTACAGCGCAAGTCGTATTTCGTCCATTTGCACGTCTGAACGGGTTGCGTTGCGGGTGGCGCTTTGCAAGTCTCGACGTGCGTTGTACTGAATATCGAATATGCAAGTTTTTACAAGTAACAGTCACTGACCTTCTTAAAATACACTACCAAAAAAATTAAGGGAGGTTTTAAAACAAGGAAATTAATGCTAAATAAACAGGCTATCTGATCCATATGCCGGCCTAACTGAAAAAAATTTTTTCAAGCCCGTGGACCAAAAAAAAAAAAAATTTGCAGTATTATTTTTTTGTGCTATCTGTTAGGATTGCATGAGAACCGTAGCTCCTAAAAAATTTTAGCCAAAAAATTTGAAAATTAGAATCTTACAGCTTCAAAATGCTTTTTTTTTAAAGTCTCAATACGACTTTTCACCGAAATACAGCCTGTCAAAAATCACTGAAAAATTTGGAATTTTTTTTGCTCCCTTAATTTTTTTGAGTAGTGTATTATCTGCCTACATTGATAGGTAAAGCCAAGCCAACATTTTTGTTCTTTACTATCGAAAACCAGATAAATTTTCGTGGACCCCCACTTACAACTTGTGAACCCCCATTTTTTTTTCACGCCAACGTAGACCCCTGTCAATTCTCCCGTGGACCCCTGGGGGTCCACCTGAACCACTTTGGGAATCACTGATGTAGACCATAATGAAATATTAGTACAGTGTGTCCTCAAAAGAAAATGAAGAAATTAAGCTTGAATCTGCGAAACAATTACTTGGCAAATAACTACCAATTTTTTGGGTACTAGTTCTTAAAAACGCCTGCACGATCAAAATCAAAAAGCTTAGTATTTTTATGTGTAGAAAAACTGTATATAAATTAATAGATGCAAAAATCTTTAGAAATGTTAGTTAAAATAGTATTTTGAACTTTTGAATTGGATAGAATTCCTAATTAGATAAACAGTGTAAAAAATGTTTGCAAAACTGTATAGAAGGTTATCATGGAATTTTACATGTTAACGACAAAGAATTAAAGAAAAAACTGAATTTACGCGGTAAAGTTACTTATGTCTAAGTATTATTACTTAAATTTGATTCAAATTACTTTAATTGATGCTTTCTTGTATAACTTTCTATAACAGTAAGTAACAGATACAATATGAAATGTATAAATCAATTGATAAGACATTGTTTTTGATAATCATGCAAGCATCGCGAACACCCTTGTTTAAGGTTATCAACAATCCTTTGGTCTTTCTGATGTTGTTAAAATTGAAGCTTGGTAGCATCTTAAAATATTTACATACAAACACACACATTTAAACCTTAAGAAGCTAGATGGCTTTTTATATTTTAATGATTTTTTTTTATTTAAAATATTGGCAGTGCTTTACATTGGTATGGCTGCCATACTACCAATAGGATCGTACTTCAAAGATGAAAATATTTAACAGATTAGTTGTCCAGATTTTAATTTAATTGATGCAAAATTTTTAGTTTTTATTTTAAAACGTACAGTTCAATAATTAAAAAAACCGGTACAAGTGCAAGTTGAACTTGCGCAATTAGTGTTCCGTACGTTGATTGCTTTTAAAATAAAAAATGTTGTAACGGAAGTATAAAATGATCAGTGACTTCACAAAACACACCCCAAATGAGTTTTCAACAAAGTTTATTTCCAATCTTTACTGAAAATTGATGACCTTGAAATTTCTGTTTTTTTATATATCAGATAAATTATTACAGTTAATGCACTCGTGATAATTTTCGTTCAATCTATACCCCGTGGAAAATATTCCAGAATTTTTTCAAAATTTTTTAATAGATACTTTTCGAGATAAGGCGGGTGGACAGCGATTTTTTAAAAATAATACAAAGAAAAGTGCGCGCAAGTATTACATTATATATATATATATATATATATATATATATATATATATATATATATATATATATATATATATATATATGTATATATATATATATATATATATATATATATATATATATATATATATATATATATATATTACTCGTGTTTTCACAAGTTTTCATTTGACACCACACTCGATTACCTAGTAAAAAAATTTTTTTTTCACTTCCGATTTCACCCCCCAAAACTAACCCCTTAAGTCAAAATTTAACTTTCAAAAGTATATGGCTCTGATGAGGCCATCAATTCCTATATTAGTACCAAATTTCAACTTTCTATGGCAAATAGTTTTCGAGAAAATCGGGTGTGACAGACGGACAGACAGACACCGAAGTGATCTTATAAGTGTTTCGTACGGAACACTAAAAAAAAGATTTTGTTGAACGCCATGTATTATCGAAATAGGTAAGTTTTTACATTACTGGCAAAATTGTGTGTCTTCGAATTTTTGTGTAGAATTTTATATTAATAACGACTTCACCGTTATTTTCGGTTTATTTTAATATTCCGATTCCTTTGTTCAGGTAATATGTTCTAAACGTTAAATATTCGTCTAAATAAACGAATTTTGCATAAATATATGAATTTAATTACTTATTTTGGAGAAAATTATTTTCAAACAGATTGTTAACTATTTTAATAATAATAACTTATTCTTTGAAGGTCAATAGAATTTCGCAGGAGTTTTCGCACTACAACAGCCTTGCTAAGCACTTTGGACGATATCCTCGTGGCGGAGGATAGAGGAGAAACAACTGCTTTAGTTCTTACTCTCGATTACAGCAAGGCCTTTGACACGCTGAATTCCCGCTTGTTATGTGCCAAACTTCATTACTGTGGTTTTAAAGAACTTCTAATAAATTTATTAAAGGACTATTTGACAGATAGATCACAGCGTGAACTGATTAATCGCCGAGCGTCACAAAGTTTGGCCTTGGATAGAGGCGTCCCTCAGGGGTCGATTTTCGGACCACTGTTGTTTGTCATTTTTACATTGTTGTGTTGACAACTGTAGGCTGAGACAATTTGCAAATGACAGTCAAATTCTTAGTAGGCTTGAAACATTACGGGCGTAACAGGAAATTAATTACTGTTTAAATTCGATCTTTACCTACTCTAATAACAATGGTTTAAGGATAAATCCAAGGAAGTCGGCAGTAACATATTTTGGAACAAACAGTGATTGGGCTTCCACTAATCTTAATTTAAGTATGGCCATGGAGAGAATCCCCTTTGTTACTGAATATAAAAATTTGGGATTATTATTTGATAATAAGCTCAGGTTGAGAAAACAAGTTTCTTTTGTAGTTTAAAGAACATATTGTTCACTACGTAGTTTGTATAAGAATCAGCACATCCTGAATTTGACTGTAAAAAATATTTGTGCGAGACTCTTATCCTTTCTCACTCTAATTATTGTAATTTTGTTTATGGTCCGTATCTGGACCTTACGTCGAGGAATAAGCTGCAAAAAATTCAAAACTCCTGTGTACCTTTCATTTCAGGCTGAAGGAACTGAAATGGTTGCGTATTAAGGATAGAGAAATTTCTGTATAAGATGTTGACGACCGAAGTGGCGTAGTGGAAGACTGCATTATCGAAGCCCAGTACATCGGAGCAATACTAGGTACAACCACCGCTTTAAAATACCTAGGCATCGTAGAAGTATAGTCTCGTTCACACGGCGACACTGGTGTCGTGACATTTAGTGCCGTGACATTACGTGAAACTTGCCGTCATGACACTAAAGTCATGTTCCTGTTCACACGCTCACCAATAGTATCATGGCAGTAGGTTTTTTTTTATCTAATCTAGTTCTTCTTTTTTATTTGAAATCTACATTTTATTTTTAAATTCGAGTATAGTATAAATTACCTTTGTACATTTGATTTAATAAAATGGAAGATCTTTTAAGCAGTGTCGCAGATGTTGTAGAAGAAATTATTGAAGTAGAAATCAGAAAAAGAAGTAAACGAAAACGAAAGTGGGTCAGAGAGTGGATAATACGCAGAAACTCATTGGGAGTTTCAAATTCTTTATTGCAGGAATTAAGGAGAGAGGATTCGAAATCCTTCTGCAATTTTCTTCGCATTGACTAGGGCATGTTTGATATGCTTTTAGAAAAGGTAGGTAGTTGTTTACCTTATAATTTATTACTGCATTCAATAATGCTATATATGTATAATTTTGAGAAAAGAAGTTTTAAATAATTGTTTGACTCCATGTTAATGTGATATAATTTTAATCAAACCTATAATTACACTTGTTTGTAATGATGTTCCTTATATTTACAGGTTGAACCTTTAATACAAAAGCAGAACACGTCAATAAGAAATGCTATTCCTTCAGCTATTAAGCTTCAGAGAGTTCTGAGGTACCTTGCTTCTGGTGACTCAATAACGTCATTGCAGTACTTATATCGTGTTCCAAAAAATACTATAAGTTGCTTTATGGAAGAAGTTTTGGAGGCAATATATAAAGTACTTGGAGATTTCATACAGGTAATAGTTCAAATAACAAAACAAAATATATTATAAAAACGTATATTGAAAAATTGAGCATAAAACTTAAATTAAACTTAAATTAGGAAACTTATTAATAAAAATTTGAAAAAAAGGTAGCCGTGCTTTTTCCTTGACTACCCAAACTGCTTTGCGTCGAAAATGAAGTGCTAGTTGTTCTGAGTATGTCTATTTGGAGTGGAGTTGAAAATGTGGATACTTGATGTGAAATTGTTGATGGAGGGTCAATTACGATAAACGGGGTGCTATTATCACTACTGGAGGTAGATGCGGATGAAAGATGGTACGAAGGGAACACGTGGGATGAGCCAAGATCTTGAAGGCGAGCTTCCGTTAACAAATTTTGGATTTTTTGTTGGGTAATGATTGCTGTTTTGATGGACATTTTATTTAATTGAACCCCAACCTGTTTGCCGAAAATTGAAAATTCATTGTCATTTTTTTCAATGACTTCCCTCCTAACTTTTTGAAGGGTTTCTACGGCTTCTTCTAGCCCAGAAGAAGCCTTCTTTCTTTTGTTTTTTCGGCTAGAAGTATCTGCTCCTTCTATTTGCCCATCACTAGCAGATACTTCATTTATGGCTTGCACCACAGAATGACCTCCGGGTCGTCTTCACTTGCATTTGGTTGTGAATTTAAAGTCTGAAAAATAATAATAAATAATTATTTCACAGGTACCAAGAAAGAAAAATGAATGGGAAAAAATAATGGATGGATTCAACTCAAAATGGAACTTTCCGCAATGCCTTGGTGCAATCGATGGGAAACATATAACCGTAAAATGTCCGGCAAACTCTCACTCATTGTACTATAATTATAAAAATCAATTTAGTATAGTTTTACTAGCTTTAGTAGATGATGATTATAATTTCACTTGTATAGACGTTGGAAGTTACGGAAGTTCATCAGATGGAGGCATTTTTGCCAAATCGGTACTCTACTCTGCAATTGTTCGGAATCAATTGGACCTTCCTAAGGATAGTGTTATAATTGGAGATGAAGCATTTCCACTAAAAGAATACCTAACGAAAGCTTTCCCAAGGCGGCCCAATCAGTGTCTTAAGGAAAGAGTTTTCAATTATCGATTATGCAGAGCTCGAAGGATTAGCGAGAATGCTTTTGGCATATTAGTAGCACGATTTCGTCTAATTTCAAGGCCGATAGACCTAGTTCCTTTAAAAGTTGTGAAAATAGTGAAGGCATGCTGTGCCCTCCACAACGGGATAAGAAAAACCACTAAAACTAGTCACGGTATATCTCCAGATTTAGAGAATGTAGAACAAAATAGGTTGGATCCAGGTTCATGGCGTTCGTCTCTTCAACAGGGCTCGATGACCAACTTAGCCTCTTCAAGAAATAAAAACTATACTGATAGTGCTCGACAAAAGCGAATGCAGTTTGCTAACTACTTTATGGGCGAAGGAGAAGTTGAATGGAAATACAGGATGGTTAATCTTCAAGTTGTATAAATTTCTTATATTTTTCTAAATTTTTACTAATTTTGTTTTTATGGTTTTAACCCTTTGAGGACAAGTGGTTACCACTGATAACCACCTTTTAAAAATTATATTGTAGCTTTCCTACCGGTTTCTCCAGTAAACCACGATGTTAAATTGTTTGCCTAACGTATCAAGAAGTCTAATCTAGCATGCTTAGGGTTTGAAATGTCCACCAGCGTTTAGTTGACATTTGTAATTGCACGTCGTAGGTAGTTATGAGTTTTGCAGTACCAATTAGGCTGTTATTTTTCTTATAGCTGGTTATTCTTTAAGAAAATGTCCGGTAAGTACTTAAGATATATCTATTTACTACATATGAATATATATCAAGTGCAATTTTTGTTTTGCTAAGTTTATAAATAGATTTATTTGTGGTGGTTACAAATGCTAACCACTAGGACTATATGTTTTTTTTTAGTGAAAGTGTTTTTTTTTTAAGTGACGCGTATTGCTATTACTATTATGCATAATTTTTCTAATTTTTGTTTGTTCATTTTTTACAGGTTCCAAAAAAAAATGTTGGTCTTTTGGCGAACTTGAAGCAATGAATAGCACAGATGTTTTCGCGATTTTGGATGAAATTTCCAGTGACTGTGAGTCGATTGCATCAGATGTGGAGAGTACTATGGACAACGAAGCCCCCATAGATTATTTACTTTATGATGGAAGGGATGAACTTTTTGATATAGAAGATATTCCATTCATTTTCGAAGATAATGAGCAAGCGAAAGTCACTAAAGAATGGGACAGTGAGGATGAGTTACCGTTAGAAGTAATTCGTCAAGAAGAACTTAGAAAAAAATCAGTTGTTTGGACAAATGATGTCACTCATGCAACACGCGTAAACCAATTTGTGTCTCAGGCAGGGCCTAATGTTCCTGACAACGTTGAAACTCCTACCGATATGTTTTTGTATTTGTTTCCGGATTGTTTCATATCTGAAATTGTTTTTTCAGACAAATTTGTATGCCTTACAAAAAAATGGTGGCAGCAACTACTTTATTCCAACCACCAACAAAGAAATAAAATCATTTTTGGGTGTAAACATGCTAATGAGCTTGAAAAAAATGCCAAGTTATAGAGACTACTGGTCCTCGAGAGAAGAACTTAGGGATTATTTTATAAGTTCTGTTTTATCTCGTGACAGATTCACCTGGCTTCTAAGTAATCTTCACGTAAATGATAACTCAGTAAAGCCAAAAAAAGGTGAGGCCAATTATGATAAATTGTACAAAATCAGGCCATTACTTTCTAAATTGACACAAGCTCTTGGCTCTGCTTTGAATCCTGGTGAATTTCAATCAATCGATGAATCTATGATCAAATTCAAGGGGAGAAGTAGTCTTCGCCAGTATATGCCAATGAAGCCCACGAAACGAGGCTACAAGGTATGGATTCGGGCTGATTCTACTGGATTTGTATCTGAGTTCCAAATTTATACGGGGAAAGTTGATCAGTCAGTTGAGAAAAAATTGGGACATCGCGTAGTAAAAGATCTAACAAGGGCTTTAGTTGGCAAGCACCACAAAGTATTCTTCGACAATTTTTTCAACTCTGTAGAATTGCAAAGAGACTTGTTAGCTGATGGCATCTATGCATGTGGAACTGTGCGTAAAGGAAGGAAATATTATCCAGAGCTCAAAGTGGATAAACACATGAAAAGGGGCGACATAGATTGGAGAGTTGCTACAGATGGATTAGCAGCACTGAAGTGGATGGATCGAAGAACCGTTTTGTTTTTAGGAAACTATCATGACCCATCCATCATGGAAGTTGTCTCTAGAAAACAGAAAAATGGCAATACAGAAGAAATCCCATGTCCTGTTATGGTTAAACATTATAATGAACATATGGGATACGTAGATCGATTTGACATGCTGAAAAGTATCTATGAAATCGATCGAAAAGCCCACAAGTGGTGGCACCGCATTTTTTTTTACTTTGTAGATGTTTGTGTTGTGAACGCGTTCATTTTATTTCAAAATAGAAGTGACTCACGATGTATTACATTGAAACAATTTCGTGTATCGGTTGCTCGAGGATTAATTGGTGCCGTTAATTCGATTTCAAAAAAAAAAGATCAGCAGAACAAGCACCTAACAAATACAAAAAAATCATTCCCACTGAGGTACGTCATGATCGTGCTGCACATATGCCTCTTAGATGTGGATCTCTCAGATGTGCTCATTGTAGCACAGCGAAGCATGTGCATCGAACGACCTGGAAATGTTCAACCTGTGATGTTGGTCTCTGCCTCAATAAGGAGAGAAATTGCTTCTTTAAATTTCACGAAAATTAGTTTTGAGTGCCTTAATTCCTAGTGGTTAGTGCTAGAAACCACATCCTGCAGGATAATCCAGGATATTTTTTTACGTGAAATGAACTTTTACTTTGTTTTTGATGTTGGTTGAATACATTTTTTCAAAAAAATTCTTCATATCTTTTATTTTTTTTTCTCCGGCCTCAAAGGGTTAATAAATTATTATTTGTAATATTTAGTTGACTTTCATTTTTACTTACCAAATTTGTGTCCGCTTCGTCGCATTCTAGAGTGGAGGACAAGAATGAGTCGGCAAACTTAAACCAATGTAATTTAGGTTTGTATACTTGATCCTGAACCCGTTATCATAGAAGATTTTATTTTTCTCAATTCATTATTGTAGGTTCCTCTAATTGACCTAATCTTTAGCCTAAGGGCTTTTATATTTTCAACCTGAAATTTATTGAAGGTTATTATGGATATTATATAGGTTTGTAATAATGCAAATTAATTTATAATATAAGTTTATACTTACACCTTCAATTCTGCTAAGAATTGCTTGTTCAGCAAGATCTCTTTGATCCCTTAATTTGTAATTTGGATTTCCTTTGTCCACAAACAAGGAAATTGTTGATATATTTCCAAAAAGTCCATAATGTCAAACACTTTTGCCATTATTTATATTTATTTATAATATAATAAAATTATTATTCAAATAATATTTTTTTATTTATAATTTTTAATTTATTATAAAATTTATAAATAATTATACTTATATAATTTTATAAAAAAATATATTAAAATAAACTTCCAATCAAAACACAAAACTTGAAGGTGATCATGTGGTTATCCACAGAAATGCCGTGGCATCGCGACATCAATATTAAAAACTTTTGACTCTTGACACTAGAAGTCACGACATTGCAGCGTCATGACATCAGCTGTTCAGACTGCGACATTTGCTCAAATTTGATGCCGTTGCAGCGACTGTCGCGACACTAGTGTCGCCGTGTGAACGAGACTTATGTTTAAACAGTCTTTCGGCTATACGTCTGCTAAACTTCTGAACGAGATTCTTGGGGGTGTGCTTGCTATGTCTCAATTTTCTTTCAGAAGACCGCTGTAGGAAATTTTATTTCAGAGTTACTGATTGTTGTTATTATTATGAGTTTTTGAATGTTATTATTATGGTTTTTTATAGGATAAGGTGGGGATTATGGTCTGTTCGTACATGGGTAATAATGTCAAT
Organism: Pachyrhynchus sulphureomaculatus; assembly: GCA_019049505.1. Taxonomy (NCBI): domain Eukaryota; kingdom Metazoa; phylum Arthropoda; class Insecta; order Coleoptera; family Curculionidae; genus Pachyrhynchus; species Pachyrhynchus sulphureomaculatus. The sequence goes on along the minus strand of CM032454.1, from coordinate 132,838,386 downwards.
TAATGGGGAATTGCAACGTTTTTTTTTTTCTCCTTTTTTAGTTTAGAGTAAGTAGAGCTAAGTTATGATTGTGACTTCTTGAATTGGATTTGAGTTGTATTTCTTTTCTTTGTTTTTTTTTGTACTGTATTTTTTTGGAAAGACGTTTATTATTATTATTACTGTTAATTTGTTTTTGGTCTTCTTTCTTACATTTGGTCAATGTGGTTCCATGTTTGGCTGACGGGCTTAAGACAAGTCAGCACAAACGCTATTACAATTGTGTATTAAGGAGTAGATTTTATGTATGTATGCAACCGTGTTGATATAATTTGTTGAAAATTTCTATAAAAGATTGAACAGGAATTTGTACCTGTATAACTATTAGAATATTGACATAAAACGAACATATTTTACCGTAAAAATATTAATAATATATCTACAATGCTCGCATTTTTTTTATAACTATTGTGATAACTTATAGAAATGTTTTTTTTTCTTTATAAATTTTGGTATAAATATACCAATATAAAGAATAAAATACTCACGTACATATTGGCTCACATATCCGCCAAGACAAATATGAAAAATAATATCCACTTTGCAAACGTATGTCGGGTAAAATAAAATATATGAACGGGGGATCAAATAAAAATCGAATTCCTAAAAATATATTTAAAGAAGATTGGTTTAAAATTTGTTATGTTCTCTTACAACTCGGTGCGCGTGGCTTTATCCGCAATAGTATGTACTTTGCACTTTGTTGCCCATCTTATTAGTATATTTTTCTCTTCTATACGCTTACTTTTTATTTGTGATAAAAAAATATTAATTATAGCCTAGCAAAATAATAAATATTACTTCCAAATACAACAACATGTCAGCTTATCATGTTAGAATTTTTCAAATTCATTTAATGAAAATAATGATCTGTTATTGTGACATCGTGTATATGATCTACATGAGTAATTATGCCTGCACGGACTTACATCATTCATGTAAGTCTCAAGCTACTCAACTTGTATAGCGTAACCACTCAGGGAGGCAAAAAATAACAAAAGATGGGATGCAACGAAAAAAAAATATAAAAAATCAAAAAAGTTATTTACTAAAACCAAAATATGTACGAACAATTCATAGAACATTCTGATAATAGAAAAATAATATATTCTATCTATTAATAGGGAGACACATGTAAGTAACACAAAATGTGTTGATTATATGACTAATTTAAAAAATAACGACACAAACGACTTCTTTAGCCATGTTTCGTAGAGAAAGCATTTTTATTTCAAACTAGTAATTTTGATACTGTCCCTTTAATTTTCAAGATTTATCTGACAAGTAGGGTACCCAATGGGCTGGCGCGCCTTAGATTTTCTTCGACTAGAGATTTTTCTGTAGTGTTCTGGCATAAAAATTTAGCAATGACAATCATTTTTCCTTAAAGCAAGTTTGTGAAGGTTTCATCCCCTCGACAAATGGGGTGTAAAATCTCTATTTTACAATTTTTTTTTTATATGTAGCTGCAATAGTAATTTAAACTACTTTAGAAATTTATTTTATAGTAAGACAAATAAGTACTTTTCCAATAAGTGATGTTTCACTCACCTATGAGGTGAGTGAAACATATTTCCCTATAAATATTGCGATGAAATACCTAACTAATTTAAATGAGGCTGAAAAAAAAATTATAATACTTTTTAATAACACCAAACAGAAGTCAGAAAGGGGTGGTTGTAACTCTTAAAAATTAGTATTTCTTTTTCAGAAAGTTATATAATTCTGTCAAAATTATCAAAAGCAAACTTTCTGTCTTATCAAATACTCTTACGTACATTGGTCATACGTTTTAAGGAGTTACATACACCTGGACGATGCAGAAAGTATGTATATTTAGAAAAAAAATATTTTAAAGGTTAAGTGAATAATACAAAAGAGAGGCGATTATATATTTTTATTGTACTTTAAATTATAAGACTTGTTTTTTTTTTTAAAATATGTTTTAAATTATGTTGGGAATGTGGAATATTTGGAACAATGACACTACTCAGTATATATCACCACTACACCAAACACTTTATTTTTGTACTCGACGCGCGTTTCGCAAACGATGTTAGCTTCATCAGGAGCGATGATTGACTAAAGCTATAAGGAATAGACCCTCTGTCTTTATTTAAACTACTTTTACATTTTATAATTTCCATACTTTCGTATGCGGCGTTCAACAGTCTCCTATCGATACATTTTTAATTAATCTTAGATTATCTAATGTTAGAGTATGATCAGTTTCAAGGGCATGTTCGGCAATGCGAGACTTTTCTGTTTTACTGTATTTTCAATATGCTAAATGTTTTTTAAATCGTGTTTTAGTTGACTCACAATACCAACTAATTTCTTAAATTCCACTTTTCTCACAATTAGGAATATTGTCTTTGGGGTTTCCTAAGATATTTCTCAGATTGTCTGATGACTTATAGACTAAGATGAGGCCTACCTTAATAAATATCTTATTGAGTCCCTTGTTATATTTCGTATTTTATCGTATGGAGACATACTTGGTCTTATTTTCTTCGCGTGTAAAAAAGGTGGAATTCTGAATATTTAACCTGAACTTATGTCTATTTACTAACTTGTTTATTAAGTCATCGTCATAGCTATTAACTTTAGTTATATTCCTTTCATTATTGAAGTTTGCTTTATTTAGAAGAAATGTAACCAAACGATGAACAAAAAAATGTAATGTGGCTAATTTTTTGTGGTTTGCAATGAAATGCATAATTAGGAATATTCCAATCTGCAAAAATAAAAATTAATCTTGTGAAATGATGTAGTAATTAAAAACTGTAGAAGGTTTTTTTCTCAAAAATAAGAAATTTCAATTAGTATGCAATTTTTGACCAAAAAATTTATGTTTAATTATTTATAAAAAAATTGTCTATTAGAAAAATTAAATAAAACCACTCGACATTTTGTAGAAAATGTAATTATTTAGATTTAAAGAAAAAAGTTAAAAAATATTAAAAATTGTCTGAGTAATATTGCAGACTTTGTGAAAATAGGTAGCGGTCCCAATCTGACGCCCGTTACTCCTAAAAAAAAATATAACACTTTTTAACAACGCAAAACAGAAGTTAATGTGCTTTTTAGATCTTGCAAAATTTGATAGGATTAGTTGTAACTGTTAAAAATTAGTATTTCTTTTTCATAATGTTATATAATTCGGCCAAAATTATCAAAAGCAAACTTTCTGTTTTATTAAAAACTCTTGGGTATATTGGGCATAAGTTTTGAATCAGATTTTTAATGGGGGTGAACTATTCTTTTTCACGATATCCAATTATAAAGAGAACCACTGTAAAACTAAATATTCAATTTTTTTCGAAAAATCTAGGAGCAAATAAGAATTTAAGGATTAATAATATTCAAGGGAAAGAGAGCAAATAAAATTGACTCTTTAATGCAAATTATCCCCAAAAAATTTTTCGGAGGGGGGAGAGGCTGGTTGTGTGATTGAGGGAATGAAACCACCCTTCAAGCTTGCCTTCAAAGAAAATTATTGTCATAGCTAAATTTCTGTACCACTAACTATAAATTATAGAAAAATTCCTACTCTAACAAAATCTAAGGCCATTGGGATACCTTACATGTGAGATCTATATTTCCTCTTTAAAGCAGCTACGCGGAAACAGCCTGTTTCGCAAAAATAAGGCGTAGAATATAGGAAAAGTATTATACGAGGCTGGTTTGAAAAGTCCGTGCAAAGTCCGAGAGATGGCACCACCGGCGCGTATCGAGGTCATGTTTAGTTAGTAGCATGTCTTGAATGAATGCACAGCAAGTTTCAGCCATATTGGTCTATTTCTTTGTGTTTGGCATTCGTGTGACTCAAGGAAGTCGAGTGATTTTCAAGAAATGGACGAAAAAGAATTTCGTGTGGTGATTAAACATTACTTATGAAAGGCAAAACGCCTCAGGAGAATAAAGAGAAGCTTGATAAACATTATGGTGACTCTGCACCTTCGATTAGAACAGTTTATAAGTGGTTTCAAAATTTTCGGACTGGCCATATGGGCACAAGTGACGCTGAACGTTCTGGACGGCCTGTGGAGGTTACGACTCCAGAAATCATTGATCAAATCCATGATATGGTGATGGATGACAAAAGAGTTAAGGTGCGTGAGATTGCTAGTGCTGTGGGCATCTCGACTGAACGGGTACATAATATTTTGCATAAACATTTGGACATGAGAAAGCTATCCGCAAGATGGGTGCCGCGATTGCTCACGCTTGACCAAAAACGGAATCGTGTGAAGTGTTGCAAGGATGGTTTGCAGCTGTTCCAGAGGACTTTAAGCGTCGTTTCGTCACTGTGGATGAAACATGGATACATTACTATACTCCTGAGACCAAACAACAATCTAAGCAATGGGTTACCAAGGGGGAATCTGCACCAAAAAGGCGAAGACCGTTCCTTCGACCGGAAAGGTTATGGCGACTGTCTTTTGGGATTCGCAAGGGATAATCCTCATCGACTATCTGGAAAAGAGTAAAACTATTACAGGTGAATATTATTCATCGTTATTGGACCGTTTGAAAACCGAGCTGCAAGAAAAACGCCCGCGATTGGCCCACAAGAAAGTCCTTTTCCATCACGACAACGCACCAGCAGACACCGCAGCAGTTGTGGTCGCAAAATTAATGGAAATAGGATTCCAACTCGTTTCACATCCCCCTATTCTCCAGACTTGGCTCCCTCGGACTACTATTTGTTCCCCAATTTTGAAGAAATGGCTGGCGGGACAAAGATTTTATTTAAACGAGGAGGTGATTGCAGACACTAATGGATATTTTGCAGACTTGGACAAATCCTATTATTCGGAAGGGATCAACAAACTAGAACATCGTTGGACGAAGTGTATAGGCCTAAAAGGAGACTATGTCGAAAAATAAAAAAGGTTTACCCCAAACACATAAATAGTTTTTATTTTTGCACGGACTTTTCAAACCAGCCTCGTACTTCTCATTCTCTGACTGCAGAAAAATGATTATCCACTATGCCCTAAAATTTTAGCAGTAGATTATTCTCTTTTCATTTCACGTGAAGTTTTGTATTCTAATAATAGTTATTCGTCTTCAATTATGGGACCTTCCAGAGTTTCTGTAAATAATCTGATACACTCGTATTATGCTATAAAGTTTTCGTTGGTTATAAAATATGTAAAATAAGAGGTTTTCGAATGCGCCTTTAGCTGCTCGGTGTGTGACGTCCTAGATTTTAAATATGAAATCATATATATATATATATATATATATATATATATATATATTATATATATATATATATATATATATATATATAAGAAAGTGTAGAGATTTCGGGAAAGCGGTCTTGAATAAAATACTTATTTGTTGTTAAAGAAAAACTCTATATTTCGCTGATATTTTTTCAGCTTCATCTGGAGTTAGAAACTAAAAAAAGACAAAGCAGTCTTTTGGCAAGTTTATCATATTACAAAAAGGAAAAACTCACCACCAAAGTATTCCTCCATTGGAAGAGGTATCACAAAAAAATACATTCAATTTAAATATATATAACTAACAGAACAACGAACAGACAAGACGAAACAACATACTGTGGCTCTGGCTGCAATGTATGCCACAGTATGTTGTTTCGTCTTGTCTGTTCGTTGTTCTGTTAGTTATATATATTTAAATTGAATGTATTTTTTATATATATATATATATATATATATATATATATATATATATATATATATATATATATATATATATATATTTAAAATCTAATTTTAAGACAAAAAAAACTACTATGTAGTTTTTGTAAAATTTATATTACGTTTTCAAATAAATAAGTCTGAGATTACAAATAAATAAAGTAAAATTATTTACGTAAACTTTTCGACGCCAAGAGGAGCTCGATGTTGAGGCGCGAGTGCAGCGTCGCAACAGTACGAACAGCGACTGCAATTTACACTGATAATTTTATGTTTATTTTATATATATATATATATATATATATATATATATATATATATATATATATATATATATATATATATATATATATATATATATATATATATATATATATATATATATATATATATATATATATATATATATATATATATATATATATATATATATATATATATATATATATATATATATATATACATATATATATATATTGCTTACATTGTTTGTGTTTTTCATTTAAAGTGACAACAACAAAGATTTCTTTTACTAATTAAGATTTTTTAAAATATGTTATCGTTTTTTTTTTTTTTTAATACCAAAATTTTCTTTTTAAAATTTTATTATACGTATGTATGTTTGACACAAATAAATTTGGTATTTAAGTTAAAGCCAAAAAGATCCTTTGAAGGCACGTTTCAAATCAGAAAAAATCATATTTTATTTTCAACATGTTTTTGTTACACTTAAGGTAACACCAACCGTCGATAATATTTATTTAGGATAAAATCAAATTCCCTTTCATTGGATTTTTTTATGCTCAAGCATTCATTCATTGAATATTTACAATTTAAATTACCTTTTATTAAAAAAAATGTAAATATTATGTAGAAGAATCCATTTTGAAAGACTTCGAAGTAATACTTTATCCTTGGTTGTACAACCAGTTTCAAATTCGTAAGAGCAGACCAAATTGAAAAATGTCATAATGATAAATTATTTGCACAATAGAGTAATTTTTATTTGGTTCTGGGTAGGGTAAAAATTTTTATTGATTTTCAGATACAATACTTAAATATTAAAACAGATTGATTTTAATTACTATTTTTTTTTAAAAAAAACTTAATGCGGACATAGATTACAACAGTTCAATTTTTAAATAAATCACTGCAAAAAAAAAAATGAATTTCTTAACAATCCCCTTCAGCTGCTCCAAAAATAAAATTTCTTTGAAAAAAAATTGAAGGTGATGTAAAGAATTTTTTTACCCTAAGTGTACACTATTCCAGTATATCTAATGGACACCTTACTCTAAATATATCACTTTCCTCACTATAGTTAAGCAAGAAAACCCCAAAGACCATGACCGGAAGCCTCATAGGGTACTGATACCTGAATAAGATCAACAGGAGATCTTCTAACTTATGTAACACATGTTTGGAACAACGCAATTGAACACTCTCGATATATCCAAGATATTCGATCGTGTTTGACATAATGGATTGTTGACTAAGCTACACTCTTCTGGTATGTCTGAAAAGTTCTGTTTATGGCTCTCATGTTTCCTCAAAAAGCGTTCTTTACGAGTATCAGTAGACACCTTCACTCCATCAACGCTGGTGTGCCCCAGGGCTCCATACTGTCTCCTACTGTGTTTCTCATCTACATTAACGATTTGCTGAAAAAGATCAGGAATCCAATCTCCAGCTTTGCAGGTGACAGTACGCTCATCTCTTCATTCGCGCTGAAAGTTCGAACAACGCAAATATCCGCAAAGAGCAGGAGGTCATCCAACATAATAAAACCTGGAAAAAATTCTATCTTGGGGTTACAGTAACCAAGTAGAATTTAACGCTACAAAAACTAAGGTGGTAGTTTGTTTCTAAAAAACCCGCTATAATTATGTCGGGGCATGCCATTCCTCTAACATCGTCACTCAATTTTCTTGGCGTTATTTGGGAACAAATATGTCTTAGCATGAACATGTTGCAAGCATAGCAAAGCATTTGTTGGATTTTATTTAGAAGAGAACTGTTCGCACACGTACTGCTCCGTGTGCTAGGCACCTATGTCCCCCGGTCAGTTTTAAAAATGATCTAAACAACAAATGGTGGTTGAAAGAGAGAGAAAAGCTTTCCAACTAATCAAGTCTTTCCCATTCAAGTCACGAGGTCTCGATAGATCAAAATATAGCAATTATGTATATTGAATATTGCCCACCAGTAATTTTTTCGAAGAAATAGTCCACGTATAGACATAGCTTCTATTAGAATTTCATTACACATTATTTACCAAAAAAGAAAATAAAATGTGTGTTATTGAAATATAATTGTTAAAGTCATTTATTTCAGTCGAAATACTCTTCATTAGCTTTAAGACAACGATTTTGATCTCCAGTCTCTTTAAATGATTTTTTATATAGGTTTTTGAGATCGTGGAGATTGTAGTCACTTCCGCGTCGGCAGATGAAGTGTAAGGAGACATAGAAATCACGGGGTACAAAATCAAGTGAATACTGCAAAACATACAACACCCAAACTAGTTTCAAGCTAAAAAATGGCTCAAGGTGTTCCAACGAAATACTTTCTATTACCACTAGCAATCGTTTTAATAAAAGTTGAGCTATTACGAACGCCTAAAATGTTATGCACTGTCGATTTAGGAATTCCTAGTTTATATTTAACCATTTTTCTAGACAATTTCGAATTTCGTTTGGTAAAATACTCTTCTCTCAGTTTTTTGGATGATCCGACATTTTATCTTCTTCAAGCGTTTCACCACGACTTTGAAATTGCTTAGACTGTTCGTATACTTGAGTAAGGGATGAGCATAAATAATTAATTATCACCGTATGTTTTTCACCGCATTTGATGCATTTTGGTTACTAGATTAAGAAAAACGTCAATTGCACCTCTATGTCCGAAACTCATTTTCTAATTTTCATCAAACCAGGCTATTATTCTTAGCACTATAAATATTGATCTACTAGAATAAATAAGATAAAATAGTTGACATTAATAAAGGGTGTTGCTTTTCACACCAAAAAGATGCAAAACGTAAACGTAGACATTTTTAAACACAGGTTGCATGTGTATTTTTGATGACGTCATGTTTTTCAGTAGGTATCAAAACATATTAGTTCGTATATACACATGTTGCAGTGTCGTTGTACAGAAGATTTCAAAGTCCCTACATAGTACCTATTACACAAAAAAAAAATAAATGAGCTTTAAATATTAACCTAAAAATTACCAAATTTTGTATATGAGTTTCAAAAATTTGTTAAATAAATTTTTGAGATATAGCCAAGATGGAAAAATTTTACTATAAGGGTTTGTGATTGGAATGAAGCCCAAAAAATGAGGCATTTATACAATTTTATACAATACTGTGGCCCTGTAAGGAAACCATCAATATTTATTTAGGATAGATAAAAAATCTTTTTATTCTCCTCTTTGTGACATAAGATTTTTTGTTAGAAACAAGTCTTCCATTTAAATTTGGTTTCACGTTCACCTTGAAAAAATAAAAGGAAAAATGTTGGGAAATTTAACTTATGCAAGACGATGTGGGAATATTTTATTGAGTGCGTAAACCTGCTTGGGGTATAAATTCGTCGAAAACAATAGGAATATCTTCTAAAATGATACAATGACAATGTTATTTCTAAAAAATGGGCACAAATAAATATAAAATATTACGTACAATATTGCATGATCCTAAAAAAAGTGAGATAGTACAAATGCTAATTGAGGTACTTTAAAATACGTGTTTCTTGTTAATGTGAAAATGATTCCAAATACAACATTTTCACATTTTCGGGAATAATTAAGTTCAAGCGATTTGCTTTTACTCATCTCTTCTTTTGAAAAGGAGAGAGGAGACACTTGTTTTTGTATTTACAATTAGTAAAAGCATAAATCGCAAGTGACATTGCAATTATTAAATTTTGAAACAGAAATAAAATAGAGGATGTATAAACTTATTTTTTATGGTATGTAATGGAGGTATTTGCAACTTAAAACTAATATTTTGCTGATACTGTTTCTATTAAAATTAGCAGTACTGAAAAAATAACACATTTTCAAATTTTTCGTCTTTAAAAACCCTGAAGTAGAAGTATCATATGAGATATTTGAGGCAATACCCTCTTTTCCTCCTTATATATTGGACTATAGATAATTATGTATGATATTTGTTCATTATCTGAACCAAAAAACTAAGAAAAGTTCTCATAATTCTCTTGAAACTATACAAAATTTATCCCCTACCCCTTTTACCTCTTACCCAAAAGCGGTATACCCAAAGCTTAAATACCATACCTTTCTGGCTACTGTAAGTATTATAGGTGTTCCATATTTTTTGTAATCTAGTGATCCTAAAATGTGAAAAAATTCAGAAATTTGAGGAAAGTAAAAATAAACATATTTGTAACTACTTAATTAAGCTTGTAAAAACCTACTAAAACAAACCAAACCGGTGCAAGTCCAAGTAGCAATAGAACTGAGAAAAGAAAGAAGTAGTTGGTTTAAGGGTTCCTGGGCATCAGTAAACAATAGAAATGTAAAATGGGAACCAATGAAAAGCCATGTAATTAAGCCAATCTCTTTTTCTCGTGGTGCCTATCCGTTCCGGATGTTGGCGATGAACCTGTACTTTGTTTACAGCTATTCGAAACAGACATGTTGTGGATTTATTGAATTACGATCCTAGGTTCTCTAGCCAGGATATTCTTCTTCTTCCAGGTCCTCTCCTTCCTTTCACATTCCCTTGCAGTATTTGTTGCAGCCAGCCGTACCTTCCATTGTTTCTCATGACGTGTCCGAGATATTGTAACTTCGTTGTCCTTATTTTCATCATTATCTCCTTGTTGTTTCTCAAACTTCTTTGAACCTCCTCATTGGTAACGTGATCAGTCCAAGATATTTTCAAAATTTTCCGATATAACCACATCTCAAAGGCTTTGATCTTTTTACAGTTCGTCAATGTCCCCGACTTCAACCCTATACAACAACACGGGAAAAACATAGCATCCTAGTAATGTATTCTATAACGGTAATGATAAGTCGTGGCATCTAAAAAAATTTTCAGGAATGCTACACTCGATTTTTGATCTCCACTGAGTGACCCCATGCGTCGTTTACTCTTATCCCCAGATACCTATATGCTTGTGTTTTTTATACCTGCTGGTTATTTATTACCAGTGTTCCGTTTTGATTATTGTTCCTTGATATTAACAAATTTTTAGTTTTCTTAATGTTAAGTGATAAGCCATATCTCTTGCTGATTTCAATCACTCTATTCATTATGCAATGAAGGTCTTCACTACTGTCTGCAAATACGACCGTATCGTCAGCGTATCGTATGTTGTTTATGTATTCCCCGTTTATTTTTATTCCTTTGTCGATGTCCTTCAAGGCTTCCTGAAAAATTCTTTCCGCGTATATGTTAAAAAGTAGAGGTGACAATATACATTCCTGTCTAACCCCTCTCTTAATAATGATGTTTTCTGACTCTTCTCCTTGGACTCGTATAAATGAAGTTTGGTTCCAGTATAAGGTTTATTATTCTTACGATACTCTTTTTTATTCCACTGTTGTTCAATATCTCCATCAGTCTATCGTACTTTGCCCTACTAAATGTCTCCCTGTAATCAATAAAACAGTCATGTATGTCGTGGTTCATGTCCCTATATCTTTGAAAGAGAACTTGTATTCTAAATAGAGCCTCTCTAGCGTCCACTGCATTTCGAAATCCGAGTTGTGTTCGCCCTAATATTTTTCACCAACTCTGAAGATTTTTTGGTGAATTATTTTCAATTAAGCCAATAGTTAAGCTTGATAATTAAAAAGTTTTCACAAATTTAAGCATCAGTGTTAAGAATTGATTAGTTAAACTGCATCAAATTCTAATTGGTGCCTAATATTTTAATGTTATAGAATACTTCACGATTCAACAATAAATTAAAAAAAAAAATAGTATACATGGTGCCATTACGATCTGCATTCGTACTCGTTTTTTAAAGTAACACTCAATGTTAGTTTAATCAATACTACCTGATCCCTTCTTTATTTTATTTTATATTTCATAGTTAATTTTACCACTCGCCTCAAGGCATTTATGTGGTTAAAGTAAATCTGGAATGTACACGTCGTTCTTGTCAAATTTCAGAGGTATTTTTCATTTTCTGGTTTGTTATGTTTGGTATACTTCACTTATTGTAGTTCTTGAATTTCTTTACATCTTTGGGTTCCTTGGTTCAGAAAAACGTTGTTTCTAATTTCTGTCGGTGTGTGGATCCGTCTATTTTTTTATCGGTGTGTCTATTTGTCTATCAGTCTGTCTATCCATTAGCATATTTCTCGAATGAAGAGAGATATCGATTTGAAATGTGATACACATATAACACTTGAAGTAGAAATCTCACCCATAACTTTTGAGCGATATCACTTTAAAGAAAGAGAGAATTTTTCCTCATTTTTCTAAATTTTAAGCATAAATACTTATAGTCAAGCATATAGTAGACAAGTTTTCTATTATTTCAAGAGAATTATGAGAATTTTTCCTTGTTTTTATTCGAGGTAATGAAAAAACTATAAGCAATATTATTTATTTATAGTCCAACGTGTAAGGGTCTAAAGAGCTAGAGAGAGGGTTAGTGGGATAGTTTTAAATAAATCGTATTCTATGTTGTTTTCTTGTGTTCATTATGTATTTTAGGTATATCAGGTATATTGTGTATGTTAGACTCACTTGCCGCCCAAAAAGATTCTTATTTGAACGCAAACTTTAATTTTTTTATATTTTAAAAGATATTTAGCGTCCCTTAATATCAATCAATTAAAATATAAATGTTGTTTGCTCACTCTAGGGATTTTATGTGTCTAAAACGTAGTTGTAATGTTAGGGAATTAGTTCTAGTTTATTTAGTTTAATCAACTATGCGATTATAGTACATATAGACCTATTATTACTATTAGATGTAATTGGTTAACTCACTTTTTATTGTAAAAATAAAGGACAATGTATAAAAGTAATTAACTAACTGCTCGAAGTCATTTGAATTATCACCTCTTTTATCGAGACCACACTATTTGAAATGTTTCTTAATTTTTTAACATTAGTTTCATCATAACCTTAAGCCTTTAGGCTTTCTCACGCACTTATTTGTTTTTGAAAAAGAAAACGAATTATGAGATAAACGAGGAATTCAGCGAAGTTTATGGGGACTTTGCACCTTCGTTATTGATCACAAAATATTGGACATCTGAATTCAAACGCGGACGTACACGCATTTTTGATGAAGACGTCCAGGTCGTCCACGATATGGTGATAAATGATCGGAGAGCGAAATTGCGTGAGATTGCTGAGACTACGGGCATGTCAACTGAACGGGTGCAATATTTTAACAACTCATTTGGATATAAGAACCCTTTCCGCAAGACGGGTGTCGCGATTGCTCATAACTTATAATAAACACGCACGTGCGTCAACTTCAAAAAAATGTTTGACAAGGTTAAAGCAACATCGAAATGATTTGTGGCGTTGATTCATAACTGTTGACGAAACATGGATTCATCACAGCTCAACAGAGATCAAAGAATAGTCCAAACAGTGGGTTTTTCCTGGCGAACCGTCGCCAAAGAAGGCCAAGGTAATTTTATCGGCCAACAAAACCATGGCCATAGTGTTTTGGGTTGCACGCAGCATAATCCACGTCGATCACCTTAAAAAGGGAAAAACGATTAATGAAGAGTATTATGTCAACTTATTGGATCGTTTTTAAACATGATGTGAAAAAAAAAACGTCCGCATTTAGCGAAGAAAAAAATTATCTTTCAAGACAATGCACGCGTGTACACTTGTGTCATTGCCATGGCAAAATTCCGTGAGTCCTAACTCATACGAATTGCTTCTGAATCCACCGTATTCTCCAGATTTAGCCCCCAGCGATTATTTCCTATTTATGAATATGAAAAAATGGCCCGGCAGAAAAAAAATTTAGCCCAAATGATGAGGTGATGGCTGAAATAAACGCCTATTTTGAAGGGTTGGAGAAGTCGTGTTTTTTAGATGGATACAAAAGATAGAAAAATGTTGTGTCGAGTTAAAAGTAGACCATGTTGAAAAATAAAATAAATTTTACACATAAAAATGTCTTTCCTTGTCAAGGCCAGGTACTTATGATACAACCCTCGTAGTAATAATAATTAAGGTAGAAATTTTTAAGCCCAAAGTCTTTTTTAATTTAACAGCGGAGGCAGAATGGAAAAAACTTAGCATCTTTGGCATACAGTATTTAATAAAAAGTTCCGATATTGCACGTTTCCTTATTATAAGGGTAAATATTAACTGGGTAGTTTTTATAGCATTTTCTATAAAAGGATATATTTTATTTTATTTTCGGTACCCAACACCATGTCATGAATCTTCCTCAAGCCTTTTGCTTGCTATTTGTAACATGTAGGCTGAAAAGTTTTTGGTCTAGCTACTTAAAACCCATTCTTTGTGCAAAATTCGACCTTATTCATCAATATAGTCTTCTTCAAGAGCGATACAACCAGTCCAACGCTTTTCTAACATTTCTATACCTTTCTTATAGAAGGATTTGTCTTTGCCTTCAAAATTGGCCTCAGTTTCGGTGATAACTTCTTCATTGGAGCCAAATCTCTTTCCCGCGAGCATTTTTTGAGATCTGCGAATAGATAATAGTCGCTCGGGGCCAAATCTGGAGGATACGGTGGATGAAGAGGCAATTTGAACTTCAATTCATGCAATTTTGCCATCGTAACCATTGACTTGTGACACGGTGCATTGTCTTGATGAGAGAGCACTTTTTTTGTTCATTTGGGACCGTTTGGCGATTTCTGCCTTCAAACGCACCAATAACTTTATATAATATTCGCTATTAATGGTTTGTCCCTTCTCAACAGAGCCGATGAAAATTATTCCTTGTGCATCCCAAAATATACAGGCCAAAACCTTCCTAGCCCACTATTGTCTTTGGACGCTTCGGACGGCTTTCACCGACTACTGTCCACTCAGCTGACTACCAATTTGATTCCGGTGTTTAGTGGTGGATCCATGTTTCATCCATTGTTACATATTACATGAAAAAATCCTTTTTATTGCGCTTAAACAGGTCCAAACAGCGCTCAGAATCATCAACACATTGATGTTTTTGGTCCACTGTGAGCAAACGGGGTACCATTTCGAACAAAGCTTACTCATGCCCAAATGTTCATGCAAAACGTGACCAACACGATCTTTTGATATCTTTAGGGTGTCAGCTATATCAGGCAATTTCACTTTACACACACAATTTTGTGGATTTTTTTGGTGTTTTCCGGTGTAACCACCTCATTTGGGCGTCCAGAGCGCTTAGCATCATTTGTATCTGTACGACCTCATTTAAATTCAGCATAGCAGTAAATGATGAGTGATTTTCCAGGGGCAGAGTCTCCGTAACACTTATCAAGTCATTGCTTTGCTTGAACGGTATTTTTTTCCCATCAAAAAACAGTGTTTAATCAACACACGAAATTTGATTTTTTCCATTGTTTTGAAAATATGAAAAGTAGCGTCACTAAAACCACTGTAACTTGTAAACTAAACGTCGAAATGTCATGAAATTTGGACACGTATCGTTTGAAGGTTGGTAATTCCTAAATATCATAGGGATTTATTGAAAAGGGCGACATCTATGTGTTAGACCAAAAACTTTTCAGCCTGCGTGTTAATATTAAAAATATTATATTATAACTCTAGTAGAAGAAATGTAGAAACTGATAATGGTGTTGGATGGGGCGCTTCTAAAAATTCGACGGCAATTTTGTTGGATCTTAACTTTTAGCCTTTTCTTGTTTTTTAAACCACGACATTTTAATGTCTATAACGTCGTATGCTCCAAGTTTCTTTGCAAACAATATAAAACAACTGCTTTTTTATTTATGTTTTCATGATATTTTTCACTGTAAATCACTACCTTTATGTAGGCAATATGAAGTCAAGTAATGTTCAAGGCAGTATTCTGCCGTCCTAATTCCTAATTAAAATTCAAAGCGTTATTTTTTAATTATAAAATAAAAAATATTACTGAAGACAAACTGAGAATTAAGGAAGTTTTCAAAGTACGACTGCGGTTCTAAATAACATTGAAACGTAAAAATTAAAATGAATTAAAAACATCTCTTGGATGGATCATTTTTTGCAAAAACTGTCCGAAGTTCTTTATTTAAATGCAAATAAAAAATAATAATAAAATCCCTAAGCTTTTACCCATGGCTGTGTTTTATTTGAGTAAATCCAACCGCCACTTAGCATTTTATAAAAACATTTCTGTGTTTAATAAAATCGAGAGACGGGAAAACGACGTAATAATTTTAAATGGAAAAATTAAAACGTAAGTTTATTTTAAAAGTGCCACTGGTGGAAAAGAAAATAAAGACGAATACAAAAAGGAAAGTTTTCTACTGAAAATAAATTTTACTTGAGGCAACATTTGCGGTTGGTTGAATTTTTATAAATTATCTACTTGATAAGTTGAATAATAAAAAAAAGTTATAAAAGAGCAATGAAGATACTTTTTAAACTAGGTTTTTGGAAATAAAAGTACTTTTGAACCAGCTGAAAAGAAGGAGTAGTCCTAACAGAATCTAGCCAGTAATATAATGAAGCTAATTTACCTCGTATCCTCATTAGCCTTATCCCTTAAAAGGAAAATATGTTAAGTAATTAAAAACTGGTGAAACAATATATAAAATTGTCAACACCTAGTTTTGAATCAAAATTGAATTTAACTTCATACTAACAAACAACTTAGTACTTTAAAGTGAGAGTCCAATTATAAAATAGGGCTCTGAATAGGAATATATATATATATATATATATATATATATATATATATATATATATATATATATATATATATATATATATATATATATATATATATATATATATATATATGTATCTATATATATATATATATATATATATATATATATATATATATATATATATATATATATATATATATATATATATATATATATATATATATATATATATATATATATATATATATATATATATATATACATACCACTATTTAAAATTAATAAATAGGCAAAAATTATATGGCTAAGGAATCTCCTCAGATTTGTAAACCATCAGCCTGACTCATTGTATCGTAATTTGGGATAAGGCTAAAACCGTTGACACAACAAAGTGCACAAATAATTATAATAATACTTTCTATAAAGTTGGGCAAAACTGTTTATTCTAAATAACATTTGTCTATTAACGTTATTCTAAAATAACAAATTTCCATTATATTTCAATTTAGGTTGAATAATCAATAAAATTCTCTATAGATAGAGACAGTCAAAATTGATAAGCGAAATTTGAAACTGTATGTGCGATTTATGTTATAAAATATTGATACGAGATATTTAGTTATATATCTTCTTCTTCTTCTTCTTCTTCTTCTTTAGTCAGTAGAAGTCCAATCCGGGACATAGACCTCTTCCAGAGATTTCCATGCGGATCTTTTTTGGGCGGTCTGAATTCAGTTCTTCCCCGCATGTCGTTGGATGTCGTCTCACCATCGCCCATGCGATCGTCCAACACTTCTCTTTATCTCTCTTGGTCTCCACTACATTAAGGCGTTGGCCTATTTGGAATCACTTCTGGCCACGTGTCCCGCCCAACGCCATTTCAGTCTAGCCACACACTCGATAACGTCGCAAACTCCCGTTCTTCTTCTTATCTCATCCTTCCGTATTCTGCCTCTTAGGCTTACCCCGAGCATCGCCCGCTCCCCCTCTGACAAACCCAGAGGCGATTGTCACAATTTGGTGTGAGTGTCACCATCTCGAGTCCGTATGTCGCCACTGGTAGGATACATGTGTCGTAGACCTTCCTTTTAAGATTTACAGGGATCGTAGGGTACTGGAGGATGTAGCTGAGTCTTTCGAACGCCATCTAGGTGAGGCCAATTCGCCGCGTGATCTCCGCTATCTGATTATCTTTTCCAAGCTTGATATGATGTCCCAGATAGTTGAATTCGTTGACTACTTCCAAAGTGTGATTCTTGATGGCGAAGTTCATATGATTGGGGCTCACTATTTTAGTCTTTTTAAGGTTCATTTTGAGGCTCACAGCTTGGAAGGCATCATTGAGTTCTTGGAGCATTATCATTAATTCTTTTATATCGCTATTGAAGAGCACAATATCATCCGCGAAGCGGGAGTGATTGAGACGGTTTCCGTCTATTTTGACGCCCTTCTGCTTTCAGGGTAAACCCGTCCTCCACAGCCAAGGTGAATAACTTCGGTGAGAATGTGTCCCCCTGCCTGACGCCCCTCCTCACCGGAACTGCCGCGGTGATCCAGCCTTCCTCAATCCTCACATGCAGGGTGGCGCTCTCGTAAATTTTGCAGAACAGGTTTATGTATCTGGAGTTCATTGCTCTCGGTATTATCCAGGTCTCGATCGAGTCGAAAGCTTTCTGGTAATCCACGAAAGCTACATGAAGTGGGATGTTGTATTCCGTACATTTCTATATCAGTGTGAGCACCGCTTGAATATGATCAGTTGTGCTAAACTCTTTTCTGAAACCCGCTGGTTCGATTGGCTGGTTAAAGTCGAATTTCTGGCTTAGATGCTTCGTTATGCTTTTTGTTAGCAGCTTATAGAAAATAGATAGTAAACTTATGCGTTTTTTCCAGGATTCTGGAATTCTTGTTTCCTCGAGGCATTTAATTTAATAATATATATATATATATATATATATATATATATATAATATATATATATATATATATATATATATATATATATATATATATATATATATATATATATATATATATATATATACATGTTACTATAGAGTAATACATTAAAATTCCGGGTTTCAATCCTTTCGTCTAACAATGAATTTGCCCACCGTTTCGCCAAAATCTCATTTGGCATTTTCAAGTGCTCTCGCTGCTGTTGCTAAACGATACTGTGATCTTGCTGCTGCTGCCGCTCTAAGCTAACTGAGAAACCGACGTACGGTCGCCATCTTCTATAGGTCGGCGTCTACGCAGATTGTAGGTGGGGGGGGGGGGGGGGTCGGAAGAGTTTATATATATATATATATATATATATATATATATATATATATATATATATATATATATATATAGGGTGTTCCAGAAACCAACGTATTCCCTTAGAGGGCTGTTAGGCGAGTTCATAACTTGCAAAGTGTGTTTTTTGTGATACGCTTCCTAAAATATTATTGTTTATATTATTATTCTTGTTTTTGTTTCTCACATTTGGTCAATGTGGTTCCATGTTTGGCTGACGGGTCCAAGCCAAGTCAGCACAAATGACATTACCATTGTATATTAAGGAATGACCTGACAATGTTACAAGTTTTCAAAATCACAGACTTCTAAATGTTTTTGTGTATATTTGTGTTGAGTTCTAATTGTACTAAGTGGGGTGTGAACGTTGTTGGCGTAAGGTCTCTGGCTGATATGACAAGGGGACAATGATGACCTTTTCTTGTTTCTATAGCCTTTTTATTTCGGTTGCAAGGTATGTGTATTTTGAGATTTTTTTCTGTGTATTTCGTTTGGATGTTGGTAAACTACTTTTGTCGCTCAGTCATCTCTGGCTATGTATTATGTTCCGGTTAATATTTTACTTTCGCTTGTTATGTGTTCGATCGTTTCTTTATGCTGGCTTCTTGCTTCTGTCTTCTGCAACAGTTGAGTCTTTGATGATATGTGTTTGGTAGTTTCTGGTTAATATGACTTTATCCTGGCTGGCAAGTAAGAAGCCTTCTGTTTTAGGGAAGAGCTGCACATCCTGTAACCAGGTGTATGATTGTTTTTATTTACGTGGTTTTGTTCTATGTGGTATCTGTGTTTTCCGTGGAGTATTTTTTCTAACCAGGTTTTTCTCTTTTCCTATTGTATTTGGGTGGGACTGTGTGTGTGGGTTCTGGGTGGTCTGCCCATGATAAGTCGAGAGGTGTGTAGTTTTTGTCTGCTTTCACTATTGCTGTGTGGAGGCTGGTTTGCTTGGTGTAAAAGAATTTCCCAATTGCTTGTATTTGTTTTGTGTGTAGTGATCTTATATCTATGATTCCTCTTCCTCCTGCTTTCCTCTCGATAGTAAGTCTTTCTTTGCATACGTTGGGGTGTAATTTCTTGTATTTGGTGAATTGAGAACGTATAAGGATGTGAATGTTTTCTATATCTGTGTGTGACCATTTGATGATGCCAAATGAATATGTGAGTATGCCAGGTGTACAAGTATGAAATGCGGATTTCAGACAACAGATGGTGCACCAACGCAGTTTGTGCTATAAAGATTTGACACTGCGCCATTTTGTTGTGTCATCAACAAGTGTCAGACGCGCACGAGTGATAAATTGGAAAAGGGTGTGCACAGTGTTGTGTTGTTTTGTTCAATATGTCGAAATTTATACCGAACAAAGAGCATTCGCAGACAGCATTAATTTTTTGTTTTCATTTGAAGAAAACTGCTGTTGAATCATATCGATTACTTCGAGAAGCTTATGGTGAACATGCTCCATCGCAAGATACGTGTGAACGATGGTTTCGGCGTTTCAAAAGTAGTGACTTTCGATGTTGCAGACAAGGAACGTGGAAAACCGCCAAAAAAATACGAAGATGTGGAATTGCAGGCATTGTTGGGCGAAAATGATTCGCAAACACAAAAACAACTCTCCGAGCAATTGGGCGTTAGTCAACAAGCTGTTTCCAATCGGCTACGAGAGATGGGCAAGATTCAGAAGACCGGTAGATGGGTACCACATGAGTTGAACGACAGGCAAATGGAAAAGTGCAAAAACACGTGTGACATTTGGCTCGCTCGCTACAAAAGGATGTCGTTCTTGCATCGTATAGTTACAGGGGATGAAAAGTGGATTTATTTTGAGGATCCCAAGCGCAAAAAATCAGGCGCACCATCCACATCGACCGCAAGATCGAATCGCTTTGGCAGAAAGACGTCTGTGTGTTTGGTGGGACCAGAGGTGCGTGGTCTATTATGAGCTGTTAAAACCTGGGGAAACGATTAATACTAAACGTTACCAACAACAACTGACCGATTTGAACCGTTCGTTGCTTGAAAAAAGGCCAGAATACCGAAAGAGGCAATACAAAGTCATTTTTCTTTATGACAATGCTCCATCATATACGGCAAAACCAGATCGCGGAAGCACTCAGCTGGGAAGTTCTACCCCATGCGGCTTACTCACCAGACTTGGCTCCTTCCGAAAACCACTTGTTTGCATAGATGGGTTACGCACTTGCTGAGCAGCGCTTTGGTTCGTACGAAGATGTGAAAAAATGGCTCGATGAATAGTTCGCAGCAAAAGGGGAAGATTTTTACTGGCGTGGTATTCATAAATTTGCCGAAAGATGGGAAAAATGTATAACAAGCGATGGAGCAGACTTTAAATAAAGCACTTTTTATCATTCTCCCGAATTTGACATGTTTTTTTAGAAAAAAAATCCGCATTTCATACTTGTACACCTGGTAGGTATAGCAAACGTGTTGATGACTTTTGTGAGATTTTTGGAGTTGAGTTTTGTTTGTATAAGTTTCGTGAGTCTGTTTTTGAATTCGGTTCTGAGCTCTGTTTTGATGTGAGTGTGGTTGAATTTGGTGCTTTGATGGAAACCCAAGTATTTGTTTGTTTCCTTTTCGAGCATATTATCGAATGTTTCATTGTTGATGGTTTCTGTCTCATGGTGGCCTTTCCATTGTCCTTTGTTGATGTGGAGCACTTTACATTTACTTATACCAAATTCCATTCTAAGGTGGTAAGGTATCTAAGGTTCCTAAAATATTATTATTTATATTATTTATTAAGTTGTTATTTAAGTTAAATTTGGTCTAAAACCTATTCTATAGTTTAGAAAAGTTTTCCATTAATCCAATGATAATTAAAACGGAACTTCAGAAAGAAAGAATAGTAGGCTCAAACTTTTAATAGGCAACAAGTGTCAGCTTTTTTCGTCACACATACAGAAAATTTTTAATAAACCTTTTTTCGCAGGTATTCATGACAACATACCTAAATTTTAATTATTATATTCATAATACAATTTTGTGCTAATTAAAGAAGAAAATATCATCAATAATGTGAATATATTTAAAAATATACTGTTCTCTTTATGCACAAACGTTTATTAACACAAAATTATTTAATTTGCTTCCCGCACTAGCCAGTATTTTACCATTACTCAAAGCAATACAAAATAAAAACACTAGATGACGGTTGTTTCGGCAGATTATGCGCTAGCGTCAAACACAATAAAAACCCAAAAAACAAGTTTCGATGTCTTAATAATATTCATTCAGCACTTTAGTTTAGCATTCAACGCAAGTTTCGTTAACCATGTAAGCTTCATCAGGGGCAATGATTAAATTAATTATTGCCCCTGATGATGCTAATATGGTTAGCGAATCACGCATCGAGTGCCAAAATAAAGTGTTTGGTAGAGTGATAATAACGGTTGTGTAGTTTCATTTTGACAAAAAAGCCAAAGCCCGAACGTAGTTACTGTAAAGAGGGTAAATCTCAATTTGATAATTAAGATATAATATAGGTTTAACAGGTTTTAAGTAAAAAATCCTTATTTTATTCTTAAAATGTGTATAAAATTTAAGATTAAGTTCGTTATGTTCATTCGAAATGAGTTAATTTTATGGAGCTTTATATCTATTCTTAACAGTATATTCTTAATAGTATAGGATAGCCTAAACAATTATGTTATTTATAATATATATAAAATGCAACGTCTCTCTGTCTGTCTGTCTGTCTGTCCGTTAGTGCGCTTAACACGGGAGAACCACTTATCCGATTTACGTGCTTTTTTTTTTTAAAACAGACATATATTCTCTGGCCAAGTTATAGGCTATATTTTATTACATTAGATAATATAAGGAATAAGCAGTGACGATAACAGTGAACCAAGTCGGACAAAAGGTTGCCGCTAGCGCGTTCTCTTGTAATACACTGCCTAAACCATGAAATATGGAACAATATCATGTAGTAAAGAATATCTGTAATATATATAAAATGCAGCGTCTCTCTGTCTGTCTGTCTGTCCGTTAACGCGCTTATTTCTCGAGAACCACTTACCCGATTTGCGTTTTTTTTTAAATTCATAGATTTGTTCTCTGGCCAGGTTATCTATAATCTTCTATAATATCTATAATATATATAAAATGCAACGTCTCTCTGTCTGTTTGTCTGTCCGTTAGTGCGCTTATCACTGGAGAACCACTTATCCAATTTACGTGCTTTTTTTAAAACATAAATATATTCTCTCGCCATGTTATAGGCTATATTTTATTACGTTGGATAACATAAGGAATAAGCAGTGACGATAATAGTGAATCAAGTCAGAAAAAAGTTTGCCGTAGCGCGTTCTCATGCAATACACTGCCTAAACCATTAAATATGAAACAATATCATGTAGCAAAGAATATTTGTAATATACATAAAATGCAACGTCTCTCTGTCTGTCTGTCTGTATGTCCGTTAGCGCACTTATCTCTCGAGAACCACTTATCCACGGGTGGAAATTGTATAACAGCAGAAATGATAAAAGCTGGAGAAGTAGATCTGGAAAATGAAATATGCCGGTTGGTGCAAGAAATATGGGAAACAGAAAAGATGCCAGTGAGTTGGAGAGAGTCGCTCATTTGTTCAATATACAAAAAAGGAGAAAAAACTATATGTGCTAATTATAAACCAATAGCCTTACTGGATGTCGTGTACAAGATAGTAGTGGTGACTATCAAAAACAGACTAGAAGAGAAAGCCGAATCTATTCTGGGAGAGTACCAGTGTGGATTCAGGAAAAATAGATTGGTTACAGACCAGATATTTTCGATTAAGCAAATCCAAGATAATAGCTTATAACAAAATTTGGCACTACACTTGGTCTTTGTGGATTACAGAGGAGCATATGACTCTGTAAATAGAGAAGGACTCTACAAGATAATGAAACAACTAAAAATTCCAAGTAAATTGATTCGCATTGTGAGAATGACCCTGAATGACACAGAAAATGGAGTGTTGGTTGAGGGTAAAGTATCAGACAAATTTAAGGTGAAGAGAGGATTAAGACAGGGGGATCCAGTGTCGACATATGTGTTTAATTTGGTACTAGAGAAGATAATGCGGGAGTCAGAAATAAAAACAAATGGAGCGATATACCAACAAACCTGCCATTGCTTGGCTTATGCGGATTATGTAGCACTGATTGCAAGAGCAAAAGAGAACCTCAAAAAAGCCATAAGTAGGATAGAAGAAAGGGAAAGGATGAGAAGATTAAAGATAAATGAGGAAAAAACAAAGTAAATGGAAATTACAAAAAAAAGGATAATAAAAAAAACAAAAGTTTAGATATAATAAATAACTTAGAGAAAAGATATATGTTTGAAAAAGTAGACAAATTCAATTATCTGGGAGTAACAATAACAGAGAGTGGACGGAGATACAAGAAATAATAGCGAAAGGACAGGGATGTTTGGGGGCAATGAATCCAATATTGAAATCGAAGAATGTATCAAGAAAAGCAAAAGAAGGAATATATACAACAGTTGTCAGACCTACGGTGACATATTGTTGTGAAACATGGAAACTGAATGCAAGAGAAAAGGAGACCTTGAAGGTGTGGAAAAGGAAAGCTTTGAGAAGAATCTAGGGAGGAAGGAAAGAAGAGGGACTGTGGAGAAGAAGAACAAACTACGAATTAAAATGCCTATATACGAAACTCCTTATAAGCCAGATCAAGGATGGCAAGGATAAAGGAAGAAAGACAGGCAAAGCAAGCCCTAATAAGAGGACTGGTTGGAAGAAGGGTAGACCTCGATCTACATGGATTTAGGCAGTAAAGCAAGATCCGGAGGTGATGGGAATCCCGCACTGGGAAAAGCTAACAGGAGACAAAAAGAAGTGGAGACAAGTATGCAACCAAGTCATCGGCCTCTAAGACCCCTAGAGCTATTTAATAATATAGACGAATAAGCAGTGATGATAAAGGTGAATCAAGTCCACGCGAGCGGAGCCGCGGGCACGGCTAGTGTTATATATGTTACCGGAACGTATATAATCCAGCATTCTATAGAATGCCTGAGACGTTCACGCAAAGTATAAAATATCTTTATTTTATGATTTGCCCAGGCATTCTTTGGAATGCCTAACGGACAGCTGACAATGTGTTTAGTAGATATTGAAAACAATAAGCATTAATTGTTGCTCGTATTGTGGGTGGCTGGGGAGGGTGGGGTCAACATATTATGACATTAACTAACCTGAACTAATATTTCCTAAAGTTAAAAGAAAATAGGTATTTCTTTTACAAATAAAGACAACGGTCTAATTTTATTTCGCTACGTATTTTTTTTATAGACAGTTGATAATCTAAATATTGCTAATTCGGAATAAACAAAAGATATGATTATGGTAACTTGTCTTTCATTTTATACTTATTCATTCATGATGAACTATTGTGGCACTTGAAAGTATTCAGAACCTTCTTCTTCAGACGTAAGTTCTTGTTAGTTCAGGTTGGTTCATGTTATAATATATTAACTTCTCCCCCAGCGCGCTCCTCCTCCACCTGCAACACGAGTACCAGTTAATGCTTATTGTTTTCAATATCGGCTGGACGTTTGGTATTACGGTCATTTATTTTGGATTTTATATTTTACCTAATCTCTTATCGGCATTCTATAGAATTCCTAGGCATTCTCTAGATTACCTAGGCAAAGTATATAATAGTTAAAAAAATGAAAGTATTTCATATACTGCCTAAATGAGCCCGGCATTCTATAGAATGCCTGAATTTTGCCGGATTTTTTTTTAATTTAAAGAGACGCTACTAAACAGCAAATAAAAATCTCTAATGGGCATATGAACTTCAAAGGCGTTTATTCCGGTTTTTAATAGTCTTATAATTATTTAGTCTATGAGTACAGTATAAATACCAATCATCAACCAACAGTGCGTGCATAGAATGTATCACAATATAGTAATAAAAATTAAACGATTTTTTATCAAAACAATAATCGAAATAGTCCATTTAACTTTTCTCGCGTGTATTGCAGATCAATTTCCTTTCGAAACGCCAGATTGCATGATAAATGCTAAATGGCATGATAAATGACTTTCAAATAAGTGCAAATGGGTACGTAAACATGGGGACTATTGTTTGATCAATGTCTAGTACGTGAATGCCGTTATTTACCTTATGTAAGTATAATTTTTATACATGTTTAATTTGTCTCAAAATTACCTCGTTTAAAAATCCGTTGAAAGTTTCATTCACAGTAATTTATCTATCTTTCTCATGCCAAGAGTGGGTTCGAGAGTCTGGCAGAAAACAATTCCTATTTTAAATTCTTCAATGTTTTCCCACAAAATTAAGGAATTTTCCAATTTAATATTAAATGAGAAATTTTTTGCTTGAAGTTGATGATAGACATGTAAAAACTGATAATTTTACGAATCAATACGATAACCCAATTTTCAATTTGATTTTTTTTCCTAGCGAATAGTTATTAAGAAAGATCATCACCTAGTGTTGTCTTATTCTGCGTTAGGTTGATGATGACGTAGTCGGCTAGTTATAGAACTAATTAGGTAATTTTGTGTTGCTTCATTTTTGTAGATAAAAAAAGTTACATGAAGAAGAAAGAATAGTGCTCATGATTTACTCCGGGAACGTGTTACACGTAGTCAAATAGAAGTACATAATTAATTGAAAGCGTCCATGAAAAATTCGCAGAAATATATAGTAACTTATTGGATAAAGAGTTAATTTTGCCATTGCATTAAAGTCCAAAAATAATGGATAACCGCCGCGTGCCTTCTATAAATTACCAAACCAGGATATGTTTCGTTTCGCGAAGATTAAATTAGATTACTAATATCAGTTTCTATAGTCATTTGTAATTACGATAAACACCATTTTACAACGCTGTAAACAAAAGAGTACTCGGAAGATATTTAAAGCAACCAGAATTTGACGAGGTAAACAATACCACCAAGATAGAATTAATCTCTTTTAATTCTGGTCGCTATAAATATCTTCACTGAGCTTTTTTGTTTACAGCGTAATAAAATGGTGAATCCCCTGCTTATAAATACTAATACCGGGATCAGCAATGTTTCCGTTTTTTTTTAGAGAGGTATGGCGTAATTGTACGAAATTTTATTTTCATGACCTGGATCTTAAATTAAACATTTTGACGGTTTCACATTAGATGGCGCTGAGGTTTGACAGCTGTCTTTATATATATGGTCTTTAAATTGCAACTGCTGTCTTGATTTTATTGCGGATATTTTTGCACACTCATTTATTGCAGGAACAAGACTTACTTACATTATTCGTTCGATAAGCCCTTACATACTTCTGCCTATTTTTATTTATATTCCGTTTATGGAGGATATGAATTATGCAATAGAATTTTGAAAATCATATAATTAGTTCTTGTATTACACTTCTTCGAAATTGGTGCTGAAAAATTCTATATCTTTTAATTTTCTTATTTTATTAGTGTTCCATGCAGAACACTTATAAAATCACATCGGTGGCTGTCCGTCCGTCTGTCCGTCCGTCTGTCGGTCTATTACACCCAATTTTCTCCGAAACTATTTGATATAGAAAGTTGAAATTTGGAACTAATATAGGAATTGATGGCCTCATCAGAGCCGTGTAGTTTTAAAAGTTAAATTTGGGCTTAAGAGGTTAGTTTTGGGGGGTAAAATTGAAAGTGAAGAAAAACTTTTTAACAAGGCCATCGAGTGGGGTGTCAAAAGAAACCTTGTAAAAACATGAGTTCAAGAATATATATAGTGTAGTACTCACGGACACTTTTCTTTTTAATATTTTTTTAAAATTGCGAAAAATCGCTGTCCCCCTCTTATCTCGAAAAGTACTGATCAAAAAATTTTGAAAAAATTCTGGTATATTCGCCACAAGGTGTAGATTGAACAAAGATTTTCACGAATTCATTACATTTAATATTTTATCTGGTATATAAAAAAGCAAAAATTTAAAGGTAATCAGTTTTTAGTAAAAATCGGAAAAAAACTTTGTTAAAAACTCATTTGGGGTGTGTTTTGTGAAGTCACTGATCATTTTATGCCTCCGTAATAAAAATTTTTATTTCAAAAGCAATCAACGTACGAATTTTTAT
This sequence comes from Pachyrhynchus sulphureomaculatus, assembly GCA_019049505.1. NCBI lineage: Eukaryota > Metazoa > Arthropoda > Insecta > Coleoptera > Curculionidae > Pachyrhynchus > Pachyrhynchus sulphureomaculatus. The sequence continues at coordinate 132,810,435 of CM032454.1, read as the reverse complement.
TTTAAGGGATTACATACACCTGGGCGCTGCAAAAAGTATGTATATTTTAAAAAATATATAGTAAAGGTTATTAGGTGAATAATACGAAAGAATGGCGATTATATATTTTCATTGTACCTACTTTAAATTATTATTATTTTTTTTAATTATGTTTTAAAGGTTAACATTATTTTTTATCTGGTGAAATGGACCACTGATGAAGACTATGATGCCTTCTTGTCTGCAGGATAATTTCACAAAAAATAATCCAATCTACAAATATAAAAACTAATGTTGTAAAATAATGCAGAAGTTAAAAATTGTCGAAGGTTTTTTTTTTCACAAATACGATGTTTCAAACTTTAGTATGCAATTTTCGACCAAAAAATTGATGTAGAATTATTTATAAATAACCGGTCAAGCGCAAGTTGAACTTGCGCAATTAGTGTTTCGTACGTTGATTGCTTTTAAAATAAAAAAGGTGTTATGGAGGTATAAAATGATCAGTGACTTCACAAAACACACCCCAAATAAGTTTTCAACAAAGTTTGTTTCCAATCTTTACTGAAAACTCATGACCTTGAAATTTTTGTTTTTTTTTATATACCAGATAAATTATTAGAGGTAATGCACTCGTGATAATTTTCGTTCAATCTACACCCAAATTTCTTGATCAGTACTTTTCGAGATAAGGGACAGCCATTTTTCGCGATTTTTGAAAAATAATACAAAGAAATATATATATAATATATATATATATATATATATATATATATATATATATATATATATATATTACTCGTGTTTTCACAAGCTTTCATATGACACCACACTCGATGACCTACTAAAAATTTTTTTTTTTTCACTTCCGATTTCACCCCTCAAAACTAACCCCTTAAGTCAAAATGTAACTTTCAAAATTACATGGCTCTGATGAGGCCATCAATTCCTATATTATTACCAAATTTCAGCGTTCAGCTTTCTATGACAAATAGTTTCGGAGAAAATCGGGTGTGACAGACAGACAGACAGACGGACAGACACTGAAGTCATCTTATAAGTGTTCCCTACAGAACACTAAAAAGATGTTTTTTAGAAAAGTTTAAAAAACCTCTCGACATTTGGTAGAAAAAGTAATTATTAAAATTTTTAAAAAAAAGTTAAAAATTATTAAAAATTGACTAATATTGAAGAGACAGGTAGCTGTCCCAACCCGACGCCAGGTGACACTTAATTCTATAACTTTCTAATGGATTGGAATTTTCCTAAATGTGTTTTTTTGAATAAATCTTAGAAGTATAGAGAATAAAAATCTGCGAAAAAAATCGAATTTTTTGAAATTCCAGGTGTATGTAACTCCTTAAAAGCAATCAACGTACGGAACACTAACTGCGCAAGTCCCACTTGCACTTGGCCGGTTATTTTTACTTATCTATATAGCCGTTTGAAAAACCCTTCTAGATTTCTGCGTATATTTTATATATTCCGTTTATAGGTGATATGATTGTTGCAATATAACTTTAAAAATAGTATAATTATGGTAGTTCTATTACGAAATTGGTAGTGAAAAATCTCTTAATCTTATTTTATTTTAAATTGTATCGAATTGGGGGTTGAAGTAATACAAGGAAATGTTTAATCTTGATTATTTTGATTAAGCATAACTAAAATTCAATGAAGAATTTTAACACCTAAAACAATCGGTTTGATAAATTGCAAATAAAAATGTTAATACATGGTTTTAAGACCATATATTAACGACATATAGCCAGACCGAAATTACTCTGACAAACTGTCCAACTTACTTGCAGCTAAAAACAAGTGCCTACTTACGAAATTTCATGTGACATAAAACACTTTAAATAAAAATGTTTACCACCTCTCAGGCGATTAAGCTGGAGAAATGCACGTTTTACTTTATATCTTCGTCTTGGGAAATGAAACTGGAATAAATGATTTTTACATTAAATAAACGTTTTTTGCAAGAAAAAAGATTTATTTCTATATTCTGAAGACTCCTCGTCTGCCTGTATGTGTATATGTATGTACTCGTACGCATGTATATGTAAATGTATGAAAGTATGTATGTCTAAGTGTAATTTCAGAACCACTCACATTTTCATGAAATTTTCTCGCACCTGTAATACAATATCATAGGTTTTTCCCTATATTTAATTAAAATTGTTTCAGAAACAAAAGATATATCACTAGAATAATCCTAGCGATATATATATATATATATATATATATATATATATATATATATATATATATATATATATATATATATACATATATATATATATATATATATATATATATATATATATACATATATATATATATATATATATATATATATATATATATATATATATATATATATATATATATATATATATATATATATATATATATATATATATATATATATATATATATATGTTTTGACGAATGTTCTAACGGGTGTGAAATGTAGTAGTGGTGGAAAGAAAGACGTATACTACGAAAGCATTTCTCCCATATATAAAAGGCATCACAGATGAAATAGGAAGACTTCTAGGAAAACACCAAATTGAGACCATTTACACCACGAATCAAACAATTGAAGATATTTTACCTACACCAAAAGACATTATAGCCTTAGAAGACCAAGGTGTATATGAAATTCCGTGTCAGGACTGCGGTCTTTCATACATAGGCCAAACAAACAGGAAAATTAGCGCCAGAAGAGACGAGCACAAAAACGCCGTAAAACAAAAATATACCACCTCTTCTCTAGCACAACATGCACACAATACCGGCTACAAAATCGATTTTGACAAAACCAGAACCATACAAAAAAGTGATACCCTATCCACTAGGGTAATCAAAGAAGCCATAGAAATAGAAAAGAGGCCCTACAACTTAAATAATCAGGATGATAGCCAACGTTTACTCTTGGAAACATATTCTATCCCAGTACCAAGTCCCACCAAGAGAAACAGCAATTCAACCATATCTTACTTCACCAACACAAACATTACAAAGAACCACAGGACTGACAACGCGCAGCCAAAGCCGAGCCTCTATTGGCCAGATCCGTCCAACCAATAGAGCCACGCCGCAAACATATAAAACCGGCACCTTCGGAGCCAGTCTCGACATTCAACGCCAAGACACCGACCAGTGATTAACGCTTTGAAAAAGATGGATGAGATTCCATCGAAACTTCAGCGAAACCGTCCATCAAGGGACTTTAAGGCTAACACAGGATACCCGAAAAACCACTACTACATATATATATATATATATATATATATATATATATATATATATATATATATATATATATATATATATATATATATATATATATAAAGCTAATAATCCCCGTGGGGGAGCGGGATAGAATATCTCCTCCGCTACGCTCTATCTGCCGTGGAAAGCGACATAAAAAACAAACTTAGATGATAGATACCCAGATCCCAGCAGACATCGCCCTGTATGATACCTTCGCATCGGCTTAGGCTGCGTGAAGAAGCTTAACGTTTCGTGGCTGTGCCGATGTCCCCCGACTGTAGGACCAAATATCATGATAAGGCACCTGGATACAATAAATTCCGGAGGTAAAAATAGCCCCTCGTTCGGATCTCCGGATGGGGGCTGATTCAGGGGAGTAAACATGCAGAGATCAGAACTTTAAAAATTCGAACATAAATTCAGTGTACCAACACCTGCAATCAAATAAACTTCATGCAATCGCTCTCTGTGAAACCAAGGTCAGTTCAACGACCAGTACAGTCAACTTTCTCTATCCTGGGTACAACTTCTATTCTCGGTTTAGGCATAACTTTGGAATCTGCCTTTTTGTCAGAAGCGACCTCTCTTGTCCACAAGAAGAGGCTCTGGAGCCCCGAAACTTCGATGTTATATGGTTAAAAATAACAACTCAACAAACCGCAAGGATCACTACCAAAAACATACTTATCATCTAATTGAAGCATAAACCTTACTCTTTGTCACGTATTTGTTCAGCTTAACTTTAACAACGTGATATCTATATATCTTTACTAAGATACATATATCAAGGATGATGTAATGGTAATAGTATACAACTTTTAATACAAAAGTTGTTGGTATGAATCATGGCTTCTTAATTTGGCTCTTTTAAATTAGAATAAAATATTTAATGACCTTTTAATAACAACAAAATCACCCCCTTAAAAAAGTAAATAATTTTTTAGCTTATTTTAATACCGAATTAGACGATCAAAGCTCTTTTTTCAAACAAGCTTTAACAAAAAGCTACCACCGTTGGCCTTAAACACTACACGCATAATAAGATCCCTCCTTGTTTGGACTCACTTTAACAAAAAACTATCCACCCCGCTGGCCTTTCTAACTAAGTTATGTCCTTTTAGTCAACAACAACTATATAGTGATATCATTAGCAGCAGTTACAAGAATTTTTCTATACCTACGACTCAAGGGACACCAACAAGACAGATGACCTTGTAAATAATAATAAGACCCCTCTGTCAACAGTTTCTGGTCATATGACGTCATTGAGAACCACATCTTGCACACACACACACACACTACTTCGTCAACTTTTCAGAAACGTTTTAGCTGTCGCAGCAACTTAAGGACCTTTCAGCATCTTTTTCTCTCATCTCATTAAGGTATTTCAGGACTTCTTGCGGCCCTACCAAGTGATACTAACTTTAGAACACTTTTCGTTTCTCTTGCAGACACTATCGATCATTTACAAATTAACTATCCAAATGTCGAAATTGCCATCCTGGGTGACTTTAATATCCACAACATCAACTGGCTTAAGTATTCAAATATTACTGACGAACAAGGTCGTGAAGCTGAATCATTATCAATCAGTTGTGGCTTAACCCAGATCAACCAACACGGATCCCTAATCGAGAGGGAGAGTTCGCCAGTCTTCTTGATCTGTTTTTTAACCACCAATCCAAAGATTTACTTTGTACTCGTAAATCCGCCGTTAAGTTCTTCCGACCATAAACTGCTTTCGATATCGAGGATCCTACCAATCAGTGATAAAAAGGCTCCTAAACCGCACAAGATTTGGCAATACAAATCTGCTAAAGAACTCACGGAATATTTTTGAACTTTCCCTTGGTTAGACCTTTGTTTTCGATTCGACGACCCGCTAAGGAGTCTGATGTTATTTTGGCTAATATGAATACTTACATCCCTTTTTCGAAAAAATACCCTTCCAACGGCAAGCCTTGGTACGCCCGAAAATGCAAATAAGCTGTTGCTTCTAACATCTTGCCTACCGACAATGGCGTGAAAATCCTAACGTCATAAATCGTAACATCTTTGTTCGTGCCCGGAACAGATGCAAAGAAATTATCGGCGATGCCAAGAAGGCACACAATCAACAAATTAGAAACAACAATTCCAGGTCCTTTTGTTCAGTTGTTAAGGCAGTTAGTCAAAATTTCACCAAAGCTATGAAAGTTATCCTCCATAGCTAGTTAGATAACTTAAAAAGAAGCATCCTCGTATAAATATTTACACACATTTAGGAAATCTGAAATTTTAATGTTTTGTAGATGTAACCTAAGTATTTGACAAACTCAGAAAAATGGATATACTGAAAATACAAGGCGAAAACAAAATTCCTCCACAAATAGCATCTATAATGAATAATAATACAAGCAGAACAAAGAAATAATACGATCTATGAACATTAAATCAGGAAAAAGACAAAGAGACTCATTCAGCCCTGTACTGTTCAACCTGATAATGAACAAGATCATTGGAGACCTAAAAAACAAGAGGGGATACAAAATGTGACATACAAATATTAACGTGATTTGCTATGTTGTCAGTGTAGTCCTGGCTGCTCATAATGAAGACGATCTACAGATACAGACACAAACGTGTACAATTTTAATATAACAGCAAGCTTAACATGGAAATTTCTACCGGTAAATCTAAATGTATGGTGATAGAACCGATCAGGTAAACTGGAAGTGAAAGGGAGAGTCTTCCTCTCTTCTTCTTTTTCTTTATATTAGGTATTCCTGCCTGTTTTCTTTAATGTATCGTCGCTAGAGGTCGTCGTTCCATCTTTTTCGTGAGCGTCTTATACTCCTTCGGCTCACCGGTGACTTATCTTGAGCTATTTTAACTAATCGTCGTTCGGACATTCTTGTTTTCTGTTTCTTATCCACGTGTTATTGTCATCTACTTCACATAAGTGCCTTATGTTGTCATTTGTTTCTCTATCCCAAATTGTTTTTCCTGCAATTCTTCTTAATATTTTCATTTCACTTATTTGCAAGTTTCTGGTCTTGTCTCTGCTGTGTAGGTCGAACTACAGATTTATATATATGAGATTTTGCTTCTGTTCTCAAATATTTATTTTTCCAAATAGTGTCATTCAAGCATCCTGCTATTCTATTGGCTTTTACTATTTGTTCTTTTATTTCTTCTTCTATGTTGTTGTTATATGATAATTTAATTCCTAAATATTTAATTGTCATCACCTGTTCTATAATCTGATTATCAGTTTCCAGCTTGCACCTAATTAGTTCTTTGGAGATAACTACTGATTTGGTTTTTTCAGCCGACATGTTCATATTAAATTTCTTTGCTGTTGTATTAAACTGATGTAATAATCTCTGCAAGTTATCTTGATTCTCAGCGACTAGGACAGTATCGTCGGCGTAACACAATGTTTGTATCTCTTTATTGCCCATTTTATAGCCTGTTTTTGTTTTTATCTGTTTAATTATGTCATCTTATATAAGGTTAAACAATAGAGGACTCAGTAAGTCTCCTTGTCTAAGTTGTTATCAGTTGTTACCTCTATGGGTTCAGTTAACTCTAAATTTACTCTCGAGGAAGAGAGAGTAGTTGATCAAATCATGAATATCAGCTACCTAGGGGACTCAGTGACTCTCCTTGTCTAATACAAGTTGTTACCTCTATGGGTTCAGTTAACTCTGAATTTACTCTCGGACTAGACATTTTCAGTGAGACAACTGAAGGAAAAGACACAGCGCCAGAAAACAAAAGTGGCACGGGTAGTGGGAGCACTGAGAGGAATGGTATGGAATAACAAGTACATGAGTATCGGGAGCAAAGTGAGAATATATAAAACAATGGTAAGACCAGTAATGACGTATGCTCATGAGACTCGAGCTTAAACAAGAGCAATTTTAACAGAAAATGAGAACAACTAGAGATGTAGGGAATTGCGATCAATGTTGAGAATAACATTGCGGGACAGACTGAGAAATACGGAGGCGAGAACGATCTCAGGTGAAAGACGTGGTAAAGTGGATGAAGAAGAGGAAGAAAGGATGGCATGACTACGTACAAAGAATGGATGAAGACAGAATGGCCATAATATGTAAGAACCAAAGACCTAACGAAAGGCGACTATGAGGTAGACCACCCAACTGATGGCTCGAAAGTTGGAAATCATCATCCACAGAAGTTTAAAACGACAGGTAACAGAATGCGAATCTTAGTCTCTAAGAGAAAAAGAAGAAGAAGAACGAGAAGAGAAGATATTTTACTGTTAATTAGTACTGATATAGTCATAGTTAATCTGTTATTATTAAGGGTATGTTGGTACTAATTTTATTATATAACATTTTTTTCTAAGAGGGTAAATTAAATGACTTCCTAATTTCCAAAAGTATAGAATGCTGCTGTGCAAATTTATTATGCATCCCATAAAAAGTAGGTTTTATTGAATAAATTATTTTAATTCAAATAAGTCTTTTATTGCAAAAAAGATTTATATGTACATAACCATTATAATTTTACATCTCATAAAATGTTAACTAGACATGGGAGATAATGAATTTTACCCATCGATAGTTGATAATAACCTACTTATAGATAATTTTAACTTATTGATAGTTATTGATATACCAATGGTCATAGACATATCGATAGTTATTGATATATGATAATTATTGGCATAGTTTCAATTATCAAAATTTTTCAAAATTTTTACGGCTATTTATTCATTCTTGAAACTTATAATAAAATTTAGAAATCTAAATCAATTTATCAATATATTAAAGAAATAAATGTATTGATAATTTGTTATTAATTATCGGAAAAAATCTCCCCCTCCCTTAAACTACTAATATGTCTGGTTTTAAAAAGATTTGTCTTGCATTCTTTCTGCTAAATTATTTTACATTTATTCAGGCTCACTGTATTCTATCATTATAGTACTGATGTTTCTTTTTCTCACGTTCATTATTACCGAACACAACTCACAGGCCTTGCTTTTCATCTAATAAAGCCAGCAAAAGCACAAAAACAATCTAATTTGTGAAATAAATGCTACTGCATCTTTTATAAATTTTCCAATTAGGATAAACTACACAAACTGAATGAACGCGTACACCGACATAAGAGGAAAGTAATGGCTTTACTAACCAAGATTTATATTTAACGTCGATTTTTAAAAAGAACGGATAAGAAGCTTCGAAAAATGAAAGAAGTAAATAGCAATACTATTATAATGCTATATTACATAAGTAGAGTAATAAGTACTTGTAGTACCTACTTTGCAAATATAAGTCGTAAAATAAATATGAAATTTGAGTGTTTCAATTAAGAAAGATAATGACACCTTATGGTGAAGCATTAAACATAAAATAGTGAAACCTACCTGCACAGTTTAAACCCTTTACATCTCTTACATTTGTTACTTGAAATAGTTACGTTTAAAATTAGCTCTTTTTTCTAACCAACCATCAACAAAAAAGTTTAAAAATGCTATTAAGTTTTACGAGTCTCTCGTAATTACATCCCATCTGCTTTGCATAAAATTTCTGTTAGGATTGGAAGTAAGAAAAAAAAATAATATGATTTTCAGATTCTGAACTCTCAGTACTCTCAGGCATCTTTATATATCTTTAAAATTTTTATCCAAAATATTTTCTCAAATAAATGCAAGGAAAAAATTCTACTTAAATTCTACAAAATTTATCGTCTCTCATTCCTTTTTCTTATTTGAAATCATTATCTCGTTTCGTTCGGTAGTTATCGCAGCAAAAGGTCTACGGAGAGAACGGTAGAAATGAGAAAGTACCTTTCTCATGATTTAGAGACTCCTAAGGTATTTTTTTCACAAAGACAATATTCGCTTGGTAACGACAGTAAAAAAATTAAAGATGTTATAAACATATTTGAAGTTCACAATTGAAATGAAATATTAACTGAATTTGAACTTCTTACATTAAAGAATAATTAATTTCAAGTCGATAGATGGAACTAAAAACCTGACATTTTCCCCAATATACTACATAATACACACTCTTTTTGGTACAATTAAAATTACTGAAAAAGTATCTGTAGCGGAAACTATAAAAAATTTGTATTAAGTGGGGGAAAAAACACAAAATTACTTAGCCTGGAACAAGTTGATGAATGTTCAGACAGTGGCTATTGACAGTACCCTCTATTTCTCCCTCATACTATTACTCTTGTAGGGAGCGACTTATGATTATGACTATTTTTAGTGTTCCGTACGGAATACTTATAATATCACTTCGGTGTCTGTCCGTCCGTCCGTCTGTCCGTCTGTCACACCCGATTTTCTCCGAAACTATTTGTCGTAGTAAGTTGAAATATGGTAGTAATATAGGAATTGATGGCCTCATCAGAGCCATGTAGTTTTGAAAGTTAAATTTTGACTTAAGGGGTTAGTTTTGGGGGGTGAAATCGGAAGGGAAAAAAAAAATTTTTTAGTAGGTAAGCGAGTGTGGTGTCAAATGAAAGTTTGTGAAAACACGATTAAAATATATATATATATATATATATATATATATATATATATATATATATATATATATATATATATATATATATATATATATATATATATAATATAATACTTGCGCGCACTATTTTTTTTGTATTATTTTAAAAATATCGCGAAAAATCGCTGTCACACCCGCCTTATCTCGAAAAGTACTTATCAAAAAATTTTGAAAAAATTCTGGAATATTCTCCACGGGGTGTAGATTGAACGAAAATTATCACGAGTGCATTACCTTTAATAATTTATCTGGTATATTAAAAAAAAAAAAAAAAAATTTCAAGGTCATCAGATTTCAGTAAAGATTGGAAACAAGCTTTGTTGGAAACTCATTTGGGGGTGTGTTTTGTGAAGTCACTGATCATTTTATACCTCTGTAACAATTTTTTTTTTTGAAAAGCAATCAACGTACGGAACACTAATTGCGCAAGTTCAACTTGCACTTGACCGGTTTTTATTTATTTATAACAGAACTGGTTATATTTTTTTCGAGACTCGATCTCTTCAATATGGAGAAATCGATAGAAAATCGGATATAATTATTTATCCTACATATGAAATTGTACTGATTTGATGAAGGAAGGAAAACTTATCGTTAGATGAAATGAGTGGTCAAACAATACCTTTAAAAACATAAGAGGAAAAAAAAACGGATTATCAAACGGTATCGACTTTTTTAGATTTGTTTACTCCAAAAACCCTTTAAGGAATACATAATACAATATGTACGAAGCAACATCTCCCTTATACTTTTAACCCTTCATACGATTAAGTAAACATATTTAAAAATAGCCCAGTTCTCAGATTTCTAGACTCTTAAAACCCCGAAAGCGTATACTAGTATAACACGATATATACGGGGCAACCGTTCTAACTCCATCCCCTACAGCAGGGATGTCAAAGATACGGCCCGCGGGCCGCATCCGGCCCCCGGGAGGTATCAATAAGGCCCGCGATCGCAATGAAGAATCATAATTTTTAACAACCGTATATTATATACTATATAATTAAATAAATAAAATGTTATAATAATTCAGTACATTTTTTTTTATTTGAATCTGGCCCGCCTACACATTCTAAATTTAATATATGGCCCTCTGCAAAATTGAGTTTGACCCTCTGCCCTACAGTTTAACTCTTTAAATGTCTAACTATAAATAATTAACCGTGTTCAAAAAATTACAGTCCTTAGATTCTTGAACTCCCTCAGAAGAACAACATGATATATACAAAACAACCCTTCTAACCGCCCCTCCCCTACTTTTTTCAATATAGGCCTGTAAATAACAATGCTTCATTGTCATAATCCAAATTCAAGAAAATCCTCGTAATAGTGTTGAAAGTATACCAAGTTCTCAGTTCCACACCCCCTTCTTCTGAAGCTATATCGATAAAACTATCAGTTTCAGGCCTATGTCACGTATTAAATTTATACTTCTTTTGAAACCCACATATCAATTCGTTCGAGTTTATATCATATATAGTAGCAGTAAATAGAGAGACAGAAGGACTATGTTCTTTACGATCTACAGACCCCGAAAAATGAATAAATCCAAAAATCTTGGAGTGCGATTTTTTCACGAATTCAGTATATTCTTTTAGCCAGGACATTCCCGTGAGGCAATGTCTGGTCCAGAACTATAAGTTACTTCCAGTATAACATGTTTAGTAACTTCAAAATTGAGACTTCGTTGCGTTCAAGAACTATCCTACCAGCAGTCGGATAAATACAGAAAGTAGAAACTATATTTTTCTTGACACGCAAACGTCAATAAATGCAAAAATTTCGTAGAGCGATTTTTTCACTAATTCAATATTTCCCTCTAGCCAGAGAACTAAAAAATATAAATTTTGAGATATCATTATAGAGCTTTGTTAACTCTTACAATTTTTAATACAATTGTAGCTGTCAAAGTGATGTATTTTTCTCATTTTTATTTTGCCCGCTAGTGACAAGTATTCGTCGTAAAAAATTCTCCTTCAAACTTTTTGCATATATAATACTTGAAGAAATTAAGGTAACTATTGAAAGGCATGGAGTCATTAAATAGGGTGTAGTTTTAATATTATTATTAAAATTTTTCATGATTTTTGATTGAGCTAATTATAAACATAAATTATATACTCAAATATATAAGGGGTTAAAGGTATATGTTAGATCAGGTCTTGCATTAAATAGGGTGTAAGTTTTAATTTTTTCTCGGAGTTCTTAGAGTGAAACATTCTGATGATAATTAGGTTATGTTACTTTTTTATCTTTTTCAGTTTTAATAGACGTCTTTCCTTCGCTTAACCGTAATGACCTGTTATATACAGATAAGACAGGACCACGAAAAAAAAAAAAATTTACAATTTTTTTTCGTGGTCCTGTGTTGTCTAAATAACAGGTCGTTACGGTTAAGCAAAAGAAAGACGTCTATTAAAACTGAAAAAGATAAAAAAGTAACATAACATAATTATCAGAATGTTCCACTCTAAGAACTCCGAGAAAAAAGTAAGACCTGATCTATACCTTTAACCCCTTATATATTCGAGTATATAATTATGCTAACAATTAGCTCAACCAAAAATCATGAAAAATTTTAATAATAATATTAAAACTACACCCTATTTAACGACCCCATGCCTTTCAATAGTTACCTTAATTTCTTCAAGTATTATATATGCAAAAAGTTTGAAGGATAATTTTTTACGAACGAATACTTCTCACTAGCGGACAAAATAAAAATGAGAAAAATAAATCACTTTGACAGCTACAACAATTGTGTTAAAAATTGCAAGAGTTAACAAAGCTCTATAACGATATCTCAAAATTTATATTTTTTAGTTCTCTCGCTAGAGGGAAATATCGAATTAGTTAAAAAAATCTCTCTACGAAATTTTTGCATTTATTGACGTTTCCGTGTCAAGAAAAATATTGTTTCCACTTTGACAACAATAGGTCTAGCTCATGTTTTTTCGGTCGCTGATCACGACTTTGAGGTCCATTTTGGTCAATCACATCTGGATTCTGCATAAAATAGCCATAAAATTGGTAAAAATGACCTCAAAATTAGTTTTTTTTATCGTTTTAAAGGGAATGGTATTCAGGAATGATCAAATTCGCCATATACTCGCAACTTTTAGGGTCTGCAGATATTACTTCAATGTCTCAAATAGGTTTTGACAGCGACCATATTATTCTACAGCTGTCAAATGCGAAAATGACTTGATGAGGAGATCCTACATTGCCAATTCAACCATGCTACCTGATGATATTGACGATTCTGATTAAGATGAGAGAATGCAAAATATCATTTAAGAGCTGTCAAGTTTACTTTGGCAGCTGTCAAGTTTTCTTTGACAACTGTGAAGCTATTTTATGGAAAATCCAGATATGATGGATAAAAATGGACCTCGAATTCGTGATCAGCGAGCCAAAAGACATAACATAGACCTATTGTGGTCAAAGCAAATTGACAAAAAAAAATTTTTTGTGGTCCTGTGTAATCATTTATATATTACTTCAGTACTGGGTACAACACTACCAATTTTTGTTCATGTACTTATAAATTAAGTATTGACCGAGGATCGCTGAACCGTAATCCAGTGTGATTGATATACTAAACTTTCGTTCATAGAAATTAGGAAAAGAAGCAAGAACTTTCTCTTACATTGATGGTACGACATGTAGAGTATTGATGCTCAGCTACAGCAGATTATACAATTTGTTTCTTTTTAATACATCTTCCATGTTCCTTAATTCTAGTTGCTACTGTTCCTTCAGTTCTCCCTACATATAACGTATCATATAAACAGGGAATTTTGTAGGTATCTTCTACTTGTAAATAAATTGTGTCTTTTGATGATCATAAACACTATCAAATTTTCGTACAAGTGTTGAGAATTGTAAGAGTTTTGGATTTTTTAAGTAACTGCAATTTTGTCTGCAATACTTAGTATGTAAGAAAAAACCGCACTATCTACTGGTGCATTCTTATTACTAACTTGTCTGTTAGCCGAATTTTCAAAACAGTTAACCGATTGCTTAATATAGTCAGTGTAATATTCTTTCTTGCCTTTACTCTTTTTAAGGCACTGGCCAATTTATCTATTTTTGATTAGATAGAATTTTCGTTATATATTGATAAATCTGTATATACTGGTAGATCTTTATCAATACATAAAAATTCTCTTTCCTCAGAAACACATAAACTGACCAGTGTCTTAAAAAGTTAAAATAAGAAATACCGATATTAAACAACCCACGATTTCTCATCTTACTAAGGCCGTGAAAGCTTCCTTTTAATGTTACTTATTTATATCTCAGAAATGCATGATCAAGCACACTCGCTGTTTAATTAAATGTCTAGTTCTTTCATAAACGATAGTGTCATATCTTTGTTGCTATTATATTATTTGATTGTATTCGTAGCCATCGATAAGCTATTTACGAAAAGCTCAAATTATTTTAATCATCTTGTTACAACTGATTTTGGACTGTCGCAGTTTGGAGATCGTTTAAAGTACAATAACCCAATAAAAAAACCAAAAATGTACAATTATCTTTATTCGCTCTTATTAAGCATCATATAAGACGCATTAATCACGCAAATCAAATATAGTTGCATATATTAATACCAACAAAAGAACTTTAGTTTGTAAAATAAATACTGCTGCATCTTTTATAAATTTTCCAATTGAGTGACTACGGTGACCCAAGAGGAAAAGGGTAGATTTGCTAACCAAGATATTTATTTAACGTCGATTTTTGTAAAAAAAGCTTTTAAAATAAATGAGGTCAAGAGCAATATTATTTTAATACTACAATAATTAAAAGAGAAAAAAGAGAGTTAGTGCAGGTTATAGGGTCGGTATATCGTCGGCTTTTGGTTACAAATGATCCTACCGCTTAACGTCTATTAATCTTTAATATAATGCCACTGTCGTTCGCTAAGTGTTTCTCTTCTTTTTATTAGCTTACAGATGTTAAACACTTTTCCATTTATTACACCACTGGCAATGTAACGCGTGACATGACCTCTAATGAAATCGTAATTGCGATCATTATCAAATCTTCAGTAAATAACATCGATTTGTATATTAGGGAGGCAGTGCTCCCGTTGTGTTATTTTCCCACGTAATATTCAGGTTTACTATGACGTCTCTTACATGACGGTCTGTATTTTAACTTTAGTCGGCGTAATACTCTACTGTGTTTGGAGTTAGTTCCTTACTTAAGAATGGTTCGCTTTTGTTATCACAGGTGGCTAGATTGACTTATATTCGCTTATGTTCTACTACCTTTTTAAATTATTAGTAGTTTTTTTTTTGCTTAAATATTTTTTTTTCGTTAAATTAAATTTCAGTCAAAGAATTATTCTCTTATTTTCTTCAAGGCAGAGTTTTTTTTTAAATAGAGACAAAATTTTTTGTACATCTCAAATAAGTAAATTTATTTTCCCTTTCAATAGGTTAATCTTTGGCGAAAAGTATTGTATTTTAGATATAGTCCTCAGAAATGACCATATAGTTCGTCCTTTTGACACCTAAGTCGAGGCCATATTTAGTGCTTGTTTCCTGCACTCTGGTGAGAAGATCCTGCAATTCCTGATGGCATTTTTGCCAAGAAAATCAAATCATCCTCATATCGCATATTGCTTATAAATTGTCCTTTTGTAAGGATTCCTTGAACGACGTTGTTAAGTGCCTCTTTGAACAAATGTTAAAAAGGAGTGATGACAAAATACACCCTTATCTCACCCCACTTCTAATTTCAGCGGTCTCCGAGTTTTGATTATCTATTCTCACAAACACCCTCTGGCCTCAGTATAGGTTGGCTTTAATCCTGATATCTTTTCCATTGGCATTTATGTTTTTAAAAACCTTTATTAACTCGCGGTGTTAACACCTGCCAAAGGCTTTCTTGTAATCCAGAAAGGATGCATGCACTTGTATTGCGAATAATGCGTCTCGAGTACCTATGCCCTTTCGGAAACTAAATTATGATTCGCTCATATTCTCCCCGCAACTCCTGTACAACCGGGCATGGATCATTGTGAGATGACTCATAAACCTGATAATTCTGAAGTTTCCACATGTCTTAGTTATAGGTTTCTTCGACAGCGTAACGAAGGTAGAAATTAGTCAATAGTGGCAGATTATGCCGATACTATACACTAGGTTACCCAGTTTAGTTAGGGCTTTGACCTAGTGCCCGTCGAAGACTTTAAGAACTTCTATAAGTATATCGTTGGGACCAGACGATTTTCCCTTCCTGGTTCTACTGATGGCTGTTAATATTTCTGTTACAGTTATTTCTAGGTCATTCAATAGTCCTAGTTCTGGTTTTTCAGGTATATCTGCGCCACATGTTTCTTATTAATAACTAGGAACAGTTTTCCTTGCTCATAGACGATATTTGCTGATATATGAATTTTGCTATTATGTTTACTTCTTTCATTTTCTTGTAAACATTATAAACGCCTTCTCTCAAGTTCTTCAACTTCATTACATTTATCAGTAATTCATTTTTTTGGCTTCTCGGATTTTTTTACGGATAGCTTTATGTATTTCCCAGTAAGTAACATTTTTAGTTTGCGTCTTCTATCCATTAGAATGAGAATTTCTTCTGTCATCCAAGCATTTAAAGGTGTTCGTTTCGTTGTTGTTAAGAACTGGTTGCCAATATTTCTCATGGCTCTTTTATAATTATTCCATAGTTCTGCCAGCTACCGCTCGTATGTTTGAATGGATTGTATTTAATTAGACGATTACCTGCATTACGCAGATCATAATAATTTCTTTAACTGTAAGATTATGGTAATATTCACCACACAAGGAATAGGTACAAAGCTATTCCTGAAGATTTTATTAAAAATAAACCCTTTAACGATGTGAAATTTTGGATCAAGAATGATCAAGCCTGCAAAATATGTAGCTACGCACTCATATCCTAAGGCTCGAGTCGCACAGACCTCTCACGCTCACGTAGGATACAACCTAACTTTCTTTCTTTTTGTTACAAACTTTAGAAAAAGAATAGTGGTTATTTATCAAATACTTTCCAAATACAAGTTGTAGCTTTAACAGATATTTTTTAAGACTACTCTACTATCACATCCATTTCCACTCCATTTTTATCGAAATTATTAAAAATAGTGAAAAAATAAATTAGTTTTCAGATTCTACCATTCCATATCAATCAGGCAAATTTTTCCAATTTTTCAAATCCATAAAATATTAGTCTGTTATTTTGGGGCACCATATATTTTAGTTAGTTACCTGGAATACTCTTATCACTCATATAAATAATAGTTTTCTGTTAGTGCATGCAATTGTCAAATATGTTCAGTAAAAAGAATTGTTTTTTGTAACTGGAATTTACATCATCTTTACGCTAAATTTCGAAAAGCACCTTTCTATTAACAGCCGGAACAAATAGACGGACAAACAAGATAAAATTCTATACATGGGCAGTTGAACCACTACCAACAATTAAAAAAAAAAAAAATAGGCAGTAAACGTACACAGCAACTGTTATAATTTCATTGTATAGATTAATTATATAAGTAAAAAAATTTCTGTTAGTAAAAGAGTTTTTAAATCTGCATCCTAAAAATATTAAAATATCTTTATGAGTTGTCGGATATATAATTTCTTGGATTTAAATAAGCCCTATTACCGGAGTCTGGACATGTTTAGCTTTATGAAAAATTTCCTCAGCATCTGTTTACCTGGATTTGTATATTAAAACAGACAAACAAATAGATAGGCAAGAATACAAAAAAAAAAACAAATGGTAATTTTCATCATCAGAGAGAGAATACTATGAATTAGTCAATTTCTGTAACAATTTTATTATAAGTACATATGTACATGCACACTACCGTCAGAAAGTATTTGCCCACCTAGTTATTTCAGTTCCAAGACAACAAAAACCCAGATAATATATATATTTTTTTAATTTTAATGAGTTATTATTTATTTTCACATTATTTACAGTCTAGAAAATCAGAAAAATATTCATGATTTTCCAGGATTTTTCTCATCTATGTAACCTCCTTTTTAATTACGACTTTACAGAGTTACGGCATTCTATCCAGTAGTTTCTTCAGAGTTTCTTCGGTTATTTTAACCCATTCTGCTTGTAAAAGTTCCCACAAGTGATTTTCTGATGTTGGTTTTCGAACACACCTCTCTAAATGGTCCCACAGCAATTCGATCGGGTTCAAGTCAGGTGATTGTGGAGGCCAAGTCATCACTTCCAGGACGTCATCGGATTTCCATTGGTACAAGTTCTCTAATTTGTTTAGCAGAATGTTTAGGGTCGATATCATGTTTGAAAAATAAATTTCCCCTAAAAAATATCTCTTCCAGAAGGAAGGATTTGAGTTAGCAAAATTTCTTGATACCGTTATTTTCGCATGATTCCTTTTATCCTAAGGATTTACTGAACCTCCACCATGTTTTACTGTAGACAACTGACAGGCTTCCAACATCCTCTCTCCAGCTGACCGCCGAACGTAAACTCGTCAATTTGAACTGAAAATTTCGAATTTAGATTCGTCGCTCCAAAGGACGGAATTCCATTGTTCTGATGTTTTCATGTTCTCGACCCCATTCTAATCGTTTACGTTTATTCACTTGCCTAAGAAGTGGTTTCCTCCCGTGTAGTCCACCTTCTGGTAACCTGTTCTTCACGGTTGTTACGCTGATGGGGATGGGCCGCTCCAGGTTTACTTGAGCCGTGATTTCTCTTGCGGTTAGACGGCGATTACGTCTGCTGGACATTGTTATAGCTCTGTCTTCAGCGGGAGTCGTTTTTCGAGGCCTTCCTAAACGTTTTTGGTTGGGAATTCCATGTCCCGCAGAAAAAATTTTTACGATGTAGTTCACCGTTCTGCTTTGCATCCGCATATCACTCGCGATTTGTCGACTCAAGTGACCATTTTGATGTCTCGCAATTATCAGAGCCCGATTTTCAAGGGAAACCTCTTTTGTTTTCAGTAACAAAGTACTGTTTGCGAATGGTTAATTTCCAAAAGGGCAATGCTACTTTATAGCATAGTTTTTATCATAATAGGTCACTAGGAATTTCCATAATCTCTAAAAACTTGAAATGAGTTCTTACTTCAACTGAAATTCTCAGAAATCGCCCCAAAACGTATTTTAATGAAGCTAGACACCAAAAAGGCTTCTGGCGCTGACGGAATACCTGCCATAGTTCTCAAAAACTATGCGAGGGAAGTAACACCAGTTTTCTGTAGACTTTTCAACCTATCCTACAGAAAGGGAATATTTCCTTCCTGCTGGAAATGTGCCACAGTTCAGCCGATACCTAAAAAAGGCAAGAAGACCTTGCCAAATAACTACCGACCAATCGCACTGCTTCCAATAATATGGAAAGTCATGGAAAAGGCTATCAATCAGCATCTTCTAAAATATCCTGAAGGATTCAACATTATTAGCAATCACCAATATGGCTTTTGTAAAAATAGATCGACAGGAGATCTTCTGACTTATGTAACACATGTTTGGAACAACGCAATTGAACACTTTGGAGAATCTCGAGCGGTTGCTCTTGACATATCCAAGGCATTCGACCGTGTTTGGCACGATGGGCTGTTGGCTAAGCTACGTTCTTATGGTATGTCTGAAAAGTTCTGTTTGTGGCTCTCTCTCATGTTTCCTCAGAGAGCGTTCTTTACGAGTGGCAGTCGACGGATTTCTTTCTAACACCTTCACTGTCAACGCCGGTGTACTCCAAGGCTCCATACTGTCTCCTACTCTCTTTTTCATTTATATTAACGATCTGCTGGAAAAGACCGAGAATCCAATCTGCAGCTTTGCAGATGACAGTACACTTATTTCTTCATTCATCTTGAATGCTCGGACATCGGCTACTCAGACGAATATCCGCACACAGCCGAAAGTCATTCAACTTAACAAAGACCTGGAAGAAATTCTATCTTGGGGTGACTGTAACGCTACAAAAATCCAAGCGGCAGTTTTTTCTAAAAAAGTTAAGGTTGCTGAACCCGACTCCACTCCATTCCTCTAACATCGTCAATAAATTTGCTGGGCGTTAATTTGGGAGCAAATATATCCTGGCATGAACATGTTGCAGATATAGCAAGGAGAGCTTCGCAAAAGTTGGGAATATTATTTCGAATCTGAAAGCTTTTCACTCCACAACAACTGTTAATTCTTTACAAAGCTCAAATTCGACCAACTATGGAATACTGCTCCCATGTTTGGAGCTCCGTTCCCAAACATACACTGCATTTGTTGGATTCTATACAGAGAAGAGCTGTTCGTCTGACTGGAGACCCGGAACTGACCGGCTGCCTTGATTCGTTGGAACATCGAAGAACGGTTGGCGACTTGAGCCTATTCTGCAAGTATTTTCATGGAAAGTGTTCGAAGGATGTGGTCCCTTAATTCCTCCCAGAGCGTTGCATGTTAGAAGTACACGTCGCGCTAATACTTCACATCCGTATGAGGTCCAGCTTGTTACTCCTCGTACAACGCACAAGCAGTCTTTTTTATAGAGAACATCATCCCTTTGGAATAATTTGCCCAGGGCTGTGTTTCCCACCGAGTATAATTTACAGCGATTCAAGAACAACGTGAATCGCTTTCTCCTCACACGTGTCGCTCCTGTAGCGCTTTAGGGACTCCCTCTAGTACGTGTGCTAGACCCGTAAAAAAAAAATCATGCAAAACTTGGAAATTTGTTCTAATTGGTTTTTAATTTGTGATTTCATCAAAAAGGCTTATCTAAACACTTTTATGATGGACACTTGTTAAGAACAATTAAATTTACCTAATATAATAAAAGGGTTTAATTAGGTATTAAATTGTTAGCAATTACATTGAAATTTCTAGGTGCGCAAATACTTTCTGACGGTAGTGTACATGTGTATAATACCACTTAACTCGTACCGTATTCCTGTAATACGTTCATTTTTAAACTTCTAAAATTCCCTACACTAAACTTTAAGCAAACAAAAAAGGATAAAGTTTTATCCCAATCCTCATCCCGAGTTTAAACCATAAGTTATGAGTGTGTACTTTAAACTTGAATCGGGTAATTTCGGCATCTTCGTTGTTTGTTCTCCGGATTAATGCATTCCGTTGTTCCGATCATACCGGGTCACTGATTTTCTTTCATTAGACTAAAAGGCGTTTAAAATAGAGTCGCATTTTTGTAATTAGCGGATTGAAGTTGATATAGAAATAACCTTGACAACAATCGACTCTTCATTTTTCTAATTATAACGTGGTCAAAAAGTGTGAAATAAATTAAACTTTAAAATGATTTACAATTTCCGTTGTCGCTTTGTATAAATTTTAATTTGATAGCTACTAGGGTGGAACTCAAAGATACATGTACTAATAACTTTCTTTTTCAGTTTTTGTTAAACAATGTTCGATTGATACCGTTCAAATCAAACTCGATCACCTTAGTTCAAGACCACGTCATTTTATTTGGGTCAGTATGCGTACTGGCTTAAGCTTTTATTATTTTACATTACACAAATGGTCCATTTAGCTTTAACAGGTAGTTATGGGCTTACAGATTGCAATTATTGAAAAAAATTCGTCACGCGCTAATCGTTTATTCTCCCGTTACCGCTCACCAATATTATACCAACGGTACATCGTCATCGAAGGTTAAGTTTATACCTCCTGTCATGGAA
Organism: Pachyrhynchus sulphureomaculatus; assembly: GCA_019049505.1. Classification (NCBI taxonomy): domain Eukaryota; kingdom Metazoa; phylum Arthropoda; class Insecta; order Coleoptera; family Curculionidae; genus Pachyrhynchus; species Pachyrhynchus sulphureomaculatus. The sequence goes on along the minus strand of CM032454.1, from coordinate 132,788,955 downwards.
TCCCATGCTCATAAAACTGCGAAATCACGCCTCATGGGAAGCGGTGGATCCACTCAACAGCCGGCAGCCCAAACTAAACAGAGTATCTGACCGAAAACTAGGATGACGACTAAATCAGACGGCAGACCGAATACAAAACTAAGGAGCAGGTCAAGTTGCTCCCACAAGAGCGAGATAATGGACATCTACAGACAGACCGAACACTACCCAAGTATTTTTATCTGTTGGAGCTCCTTGCCTAGACTAACTGAGTAATATGATTAGCGGTGCACGTCAGGTGCAAAAATAAAGTGTTTGGTACAGTAATGATAACTGTTGGGTAGTTATAAAAAGTATATATATATATATATATATATATATATATATATATATATATATATATATATATATATATATATATATATATATATATATATATATATATATATATATATATATGATATATATATATGATTATCGGGAATCGGTCTGGACTGTAAATAAAACTCTTTTCTTCTTTAAAACTCAATATTTCGTTATCGTTTGATAACTTCTTCAGGAGTAACTACAAAATTAATACACCTATATTAACACACTATTCTCTTTCGTCAAGGCATTAAAATATTGAAATATAAAACAAACAATTATGAAACAAACGAACAATCAATTAAAACACGTACGAAAATGCGAGTTTGTCCTGGAAACCAACATTCAACATCTCGATTTACTACAACAAACTGAGAGTAACTAGCCTCGGTACATATGCACTGCCGTGAATTCCAAACGAAACGAAAAAACAGCAACAGAAAAACGTCTTTAATTTACTTTTATACTAAGAGGTGGCAAATATTTATTTGTTATTATTGCTGTAATTGTAAATGACGTTTCGTTTGGAATTCACGGCAGTGCATATGTACCGAGGCTAGTTACTCTCAGTTTGTTGTAGTAAATCGAGATGTTGAATGTTGGTTTCCAGGACAAACTCGCATTTTCGTACGTGTTTTAATTGATTGTTCGTTTGTTTCATAATTGTTTGTTTTATATTTCAATATTTTAATGCCTTGACGAAAGAGAATAGTGTGTTAATATAGGTGTATTAATTTTGTAGTTACTCCTGAAGAAGTTATCAAACGATAACGAAATATTGAGTTTTAAAGAAGAAAAGAGTTTTATTTACAGTCCAGACCGATTCCCGATAATCATATATATATATCAGATTGATGAACGGTCGATAACATATCACCAAATCTTATATATATATATATATATATATATATATATATATATATATATATATATATATATATATATATATATGTACGGTGAAGACAACTTAAACAAGTTCCCGGAACACCTTAACAATATACATCCAAACATTAAATTTACAATGGAAAGAGAAGTAGCAGAACAACTACCATTCCTAGATGTCTTCCTTCAAAGAAAATTAGATGGTTCTTTGTCTCACTCAGTATATAGAAAACCGACACATACAAACAGATACTTAAATGCCAGCTCACATCATCACCCAGCTCAACGCTTCTCCGTTGCCAAATCCTTAGCTCACCGATCAGAAACCCTAACAGACAAGGAACATTTGCAACAAGAAACCAAGCTCCTTCGAAACGTTTTACTTTTAAATGGATACAGTCAAAACACGATCCGGCGGGCCCTAAATAAACAACACAAACCGGAAAGAAAGACATATACTACAAAAGCATTTCTCCCATATATAAAAGGCATCATAGACAAAATAGAAAGTCTTCTAGGAAAACACCAAATTGAGATCATTTACACAACGAATCAAAAAATTAAAGATATTCTACCTACACCAAAAGACATTATAGCCTTAGAAGACCAAGGTGTATATGAAATTCCGTGTCAGGACTGCGGCCTTTCACACATAGGCCAAACAAACAGGAAAATTAGCCCCAGAAGAGACGAGTACAAAAACGCAGTAAAACAAAAATCCACCACCTCTTCTCTAGCACAACATGCACACAATACCGGCCACAAAATCGATTTTGACAAAACCAGAACCCTACAAAAAAGTGATAACATATCCACTAGGGTAATCAAAGAAGCCATAGAAATAAAAAAGAGGCCCAACAACTTAAATAATCGGGATGATAGCCATCGTTTACCGAACTCTTGGAAACATATTCTATCCCAGTACCAAGTCCAACCAAGAGAAACAATAATTTAACCATATGTTACTTCATCAACACAAACATTACAAAGAACCACAGGACCGACAACGCGCAGCCAAAGCCAAGCCTCTATTGATCAGATCCGTCCGACTACTAGAGCCACGTCCCGAGCACATAAAACCGACGCCCTCGGAGCCAGCCTCGACGTTCAACGGCAAGACACCGATCAGTGATCAACGCTTTAAAAAAGATGGATGAAATTCCATCGAAACGTCAGCGAAACCGTCCATCAAGGGACTTTAAGCTAAGACGGGATACCCGAAAAACCACTACTACATTTCACACCCTTCAGAACATTCGTCAAAACGTATGTATATATATATATATATATATATATATATATATATATATATATATATATATATATATATATATATATATATATGTATATATATAAAATAAAGTAGGAAAATCGAAGATGGGAATAACACATCAAAGAATTCTTTGAAGGCAGACGTACAGAGATTAAACAAAACATAAGCCTGGAAAGACCGAAATCTACGCCATTAACTGTACAAAAGATGGATCTGGTCCTGATGGTATTCCTGCTGAATTGCTAAAACTAATAGAATATTAACAACTATTCTTATAGGTTTGTATAACACCATTTATAACACAGGAATAATACCATCATAATGGCTTTAATTAGCTTTCATCATGCTCCCAAAGAAAACTAATGCGAAAGAGTGCTCAGATCATAGAACCATAAGTTTGATGTCTCACACTTTGAAGGTCTTTCTTCAGATAATTTATAATCGTATCCATTAAAAACTGGAGGCTGATATGAGTAAAAGTAAATTTGGTTTCTGTAGCGGATTGAGAAGCATTGTTTGCAGTAAATGTTCTAATTCAAAAATGCTTAAACATGGATAAAGAGATTTGCCTAGGATTCATAGATTATGAGAGGGCAGAGTGAGATAAGATACACTATTCGATCTTTGAGACAACAGACAATTCGACAGCAAAAACATAAGAATCATTAAAAATCTGTATTGGAACCAAACTATGGTAATCAATACAGAAGGGAAGACATCGGAAGACATAAAAATCATGTAAGGCGGCAAGGATGCGTTCTGTCTTCCCTTCTGTTCAACTACTATTCGGATGTTATATTCAAAAAAGCTCTTTTCGACCAAGAGATTAATGAAAAATTAATCAACAACATCCGATACGCCGACGCTACCTTAGTTGCGGCAGAGAGTATAGAGGACCTTTAGATACTTCTCTAAAAAATAAATAGAATCAACAATGAACTCAAAATAAATTTTAAAACGACACAATACATGATAATAAGTAAAATTCCTTCAGTCCACACAAATATCAACATAGAGTCAACACCGATAGAAAAAGTCTCTAAATACCAATATCTGGGAACATGAATCAACCAGAAACCCGACTAGACACAGAAAATCAACAGTAGAATACAACAGACCAGAGCGGTATTCTCCAAACATTATACTAACCGTAACTTGAATTTACAACTCCGACTCCGAATGGCAAAAATGCTACTTGATTCCGATTCTATTATATGGATTAGAGACCTAAACTATCAACAAAGTCACGGTGAAGAAATTGGAATTATTTGAAATGTGGATTTATAGGTGAATTATAAAAATATCCTGGATACAAAGAATCAGCAATGAAGAAGTATTAAGACGAGTGAACAAGGAGAGAGAACTGATCAATGCAATAAAAACCAGGAAACTAGAATACTTTGGTCACATTATGCGAGGAGAATGTTACAATATTGGAAGGAAAATATACAACTGTTTAGAGCCGCGGTATTAAAAATTACAATAGCCAAGCTGATAGCCAACCTCCGAAGAGTGTTGAAATCCTAAGAAGAAGAGGAAGAAGATACTGCATATACTGCTAGCGATTCTTGCATTTAGTTTTTTTAAAATGCTTTTAGGATATGTTCATATAGGAGATGTTTCGTTTGTCGAGACACCTTTTTTAACCATACGATAGAGTTTAGCCATCCTATCATGGCTTTAGTTTAGAGATTGCTTCTACTAATATTTTGAATGTTCCATAGTAATTAAAAAAAAAACAAAAATAACTAATGAAGATATATATATATATATATATATATATATATATATATATATATATATATATAGGAGTATATATATATATATATAAATATATATATATATATATATATATATATATATATATATACTAGCAATCTATACTCTTCTGTATATATATATATATATATATATATATATATATATATATATATATATATGTTTATATATATATATATATATATATATATATATATATATACTTGGTGTGGGGGTGCTGCGCCAAAAAACGGAAAAAATTCAAGTTGAATTTCCCGCCGTTCTATACCACTTCGAGAGGCCGCGATTGGCGTCCAAATAGTTTGACGTATGTACTAAAAATTCATAACCTCGAAACAGTCGCAATGTTGTAACCAAATGAGAAGTATAATCGAAGACCCGCGATTATCGAAAGTGTTCGCGCGGGGCACTCAGCGACAGAAATCATTCGATTCTTTGGGTACCCACGATCGACTGTGTATGATGTTGTCGACAAGTATAACGAGTCGCAGAAGTCCAACGAAGGTTTTGCAACACCGGCAAGGAAAAAATTAGTTATCGGACAACGTCGACATGTTTTGGCCCAAAGAATTTTGGCCTCTCAACAGCCCAAATTTAAATCCTTTGGGCTTCTATGTATGGAGCGTGGTTGAAAGGGTCACTAATAAGTTCAGACATCCAAACGTTGCATCCATTGGGAGCCGCTATTGAAGCGGCATTCGCCGATATGGACCGTGACTCATTAAAACGGGCCTGCGACCGCTTCAGACCTAGAATGGAAGCGATCATTCAAGCATTATTTTAGTAAATGTCCCTATGACTTAACAAACAATTTAATAAAAAAAATAATTATAAACTTCTCCATTTTTGCAAATAAAAATTATGTTTCAAAAAAAAATGTTTAATTTGTCCGGATTTTGGCGTCGAACCCTATATATATATATATATATATATATATATATATATATATATATATATATATATATATATATATATATATATATATATATATATACATATATATATATATATATATATATATATATATATATATATATATATATATATATATATATATATATATATATATATATATATATATATATATAGAAGTAATTTTTTTTCTTTTTGTGGAAAGGCACACAAAAAATCGTTTTATACCATCCATATTATATTTATTTACTACTTTTTAACAGAAATCTTTATTCGTTTCGTGCAAGTATTATACATTTTAAGACGGTAAGAGAGTGCTTAAGAATTTTTATGGGAACAATGGGGTATAAAACGGGATTGTTAACAGTTTAGCGATGAATGAGCGTCAAAAGGCTAACGATCCAAAGTACAAAAAACGGCATTTTAAGTGCTGCAAGACCCCCATTATCGACCCTTTTTCTGAACATGTATAGATGGGAAACTCCTAATAATCGCTTACTCTATGAACATATGCAGTAGAGAATGGAAGACGTGAATAAAAATGTGGTAAAAATTAAGATTTGTGTGAGCATAATCTGTAACAAGAATGACTAAACGGACAATGTTTGTTATTTCAGGTACTAAAAAGTAATTATAAGACTAAATAAATTCTTCCATGAACAATTTTGAATCACAATATTTAATTTATTAATAATTGATCAGCATGCTCATCTTATGATATTTTTTATACCTTGTACTCGTAGATACTTAATTTCATTCCACTAAGACCTAATATATTTATTTATAGGAAGTTCTATTATTTCAAAAAGTGACTTATCTTCCAGGTGTTAGTGTTTTTATTTTTATATACACTAAAAACTATGAAAAACAATAAAACACCAGGACCTGACTAAGTATTAACAGAAATAATGAAAGAAAGAGGAGACTTGGTAGTACAGGTGATGAAACTCTTTTTCAATAAATGTCTAGAAGAAGAGATGATACTAGAAAATTGGAACACAGTCTCAACAATTTTACTTTTTAAAAAAGGTGATAAGACTAAGTTAGACAATTACGGTCATTACTTTCACAAATAAACAAATTGTTAATAATTAATAGATTGGAAAACAAGCTGAAATTAAACAATGGGTAGAACAGGTTGACTTCAGGAAGAGTTTTAGTACTCGTTACCTTCTCTTAACTATCAGAACTTTAATAGAGAAAGCAACAGAATATAACTTAAAGTTGTACCTGGTATTTATAGATTTTATATGAAAAGGTTTTTGATAGTAGTATCTGGGAAAGAGCCTTGTATAACAGTAGAATTGACTATAGGTATACTTAGCTCATAAGAACATTTTACAACAAGGCTGAAATGATAGGAAACGGATAGGAAAACAAATCCTATACCTATCAAACTCGGAGTAAGCCAAGGAGATTCCATGAGCCCAAAACTATTTATAGCAGCATTAGAAGAAGTTTTCAAGGAACTCAATGGGCGTCGCGGGAAATGGCAGCTCGACCAAAACAATGAAGACCGGGCAACCGCCACCTGCCAAAAGTGTTGTGCCGGCGAGTAAGCCGATACCCACCAAGGCGGGAAAATCAAAGCAACGCATGACTTGCACCGCAGGAATCAACGAACACACCATGCGTTGCTATAATAAAATCACAAGACCAGACAAAGAAATAGTCTTTTATATGGAGAACATCATCCCTTTGGAATAATTTGCCCAGAGCTGTGTTTCTCACCGAGTAAAATTTACAGCGATTCAAGAACAACGTGAATTGCTTTTTCCGCACACATGCCGCTTCTGGAGGCTTTAGAGACTTCCCTGTAGCACGTGTGCTACACCCATAAAAACAGGGATTAGTATAAATAGACAGAAGTTAAATCATCTGCGTTATGCTGATTATGTGGTACTAATATTAGAATATTTTAATGAATACAGAAAATGATTACTGAACTACAAAACAAACCAGAGGGGGTAGGGCTACTACTGAATAGAGATAAGACAAAGGCTATGACAAACGAAGACAGTCCGCACGACGCAAGAATAGAGGGCAGAACACTTGAGTACGTAGAGGAATACATGTACATAGGGCAAATAACAAAGCAAATTAAACGGCAGAAGTACAGAGAAGAATCAGACTGGCATCGGCAGCTTTTAGCAAACAAAAAAAAAAAAATACTAACCAACAAAACAATTCCTCTGAAACTAAGAAAGATGGTATTCGATCAATGCATTCTACCAGTTCTCACCTACGCGGCCCAAACATGGACATTGCCTAAGAAGATGATGGACCAACTGAGTAAAATATAGAGAGCAATGGAACGCCAGATGCTGAATATAAGATTACAAGACAGAATCAGAAAATATAAGACAAAAAACCAAAGTGATAGACGTAAGAGGAGGGGTAGCAGGTTTAAAATGGTGCTAGGCAGGGCACACAGTAAAGAGATGGAAATAAAAGGATACAAAAATGGAGGCCATAGTTAGGACAAAGATCCAAAAGAAGGCCCCAAACAAGATGGAAAGATGACCTGAAAAGAACGGCTACTTTAGGATGGATCAGAAAGACGCAGAATCGAGAGGGATGGAGAAAGGAATGGGAGCCTATGTCTGATACTGGATGGAAGAAGGCTTAATAGATAGATAACTTCTATTTTATATTCACAAAAACAACCTTACTTGTAATAGTTACTTACACCGAGTATGTATATTTTATATTAATTTTCCTATTAAACCAAAACGGTGTGTAAAAATTGCTATTATGAATTATGTAACTTATTTCACTGAAAGTTGAATACTTCGATTGTTTTAGGATAGTTATTAATAATATATATTTTTGTGTTTCATGGCCTCGACACGAAAAATATGGTTTCCAATGTACGTCCGTCTATCTAGTAAATTGTCGGTCTGTTAGCACGGTAATTAATGAATGAAATAAGTTATGGATTTCAATTTTGGTATATATACAACACAACAAATAACTATTGAGTGGTTGCAAGGGAACTAACACCAGTTTTCTGTAGACTTTTTAACCTATCCTACAGAAAGGGAATATTTCCTTCCTGCTGGAAATGTGCCACAGTTCAGCCGATACCTAAAAAAGGCAAGAAGACCTTGCCGAACAACTACCGACCAGTCGCACTGCTTTCAATAATATCAAAAGTCATGAAAAAAAGGCTGTCAATCAGCATCTTCTAAAATACCTTGAAGGATTCAACATTATCGCTAATAAGCGATCACCAATATGGCTTTCGTAAACATAGATCCACAGGAGATCTTCTGACTTATGTAACACATGTTTGGAACAACGCAATTCGGAGCAAAGAGCCACCGCTTCGGAGAACTACGCTTATCTCTTCATTCACTTTGAACGCTCGGAAATCGGCTGCTTAGGCGAATATCCGCAGACAGCAGGAAGTTATTCAACTTAACAAAGACCTGGAAGAGATTCTATCTTGGGGTGACAGTAACCAAGTGGAATATAACGCTACAAAAACCCAGGCGGCAGTTTTTTCTAAAAAACTTAACGTTGCTGAACCCGACGTGGTTATGTCGGGGCACCTCATTCCCCTAGCATCGTCACTCAATTTGTTGGGCGTTAATTTGAGAGCAAATATGTCCTGGCATGAACATGTTGCAGGCATAGCAAGGAGAGCTTCTCAAAAGTTGAGAATATTATTTCGAACCAGAAAGCTTTACACTCCAACAACTGTTAATTCTTTACAAAGCTCAAATTCGACCAACTATGGAATACTGCTCCCATGTTTGGGGCTCCGCTCCCAAACATACACTGAATTTGTTGGATTCTGTTCAGAGAAGAGCTGTTTGTCTGATTGGAGACCCAGAACTGACCGGCGGCCTTAATTTGCTGGAACATCGAAGAACGGTTGGAGATTTGAGTCTGTTCTACAAGTATTTTCATGGAGAGTGGTTCGAAGGATGTAGCCCGCGTAATTTCTCCCAGAGCGGTGCATGTTAGAAGTACAGGTCGCGCTGAACTTCACATCCGTATGAGGTTCAGCTTGTTACTCCTCGTACAACGCTTTTCATGCGGTCTTTTATATGGAGAACATCATCCCTTTGGAATGGCTTACCCAGGACTGTGTTTCCCACCAAGTACAATTACAGCGATTCAAGAACAACGTGAATCGCTTTTTCCGCACACGTGTCGCTCCTGTAGCGCGCTTTAGGGACTTCCCTGCAGCACGTGTGCTAGACCCATAAAAAAAAGCCGTTTTCTAGAGGTTGGGGCCAAAAAAATAATTTTATAAGAAGCCAGTAAGTTTTAACTGGATTTGTGTGCTCAAGATAAAAAAATACATAATTTCAATTAGTCACTTATAGACTGACAAACAATAAATTTTAAGTTGGAATAATGAAAAGCAACTTTGGAGAAAATAGCTATCTATGCAGATAAATTATTAAACTGTTTAGTAGATCCTCCATAAAGAAAACGCTGCATGTAATAGTAATAATAATAGTTTTAATAAAAATAAAAAAAACTTAAGCGTCCATGCATAAAATTATATCAGAATTACTTTCCAAAAACGTGCATCACCTTTCGTCTATATGAATTTAATAATACCAAAACGGGAGGTATATAATATAATTTAAAATGTAATTATTTGTTGTCATACATATAATGGATTAAATGAGCGGAAAAGGGAGTTGGTGGTGTTCTACGTCCGTTGCGTGTCAAGAGAGAAAAGTTAAGTTTTAGTAAATATCTTCTGAAGCCCTGAGATAACAATCACGAGCAACAACTGTTGCTCGTGATTATTATCTCAGTATAACTTAAAATGGGCTTGGATTAAGTGACTTTTGAGTGTATAGCATGTACAGCCGAGTAAGTAAGAACGTGTCCGAGATAATTCATTTTTGGTATATGCGATTCTAGCGATTCAACAAAAAATCGGTAGAGGAAACCTTTATCTACGACGCATTTTAGTAAAAGTATCAGTAACTTTCGTCGAAATCACGTAAAATCCAAAATCCCGTGTTTGCGCGTCTGTTCGAGACAGTGCTAGTTCCCATCCAAAGGGGCCTAAAATGATACATTCGGCGGCCATTAAATATATTAAAAAGTCGGAATCGTTTGTCAAGAAGTGGGTAAATCGTTTTAAGGAGACAAAAAATGTCGACGACTTGCCAAAACGTGGCTCGGAAGGTAAAATAACTCCAAAAGTCGAAAAACGAATCGTACCATTATTTTCATGGGACCCGAAATTAACGCTGCGTCGAGGAGCGGCAAAATTAAGAAAATCGGGTTTGAATGTATCCCATGAGACCATTCGACAACATCTTCGTGCGCAGGATGTCAAATTCCGAAGCAAGTTGAAGAAACCTTTGCCGGGCGAAAATCACCTCGCGAAGCGACTCGCTTCAGCCCACGATAAGATACTAATGTCGCCCTCACAATCGCCGGACGCAAACACTATTAAAAACGTTTGGTCCCTTATAAAGAGAAAGCTCTGAGAAAATACTCTGAGGACTTTGACTCAGTTGTCTCGCAAAATTCAAAAAATGTTGAGATCATTGCCGTAGTACGCGGAAAATCTCGTTGACACAGGCCCTAAAGATGTCAGGCAATTTTTGATGCAGGAGGCGATTAGACAACTTACTAAAGTAATTCCGCCGTTGTTAACACACTAAAGAATGCATTGATGGCCAAAAATTTCTCGAAACCCATTTTTTCAAAAATACCAACGGTCACGTTCTTACTTGACAAACTGTATTTTAGAACTGCGTATTTGGCAGGAAGTTACTGGGTAAAACATTCTACTGATATTTTAGACATTTGGACTCTATTTAGAATCTAAAAACAGTAATAAACTTTTTCGTCATGAATAGTGATAAGTTATATTTAAATGAACAAAAAATTCGGAATATATTGAAACTAAAATCTCCTCGTGAGCTAAACTAATGAAAAATTCTGAATTTGTCACAAATTAAGTAATGACATAACTACCTAAAAAAAATAAATATATTCAAAAAAATTTTTTTTTTTGTTGATGTTTAGTTTATACATAATTAAATTCGTTGCTCATAATATCTGACAAAAGGCTTCTAATTACTTTACCGTTCATGCCCCAACCCTTTGCAAAATTCCATTTATGCCTCTCTAAATATAACCTAACTAACAACTTGAAGTCTGTTAATTTTCCCCACAGAGTAGTTGTTTTGGGGTCTAACCACTACAACTGAACCCTATTATAAGCATTCCTAACTTTTGGGGTTGTTAACATGTGGCATACAATGTCATACAATTAGTTTCAAAATTTATTGAGCATTTAATATACTTCACAGAAGAAATATAAATTGTAACGTCTAAGGGTTTGTTTTCGCTATTCCTACAGTCTGTCAAGTAATCACGTGACCGCTCGTACTCTTGAAAAAATGTGTTTCGAGAACATTTTTTGCAATCAATGTATTCTTTGGTATGCTAATAACGGCGAAATTGTCTTAGTTAGTTATTCAATCGCCTCCTGCATTAATAATCGGCTGGTACCTTCGAGGCATGCTGCCGATGAGATTTTCAGCATTCCTTAATAAAATGATTTATCCACTTCTTCTCAAACGACATCGACTTTTTAATATATTTAGCTGCCGCGGAATGTGTTATTTTAGGTCCTTTTGGATGGGAACAAAGAAAGACTGCCTCGAACCAACGCGAAACAAGTAACTGATTTTGGATTTTACGTGACTTCTACGAAAGTTCGGAATCGACTGATACTTTTACTAAAATTTGTCGTAGATAAGGGTTCCCTCTACCGATTTTTTGTTGAATCGCTAGAATCGCATTTACCAAAAATGAATTTTTGCGGACGCGTTCTTACTTAACAGACTGTACCTAAATTTAAAAGTAATTATTTGATAAATGTTCCTCTAGTGTATTTTTTTTTCTATTTCTATATCAGTTCGTGCTGAAATATTTACAATAATCCAGGTTTTAATAGGCGATGCTATATACGACGCACATTTTTATGGTTTGTCGCCACTCAAGAGGTTTCAAGATTAAGACCTTAGTATGTGTCCTATATTTTTACGTATTTAAATAATTAGTAAGTGATCAAATTATATACATTACCGTCAGAAAGTATTTGCCCTAATCTCGAAACCCTTTTCGATGATATTAGGTAAATTTAATTGTTCTTAACAAGTGTCCATCATAAAATTGTTTAGATAAGCCTTTTTGGTGAAATCACAAATTAAAAACAAATTAGAAAAAATTTCCAAGTTTTGCATGATAATCGTTTTGAGGCGATTTCTGAGAATTCCAGTTGAAGTAAGAACTCATTTCAAGTTTCTAGGGATTATGGAAATTCCTAGTGACATTTTATGATAAAAACTATGCTATAAATACCATTGCCTTTTTGGAAATTAGCCATTGGCAAACAGTACATCGTCATTGATACAGGCTCAATTGTTTTGTGAAAATGTCAAAAACGAAAGAAGTTTTCATTGAAAATCGAGTTCTGATAATTGCGAGACATCAAAAATCGCGAGTGATATGCGATGCCAAGGAGTGAACGGTGGCGGATCGCCAAAAAAATTTTCTGCGGGACATGGAATTCGCAAACAAAAACATTCAGGAAGGCCTCGAAAAACGACTCCCGCTGAAGACAGAGCTATAACAATGTCCAGCAGAAGTAATCGCTGCCTAAACGCACCAGAAATCACGGCTCAAGTAAATCTGGAATCCCCATCAGCGTGACAACCGTGAAGAATAGGTTAGTAGAAGGTGGACAACACGGGAGAGTTGCAGTGAGGAAACTACTTCTTAGGCAAGTGAATAAACGCAAACGATTAGAATGGACCCGAGAACATGAAAATTGGATATCAGAACAATGGAATTCCGTGCTTTGGAGCGACCAATCGAAATTCGAAATTTTCGGTTCAAATCGACGAGTTTACGTGCGGCGGTCAGCTGGAGAGAGGATGTTGGAAGCCGGTCAGCTGCCTACAGTAGAACATGTGGAGTTTCAGTAATGGTTTGGGGTTGTTTTGGCAACGGTAAAGTTGGAAAAATTTTTAGAATAGAAGAAATCATGCGAAAAGAACAATATCAAGAAATTTTGCTCAAATGCTTCCTTCTGGAAGAGATATTTTTCAGAGGAAGTTTATTTTTCTGCATGACAACGACCCTTAACATTCTGTTAAACAAATTAGGGAACTTTTGGACCAATGGAAATTCGATGACGTCCTGGAAGTGATGACTTGGCCTCCACAATCACCCGACTTGAATCCCATCGAATTGCTCTGGGACTATTTGGACAGGTGTGTTCGAGAACTCAATCTAACATCAGAAAATCACTTGTGGGAACTTTTACAAGCAGAATGGATTAAAATAACCGAAAAAACTCTGAAGGAACTACTGGACAGAATGCCGAAACTCTGTAAAGCGGTAATTAAAAACAAAGGAGGTTACAAAGATGAAAAAAATCCTGGAAAATCATGAATATTTTTCTGATTTTCTAGACTGTAAATAATGTGAAAATAAATGATAATTCATTAAAATAAAAACAAATATATTATCTGAGATTTTGTTGTCTTGGGACTGAAATAACTAGGTGGGCAAATACTTTCTGACGGTATTGTATCTATTTCCCAATCATTTCATAGAAAGCAAGCTTCGATTATTTAGATCGGGGACCTGCTTAGAAATCGCATGGTCGTCAGATCGATTCTGATCAAAATATGGATGTTATCTGTGTATATAGGTAATAATTATTGTAGAAATACAATATCACCTATAGTAGTACTACAACGTGCCTATAGTAGTAGTGCAACGTGCAGTCGGATATCATGATTTCCCCGTCATTATATACACTATAACGCACATATACTCGTTAGATATTGTGGCCTTTTCGGGAATGCACACCTGACAATCTACCAAGTTTATTATTTGAAATCAGAGTTGAATTTAATGCATATTCATTTTCGTATTGTAACAAAAGTGTATAGGAAATAGCTATAAATATTCATCTAAAACGAAATAGTTTTGTTTCTCCTTTCATTCTTAAATTGTTTAGGGTGAGACAACGATAGAGTAAAGTTCATTATCTCATTTGTTTCGGGAATGACGAAAAAATGTTAAATACAATAGTTTTAGGGAATGTTAAGGTGCACAGTTTAAAATTATTTTTGAGTATACAGGGTACTTCAAAAAAGTGTGACCGATATAACAAATGTTTTTTTAAATGGAACATCCTATTTTCTAATTTATTTTTAAATTCTGCGTGAAATTTTATAACTTTCTTATTAATAACGTTATATACCTAAACCTAGTAGTTTTTCTAATATTTCAATTTTTTTTAAAAAAATACTAGTTTTCAGTTTTGTAAAAAATTGCCAGTAGCGCCATTGTTTCTGAATGAATACTCATAATTGGTACGAGCGTTCTATAGAGAAACATTTGAGTTAGATGCTACAGGGTGTTCAAAATAAATTTATGCATTTTGACTATTGAAAAATCTCAAATTTTTTAAATGGCACATCCTGTATGTTATTATTTTTTCTGATAGATTTTACAAAACCCTTCAACTTTTAATAAGTATGTCATATACCTTTTTCTAATAGTTTTCGATTTATTTTGAATTTTTCAATTTTTACCCTTGTTTTTAATACACTTAAGTTATAACATCATAGTTGCCAAGACAAAACAAAAATGTAGGCATTGTCAAATTTTGACATGTCTATTAAGCAAGTAAAAATGGTTTAATTTGTTGTAGTAAGTGACGTATAATGGTAATAGTTATGGATTTTCTTAAAAATGAATTAATTGATATGGTTTGTATACTGGGCATGGCGGGAAAAAATTGTCTTTTGGCAGTAAGGCTTTACGGAGCGAAGTACCTTAATAGACGTATACCATCTAGAAAATCTTCTCAGTGTTTAATATACGTAACGGGAAGTAGTAAACCAATGAGGAAAAAGAAATGGACATTTTACTTCATGTTGAAAATAATCCCCAGGTCAGCAGACGTCAACTAGCTGACTTCTCTGACACATCTCAATCTACGGCTAATCGCACCACGAGAAAATACAAGTGTCATCCCTTTCATATGGAATCATACTAAGAACTTCAAGACCGTGATTTTGAACGGCGAGTAAACTCTTGTACCACCATGAATGGAGCAATAGAGGCCGATCCAAATTTTTTATCCAAAATAATGTTTTCTGATGAAGCTATTTTTCGCAGTAATAGAGCAGTTAACAGCCGTAACATGCATTATTATTAAACAGTTAATCCATTTTGGGTCCGGGAAGTTCAAAACCAAAACCATTGGTTGCTTAATGTATGGTCTGGAATATTAAATTTTCGAATTATAGGTTCATATTTTTTCCGCGAACCGCTTAACGGGCCTAGATATCTAAATTTTTTGCAAAACGAATTACCCCAGCTTCTTGAAGAAGTTGATAACTTTGAAAGGGAACAAATGTGGATCTAACAAGACGGAGCTCCTGCTTATTACCACCGGTAAGTTCGGGGATTTTTAAACGATCGTTACCCACAAAAATGGATCGGTAGGAATGGATTCATTTAGTGGCCCCCCTCGATCATGTGACTTAACATCTTTAGACTTCTTTTTGTGGGGCTACATTAAAGACCGTGTTTATGTGAATCCCCCTACAACACCAGTAGATATGGAAAATAGGATACGGGATGCGTGCAGGACTATAACGCCCTTTATGCTAAGGAAAGTAAAGGAAAATATAGTAAATGACTAAATATGTGTATTCAAGTAGACGGGCATATTTTTCGACATTTATTACGTCATAATAATTAATCATTTGATAAGTTAAACTATTTAAAAATTATTATTAACTATTTGTTTATGTTTTTACAATAGCGTAAGTGTATTAAAAACAAGGGTAAAAATTGAAAAATTCAAAATAAATCGAAAACTATTAGAAATAGGTATATAACATACTTAATAAAAGTTGGAGGGTTTTGTAAAATCTATCAGAAAAAATAATAATATACAGGATGTGCATTTAAAAAATTTAAGGTTTTTCAATTTAATAGTCGAAATGCATAAATTTATTTTGAACACCCTGTAGCATCTAACTCAAATTTTTTTACATATATCCTTTTTTCATCTCTATAGAACCTTCAGAAACAATGGCGCTACTGCAATTTTTTACAAAACTGAAAAGTAGTATTTAAAAAAAAAAAAAATTGAAATATTAGAGAAACTACTAGGTTTAGGTATATAGCATTATTAATAAAAAAGTTATAAAATTTTACGCAAAATTTAAAAATTAATTGTTATGTTATATCGGCCACATTTTTTTAAGTACGCTGTATACTCAAAAATAATTTTAAACTGTGCACCTTAACATTCCCTAAAACTATTGTATTTAACATTTTCTCATCATTCCCGAAACAAATGAGATAATAAACTTGACTCTATCGTTGACTCATCCTGTACAATAAAATGAAAAAAAAAATCAGTTTTTTGCCGGTTTTTCAATTTTGTAGGTTATGTACGCACTTGAGCAACTTAAAACTAACGAGGATTTGTTGGAAATTTCATTATGAAGAGTTTCTTTTTTGTCTCGATCCGTCAGATATAATCGAATTATTCGCATTTTAAGCTCAAAAAACGCGTTTTGAAAATTTAAATTGTTTATAAACAAAAGAGCACAAGTTTTTCGAGGTTCAAAACTCAGGCCAATACTCCTGGTGATACCTCAGAGAGGATAAAATCATAATACTGCTATATCTAAACTGTGCAATTTCAAATGCTTTTTTTACTGCACTATTTGGTATAATTAACAACACAGAAAATAAATTCTATTAAATTATGATTATTATGAATATCTTGACTGTTCTTTTGTTTACAGCGCTGTATGTGCTGTTCTAATAACTTTTACTTACAATTGTATTGTAAGTTTTTAAATTGATTAAAATTCTAATCTTTTATAGAAACATATGTTTTTCATCATCATTTTATCAATCGTCCTCCAAGATTTTTGGATTTTTCGCGTTTCGATCTATCAGTCTATTTTTATTTTTGAACGATTTTTATTTTGAACGATAACTCTAGAACAAACGGATAAATCGATTTTAAATTTAGTACACATTTACTGCTAGAAGTAGGAATAAAAAATAAAGGTTTTGAATGATATCGTTACAAGGGAAGGGGATGAAAAAGGTGAAGGTGGATAAATTTTGTATATTTTCAATATTATTGTGTGAATTCTTCTTGGTTTTTGTTGAGATAGTAAACAAATTTTAAGCATGGTTCTTTATAGCTAAGGCATAAGGAGATTGGCTGTTTCCTATATGTTGAGTTATTTCGGGGTTCTTGAAGTCTATTAATCTTAAAGTTGTCTTATTTTTTCATTATTTTCAATTATTCATGGTCAAATATAAAAGAAATTATTGAGTTGATCGTATTACATATCCTCATGTTCATGGAGTCTAGAAAATAAAAAAATGCGTTATTTTGTCCATTATTTTTAATTATATCCAATATATAACGGGTAAATGAATTAGGAAGAAAGTTACGTCTTAATATGGTTCATTGCAACTAAACAAACTTGTGAATTTTAGCACAGCAAAAGTCCAATAGTCTACGCTATTGTCAAAATTCGAATCAACTGATTTTGACTTGTTTATTTACTAGAATAATTATTGTATATTCTGCAAAACCATAAATCTTCCGGGCTGATCTTCCCAAATATTACAGAGGAGAGCCTTTTGTCATTAGTAACCGAAATTATTTTTGATACAAGGATTTTTTTATATACCCTGCTTTCTATACTTTGTTTCTGTTATGTTTAATTAATTAATTGGAATTGTGAGAAAACATGTTTAAATTAATATTTGAAACTTAACCAGCGAAGATTAGTATTAAAAACAACTACAGGACATTTTATTTAGAAGTTAGATCATTGTTACACAATTAATGTCAAAAAAATCTCCATACACTCAAGAACTGCACTGAAAAAAACACGTTATAATAAGCCGCATTTTTCAAGCTATCCATTGCTCGCTAAACCGAAAACAATTGAATAATTTTCGGCCATACTTTGTCACTTGTTGCTAGTAATTTTGCAGTGGGTTTTCAAAGTAGTATTAAAAATGAGCGAGAGAAACTGTGAAATTCCATTTCAAGTTCGAAAGATCATAATTGATTTCTGGAAAGATGGAAAGTCATACAGAAATATAGGAAAAATTGTTAAAAATTTGCATGCTGGTGTTCAGTACATTGTAAACCAGTAGAAATCAACAGGTTCCTATAAAATTCGACCACGCTCCGGTCGTTCCAAGAAACTGACTACACGTGAAGAGGCCAGAGGACGTATTGTTAGACAAATAATTATAGATTCCAAGAAAAGTGCACCTTAATTAAAAGAACAAGTACGGGAACTATTTTCGAGAAATGTTTGTTCACAAAGAGTGAGAAACTGTTTATACAGTGCAGCCAGAAAAAAGCCGTTAATTTCGGAAGCTAATCACAAAAAGCGGTTAGCTTTTGCTAGAGAATATGTTACTAAACTTCCTGAATTTTGGGAATCCGTAATATCTAGTGATGAAACTAAAATGAACCTTTTTGGGTCTGATAACAGAACTAAAGTTTGGAAAAAGAACAATACCGCATTCAATATTAAAACATTTGTTCCACGGTGAGACAAGGGGGTGGCAGTGTTCTGCTTTGGGAATGCATGTTCGCTGGAGGGGTTGGAAATTTACATTTTATTAATGGTACCATGGATCAGCATGTTTATCTGAACATTTTAAGAGACAATTTTAGAGAAAGTGTCCAAAAATGACAATTCGAAAAAAGATACATTTACCAACAGGACAATGATCCGAAACATACCGCAAACTTGGTGCCAGAATGGATGATCCATAATGTGCGACAGCAGCTTCATGCACCTCCACAATCATCCGATGTTAACCCCTTCGAGCATTTATGGGAGGAACATAATTTTTCAAATAGAGAAGAATTAAAAAACAGAATATTGAAAGAATGAGAGAACATGCCAGCAGAAGTTACTAGAGAGCTGGTTGCAAGCATGACAAAAAGGTTACAGGAGATTATCAAGGCCAACGGCGGTCCCACCAAATATTAGTTTAAACGAAGTTGTTATTTTCCGTTAAACTCCGTCAAACACTTATTGGTAATTGTTAAGTATATAGAGACTTTTTTGACATTAATTTTGTTTACATTTTTATAACAATGATGTAACTTCTAAATAAAATGTTCCGTAGTTGATTTTAATACTAATTCTCGTTGGTTAAGTTTCAAATATTAATTTAAACATGTTTTCTCATAGTTCCAACTTATTAGTTAAATATAAAGGAAAAATAGTATAGAAAGCAGGTGGTGTATACAGAATTGTATATATATATATATATATATATATATATATATATATATATATATATATATATATATGTTATATATATTAAATGATTTCAGTAACATCTCTCTTTAAAGTATGTGTTTATGGATACATAAATATATACTAGGATATACCTCAAGCGCGGGTAGTGACATCATCTATTCAAGTTTTCCACAACATTTGATTAAATTTGGTTCAGAAAACAAAAAAAATTGTAAAAACCTATTTAATATAAATTTATTAAAGCCTCTTATTTTTTGCGACATCTATTAAGCTAATTTCAAACGAATAATCAGAAGTAAATATTTAACCGTAAAAAAATATAAAAATATTGTATATAGTTAAACAAGTTTGTATGATAAGTACCTGACCTCAGCTAGAGATGGCGCTATTACTATACAAAAAACTATGTTTTTCGTAAACATAACCTTTCACAAGAATCCTATCAAATTTTCACGTCGCTGCGTGATTTAGTTGGTGAGTGACAACCCTTTAAAGAGAACAACTTTTGTGATTTTAAAACAATGGAAAAAACTTAATCTTGAGCAGTGATAAAATGTTTGTTTTTGAAAAAGAAAACGAATGCTGACTATAAACGTGGCCGGACAATCATTTTTGATGAAGAACATCCAGGTTGTCCACATGAGCTCACCACATCAGAAATGATTGAAAAAATCCACGATATAATCATAAATGATCGTAGAGTGGAAGTGCGTGAGTTTGCTGAGAGTGTGGGAATCTCAATTGAGCGGGTACAGAACATTTTAACAACTCATTTAGATATGAGAAAGCTTTCAGCAAGATGGGTGCCGCGATTGCTCACAACTGACAATAAACATGAGCGTATGTCAACTTCAAAAGAATGTTTGGTGATATTAAAGCGCAATTGGAATGATTTTTGTAAGCGATTCATAACTGTTGACGAAACACGGATTCATCACAGCGCACCAGAGATCAAAGAACAGTCCAAACAGTGGGATCTTCGTCGTAAACCGGCGATAAAGAAGGCCAATGCGACTTTATCGGCCAACAGTCATGGCCACAGTATTTTGGGATGCAGGCGGCATGATCCACGTCGATTATCTTGAGAGGGGTGTTTAATGGATAGTATTATGTCAACTTATTGCATCGTTTCAACTATGCTGTGAAAGAAAAACGTCCGCATTTGGCGAAGAAAAAAATTCTCTCTCATCAAGACAATGTACGCCTGGACACTTGTGTCATGGCCACGGAAAAATTCCATGAGTTAGAATACGAATTGATTTCGAATCCACCATATTCGCCAGATTTAGCCTTCAGTGATTATCTCCTATTTCCGAATATGAAGAAAATGGCTTAGCGGAAAAAAATATGGCTCAAACGATGAGGTGATCGCTGAAACAAACACCTATTTTGAGAGTAGTTGGGGAAACTGTATTTTTTTAGATGGGAAACAACAAATAGAAAAACATTGGACTAAGTGTATCGAGCTAAAAGGAGACTATGTTGAAAAAAAAAATAAATTTTACACATAAAAATGTTTTTTTATTGTCAAGGCCACGTGTTTATTATGTAACCTCGTAGATTGAGGAATGTTAAGTGTATCAACTATCCTAACAGTTTAAACAAGGTCGTAGAAAAAAGTGCAAGGAGACTAGTTTAGATTAGTAGTAGATTATGAGCTTTTGTGGCTTTTCTATACTTTTTATTACTCCAGTGATGAAAATCGTATAGTTTACAGCATAGACCGTTAGAGTGTGGACGTCATTTCTTAAAATTGTCTTTAGTTTCTCTTTTTTTCTATAGTGACGTTGATTTTTTAAGGATATCAGCCCAACAGGACTCGGTAATTGATAGCCTAGTATATGTCCTAGAGGCCTGCATTGATTCTTATTTTTCTTTCTAAAAAATAGAAAGTTAATTCTACATAGAGTCTGTCAAGTAAGAACAACGTATCTGCAATACTTCATTTTTTGTAGATGCGATTATAACGATTCAACAAAAAATCAGTAGGGGAATCTTTGTCTACAACGCATTTTAGTAAAAGTATTAGTCGAACTTTTGTCGAAATCACGTAAAATTCAAAATAAGTAACTTGTTTGCGCGGTGATTCGAGGCACTGTTTCTTTGTTCCCATCTAAAGGGGCTTAAAATGACACATTCTGCGGCCGCTAAATATATTAAAAAGTCGGTATCGTTTGTGAAGAAGTGAGTTATCATTTTAATGTGACAAAAAATATCGACGATTTGCCAAAACATGACTCGGTAGGCAAAGTCACTCCGAACGTAGAAACATGAATCGTGTCTTTAGTTTTACGAGACCCGAAACTGACGCTGCGTCAAGGAGCGGTAAAATTAGGAAAATCGGAGCTGAATATTTCCCGTGAGACCATTCGACAACATCTTCGTGCTCATGATGTCAAATCTCGAAGCACGTTGAAGAAACCTTTTGCTGGGTGAAAATCACGTTGCGAAGCTACTCGCTTGGGACCACGATAAGATATTAGAGTGGCCCTCACAATCGTCGGACACTAACCCTATTGGAAATGTTTAGTCCCTTGTAAGAAGAAAGCTCAGAGGAAAGACTCTGAGGACGTTGACTTAGTTTTCTCGCGAGATTCGAGTGTGTTAACATACAAATCAATACGTTGATGGTAAAAAATGTTCTCGAAAAACATTTTTACAAGAATACCAGTGGTCAGGTTCTTACTTGACACACTGTAAGTACACTTTATAGTTTGATTTTCTTTATTTTTAATAAATATTTTATTTATTAAATAGAAGCCGTTATTTTCCCCTTATGTATATCTTAATTTTGAGAATTTATTGAGTGGATATTAATACTGATAGAGAACAAAATTAAGATATCAGCGAGCTAATTTTTTTTTACTGGTAGAGAATATGGATAAGAGATAATTTTTGTACGTCTTTTGAAAATAGTCTCTATAGTTGTTCAAAATTTGGTTGTACTATTTTTTTTTGGGCACTATTCATTTTAAAATAAAAGGATCCTAATTTCAGTGCAAAAAATGAAAAAATACTGAAGAATTGTTAAAATAAGATTAATTTACGTACAACCGTTGCGTCCTGAAAGAAAGAGCAGGATTTTAGTGAGACACTACACATTTAAATAAAAAAGGGTATATTTATTAACAAAATAAAAATTCCTAACTTTAATTCCTAAAATTACTTCTACTAAATAAAAACCCCTTAAACTTGAGTATGACATAGAGTCTTTAAGTAAGTTTTTAATAAAAGGCTTGACACAACTCGATTTTAAAAGTTTTTGAATTAACTTCGCGAATTACACGTGTAGAGTAGTCGATGGAAACGCACTTGTAGACAGGAAGTGAGATTTTTAGACTGGTGTGCATTTAACTTACGATTGGTTTCTCCTCCTGGGTTTTCCATAAGTTACTTGGCCTCTCCTAGTGAGATCCTCAAAAAAATATTGTCTCAGCCATTACCATCTTAGTTTCATTAGGGTTGCTAAACACTTTTTGACCCGAAATGCCTGAGGATGAGCAGAATATTTCAAGAAAGGAAAAAGCCTTAAACTTGAGAACTAGAAACCGTTACTGCACTACTACATTATTGAAAAAAAGCACTCTGGCGTGCTGGAGAAGAAAGCCACTACGGCTTCATGGTCGAAAAAGACAGTACTGCTTCATAGTGGAAAAAAGCCCTTCAAAATTCGAAATGGCAGCTTAAATATCTTCGTCCCTTCCTTAAAGTGACGTCTTTAAAATGGCTCGCTTCCGGGCGAAAAATTAATGCAAACTAAATAAAACAAGTCGGCAACACGCGTTACACACTTTACCAATTTAAATTAATACTGCTCAAAAATTTAAAACACTGTTTTAAGCTACATTGCTCAAGAATTGAAATCACTGAACACTGAGAGAAACAGTGTCGTAACATGATCTTAAAATCTAGGAAAAAATGAAAGTTACAGTTTAAGTGAAAGAGATATGATTAAAACGAAAAAACTCGTGGACTGACGAAAGAACTTGGTTATAAAAGTTTCTAGCGAAATAAGCATTGTAAAATTTTACACGTCTGTTACAACCTGAAGAACAAGTAACCTGTTCGATAAAACAAACTTTATCAAAACTTTTATAAAAGCTTATTTTGTATAAATTAGATATACGAGTACTTTATTGCATTCGTTGCATTCTTGAATTAAATTCAGTAAATATTCTTAAACACACATTTAAATTCATCGGGAAATTTAAAATGGATTTTATGCACCGTCACTTTCCCCATTATATTCACGACACAATAACGAAATGCCTCTTTAGAGTCTACACAAAGTAGTTTGCAGTTATTAAGGGTTTTTGCTTTTATATACTCTTACAAAAGGGTTGGTCTTGAGCGATATTTTTTGTGCTCTTTAACGTTAACCTTTCAACTTTTTTTTGCTTTGGAATATAGATGGATGGAGAACAATAAAATCGTTCATAAAACTTTAAGTCTTATATCAAATACATTTTTTATATAAAATTTCAATTCGTTTTTTCAGTTGGATATAGATTATGCTCTAATAATTCAATGTTATAATATCTGATGTAGTGGAGTGATTCTCCTATTTGTCGCTATAGGGAAATACAGTCTGTCAAGTAAGAACGTGTCCGTGATAATTCACAAAATCGGAAGAGGGAACCTACGACACATTTTAGTATAAGTATCAGTCGATTCCGAACTTTCGTCGAAATCACGTAAAACCCGAAATGAGTCACTTGTTTGCGCGTCCGTTCGAGGCAGTCTTTCTTTGTTCCCATCCAAAGGGGCCTAAAATCATACATTCCGCGGCCGCTAAATATATTAAAAAGTCGGAGTCATTTGTGAAGAAGTGGGTAAATGATTTTAACGAGACGAAAAATGTCGACGATTTGCCAAAACGTGGCTCGCTAGGCAACTCCGAAAGTCGAAAAAACGAATCATGAGACCCCAAATTGACACTGAGTCAAAGGGCGGCAAAATGACAAAAATCGGGGTTCAATGTGTCCCATGCGATAATTCGACAACATCTTCGTGCTCATGATGTCAAATTCCGAAGCATGTTAAAGAAACTTTTGCTGGGTGAAAATCACGTCGCGAAGCGGCTCGCTTGGGCCCACGATAATATACTAGAGTGGCCCTCACAATCGCCAAATGCCGACCCTATTGGACACTTTTGGTCCCTGGTAAAGAGAAAACTCAAAGGAAAGACACTGAGGACGTTGACTCAGTTTTCTCGCAAGATTCGAAAAGCTTGGCGATCAATGCAGAAAGTCTCGTCGACAGCATGCCTCGAAGATGCCAGGAGGCGATTGGAAAATTTACTAAGGGAATTGCACCTTTGTTAGCACGTTGATGGCAAAAAATGTTCTGGAAACACATTTTTCCAAGAATACGAGCGGCTACGTTCTTACTTGACAGACTGTAGTTTACTATCATCGACGAGCAATTTTCTTTGTCATAAACAACTCGGCAATAAAGTGATTCTTTTGATAATACAAATATTAAAGGTTTGTGAAAGCATAGCTTCTACAAATTTTGTATATATCAATCACTGATGTCAGAAAAAAAACACAAAAGCACTTTAAGACAGTTTTAGGTTACATATGGGAAAATATAAGAGTAATTAAGCTCTGTCAACTGCCCTTATAAGCAACGTAAATCGAATAATTATAATAACAAAATAAATGTCAATCTAATGTGGTTCTATACCACCATAATTGTTTTAGGACCTTGGGTGCATTTACTGTAGACAGTAGAATGACATTCTAGATGAGTCGAGCTCACTTAACTTTGTTCACGGGTATAGTCGTCGGACATTTTAGGATGTAGTAAAGAAACTGTTACTAATATATATTTAGATACTTCTCTACTTCTTTGAAGTGACAAAGTGAACAAGGGAAGATCTGGATATTAATAAACGAACAACACCTTTATAGATAGTATGTGCCAAAATTAAATATTCTATGAAAACAATCAATGACGAGAGATTTCTAATTGCTTTTCACGATAGAGTTATTAATACCTTATTATATCTTAAATAAACTGGCAGATATTAAGTTTAGCAACAACCAAACAAAATGATTTATACAACCTCTCAAACATCACTTTTCACATGTCTTTATTTAGTGAAGGCAGATACCGTAAAATTTTCATGATTTTTGGAAATTTTTTGGTACAGCTTGGAAATCGATTTAACTACTTTGAAATAGTGCCAATATAATGAAAACAAGTTTTCTCAACCTAATTTCCGCTTTTCCTCTATTTTAGTGCATTTTTTCACATTTTAACGCTTTCGGCTCACTATTTCATAAATATCTCAGGTTCTGTTCGTTATTATGCGACAGAAAAAAATTCATTTTACTAGTCATAAAATTGCCTAAAAAACTGGGTAGATTACATTAAAAAATATTAGGAATATAACCTAAAAAAAGTATTTACTATGGCAAATTGAAAAATGATTTTTTAAGTGTAACTTCCGTTATTATCCGTTGTAGGAAAATATAACTTTTATATTAATAAATAACCGGTCAAGTGCAAGTTGAACTTGCGCAACTAGTGGTCCGTACGTTGATTGCTTCTGAAATAAAAAATTTTTATTACGGAGGTATAAAATGATCAGTGACTTCTCAAAACACACCCCAAATGAGTTTTCAACAAAGTTTGTTTCCGATCTTTACTGAAAACTGATGATCTTGAAATTTTTGTTTTTTTCTATATCAGATTATTAAAGGTAATGCACTCGTAATAATTTTCGTTCAATCTACACCCCGTGGAGAATAGTCTAGGATTTTTTCAAAATTTTTGGAACAGTACTTTTCGAGATAGAGGGGAGGGCAGCGATTTTTCGCGATTTGTTCAAAATAATACAAAGAAAAGTGTGCGCATGTAGGACATTATATATATTTTTGAACTCGTGTTTAGTAAAACTTTTTTTTTACTTCCGATTTCACCCCCCTTAAATCAAAATTTAACTTTCAAAAAACTACACAGCTCTGATGAGGCTATCAATTTCTGTATTAGTACCGAATTTCAACTTTCTACGTCAAATAGTTTCAGAGAAAATCGGGTGTGTCAGACGGACAGGGAGACAGACAGACAGAAAAACAGACAGACGGACAGACACCGAAGGGATCTTATAAGTGTTCCATACAGAACACTAAAAAGTGTGCCAAACTTTATTAAAGATATTAAGAGGATTGTTCAAAATTCGCATTTTCGTCCAAATCTTATTATGGATTTCTCTTGTGAGCAAACCGTCGTAGCGAGCTCAAGCTCAAGTGCAAGATGGACTTGCGCGATTAGTGTTCCCTACGTTGATAGCTTTTAAAAGAAAAATTTTCGTTACGGAAGTATAAAATGATCAGTGACTTCACAAAACACATTCCAAATGAGTTTTCAACAAAGTTTTTTTGCTATCTTTAGTGAAAACTGATGACCTTGAAATTTTTGTTTTTTTATATACCAGATAAATTATTAAAGGTGATAATTTTCATTCAATCTACACTCTGTAGAGAATATTCCAGAATTTTTTCAAAATTTTTTGATCGGCAATTTTCGAGGTAAAGAGGGGGAAAGCGATTTTGTGACAGACAGATCGACAGACAGACAAATAGCGGACACCGAAGTGAACTTATAAGTGCTCCGTACGGAAAACTAAAAATATGCGAAATTTTTTGCTTTTCAACGTGATTAGAAGGACAAATAAAGAATATACAAAAAAAATTAAAATTTTTCGTTACGAAAAATTCAATTCTTTCGCTTTTGCTCTAAAACAGGTCTGGTTCATTCTTTTTATTTCTATTCAATATTTTATTTTAAATATAACATGACAAGGCTGATTTTAGAACAAATACTACCTTTTTTACAATTTACAATAAAATGAAGATTTAAGCAGCAGAAACGTTTTAATTATTACTATTTTAATGCAAAATAATAGTTGTAATATGATATAGCAGTTTAAAAATAAAACAACAATATTAAAAAAAAGAATATTTGAATTTAAAGGCATTACTTACTTATATCTATATATAATTATATAAGGTAATTTAAAAATTACCGCATAGTGCCTCGACACTACGCTTCGAAATAAGTTGCAGTGCTAACAACCTCTCATAAGTATACAGATGGCACGTAGTCTTATCGTTAATAAGAGCCGTACAACGGCTTATGTTTGGGTTCATGTATTCTTTCTATGGTGGTAAGGTTTCCCGTCAGAGTGGATGACCATACTAAAGTATCGTTTAACTGGTGTTACACATCTTAACAGTTTGCGTTGCAGTCTACAGGGGGACCCAGACAACAATTCTTCGCAATTTTTTAAAAATAATACAAGAAAAGTGTGCGCAACTATTACACTATATATATTTTTGAAGTAATGTTTTTACAAGCTTTTATTTGACATCCCACTCGATGACCTGGTACAATTTTTTTTTCACTTTCGATTTTACCCCTTAAAACCATTAAGTCAAAATTTAACGTTCAAAACTACACGGCCCTGATAAGACCATCAATTCCTATATTAGTGCCAAATTTCAAGTTTTTATGTCAAGTAGTTTTTCGGACAGACAGGCGGACAGACAGACAGACGACGGACGGACAGACACCGAAGTGATCTTATAAGTGTTTCGTACGGAACACTAAAAAAATACATAATTTTAAATAATTTTCCCTGATTAATTCTTTTAAAGTATTTGTACCATTGAATTTGATTTATATTTTGATTACTCTCCCTGTATTCTTATTAGTGTTCCGTACGGAACACTTATAAGATGACTTCGGTCTCTGCCCGTCTGTCCGTCTGTCACATCCAATTTTCTCCGAAACTATTTGTCATAGAAAGTTGAAATTTGGTAATAATGTAGGAATTGATGGTCTTATTAGAGCCATGTAGTTTTGAAAATGTGATTACTAAGTCATCGAGTGTGGTGTCAAATGAAAGCTTGTGAAAAACACGAATAAAAATTATATTTATAATGTAATACTTGTGCGCACTTTTCTTTGTATTATTTTTAAAAAATCTCGAAAAATCGCTGTACTTATCAAAAAAGTACTTATCAAAAAATTTTGAAAAAATTCTGGAATATTCTCCACAGGGTGTAGATTGAACGAAAATTATCACGAGCGCATTACCTTTAATAATTTATCTGGTATATAAAAAAAAACAAAAATTTCAAGGTCATCAGTTTTCAGTAAAGATTGGAAACAAACTTTGTTGAAAACTCATTTGGGGTGTGTTTTGTGAAGTCACTGATCATTTTATACCGTAACAATTTTTTTTATTTTAAAAGCAAACAACGTACGGAACACTAATTGCGTAAGTTCAACTTGCACTTGACCGGTTATTTTTAATTTATATTTTTCTTATTGTATACATAATGAAATACATCTAAAATTTATACCCCTGTTAAAATTGTTTTGTAATTAATATGTTAAGTTTGTATTATTGCTTTACCCACATATGTCTAGTATTGCAATCCTTCAAATAATTACAAAATCACGAATTCTAATCATACCTAAATATCACGAATTAATGGCACAAACATGATTGTTATGTTATGCGTATTCCGATGAATGTGGATCTCATGAAAATATGTTTAAATCAAACGGAGGGAGTTTATAGCAATTTGTAACTGTATACTTATATATAACATTGCTTTACAATAAATAATTGTTGCAAGTAACTGTCTTAAATGTGCTTTTCAAAGCCTTGTTAAATACTGAAATGAATAAAAGATAATCTAGTGAATTTTATTTACGAGTAAACCTGAAATATTTTTCCCTTACAATATATATTTTTTCTCAAATCTTCACATATATCATGCTGCTCATATGGATAACTTTATATAAAAAACGAACAGATTTTTTAAATAAAGTTAATTAAGCACAAAGACATATTTTTGAAAATCTATAGGCACCTATAGATATAAGGCAATTCCATTTGTAAGACAACTGACACCCCAATCTTTTTAAGTATTACAGGCGGTTGAAATTCAAGGGGACTATCATTATATAACACTCTACACAAAAGAGGGCAGTGAAGATGTTTAAAGATGTTAATTCCCACCGAATCATGGTTGCTATAAACATTTTCCCTACGCTGTTTTCTTTAGAGTGTTGTAAAATAGTGTTCCTACTTTGCAAATACCTATGAATATAGTATTTTTTTTCGCTTTTTTTTTACAATTGCTATGAGCTGTTAATTAAGTTATTAAATATTTTGAGTTACTCGAATTGTTTAGTTTAAGATTTTAAAAAATCTTTCTTTAAAAAGGACATTCTAATGATATTAATTCCCCACAGAATGGATCAGATTTTTTTTTTTTGCTTGGAGGTTCCGGCATACACATAGTCGCTAATTAAAACAATGTGTAAGAGAGAAAAGAACAAGGTTCAACTTGTCG
The DNA here is from genome assembly GCA_019049505.1 of Pachyrhynchus sulphureomaculatus. NCBI lineage: Eukaryota > Metazoa > Arthropoda > Insecta > Coleoptera > Curculionidae > Pachyrhynchus > Pachyrhynchus sulphureomaculatus. The sequence continues at coordinate 132,759,028 of CM032454.1, read as the reverse complement.
AAAGGGTAGTGTAATTTAAAATCAATTTTAAAAGCACCAAATTGTAAAGAACCTAGTTTGCTTTTTATGTATTGAGTTACTAATTCTTAAAAATTATTAATTTTCCGAACACTTTTAGACTAAAAGATAATATAATAATAATAAGTTACTGTCGAGAAAAATTGCACAGACATTGACAGAAATATAAAAACTTTTTGAGCATTGTCCTGGATTCAGAAGTATCCGCATTTTCTTTTTATCACATCTGATTTTTCTACAAAATTAAAAAAACGTTTATTATAAATTTTTTAAGATAAAATCAATTATTAAGTTAAAAATATATTTATTCAAACATTTACAAAGAAAACATCAATTACAATTGTTATAGATTATTCTAAGTGATATCTTTTGCGTTTTTCCATAAAATTACGCCTAGCAGTGAGTTTTTTACGGATTGGGTCTGGAATATCACGTTTTATTGACCAACAGTAATTAGCCATCATATTCACATTCCATCGACCATGATATCTTGTTTCCATAGTTATGATGTCTTGATGAAATCATTCTCCCTGTTTTTCACTAAAATCACCAATATTTTCAAGGAAAAAATCCAGATATGAATCTAGAAAGTGGAGTTTTATACTTATATTGTAACGTTGCGACAAAATTTTTATAGTCTGGATCTTTGTGATTTGATTTGTGGTCCAACAAAAATTCCTTCTTTTATTTTTGAATCAGATCGTGTAGGAAATTTTTTACACAGGTTCTTAAAACAGAAACTTTCTTTATTTGGGGCTTTAACGAACTGTTTGATTAAACCTAATTTAATATCAAGCGGAGATAATAAAACTGTTTTAGGATCGATTAAATTTTTTTGTAATATATTTTTGGTTCCAGGTTCAAGCTTATCTCAAGGAGTCCATTGTTTTTTAGTAGCGTAGTTGTCGTTTACTATCCCATTCAGATAAAAAACAAGAATATTTTGTATATCCTGATTGTTGACCTAATAATATAGATATAATTGTAAGATCTCCACAAAGCTGCCAACCGCGATTTTGGTACTGAATTTTATTTAGTAATAATTCCAAATTTTCTTGCAAATGAGTGTTGTTTCTGTCGTAACTAACACGCTTTCTCACGAGAGGCCGCATAACTCATGAAAAGAGCGCCAAAAGTTAATAGTTTTAATTATTTTTATGAAACAAGTGAAAATTACCACTATATGGGTTTTCTTTAAAACCTGATTATGATACGATGGTGAATTCGTAATCAGTGTCACCGAATTAGTAACAAAGGTAACAACATTTTAGACAATAAAAATCATGTCGGCCTGTATTATTGGTGCCTACATATGCAGAAGAGGATAAAACCTAATAGAGCATATTTAAGTGGATTGTCTAACTAAGCTAAATTTAAGAACTGTAATAAATGTATATATAAGCGAGTATCATAGGTTAGCATAGCCAGAATCGAATTTATTTACTTCTTAGTTACGCCATTGTGACTACAGTGTATGAAACTATTAGAATGTGAATTAAGTATTATGATAAAATGAATTACAGTTTGTCAAATAAGAACGTGACCGCCCGTTTTCTTGAAAAAATGTGTTTCGAGACCATTTTTTTGCTATCAGTGTATTCTTTGCTGTACTAACAACGGCGCAATTACCTTAGTAATGTGTCCAATCGATTCCTGCATCAATAATCGCCTGACATCTTCGAGGCATGCTGTCGACGAGATTTTCTGCATACTACGGCCATGATCTCCAAATTTTTCGAATCTCACGAGACAACTGAATCAAAATCCTCAGAATCTTTCTTTTGAGCTTTCTCTTTACAAGGTACCAAACGTTTTCAGTAGCGTGAAAATTTCTCCAAGGTGTTGATATCATAAACACGAAGATATTCTCGAATGGTCTCATAGGACACATTCACACCCAATTTTCTTAATTTTGCCGCTCCTTGACGCAGCGTCAATGCAGGTCTCGTAAAAACACCTACCGTGCCACGTTTTGGCAAGTCGTCGCCATTTTTCGTTTCGTTAAAACGATTTATCCACTTCTTCACAAACGATACAGATTTTTAAATTATTTAGCGGTAGCGGAATATATCATTTTAGGGCCCTTTGGATGGGAACAAAGAAAGACTGCCTCGAACCGACGCGCGAACAAGTGACTTATTTTGGATTTTACATAATTTCGACGACAGATCGGAATCGACTGATACTTTTACTGAAATGCGTCGTGGACAAAGGTTCCTTTTACTGATTTTTTTTTGAACCGTTAGCATCGCATCTACCAAAAATAAACTATCTCGGACACGTTCTTAATTGACAGACTGTGTAGATTAAGTAAAGTACCTAACCAACCCAATAATGGTCTAAATATAACTTAAATATAATACACTTAAATTATCAATTGAGAAAAAATGGAGGACTCTATAAATTTTGGTTAAAATAACCAATATGTAGTTTCCTCTCTCCCTCTAATATTTTGTTCTGTCTTTTAAAAGTTTGTAAATTTTCATTGTGTCAATGTTGGTCTCTTAGATATTTTAAGTGCTTATATTTATCATATATGCTTATAACTATGGTGAATTTTTCTGGTTGCCTGGCCCTTTTCAAATGGCTCAAAACGCTCGACGGAAAACATACTTAGATTGGGTAAAAAAGCCCAAGACTTTCCGAGAGATGGCAGCATAAGCAAAAAGAAACCATATGATTTTTAGTTAATGTTAACTCTGACAAGGTTTGAGTAAAATTTTCATGACATTTGTCTATTAATCTGCGAGTTACAGCTGTTTGAGTGACGCTACTTTTGATTTCTGCAAAACGATGGAAAAAAGAGAATTTCGTGTACTACTTAAACATTGCTTTTTGATGGGAAAAAATATAGCCAGAACCCAAGAATGGCTTGAGAGGTGTTATGGCACATCTGCTCAGTCAAATGCTATATCCATTTAGTGAATTTCAATGCGATCGTACAAGTACCGATGATGCCCAACGTTCCGAACGTCCAAATGAGGTAGTCACTCCAAAAAACACAAAAAAAATCCACCCTATTCTTCTGAATGACCATAAATAAAAGTGAGAGAGATAACTGACTTGCAGTTATCAACAGAACGCGTGAGAAATATTTTGCATGAATATTTGCATATGAAAAAGCTATGTGCCCGATGTGTGCAGCGCAGGTTCACGATTGATCAACATCAGCAACGTGTCAAAGATTCAGAACACTTTTTCGGACTGTTCCGGCATAATCTGAAGGAGTTCTTGCTCTGATTGGTAATAATGGATGAAACATAGATCCATCACTATGGGCTCAAGTCCAACAAGTAGTCCGTAGAGTGGCTGGAACAGCATGACAGCCAACTGAAGAATCCAATAACACAAACATCAGCTGGAAATGTTTTGGCAAGTATTTTTTAAGATGTGTATGGAGTGATCGACTACCTTGAGAAGTGGAGAACAATCACCGGAGACTATTACGTTAATTTATTGGACCGTCAAACTGCAAAAAATGTAAGGCTCAACTTTCGACTGTTGAGGAACCCAGAAATTCGATCGCAAGTAACCGAAACACTCAACTAAGAAATAAGTCAAACAATTCCAGTAGGCCACTTGCTATTAGTCAAAGCCACATTGGAGTCATTTAAAAATATCTGTGTCAAAGTTCAAAATTAAAAACTTAATATGCCAATAAAGACAGCGAAAAGAGAATGGATGACCTAGGAAGTACTGGGACTTACGGATGAAAGAAGACGGTATAAAAACAATAACAAAAACTAAATATAAAGAGATCAGTAAACAGATTCGAAAGCTTATAAGAAAGGCTAAAGAAAAGTGGATGGAAGAACAATGTCAGGAAATGGAAGAATTACAGCTAAAGCATGATTATTTCAGTATGTATAAAAAAGTTAAAAAAGTTACCGATCAAAACAGTACACGAACACCAACATATTTAATGAACGGTAATAATCAGATATTAACCGAACAAAAAGAGCTAGAAGAAGAATGGGCTCGATACATTAAAAATACCTTTGATGACGACAGAGAATTACCAGAACTCATTACGGACGGAAGTTCTTTAAATATACTCCCAGCAGACGTTAGGGATGCAATAAAACATGCAAAAACTGGAAAGGCTCCTAGATCTGATAATCTTTATGCGGAGATGTTTCAACTTTTAAATGAACAAAAAAAATTCTATCTTGTGCAGCTGCATAAATTCCATCTACAGTACAGGAACTATACCAAAGGATTGGCTTGAGTCATTCATACCATTACCTAAAACGCCAAATGCGAACAGATGAGAACAGTACCGTCTTATAAGCCTAATGAGCCACGCTTTGAAATTAATGATTAAGAACATTCACCATAGAATACGCAATAAATGGGAACAAGATGTTAACGAAGAGCAATTCGGATTTAGACAAGGATTTGGAACTCGAGAAGCACTTTTCAGGCTGAGTGTATTTTTACAGCAATGTAGAGATCAATCAAATATGTGTTTTATCGACTACGAAAAAGCATTTGACCGAGTCAAGCATCCACAATTAATACAAATGCTTCAAAATATGGGCCTTGACGAAAGTGACATCGGATTCATTACTCACCTATATTGGGATCAGGTGGCGACAATACAAGAAATAGCAGAGAGACTGAAGAAATAGGAATAAAAAGACGTGTTCGTCAGGGAAGTGTCTTTCTCCGCTCTTGTTTAATCTATGCTCTGAGCACATATTCCAGAAGGCCTTAGAGAATGGCACAGATGGTATCAAAGTTAATGGCAAAATCATTAACAACCTAAGGTACGCTGATGATACCGTTATTATAGCAGATACAGCGGATGGACTTCAGCGTCTTATGAACAATATATCTAGGGAAGGCGATATTTTAGGCATGAAAGTAAACGTTAATAAAACGAAAGTAATGGTCATTTCAAGAACACCCGGGTTGCAAACATACATTCGTGTTTACGATCAATTGATAGAACAAGTAAACAAATTTAAATACCTAGGGTGTTGGGTAACTAATGATTTGAATCCTGAAGTTGAGGTACGAGTTCGCATTGAAATGGCTAGAGCGGCTTTTCTCAAAATGAGACACCTCCTCACAGACTCAACCCTTTCTTTGAATACTCGTTATCGTTTTGTAAAGGTCTATATATATCCAGTGCTTTTATATGAAGTTGAGGCCTGGCCTTGGGAATACGATTAATGAATCTTTTCGAGTCTTTCGAATTATGGATCATGCGCAGAATATTGAAGATCTCTTGAACAGAGCGTCTTACTAATGAAGATGTACTTCGTCGAATGGGTAGAGAAAGATAACTATTGCCATTTATTAAAAGACAAAAAATTCGTTACTTGGGACATATTTATAGGGGTCCACGTTACTCACTGCTCCGGTTGCTGATGGAAGGGAAAATTGAAGGGAAAAGTGGTGTGGAGCGTCGAAAATGTTCTTGGCTAAAAAATATACGAGATTGGACAGGTCTGGATACCCACACTTTATTAAGAATTGCCCAGGATAGGGAAGAATTCGCCATGATTACAGCCCAACTTCAGTAATGGAGATGGCACTATAAGAAGAAGATTGGACCGTTTGAATGGTGAAATCAAGAAAGAAAGCAAAGAAAAAGTGTTGTTTTACCAAATTATTTTTTTTTTTATTTTTATTTTTTTATTGGTCTAGCACACGTGCTGCAGGGAAGTCCCTAAAGCGCTCCAGGAGCGGCACGAGTGCGGAAAAAGCGATTCACGTTGTTCTTGAATCGCTGTAAATTGTACTCGGTGGGAAACACAGCGCTGGGCAAATTATTCCAAAGGGATGACGTTCTCCATATAAAAGATTGCTTGAAAAGCGTCGTACGCGGAGTAACAAGCTGAACCTCATACGGATGCGAAGCACCAGCGCGACGTGTATTGCTAACATGCACCGCTTTGGGAGGAATTAAGCGGGCTACATCCTTCGAACACCTTCCATGAAAATACTTGTAGAACAGACTCAAGTCGCCAACCGTTCTTCGATGTTCCAGCGAATCAAGGCCGCCGGTCAATTCCGGGTCCCCAATCAGACGGACCCCTCTTCTCTGAACAGAATCCAACAAATGCAGTGTATGTTTGGGAGCGGAGCCCCAAACGTGGAGCAGTATTCCATAGTTGGTCGAATTTGGCTTTGTAAAGAATTAACAGTTGCTGTGGGGTGTAAAGCTTTCTGGTTCTAAATAATATTCCCAATTTTTGAGAAGCTCTTCTTGCTATGCCTGCAACATGTTCATGCCAAGACATATTTGCTCCCAAACTAACGCCCAACAAATTGAGCGACGATGCTAGGGGAATAGAGTGCCCCGACATAACTATGTCGGGTTCAGCAACTTAACTTTTTTAGAAAAAACTGCCGCTTGGGTTTTTGTAGCGTTAAATTCCACTTGGTTACTGTCACCCCAAGATAGAATTTCTTCCAGGTCTTTGTTAAGTTGAACGACCTCCTGCTGTCTGCGGATATTCGCCTGAGCAGCCGATGTCCGAGCGTTCAAGGTGAATGAAGAGACAAGCGTACTGTCATCTGCAAAGCTATAGATTGGATTCCCGGTCTTTTCCAGCAGATCGTTAATGTAAATGCGAAAGAGAGTAGGAGACAGTATGGAGCCCTGGGGCACACCGGCGTTGATAGTGAGGGTGTTAGAAAGAAATCCGTCGACCGCCACTCGTAAAGAACGCTCTCTGAGGAAACATGAGAGCCACAAACAGAACCTTTCAGACATACCATATGTTAAGAGCGCAACTTAGCCAACAGTCCATCGTGCCAAACACGGTCGAATGCCTTGGATATGTCAAGAGCAACCGCTCGAGATTCTCCAAAGTGTTCAATTGCGTTGTTCCAAACATGTGTTACATAAGTCAGAAGATCTCCTGTTGATCTATGTTTACGAAAACCATATTGGTGATCGCTAATAATATTGAATCGTTCAAGATATTTTAGAAGATGCTCATTGATAACCTTTTCCATGACTTTCGATATTATTGAAAGCAGTGCAACTGGTCGGTAGTTATTTGGCAAGGTCTTCTTACCTTTTTTAGGTATCGGCTGAACCGTGGCACATTTCCAGCAGGACGGAAATATTCCCTTTCTGTAGGATAGGTTAAAAAGTCTACAGAAAACTGGTGTTAGTTCCCATGCACAGTTTTTGAGAACTATGGCAGGTATTCCGTCAGCGCCAGAAGCCTTCTTGGTGTCTAGCTTCATTAAAATACGCTTTATGATGCGCTGTCTGAAGACAACATCGGGCATCCTTGACTGCAATATGGGAATAGTAGGTGGTGTGGTTTTTTCCTTGGAAATCGACAGTAGAATGTGAAGCAAAGAGTTCAGCCAACAAGTTCGCTCTCTCAACAGGTGTGGTTGCAATGGAATTATCTGGCCGTGTGAGTGGTGGTATCGTGGATTTGGTAAAGTTTTGACTAACTGCCTTAGCGACTGCCCAAAAGGACCTGGAATTGTTGGGACAAGCGAGAAAATAATTCACTAGTTCACAACTCCATAAAAAAGGTGGTAAAATTGAACCAACTGGGCTATAAATTACTTCCTCACCCGCCGTATTCACCAGACCTGGCCCCCATTCATTATTTCCTCTTTCCCTCTTTGAAAAGGTGGCTCCAGGGAGAGAAATTTAGCTTAAATGAAGAAGTCGAATGGAAAACTGAGGCTTACTTTAGACAGCTCGACAAATCGTACTATATAAAAGGTATATACATGTCGGAAGATCGCTGGAATAAGTGTATCGCTCTAACACATTGTTTTTTCTTCCAAAGTTTCGGAATTTTTCACTCTATAGAGTACTCAAATGTACAAAGTTTTCTTTTCTCTTTCTTTATTACTATGTACAGGGTCATCATTTTTAGACGCCCAGCCCCGATATATGGAAAACTGTTGGATATATATTTTTTTTAAATATAAAGTGATAGTTAAAAAGACCCTGGGCGCCGCGACGCCAGACAACTTTTCTTCCATCAATATATCTTTTTTAAAAGCATTGGCCCTAATTTTTTTCAACATTTTTTCTATAAACCGTTTTTTTTTAATTTGTTTTACAAAAATGTTTTACAAAAACCTCCTAAAATACTATTTTTTGGTCATCACGGTTGCCATGGATCGTATGCAAAGTTTGACAGTTTTCAAACAATTTATCTAGTAGGCGGCTGACATACTTCAATCTGACAGGTCTTGTTTGCAGACCTATTCAATTTAATAGAGTTAAACTAAGTAAACAGAGTGGCAATAGCTTCTGGTTGAAGTGGTTTGGAATTTGAGGAGCAATATGGATGCATTTTCTGAGCAGGCAGATATTTCTAAACGAAAAACAGTTTTAACAGATGAAATTATGTAATATTTTCAAAACCATCCATATAATTCAATCAGACAAGCAAGCGGGCAATTGAATGTATCTTATGGGACTATTCAGAAATTTCTTAAAGCTAACAAATACCATGGCTATAAAATGCATAATTTTCAATTATTAACACAGTTTAATTCGAAACGACGACTGAGTTTTGTAACAGAAATGATGATTAAATATGACGAAAAACGTTATTTTCTGAATCATGTATTATGGACAGATGAAAGTCATTTTGTCAGCAACGGCAAACTTAACAGAAAAAATTATCATTACTGGGCTGACGAGAATCCATACAACGTTAATCCAATTCAGAATCAAGGCCATTATAGCGTTAACTCTACTAGTTTTATTAGAAAATGTTTCTCTTATTGTAAGCAGGCGTATGTGGTATCAACACGACGGAGCACCACCTCATACAACTGCTGCTGTTAGAGAGTATTTGAATGATCGGCTTCAAAGAAGATGGATAGGGTTCGCAGTTCAGTTATTCAATGGGCACCAAAGTCACTTTACTCTTGTGGGGACTCATATCAAATGTGTGCAATAGTGTATCTGGAGAAATTATTTACAAAGCCACTCATGAACCGTTAATGGAAAAAATAAAAAAATGCATGATAGAAAAAAGAAGGCATATAGAAAATTTTTTTTGATTTTTTTTCAAACATTTAATTTTATAAATGTATAAGTTATGTAATGTTAAAAGTTGTATAGTTTTTTTTGTAATTTTAATTGCTCAAAGATATTTTATTAAAGGAAAAACCTCAACAGCATAATAACTAATATTATTATACTTACTGTTAGAATGACGTATGACAGCCGCCTACTAGAAAAATTGTTTGAAAATCGCCAAATGTAGCATTCGATCCATGGCAACCGCGATGAACGAAAAAAAATCTTTTAGAGGGCTTTTGCTGCATAACTTTCTTGCAAAACAAATTAGAAAAAAATAGTTTGAGGAAAAAATATTAAGAAAAATTAGGGCTTTCCAATGCCGTTTTACAAAAGGTATGTCGATGGGAAAAAAAGTTGTTTGGCGTCGCAGCGCAGAGCGTCGTTTTTACTACCAAATGTCAAATACTTCAGTATACTCCCTATATATATATATATATATATATATATATATATATATATATATATATATATATATATATATATATATATATATATTAGAGTGACCGGATCTCATAGAGGGGCAAAAAAAAAGTCGGAATCTTGTTCGTCTGGACCCCACAAAACGATTCCTCTTTCCAGATATTGAGATAGCCGAAATTTGAGCTCGATTAAACGACGTTAACCCGTGCCGCTCGTCGCTCAAAGTTTGAAAAAATCCAAATTTTTGGTCAAAAAGCTGACATATGGAGCCATAACTCCAGAACGGTAAATAATAGAAATACGCTTAACATTTCGAAAGAAAGCTAATGTTGTTCTTCAAAATTTATATTCTATACATAATTGTTGTTATTTTAAGTCAAACCGAGTTACAACAGCCTTTAGCCCCAAAAACGTGACCTGGTACCACTAGGAGCATACTTCGTATATTTTGTTATTAAGTGATAAATTTTGCTTTTTTTTTTGGTATATTTTTGAGTTTAAAGTAGAAATATAATAAAAAAACAAGTAATACTGATAAGTCTAATGACATTTTTTATTTTAAAATATAAAAATTACGTATATAATACATACAAAACAGACACAGAAAAGATACAGACGTAGTACCTACATGAGTTGATAATTTTACATAGTTATCTAATCTATTCTAGAGCTTTTGTTAAAGTAGTTTTTGAAACGTCAGGATATAATGCTCGGCATTTACTTACAACTTGCTTTTGGTCTTCATCTTTTGTCAGAAGGTCGTTAAAGTCGGTTATTAATTTAACACCACGCTCAGCCATATCATTAACTACTTTTAATGTTTTGACAATTTTCAATCCTTCTTGGAAGTCATTATTTTGAGGCCAGGTGTTTGGATGTTGTCTTAGGAAATCTGTTTTTATATTAAATTGGTCAAAGAATGTAAACGTTTCTTTGGTAAGTAAATTTACCAATCCTCCATCAACTACCTCTTTTAAGTTGTGATGGTTCATCTGTGCTACTGAGCAATTTATTAGCCATTAACAACTTTTCATCGTCTGTAATGGTGGGATCAAAAAACGATAATCCCACCAACTTTGCATTCAAATACCACAAATGGTTCGAAAATTTGGTCAGGGCTATTTCTGCAATGTCGTTGTCACATTCTTTATAGTCTAACAGACTATGCAAAATACCTAAATCTTGCTTTGGTGCAAGATGAGCTTTTGGAGCATTGAACCAAGCTTTACAATAAATTTTAACTAGGAAAACAGAAATGGCACGCACAGAACTTTCTTCTTCTTTAGACATCTTAAATTGACGACAAAAAATGAACATTTTTAAGCAGTAAATAGCCTTTGCCATCCACCTAGCGTGATGAATGGCTCCTGGAGTTCTAAAACCCACAACATTGCCGTCTAGTGATCCAACAAATACGAGAACCAACTGCAATAGCTCCTTGTAGTCATCTCTGGGGTGGCTCTCAGTTAATTTGGTCTCGAATTCAGCAGTAACATTTGTAATTACTTCTGGAGTTAGCTGCTTTTGTATTAGATTGTCACTGATACCTGTTTCGAATTTCCCTTTGTCTATCTTGGGCCACGCAGTGAGGAATCTCTTGAAAATGTCTGGATGAGGTCCAGTGGTTGATCCCATTTTTGTGTCGAATACGCCTCTTAACAGAATTTCCAAGATATGGTGACGGCAAGCTAGGTATAACAATTCTCTTCCGAACATTTGCTCCAATATGACGCATGCTCCTTTGAGTCTTCCCGTGTTGGATGCTGTAGTGTCGAAGCACATCGCCTTGACGGTGTTGAGAAGACCCCATTCATGTAGGCATTCATATACGGCTACGGCTTGCTCCTCTCCAGAGCTGTTTGCTGTTACAGGAACTCCCAGCAGCTGTCCCTTTTCGCCATATGAAATAGCTATAGCTATTCGCTCACATTGTTCATTTTTTAAAACACCCGGTAAAAGTTTACCGTCCCAATGGACAACCACGGGCTCTTTTTCAGGAATGTTTACTTTATCAAAAAATTTTTTTATTATATTGTTCTCTGAACATTTGCCTTCTATCATGTAATACAGTTTTCGAGACTTTGTACTCAAGAGGGTCAAGGTTTAGTGCTTCTAGAGAAGCTATTAAAATTCTCGTGGCATTTCTGTCGGATACCTTACATCGATCTAATAAAATGGACAATTTCATGTTTAAAATCTCTTTAACACCCCTTGCAAATGAAACTTTCACCCTCTTGCTCTCAGATGGTCCTGGATCTTCTGCAGCTTCTTCAGGGATGTCCATTTCCTCCAAGCTCTCAAGTTCCTGGTAGATGCTGTCCTCTTCAGTGTCTTAAAATATCTTCACTAGATAATTGTTCGATCTAACCAGCTCAAAGGCACTTTAGAAACTAAACTGAATAAATAAAAGGTCGGTTGTACGCTGAAGTAAAATCACCATCCCTAAAATAGAAATTAGATTCACCCTCCTTTTTACCTGTCAAACGGGTCTTTCTTTGGTAAACTAGTCAGGTAATCCCCATATAATAAAAGATTAAATTTGAACAAAAGGCTCTTTATGTTTGAAAATTGAGTTCCAAAAAACTTTTTAACAAAAAAATGCTAATTCCGAGACACATTATGTAAAAACCCGTAAAATTCTTAGAATACTCCCAAACTGGCTCCTACTGGTACCAGGTCACGTTTTTGGGGCTAAAGGCTGTTGTAACTCGGTTTGACTTAAAATAACAACAATTATGTATAGAATATAAATTTTGAAGAACAACATTAGCTTTCTTTTGAGATATTAAGCGTGTTTCTATTATTTACCGTTCTGGAGTTATGGCTCCATATGTCAGCTTTTTGGCCAAAAATTTGGATTTTTTCAAACTTTGAGCGACGAGCGGCACGTGTTAACGTCGTTTAATCGAGCTCAAATTTCGGCTATCTCAATATCTGGAAAGGGGAATCGTTTTGTGGGGTCCAGACGAACAAAATTCCGACATCGATTTTTTGCGGTCACCCTAATATATATATATATATATATATATATATATATATATATATATATATATATATATATATATATATATATATATATATATATATATATATATATATATATATATATATATATATGCATATATATATATATATATATATATATATATATATATATATATATATATATACCATTCCATATATAAAAAAAAAGAAATATCCAACAATTTTCCATAAATCGGGACCGGGTGTCTAAAAATGATCACCCTGTACAGCCTAAGCTTTCTCTACTATCCTAAATTTCTCAATAACTAATTTGAAATACCTTATTCTTATAGCTGTTAAATTCAAATAAAGTTATTGAATTATTCATCATCAATTCAAATCTTAATAAAGATATTCGGTGTAAATAACGTACTATAATATATTCCATTTAAACCTATAGAGAGTCTTTTTTTCTAAGTTTCTATCTAACATCACAAATACTTCCAGCACAGGCGTAAGAAAAAAATCCAATGTAACATTTAAATATTCTTCTGATATGTTAATCGAGGTATTCATAAAAGTGGCTGTGTTGACTCGTCGAGGCACCCCACAAGATCATAATCTTTTTGTGAAAGTTTTTGTAACTTGAGCGTTTTTACAGCATCCAATAGCTGCCGGTTTAAATAGGTGACGACAGTGTCGTGTTAAAAAAAATGAACTAAAGAAAATTTGGAAAAAAAAACTAGAGGCAAAATATGTTCTCTCGGTTCATACCTCTAGAAAATTATCAGCGTCTCCTCAGTTCTTTATTCAGAAAAAATATTTGTTTTGTGCATTTGTCCACAAATCAGTTTCTAAACAAGTTTTGAAATAAAACTACAGAATTTACAGGTCAAGATCAATAATAAGGTTTTAATTGTTACTTTCTTGTATTACCACGACTACAAAGTGTTTGTCACCATTTTGTATTTGTCATTTCAAATTTCAACAGGCAAATAATCCATTTAAACTTTTGACCAAAGATAGCCAGAGATACGATTTCATGGACCTTACTGCGAAGCAAATAATTAGTTATATGTTTTCGTATATTAATTTATGAATGCACAAAAAATTCGGTAACACTATAACCAGAAAGTTTTCGAATTCGTCTTGTTTAGGTGCTCTACCAATTGTTATTCTTCGGTCTTGACACGTAAATAATAAGTTCAGGATATAATGGTTGCTGGGGCATTTCATGTCAAGCGGACAACCCAAAAAATGTGAGATGTTTAAATTCTCTCCAGTTTAGTTTAATTATAATGCGCTGGACGGATGATATCAAGGGAATCGCAAGACTATCATGGCGCAAAACCGACAAAACTGGAGACGAATGAGGGAGGCTTATATGCAAAGATTGACCGATACAGGCTGATGATGACGAGGATGATAAATTAGCGCCCAAACCATCGCTTTAGGACATCGATAAGGCTTTTGTTGCTTTTCTCGCTAGATTTTTATGATCGATTGACACAAACCGCTTAATTCCTCCCATAGAGGGACACGCTGAGCATACAAGCCGCGCTAATACACCACATATGAATAAGGTTCCACTTGTCATTTCTCATATCACCGTTTTCAAGAATTCTTTTATATAGAGAACCTTATTTGTTTAGAATGATTTTTCCAGGACTGTGTTTCCCACTGAGTACAATCGATAAAAGACAAACGACGTGAACTGCTTTCTTCGCGTTGCTTCTGTAACACCTTAGGGATTTCCCTGGAGGACGTGTGCTATGTCCATAAAAAAATACAAAGGCGAGTCATCATAGTCAAAGTGGCATACCTATAATAACATTCGTTATGAAAAAAGCACGCCTCTCACTTTTCAGACTACTACATATTCCCTGGACTACTCTTGTACTCAATATCACTGATACGAAGAGTCGTTCTTTACTTCATAATATAATATCAAGGTGACCAAATCAATATCAAAATCAAATTAGGATATTTATAAGTGCATGTCAACCAGCATTGGTAAAAAAATATAAACTAGCCAGAATAAATATCAAAAATGTACAGTCTGTCAAGTAAGACGTATTCGCGATAGTCCATTTTGGTGAATGCGATTCTAGTCGTTCAACAAAAAATCGGTAGAGGAAATCTTTGTCTACGACGCATTTTAGTAAAAGTATCAGTCGATTCCGAACTTTCGTCGAAATCATGTAAAATTCAAAATGAGTCACTTGTTTGCGCGCCGGTTAGAGGCAGTCTTTCTCTGTTCTCATTCAAATGGGCCTAAAATGACACATTTCGTGGCCGTTAAATATATTAAAAAGTCGGTATTGTTTGTGAAGAAGTGGTTAAATCGTTTTAACGAGACGAAAAATGTCGACGACTTGCCAAAACGTGGCTCGGTAGGCAAAGTCACTTCGAAAGCCCAAAAACGAATCGTGGCGTTGTTTTCACGAGACCTGAAATTGATGCGTCAAGGAGCGGCAAAATTCAGAAAATCCGGTTTGAATGTGTCTCATGAGACCATTCGTCAACATCTTCGTGCTTATGATGTCAAACTCCAAAGCACGTTGAAGAAACTTTTGCTCAGCGAAAATCACGTCGCGAAACGGCTCGCTTGGGCCCACGATAAGATACTACCTTCACAATCGCCGGACGCCAACCCTTGTGAAGAGAAAGCTCAAAGGAAAAACTCTTTGACTCAGTTGTGTCGCGAGATTCGAAAAATTTGCAGAGTATGCATAAACTCTCGTTGACAGCATGTCTCGAAGATCCCAGGAGATTATTTGATGTAAGAGGCGATTGGATAAGGGCTCTTTACTAAGGTAATTGCGCAATTATTAACACAGCAAAGAATACATTGATAGCAAAAGTGTTCTCGAAGCACAGTTTTTTCAAGAATACGAGCGGTTATGTTCTTACTTGAGAGACTGTATATTAATCAACTAGGATATTATATCAATATTGATAAAATTCTTACCCGCCTCTGTTTTTAAATCACGTATCTTTTTTTGTAAATCGCGGACAGATACATTTCTAAAGGAGCTTCGACTTATCTAGATCAAAACCCCTTTGAAAGCCTTTTGTTGGGCTTTATTATTGTAATGCCCTTTTTAAATATTAACAGCTGGCCACTAATCGAGATTGCGTCACTGCTAAAAGCTACGCCACAAAGAGCTTTTAGGTTAGAGGATTTAGATTAAGTATGCGAGGAAGGATTATAAATGTGAAATAACTTTTGTAGAAAAGTTAAGTCCCTATAATTTGAATAAAAATCCAACTATTCTGGAATAACTAATGAGATATGTGTTGTATGAAATACAGTGAAAGTTACAAAAAATTTCAAGTACTGAAGCATATAGTGCACAAAATAACTGCATAAAAGGCAAGAGTAAAATCTATTAATCTAAGCCGCGATTTGGATTTCTGCTGTAAAAAAAAATGTTTTAATAATAAACACTGAGAGCAGTATTAAAGTGCAAAAAAGGCACGCCATCAATTAATACAAATTTAAAAACAATTGTACCGGAATAAAATTACTACATCGCCGCTGAGGTTACCAGAAATTTAATATCGAAAGAAATTCAAATAATCGCAACAATTAAGGTTTATTATTTTTTTGATGATCTGAAATCTCATCAATGTTTTTTTTTTTTTACTTTTTGTGTAAGCCTCACAAAATATCATTAACCAAATTCTAAGAATAAACTTTTTCTTTTATCATTCGCCTCCCCGCCTGAGTAGGGATTTTTTGTCCTAAGGATAACTACGAGGAGGTCGTAATACCAATCAACTCTGCCACGGACGTTATTGCATTTCTGCAAACAACTACTACCTATGTACGTGGCCTTTTTTTAAAAAAAACATACATATGTTCTCTGGTTATAGGCTATATTTTATTACGTTAGGTAACATCAAGTGGAAAAAAGTTTGCCTTTAGCGCGTTCTCTTGCAATACACTGCCTAAACCATTAAATATGGAACAATATCATATTGCAAAGAATATCTATATTATATGTAAAATGCAACGTTTCTCTGTCTGTCGGTCTGTCCGTTAATGCGCTTATCACTGGAGAACCACTTATCCGATTTACGTGCTTTTTTAAAAAAACATACGTATGTTCTCTGGCCAGGTTATAGGGTATATTTTATTACGTTAGGTAACATAAGGTATAAGTAGTGACGATAATAGTCAATCAAGTCGAAAAAAAGTTTGTCGCTAGCACGTTCTCTTGCAATACACTACCTAAATCATTAAATACGGAACAATACCATGTTGCAAAGAATACAATAT
This sequence comes from Pachyrhynchus sulphureomaculatus, assembly GCA_019049505.1. Classification (NCBI taxonomy): domain Eukaryota; kingdom Metazoa; phylum Arthropoda; class Insecta; order Coleoptera; family Curculionidae; genus Pachyrhynchus; species Pachyrhynchus sulphureomaculatus. Next base: position 132,742,310 of record CM032454.1, on the reverse strand, counting down.
ATATAAAATGCAACGTCTCTCTGTCTGTCCGTTAGTGCACTTATCACTCGAGAGCCACTTATCCGATTTACGTATTTTTTTTAATTCATACATTTGTTCTCTGGCCAGGTTATCTATAATCTTCTACAATATTTATAAAATGCAACGTCTCTCTGTCTGTCTGTTAGTGCGCTTATCACTGGAGTACCACTTATCCGATTTACGTGTTTTTTTTTAATTCATACATTTGTTCTCTTGCCAGGTTATCTATAATCTTCTGCCTATAAATATATATAAAATGCAACGACTCTCTGTCTGCATGTCTGTCTGTTCGTTAGTACGCTGATCACTCGAGAACCACTTATCCGATTTACATACATATGATCCCTAGCCAGGTTATAGGATATAGTTTATTACGTTAGGTAACATAAGGAATAAGCAGTGTCGATAATAGTGAATCAAGTCGGAAAAAAGTTTGCCGCTCGCGTTCTCTTGCAATACACTGTCTAAACCATTAAATATGGACCAATATTGTGTTGCAAAGAACATAATATATGCAACATCTATCTGTTTGTCTGTCTGTCAGTTAGTGCGCTCATGAGTTGAGAACCACTTATCCGACTTACAAGTTTTTCTTCTTAATTCATGCATTTGTTCTCTGGCCAGGTTATCTATAATCTTCTATAATATATATATATATATATATATATATATATATATATATATATATATATATATATATATATATATATATATGTAATGCAACGTATCTCTGTCTGTCTGTCTATTTGTCCGTTATTGAGCTTATCACTCGAGAACCAGTTATCCGATTTAGGTGTTTTTTTTTATTCATACATATGTTCTCTGACCAGGTTATATAATAATGATCTATATAAAACGCAATGTCTCTCTGTCTATCTGTTTGTCTATTAGTATGCTTATCATTCGAAAACCACTTATCCGATTTACGTGTTTTTCTTTTAATTCTTAATATTTATCAAAAATCTCTCTGCCTGTCTGTCCGTTAGTGCGCTTAGAACTCAAGAACCACTTATCCGATTTAGGTGTTTTTCTATAAAGTACATATGTTCTTCGGTCAGGTTATAGGATATATTTTATTTACGTTAGATAACATAATGAATAAGCAGTGACGATAATAGTGAATCAAGTCCACGCGAGCGGAGCCGCGGGCACGGCTAGTAAATTTTTAAATAAGTAACCGACCTACCGGCATTGGAAGCCGAGACCTTCTGCACCGCAAGCAAGTACTACGTCACGGAGCCACGGGCCGCCACATTCTGTATATACCCCTTAAAAATATTATAAACATAATATTTTTGAGTCATTTTATCGAGCCAGAACTATTTTCTAAGCTAAGAGCTGATTTCATTAATTTAATTTTTGAGTTGGGCGCTTTTCTTGACTACGAGGACAGATTCAAAGGTCTTGTAAAAACAAGGTAAATAATAATTTTTTGCAAAAACAAAAATTTATTTCTCAACATATCCTCTACTGAGCTTTGGTCCAGAGAGATTTCAGTTGTTTTATTCCCTCAAAAAAAAATGTGTCGTACTGTACATATTATTGGTTTACAGCACAGATAATTTCTTTATTCGACGAAAAAGTTCCTCCCTGCCAATTTTTGACGTTAGGAAACAAAAAACGTCACTTGGGACCAAATCTGAGGAACTAGGTGTCTGGGGAACTATTTTGAAGCCTAGTTCAGGTTAGTTCATTTTTGCCATTGCAATGGCCGATGTGTGAGCAGGGGCATTATCCTGGTGAAGGAGCACTTTTATACACCCTAATCTTGATCGTTTCTGTTTGAACTCACTATGCAAGCGGTCCAATAACGTTGAATAATAAGAGCCAGTCACTGTTTTTTAAATAGTTAATGATACTCTGCGAGTCTCAAAGAGTTTGTTTTTATCGCCGATAAAAACTGTTTTGACTGCCTTTTTTCTTCGGGATGTAATGGTCGATCCACGTTTCATTTATAGTCACAAAACGACACAAGAAATCCTTCGGATTTTGGTGCACTTTTCCAAAAACGATATTGAAATGTCTTTGCTAGTGTGTTTTTGGTCTGGACTCAACAAACGTGGCACCCATCATGCACTCAGCTTTTTCGTTTTTAGAACTTCATGCAGAATTTTATGTACCTGTTCATACGAGATGCCTATCATCTCAGCATTATCACGAAGCTTAATGCAACGATCTTCTATCACGATACCGTGAATTTTATCGACCACTACTTAAGAAGAAATCTCAATCGGGCGCCCTGAACGTGTGGGACCAATCAGAACCATTTATCCAGCAATAAATGGTTCTGATTGCTAACTCAGAACCCCATAAACTCTTTTCAATTCAGTTTCTGTCTGGGGCCGCAATACACTTTTTTTAAATAAATATGTTTTATTACTGCACGACACTTTAGCTTGATCCATTTCTACGAAACTTGTAACACCGGTCACTTACGATATCTGATAACAAGCAACAGCGCTTCGCATCTGTCTGACCGACGGTCATGCCGCTTAACAAAATTTCCCGCACCCTGCTGCCGTTAACGCCGGTATACTCTAAGAGCTTCCTACTGTTTATAACTTTTTTATATTTTTCCATGCAAATTCCTTCTGATATAATTATCTCCATGTAAATATTCGAAGAGAACAAAACAACATACATATATTTTGTATGAATATTTATCTTGGGGGTGACAGTAACCAAGTAGAATTTAAGGCTATAGAATTCTCAGGTAGCAGCTTTTCTAAAAAAGTTAACGAAGTATTTACTATGTCCATGAACATTGTTATTTAACTCCCTATGCATTAACTTGGGAAAATATATACGTTTTGTTATAAGAATATTAAATGCATTACAGAGAAAGTTTCTCGTATTCTCGGAATATTATTTCAAACTAGAAAACTGAATTCTCTACAAGAGCTTCTAACCATGTGCAAAGCTCAAATTCTATCATCAATGGGATAGCGCTCACATGTTTGGTGCTCCGCTCGTATGTGCTATTCAGGAGAATATTATTAGTCTGATATGGGACCCAGAACTTGTCGAACACCTTGATTCTTTAGACCAGCGTTTCCTAAAGTGGGTTCCGCGGAACTCAAAAGTACCGTGGAAAAGTCAGCAGGGTTCCGCGACTCACATTTGTTATTAAATCATTGAACTATTTTGGCTATTAAAGCAATAAGTAACATGTCATAGTAATAACCCCATGCAGTGAAGAAAATGCCATTTGATTTGAAGAAAGTTCTCGATGAAGCTATGAAGATCGTTAATTACGTAAAAAGTCGTTCCGTCCACTCAAGATTGTTCAAAAAAGTGTACGAAGAAATGGATAGTCAGTATGAATCACTCACACTGAAATCTGATGGCTTTCCAGAGACAAAGTTTCAATCAGATTATATGAACTTCGAGACGAGCTGAAGGTTTCCCAAATGGGGCAAAACATGTCTGCGTCTGTGACCCTTTTCGACGTATTGCATGATAAGCAATGGCTTATAAAATTAGCTTTCTTACCGAAATCTTTGGAAAAGTCAAGTCACATTTTTACATGGAAAAAAAAAAATCATATTTACCACCGCGAGGGACAAATTATCAGCTTTAAAAAAAATGAATATCTGGATTACCTGCGTAATTGTCCAAACAATTCCAGGTCCTTTTGGTCAGTCGCTAAGGCAGTTAGTAAAAATTTCACCAAATCCACCATACCACCACTCACACAGCCAGATAATTCCATTGCAACGACACCTGTTGAGAAAGCGAACTTGTTGGCTGAACTCTTTGCTTCACATTTTACTGTCGATTTCCAAAGAAAAACATCACCTACTATTCCCATAGTGCAGTCAAGGATGTCCGATATTGTCTTCAGACAGTGTATCATAAAACGTATTTTAATGAAGCTAGACACTAAAAAAGCTTCTGGCGCCATAGTCCTCAAAAACTGTGCGAGGGAACTAACACCAGTTTTCTGTAGACTTGTCAACCTATCCTACAGAAAGGGAATATTTCCTTCCTGCTGGAAATGTGCCACAGTTCAGCCGATACCTAAAAAAGGCAAGAAGACCTTGCCAAATAACTACCGACCAATGGCATTGCTTTCAATAATATCGAAAGTCATGGAAAAGGCTATTAATCAGCATTTTCTAAAATATCTGGAAGGATTCAACATTATTAGCGATCACCAGTATGGCTTTCGTAAAAATAGATCAACAGGAGATCTTCTGACTTATGTAACACACGTTTGGAACATTGAACACTTTGGAGAATCTCGAGCGGTTGCTCTTGATATATCCAAGGCATTCGACCGTGTGTGGTACGATGGGCTGTTGGCTAAGCTACGTTTTTATGGTAGGTCTGAAAAGTTCTGTTTGTGGCTTTCATGTTTCCTCAGAGAGCGTTTTTTACGAGTGGCAGTCGACGGATTTCTTTCTAACATCTTCACTATCAACGCCGGTATGCCTCAAGGCTCCATACTGTCTCCTATTCTCTTTCTCATTTACATTAACGATCTGCTGGAAAAGACCGAGAATCAATCTACAGCTTTGCAGATGACAGTACGCTTATCTCTTCATTCACTTTGAACGCTCGGACATCGGCTACTCAGACGAATATCCGCAGACAGCAGGAAGTCATTCAACTTAACAAAGACCTGGAGGAAATTCTATCTTGGAGTGACAGTAACCAAGTGGAATTTAACTCTACAAAAACCTGTTGGGCGTTAATTTGGGAGCAAATATGTCCTGGCATAAACATGTTGCAGGCATAGCAAGAAGAGCTTTTCAAAAGTTGGTAATATTATTTCGAACCAGAAAGCTTTACACTCCAAAACAACTGTTAATTCTTTACAAAGCTCAAATTCGACCAACTATGGAATACTGCTCCCATGTTTGGGGCTCCGCTCCCAAACATACACTGCATTTGTTGGATTCTTTTCAGAGAAGAGCTGTTCGTCTGATTGGAGACTGGAACTGACCGGCGGCCTTGATCCGCTGGAACATCGAAGAACGGTTGGCGACTTGAGCCTATTCTACAAGTATTTTCATGGAAAGTGTTCGAAGGATGTAGCCCGCTTAATTCCTCCCAGAGCGGTGCATGTTAGAAGTACACGTCATGCTAATACTTCGCATCCGTATGAGGTTCAGCTTGTTACTCCTCGTACAACGCTTTTCAAGCAGTCTTTTATATGGAAAACACCATCCCTTTGGAATAATTTGCCCAGGACTGTGTTTCGCACCGAGTACAATTTACAGCGATTCAAGAACAGCGGGGATCGCTTTCTCCGCACACATGTCGCTCCTGTAGCGCTTTAGCGACTTCCCTGCAGCACGTGTGCTAGACCCATAAAAAAAAAATGACAATATTGAATGTTTTCACTTTTATGAAATTTTCTGCAAGTGGTGGAATTACCAAATGAAATTCGAAATATCATCACTGGACATTTGGTAAAACCTACCCACTAAATCTTTGTCAGATTACTTCCTGGCTACTGATATCGACATCAATTGGGTATAAAATCTATTTATCAATAGAAGTCAACCTGCGATGCTAACTCATAGATCTTCAGAGTTCATCCTCATTAAAACACACATTTGAGTCTGTGTCACTGAACGAGTTTTGTGTTGGTATTACAAGTGTCTACCTTGAAGTGGCCAAAAATGTTATCTTAACTTTGCTTCCTTTTGTTACAACGTGTAGTTGTGAAACACGCTTTTCAGCTAACACTTATATGAAAGACAAATTTAGGTCTAGATTGGATGCTGCCCTAAATATACGCATACAACTGTCGGACATAAAACCGAACTTTTAAACAATTATTAATAAGACAGTGAAACAGTTTCATTTTTTAAATTAATCGTTGTTTGAAATATTTCTAATAAAATAATATAAGTAAAAATATTTTACTCTTATTTTAAATTACAGTGTTTCTAATTTATTATGATTTGAGGTGGGGCTCCATAAAATAAAAGTGTTCCGCGCCCTTAAAAGATTAGGAACCGCTGCTTTAGATCATCGCAGAAAACTTGGTAACGTGAATTTTTATACATACTTTCATATGAGGTTTTCGATGGACATGGTCTGCTTGATGATGATATGCTAATACATAACACATTTTTGTATCTCTTACTATTAAAATTACTGTACTGTCTGTTTTCTATAAATTTTCCTCTAAGTGTGATTTTTTTTTTTATTGAAATAATAACCTTGAGCCATAAACATTATACTGAAAGCACCTTCATAATGTCGAATCGGTGGCAGAGTAACAAATTTTGTCGGAATTCATTGCCATAACCAAAACTGACGCAAATACGGCCTTCATCAAATTACTGACATTTATTGGAAACTAGGGTCGAGCGAATCCCTTATATTAGCGACCATTTATATCGGCCGTCAAATTGGCAATTTTAAAACCATTTCTATAAAAAGTGATAAAGCCAGGGTATCAGTTTTATTGGCCATCGATTAGTCCTCCAATTCGTGCGGGTGCCTGCGGATAAAATAGATTGATGGAATTAAAATGGTTTATTTTGAATTAATATCCCGACTGTATTAATAGAACTGATTCTAATAAAGGAAAAAAATCTAAATCTGGCGATAGAGGAGAATTCTCAACAGTCGTCAACTTTATGGAAAATACTTTGCATGTGATTAAGAATTATTTGGTTTTAGATGGCAATGCAAGAATTAAGAATATTACTACAACTTAAATTATAATTTATGGACCAATTATACTTCATAAGTGGATATTGTATTAGAAAACCCTTCACTATAGATGCCAGAGTACCCCAGGTGTACTCCAGATATACACCAGAATTTCGTGCTATCTGCCACTTTCTTTCTTCTTTCTCTTAATTCCTTGCTAAAAAAGACTAAAAATCTACTTTACACTTGTTTTTTCTTTCTCATTTATTTGAACGCTCGACTACAGACACAAATAGCGACGATTTGAACAACTTAGTTAAGACCCTGAAGAAATTCTATCTTGTAGTGGCAGGAAACACGAATTTAATCCTAAACAAATCTTTTTTAAAATTTTTTAAATATTACCCAACCGAGTAGTTATCTCAGGACATTCATTTTAATTTTAAAAGTCACGACGCTATGTGTGTTGAAGTTAGAGCTTACAATGTGATTTATATTTATGGAGTGTATAGGCCTTAAGGTGGGGTAGGTGTAGTTCATACTTTCAATCTGTACATTATGACACCGACTCAATAAAGTTCTTCATTATAAAAGAAGATTTCAACCTCCCGAGGGTAAGATGGAAAGAAAGTTTTAATGAATTGATAGGGCAGGCACCGGTAAGCGAATTCTTTAAAATGTTCAATTGAGATTACTTAATAACAACGGGATAGGTAGCGTGTGATATCTTCATTTTGCATCCCCCTGAGTTTCTGATGGAGCGTAATATAGAAAGTTGCACAACTATCTTGGAAATTATAGTCCCAAATATGAGCCCTGCTAACAGACGTGAGTCTATAAGAAAACAATATTTGATGTTCTTAATAATTATCTTTTTCAGCAATTTCAGTGGTGGGCTGAATCTATTGGTAATCTTGATACCACATGGGAAAATAGGTTGTTTGTGGGAATACCTCCTCCTCCTACTTCTCTCAAGAAATAAACTAACTCCCACCAAACAGAGTAACGCTTCCTCCCAAGAATAATATTAATACATTTTAAGTATTAATATATGCCTCTTCCTCCCAAAAGAAAAAAGAAAAGTTGACGAAAAAAAAAGGAAAAAATTGAGCAAATCCAAACGAAATTGAAACAATATTTTATTGTCAATTTGATCTCCGTATCAAACATGGATAGGCTCGAATTAGATGTGTAGTAATATTCAGAGATATAATTGCTCTGTTGGTTATGTTCACACAATTTATGATTGTATTCATTGTGGAAATTATTTACTTAAACCACCATTTACAGAAACATGATATCTGATGAAGGTTAAAATTGGTTAATTGGTGAGAACTATACCACACGGTGTGCCTGAAACAGGTTTTAATGGTTTCGGCGACCACTCAGTAATACAGAGCATGTATGAACAAATTAAAAAAATTTTGCCGAGCCGTTTTAAAAAAGGGCATTTAAAAAGTAATAACCGGTCAAGTGCAAGTTGAAATTGCGCAATTAGTGTTCCGTACGTTGATTGCTTTTTAAAATAAAAAAATTTGTAACGGAAGTATAAAATGATCAGTGACTTGACAAAACACACCCCAAATGAATTTTCAACAAAGTTTGTTTCCAATCTTTACTGAAAATTAATGACCTTGAATTTTTTGTTTTTTTATATACCAGATAAATTATTAAAGGTAATGCACTCGTGATAATTTTCGTTCAATCTACACCCCTTGAAGAATATTCCAGAATTTTTTCAAAATTTTCTGGTAAGTACTTTTCGAGATAAGGCGGGTGGACAGCGATTTTTAGCGATTTTTTGAAAATAATACAAAGAAAAGTGCGCGCAAGTATTACATTATATATATATTTTTTACTCGTGTTTTCACAAGCTTTCATTTGACACCACACTCGATTACCTAGTAAAAAAAATTTTTTTTCGCTTCCGATTTCACCCTTCAAAACTAACCACTTAAGTCAAAATTTAACTTTCAAAACTACATGGCTCTGATGAGGCCATCAATTCCTATATTATTACCAAATTTCAACTTTCTATGACAAATAGTTTCGGAGAAAATCGGGTGGGACAGACAGACGGACAGACAGACACCGAAGTCATCTTATAAGTGTTCCGTACGGAACACTAAAAATGGAAAATTTCGTAATAAACGTAATTTTTTACATTAATTATGCTCATTGAAGTTATTTAAAAGATATTTACATCATATTTATGTCGTATTATTGTAACTTTCTATAAATAGTATACGTGAAAATCATTAATTTGAGTCTTGGTAGAAGTCCGTTGGTGCTCTGGAAATTTTAAGATTTTTTAAAATTCCAGGTTAAAAATCAAAGTGAAGGAAGATATGTGAAAGAAATTGAAAACAGAATCAGCAAAGGAAGAAAAGTAATAGGAGTATTAAACTCTGTGCTTTGGTCTAAGGATATACTGGATAACAGGAAAAGAATACTATATAACACTATCCTTAAAAGCATAATGCTATACGTTTCAGAGATGTGGCAACTGAGTGAAAGGAAAAAAAAGAAACTCTTGTGAATAGAAATGGACTTCTGGCGAAGATCGGCCTGAATCTCTCGCTTAGATAAAATTAGAAACGAGAGAATACGAGACAAGATGAAAGCAAATAAGACAATCATTCAAGAAATTCAAGAAAAACAACTACGTTGATATGGCCACGTACAACGTATGGCCGATGAGAGAATACCGAAGCAAGTAATGCATTGGACACCTGGGGACCGACGAAAACGAGGCCGACCTAAGTGTACCTGGAACCAAGGAATAGAGAGGGCCTTGTCTGAAAGAAACCTGCAGCCAGGAAACTGGAACGATCGACGAGAATGGCAACTGGGAACCGTAGGGCGTCGCAGAAACCTATGAAGTCGATTTATATATATTATATATATAAAAATCAAAGTTAATTTTCTCGACATTGTATAAATATGGATGTGATAGATATATAATAGATTTCAGTTAGAGTAAAGTCAATAATGTTAGTTGAATTTAAGTTGGCTAGGTATAAAGTTATAGAAAATAACATAACTGTTGTCAATTTCTTTGCCTTAGTATATTATTATTTAATTCAACAAAATGTTTAAAAAAACGAAAAGCTAGTGCCCTTACTCATGAAGAATATCAAGAAAAATTATGTTTGGAAAAAAAATTCGATGAATAAAATTGCTAGATCTTTAAAAGATAATGTTTTAAAAGATATAAATCTCGACCCAGACGATAAACGTCTTCCCACAGTAATTTGCCCTTCTTGTAAAATCTTAGTTTATGAGGCTGTTAAAAAAAATTAAACAATTAAATCCATTCACTTACCTGACTATACAACATTTAAAGCATTGCGTAGAAATACGAGATCTCAAGAAAAAAATTATGTGAATGCAGTTTGTGTGATTTAGCGCGAAAACCAGGACATATTATTTTTTTAAATAATTATTCTAGAGTGGAAACAAAAGAAATAGTTGCAAGGTATTGTCCAAGATGTACTATGAAATTGACATGGGGAAAGCCTCATTTTTGCTGCCGCTCAAATATTTTCGAAAATTTTAAGAACTATGTTAGTGATACTCTGCTTCCGAAAGAAAAAAAAAACATTTAGTATGTGATTTATTAAAAAACATTAAGAAAGAAAAATTTGTTGACAAAAAGACCATCTGAAGTAGCTATTTCCTTATTTTAAAAAAGACGGAAGCGATTAAACGTTGTACTGAAGATAAATCATATTATTATTTTGAGGTAATTAGCAAAATTATCCCTTGATGAGAAAACATGTTCATACTAGATAGTGAAACTAGAAGTTAAACCCTTCAGTATTATTTCCTAAAGAAATTTTTAGATGATCCAGAACTAAAATTATGTAAATTTTAAAAAATATGAAGAAACGAGTAAAATATGTTTTCACAGATTTTTGATCTGGAATTTTAAAAAATATTAAAATTACCATAATTTTGGTTCCAGAGCACCAACAGACTTCTACCACATCTCAAATTAATAATTTTCACGTACACTATTATAGACAGTTGCAATAATATCACATAAATATGATGTAAATATTTTATAAATAAACCCAGTGAACATTACTAATCTAGAAAATTATGTTTATTTTGAAATTTTCTATTTTTAATTTTTAAATGCACTTTTTTTTTAAAAGGGCTGGATAAAAAATTCTAAAATTTTTCACACATTCTATGTATTACCACACTTATCGATTACCGTCGGAAAATTTGGAGTGGTCGAAGAAGTCATTAAAACCAGTTTCAGGCACACCGTCTCATGGCTTAGATTGGGAGATTGGGGTTGTTAAATTAATAAAATAGATAACATTTATAACATAAAAGATTTAGGGTTTCCAACCGAACTTACGCTAAAGGAAATGAAAACGAGAAATGTTTAAAGAAATTCTTGGATGAAAAATACACAACCAACATTCCAATTAAATTATAATCTAAATTGAGTCAATTTTAGATATTTCCAGAATATTATTTTCATAAGAACTTTAATCTAGAGCATTGCGTATTAGCATTTATTTATAAAAATTGTTGGAGACAAAAATATGAATTAGTAAATAATTGTTTAACTATTCTTCCCTACCAGACAAAAACTTCAAAATGACTCAATACTTTTTATTAATCATAAAATTTAATTCTTTATGTTCTGTGATAGGCGACTCCATCATCGATAGTTGCAACGACCTCCATCTGGGTTAAATACAGATTTTTTATAGCGAGTTTTAGAAGTACTTTTCACCTCCTATAAGAGTGGATTTTGGTTTAATTACTAGAAAGAGCTTGCTGTGGTTTGAATGCATATTTTCTTCTCTAAGCTATAAAATATCCATCATTTTTCACACTTCATTAAAAATCATTATATTATTACTATAGTTTTAATCCATTTCAAGGGATTTTTTTGGCCAAAAAAAAATGACCCGATAAATCTCTTTTTAACTATGGATTCGAATTTTGCGTCGAAAAATACACTACATCCATGTATTTTGGTACGTGGTAATGAACTTTCACTGTTTTCTTTTGTGAGGCTGTGTTATTAAAGTAAATTCGATAGATGTTATTCATATAATACATCAATTTTTTCCCAGTGTAGCACATGGATTTAAAATAATAGAATCATCACAAAATCTTATATATCTTTCAGTGGCCGCTAAGATAATAGATAAAATAACTATTAACATACTAGAAAGGGTTAACTTGTCAATTTTAGTGTCAAGACTTCATTTCAAAGAATTAAATGAACAATGGTAATTCTACAGCACAAGAAACCGGACAGCTTAAATTTCATTACAAAGCTTAACATAAAAAGCCTTAAAAGGAAAGATAACAAACGGATTTTATTAGGTAATAAATCAAACTCACGAAAGCTAACGCCAACAAATGGACAATTTCTCCTAAGATTGAGATTTGAACTTAAATAACAATGGAATATTTGAACGTTAAAGAAAATGTTCTTTTGAATGAATCAATTTTAAGCTGGGAAGTACTTTCCTTCGATCTCTTTAATCCTACAAAACTAGGATCCAAGAATGAAATAAGAATTGCTCTGCAACAAAAGAAACATATCCTCAACCATGCAAAAGTACAATTTAAGACAATGCTCTATTAAAAACACCGTATTAATCAATAATACACCAGCATTCTTATTTAAAGAATTACATTATGTTTTAAATGGTGTTACTATCGATTCCGTTCGAGATATCGGAACAACATATCTTATAATCAAAATAAAAAGTTAGAAAATGGAGAATGATATAACAAAACAAAAATATAATGAGCGATAATAAAGGAAATGTTTCTTTATATATTCCATTAAAGGTATTCAGGATTATTCTGAATTCCCAACCAGAACTAATTTTCATAAATAACGATGATATTAATTTTCTAGTACCCACTGTGAAGATGAGAACACAATAACCAAACTTTGTTGAGAGTTTCTCAACTTATCGTAGCCATCACTCAAAAGTTAGCTCTTATTAAACTTATTGACAGAAATACCAACATTCTTATCAAGTTGGCAATTAGTTGAGTATCCAGAATGATTAGAAACTGCAAGACACAATTGACATGGAAAAACAACAAAGTTGAGACTCAGCGCCATTATTAATTGGTTTCGAAAACCATAGACATTCTAAAAGGTTCCCTTACAACGATTTCTAACTTGATTTTAAAAATAATAAATTTGCTACTCTATATGAAATGTTTTTTAGATTTCATTAAGTATATTATAATTTGCCAATAGAACCCATATTTAATCGAACAGACTGTAAGTCCAATGCACCTATTGTCTAGATTAACTGCTCACATCGACGAGATTTATTACAGAGTGGTCCAGTAAAAATGATGATTGAATTCGAGGCAAAGAAAAAAATTTCAGCTAAAACCATAGCATATTGTCTAATAAGACACGATAAAATATTTAGCTACAATCCTTTGACGAAAATAATAAAACAAGTTTAAATTTCATCCCTAACATTGATTTTAATATATTTATTATACAAATTTTAAAAAAAAGACACAGTTCTAATTATGTCTTTGACTTTTAAATATAATTATATTTTTTAAAAGTATGGTAAACAAATTAGTGTTTCATCAAAGGTTAAAGTCTTTTGTTAAGAAATTAGAAGCATTTTAAAAAATAATAGAACAATACTTCAGAAAAAATTTGTGTTAAGAAATTTTCTAATTTAAAGATTAATTAACATCATTATGAATAAGAGCCTTGTTTTGTATATGCAAGGATTTATGGATGAGAGAAATAAAGAATTAGCTTCTTACGAGAGAAAAAAAAATTAGTCACAATCTATTTAAGCAACTTTTTGCTTCATATTTGCTTTCTCTAAGATTACATAAGCAAGCAATTTGGTTAATGAAATATCATCACCTCATTAACTGGAATTAAAGACCACTTCGCTGTTTTGCGGATATTTTCAAGCAATTTACCAAGAATACACTATTTATCTATGTTAATTCAAATGAAAAAGCAAGGTTTTTTAAAAATATACATGTAAACTTATAATTCAGCTAGATAATCAACCGACTTTAAGAGGTTTAATACCAAAATGTATTTACCACTCAAAGTCGCGATCTATCTGTGCTTTATTAAATGTAGTTTTTATGTCGCGCTGGTGCTTCGCATCCGTATGAGGTTCAGCTTGTTACTCCGCGTACAACGCTTTTCAAGCAATCTTTTATATGGAGAACGTCATCCCTTTGGAATAATTTGCCCAGCGCTGTGTTTCCCACCGAGTACAATTTACAGCGATTCAAGAACAACGTGAATCGCTTTTTTTCCGCACTCGTACCGCTCCTGGAGCGCTTTAGGGACTTCCCTGCAGCACGTGTGCTAGACCAATAAAAAAAAAATGTATGATTATTTTCTTATGAATGGCTAAAACAAGTTAAATATATTTATAAATATTTTGTTATTAAATATAATGCTACAACTACTACAGCAAAATAAACACTTATTAAATACAATATACATATAATACAATAATTAATACAATATTTTCATCTAATCCTAACAATTTAAACTCTACTAATAATTTTGATTTTAAATAGTTTTTACATGCTTGCTCTGCTTCTTGACATTGTGAAATATGGTCAATTAACTCAATATATAATGACCAGTCTTGAGCTTCAGTTTCTTCACCAGCCAATGGGTTGTATGGAGAACATTCCTCTGACAAAATAAATTCTTCATACATTTCCGTCACTAATTTTTCCAGTTTAACACAGAAAGTTCTAAAAGTTTTTCCACATTGTTTTAGCATGCTAAAAGTTCTAAAAGTTTTTATTCAGCACTTCTGCAAAAAATTCAGTTTTGTTTAATTCCTTTAAAAATTCTAATAAGTTTAGCGTCCATTAGTTAGTCAAAATAACGGTCACAAGATTCTACACCACCTAGATATAAATTTGAGTAATCATTGTAGTAATTGACCCAATCTGGTCTAGTATACATAGAATAACTAACTCCTGAAAAGTTTTTATGAATTTATTAATATGTGCAAATCACAAATAGATTAGTAAATGTTGACATGGCACCACTCTCTGTATGCCGGCAGGAAGCATATAATAGCAATATTTAAAATTTATTAATATTATTCTTGAGAGGACGAGTTACTTTGTTTGTTGGAAGGAGTCACTCTGTTTGTGAGAGGAGGATGAGAAGGTATTCCCACACACTAACTACTTGGGAAGCTTTTAAGCACACCTTGTTAAGGCTAACCCAAGAAAAAGATACAATCGAGCGAATAATTAGGCTCACAAAGGTTCTCTAGACAACCTCATAAATTTGGAGGATGGTCACAATGGAAAAACTTTTAAAATTACCCCAATTTCAGGCGAGGATCCTCAAGTGCAATTCTAGTCATCAGGAAGCTAATTGGCCGTAACGGATACTGAAAAGGCAGGCTGGCTGAGTGTTTCATATGCACAAGTATCCTCTCAGCCCTGCAGGAATTTTCATTCAACCTTCATCAAAGGACATTACATTCAACGAAAAACATATATATGATTTCTAAATAAAATTAACCGCTTTTATTCAAAAGAGCCTGATGGAATTCACAGTCAGCTTCTTTATTTGAGCAGATTTGGTGTGGTTCTTTATCTACGTTTTATTTAATATATCAATAAATTATAGGACCATAGCTAGAAAATAAAAGCAAACGCTCTTTATCCCAATTTTCAAATTAGAGTCATGGGCGGATCCGTGAAATTACAGATCTGTCAGCTTGACATCCGAGGTCTGTAAGATTTTTGAACAAATATTAAATCAATATGTAACAGGAGTCTTAGAAGAGATATTTTTTTAAATGACCGTAACGACCCAGTCCACGTTAACACATAACATTGGAATGGTCCTGAATAACTCTGGCCAAGTGAATGTTATATTGTTTGATTTACAAAAAGCTTTTGGTATTATAATTCTTGATCTTTTAATCGGTTAACTGCAAACTTTGAATCTCGATGCCAGGGTGATACGATGGATGGCAAATTTTTTGACAGATAGGGTTGGGAACTCTGTATACGCCAGTGACTTCGGGAGTTCCGCAGGGAAGTATGCTGGGGTCCCTCATGTTTTCGGTGTTTATTAATGACGTCTTCAGAGGCATAACTTCAAGAGACCTGCTGTTGGCTGATGACTGTATAATTTATAGAAGCGTCTGTATCATGGAAAACTCATTAAGTCTGCAGGGGGACCTGGAATCTGGCAAGTGTCTTTGAACAAAATGGGAATCACTGTTGCTAACGGTCAGCTAGTAACATTTGATAAGAAAAGAATGATCACGGATTATTAAGTAAATAGTGCGTCTCTAACATCAGAGAATACTGTTCAGTATTTGAGTGTTTACTTGTCAGTTAATATGAGCTGGGAGTATCACATAACATGGTCGCACATGCATATCGGGTACTTGTAGACTTTGTAACGATGAACTTAAAACAAGTCACACGAGAGGCCAAAATAAAGTCCTATTTAATTTTAATGAGACTTCTATTGGAGTATTGTTGCTCAATTTGGCACCCGGATTGAATAAGGAGATGGAGAAAGTTCAGAGAATAACTGCAAGGTGGGTTTCCTTGAAGTCTCACAGATAATTTAGTCAATTTTAAGCAATTAGAGATGTAAATTGGAAAACTCTTATAAAGGGTAGCTGATATCAGAATGTTCAAGGTTAATGTAGAAGCAAGCGTATTGCTATGGATAAGGCTGTAGATTGGATTCTTAATACTTTCCAGCAGATCGTTAATATAAAAGAATAAGAGACTAGGAGTTAATATGCAGTTTTGGGGCACATCAGTGTTTATAGTGAAGGTATTAGAAAGAAACCCGTTAACTGTCACTTTTAAAGAATGATCTCTAAAAAAATATGAGAGCTATAAACGAAACCTTTCAGACATATCACAAGAGCGCAGCTTAGCGAAAAACCCTTCATACAAACAAGAGTTAGAAGTGCTCCTATCGATCTTTGCTTACGGAAGCCATATTGAGGGTTGCTTTTCAGATATTTTAACAGATAGTGAGTAATACCATTCTTCATAACTTTAGAGATTATCGAAAGCAATGCGACTGCTCGGTAGTTATTTGATATGGTCTTCTTGCCTTTTTTTCGTATCGACTCCACGCTAGCACATTTCAAGTTGGAAGAAAATAGTCTCTATCGGTAGAATAAGTTATAAAGTCTATAAAAACTGGTGTTAGTGCGCTCGTAAATTATTGAGTACTGTAGCAGGTATTCCATCAGCACTAAAATCTTTTTGGAATCTAGCTTCATTAAAATACGTTTTATGACACGCGGTCTCAAGACAATATCAGGCAGGCTGTGCAGAAAAAACGATTCACGTTGGTCTTGAATGGCTGAGGGATGAGGTTCTCCATATAAAAGACTGCTTGAAACGAGTTGTACGAGGAGTGACAAGCTGAACCTCATACGGGTGTGAAGTATTAGCGCGACGTGTATTTCTAGCATGCATCGTTCTGGGAGGAATTAAGCTGGCTACATCCATTGAACACTTTCCATGGAAATACTTGTAGAATAGACACAAGTCGCCGACCGTTCTTCGACATTCCAGCGAATCAAAGCCGCCGGCCAGTTCCGGGTTTCCATTCAAGCGAACAGCTCTTCTCTGAATAGAATCTAACAAATGCAGTGTATGTTTTTGAGTAGAGCCTTAAACATGGAAGCAGTATTCCACAGTTAGTTGAATTTGTACAGAATTAACAGTTGTTGTGGAGTGTAAAGCTTTCTGGTCCAAAATAATATTCCCAGCTTTCGAGAAGCTCTCTTTGCTATGCTTGCAACATGTTCATACCAAGAAATATTTGCTCCCAAATTAACGCCCAACAAATTGAGTGATAATGCTAGGGGAATGGGGTGCCCCGACATAGCTATGTCGGGTTCAGCGACGTTAACTTTTTTAGAAAAAACTGCAGCCTGTGTTTTTGTAGCGTTAAATTCCACTTGGTTACTGTCACCTCAAGATAGATTTTCTTCCAGGTCTTTGTTAAGTTGAACGGCTTCCTGCTGTCTGCGGATATTCGTCTGAGTAGCCAATGTCCGACCGTTCAAAGTGAGTGAAGAGATAAGCGTACTGTGATCTGCAAAGCTGTATATTGGATTCCTGGTCTTTTCCAGCAGATCGTTTATGTAAATAAGAAAGAGAGTAGGAGACAGTATGGAGCCCTGGGGCATATCGACGTTGATAGTGAAGGTGTTAAAAAGAAATCCGTCGACTGCCACTCGTAAAGAACGCTCTCTGAGGAAACATGAAAGCCACACACAGGACTTTTCAGACATACCAGAAGAGCGTAGCTTAGCCAACAATCCATAGTGCCAAATACGGTCGAATGCCCTGGATATATCAAGAGCAACCGCTCGAGATTTTCCAAAGTGTTCAATTGCGTTATTCCAAACATGTATTACATGAGAAGATCTCCTGTTGATCTATCTTTACCAAAGCCATATTGACGGTCGCTAATAATGTTGAATCCTTCAAGATATTTTAGAAGATGCTGATTGATAGCCTTTTCTATGACTTTCGATATTACTGAAAGCAGTGCTACTGGTCGGTAGTTATTTGGCAAGGTCTTCCTGCATTTTTTAGGTATCGGCTGAACTGTGGCACATTTCCAGCAGGAAGGAAATATTCTTTTTCTGTAGGATAGGTCGAAAAGTCTACAGAAAACTGGTGTTAGTTCCCTCGCACAGTTTTTGAGTATTATGGTAGGTATTCTGTCAGCGCCAGAAGCTTTTTTGGTATCTAGCTTCATTAAAATACGTTTTGTGATACGCTGTCTGAAGACAATATCGGGCATCTGGACTGTACTATATGACTTGTACATCCATTTTTGTAATTACAAATTATAAATAATTATATCCCTAGTATTTCTTAGCAGTTTTGGTTATTTTATTCACGAAAAAAACAGGTAGTAAGTGTCTGAACCAAACATCCGTTTACCCCTTAATCAACACTTGGAACAGGTAACTTAAAAGGAATTTTGTAATATGTGTTGTCCAACTACAACACTATTGTATATAAAAATAATAAATTATAAAAAGCAAATAATAAAAGCCAAAATTTCAAAGGATAAAGCCGAATATCACATTTATTGCCCATCGATTAGGACTTCGATACGTGCTTGAAGATACATGGCTAGCCCCAGAAAATAAAAATTATTTATTTTTCGAACAAAGCCTCTTACGATTTTGTCGTAAATTTCGATTTCAATAACGCTCCCTCAGATGTAAAAGAAGTTAAACATTTTTTTATGATTTTGACGAACATATACATTCAACGAGGATAACATATTTTTATGAACATATGATGACGCATCAGACACAGCGAATACAGTTCCTGTTTTTTTTTTTTTTAATTTTTAATAAATAAACGTTTTATTTTATTATGTTAACTTTTAGAGAAACTACAAGCTAGACAAAGTTAGATCATCCATCGATGATCTGATAATCTGAATTTCTCTCATCAGAGGTCGGAATAAATACCCAGTATAATTATATATATAATCGTAAATCCGTTCTACCATATGGTGTAGGGCCGTTATACATCCTCCTTTTTTTCCCTCTCAATCTCCACATATAAACTTCTTCCATCTGCTTCTACTCTTTGCCATTTCCACTGCTTCTTTCCAGGATTTTCCCTTCTCCTTAAGTATACCTCCAATACTCTTATTCCAGCTCGGTCTAGGTCTTCCTCCCTTCTGTTTTCCCTGTATTCGAGCTTCATACACTTGTTTCACCTGTCTATCGTCCTTCATTCTCTGTATATGCCCCAACCATTCCAGCTGTCTTTATTGTATATATTCCATAATTGTTTGTACTCCCAGCCTTCTCCTTATTTCTGTATTTCTTATTCTGTCCTTCCGTGTAACTCCTTGTGCTCCTCTTAGGTATTTCATTTCGACGGCTTGTATCTTGTTTTTCTGCCTGTCTGTTATGGTCCATAATTCACATCCATATGTTAGGATTGTCCTATAACTATCCAAATGCCGAAATTGCCATCCTGGGCGACTTTAATGTCCACAACACCAACTGGCTTAAATATTCAAATACTACCGATGAGCAAGGTCGTGAAGCCGAATCATTTTCAATCAGTTGTGGCTTAACTCAGCTTATTGACGAACCAACACGGATCCCTGATCGAGACGGAGAGTTTGCCAGTCTTCTTGATCTCTTTTTAACCACCAATCCGGAGATTTACACAGTTAGCGTAAATCCGCCGTTAGGTTCTTCCGACCATAAACTACTTTCGACATCGAGTATTCTACCAATCAATGACAGAGAGGCGCCTAAACCGCGCAAGATTTGGCACTACAAGTCTGCTAAATGGGAAGATCTCATGGAATATTTTCGAACTTTCCCTTGGTTGGACGTTTGTTTTCGATCCGACGTCCCATCTGACTGCGCCAGGGAGGTTTCCGATGTTATTTTGGCCGGTATGGAGGCCTACATCCCTTTTTCGAAGATATGCCCTTCCAACGGCAAGCCTTGGTTTGACCGAAAATGCAAAGAAGCTGTTGCTTCTAAACATCTTGCATACCGACAATGGCGCGAAAATCCTAACACCATAAATAGTAACACATTTGTTCGTGCCAGGAACAGATGCAAAGAAATTATCGACGAAACCAAGGAGGTACACAATCAACGGATTAGAAACAAGCTTCTCGCCTGTCCCGGCAATTCAAGGTCCTTTTGGTCGGTCGCTAAGGCAGTTAGTCAAAATTTCACCAAATCCACCATACCACCACTCACACGGCCAGATAATTCTATTGCAACGACACCTGTTGAGAAAGCGAACTTGTTGGCTGAACTCTTTGCTTCACATTCTACTGTCGATTTCCAAGGAAAAACACCACCTACTATTCCCATAGTGCAGTCAAGGATGCCCGATGTTGTCTTCAGACAGCGTATTATAAAGCATATTCTGATGAAGCTAGACACCAAAAAGGCTTCTGGCGCTGACGGAATACCTGCCATAGTTCTTAAAATCTGTGCGATGGAACTAACACCAGTTTTCTGTAGACTTTTCAACCTATCCTACAGAAAGAGAATATTTCCTTCCTGCTGGAAATGCGCTACAGTTCAGCCGATACCTAAAAAAGGCAAGAAGACCTTGTCAAATAACTACCGACCAATCGCACTGCTTTCAATAATATCGAAAGTCATGGAAAAGGCTATCAATCAGCATCTTCTAAAATATCTTGAAGGATTCAACATTATTAGCGATCACCAATATGGCTTTCGTAAAAATAGATCAACAGGAGATCTTCTGACTTCCAACACATGTTTGGAACAATGCAATTGAACACTTTGGAGAATCTCGAGCGGTTGCTCTGGACATATCCAAGGCATTCGACCGTGTTTGGCACGATGGGCTGTTGGCTAAGCTACGTTCTTATGGTATGTCGGAAAAGTTCTGTTTGTGGCTCTCATGTTTCCTCAGAGAGCGTTCTTTACGAGTGGCAGTCGACGGATTTCTTTCTAACACCTTCACTCTCAACGCCGGTGTACCTCAAGGCTCCATACTGTCTCCTACTCTTTTTCTCATTTACATTAACGATGTGCTGGAAAAGACCGAGAATCCAATCTACAGCTTTGCAGATGACAGTACACTTATCTCTTCATTCACTTTGAACGCTCGGACATCGGCTACTCAGACGAATATCCGCAGAGAGCAGGAAGTCATTCAACTTAACAAAGACCTGGAAGAAATTCTATCTTGGGTTGACAGTAACCAAGTGGAATTTAACGCTACAAAAACCCAGGCGGCAGTTTTTTCTAAAAAAGTTAACGTTGCTAAACCCGACATAGTTATGTCGGGACACTCCATTCCTCTAACATCGTCACTCAATTTGTTGGGCGTTAATTTGGGAGCAAATATGTCCTGGCATGAACATGTTGCAGGCATAGCAAGGAGAGCTTCTCAAAAGTTGGGAATATTATTTCGAACCAGAAAGCTTTACACTCCACAACAACTGTTAATTCTTTACGAAGCTCAAATTCGACCAACTATGGAATACTGCTCCCATGTTTGGAGCTCCGCTCCCAAACATACACTGCATTTGTTGGATTCTATTCAGAGAAGAGCTGTTCGTCTGATTGGAGACCCGGAACTGACCGTCGGCCTTGATTCGCTGGAACATCGAAGAACGGTTGGCGACTTGAGCCTATTCTACAAGTACTTTCATGGAAAGTGTTCGAAGGATGTGGCCCGCTTAATTCCTCCCAGAGCGGTGCATGTTAGAAGTACACGTCGCGCTAATTCTTCATATCCTTATGAGGTTCAGCTTGTTACTCCCCGTACAACACTTTTCAAGCAGTCTTTTATATGGAGAACATCATCTTTGGAATAATTTGCCCAGGACTGTGTTTCCCACCGAGTACAATCTACAGCGATTCAAGAACAACGTGAATCGCCTTCTCCGCGCACGTGTCGCTCCTGTAGCGCTTTAGGGACTTCCCTGTAGCACGTGTGCTAGACCCATAAAAAAAAAAAAAAAAAAATTGCTTTGATCATTTTTATTTTTGTTTGTGTCGTTACTTCTTCCTTCCTAATGAATTTATTACTTATTGCATAATAAAGTTTGTTCGTTTTTTAATTTCTTTGATTTGTTTTCCAGTTTCATCCATTATCACTCCTAAATACTTATACTGTTCCATTTGTATTTTATTCCTTTCTATGTAAATGTTCGTTTGTTGGTTTTCCATTGTCATTACTTTTGTTTTATCTATATTAATTTTCATACCTTCTCCTTTGAACGTTTTATTCGAAATATCGAGGTTTCCTTGTAAATGTCTCTCATTTTCCGCCACTAGCACGATATCATCAGGAAAAGCCGCTTCAAATATTTCTGTTCTTTTTAGCTTCCAGTATCCAATTGTCATTCTT